>OV049925.1:7320934-8520934 GCA_920104205.1 Eupeodes latifasciatus | reverse complement strand
CCATCTAACAATGTAGGCAGCGTCCACCCCTCCCCCAACGAAGACTTCACTTTGACCAAGGCTGTTTCCAACAAAACCTGTGAGTTTTTGGGCGTGAGACTGTAATGAGAGTGGTAAGAAGTGACATTGTTAGTTGTTGAAGGTTGTTTACTGGATGCTTGAAATGGTGGAGCTGCGGTGTTCAAAGTTGTACCTTGAGAACCTTGGTTTGTGTTTTGTTGTTGTCCCTGATTATTTTGATGACTGGGACTATTTTGTTGTTGAGTTAGCTGAATTAGAAGAATTATTATTGTTTTTCTGTATGCGCGAAGGTTGTTGGTTTGGCTGTAAATGAGAATTCCGGAGACGCTACAATAATGAACTGTATTAAATTTACCTCGAAGCTTATATTGTGACAAAAATTAGCTCGGTAGACTTTCGGTGGGCTGTACATCTAGCTCATATGAGCAAAGAATAATTAGCTTGGAAAGTCCTTTGGAGTACATTTTATGGTAGGCCACAGTGAGGCATACCATGGTTACACTCGAGAGATGTCGTAGAACAGGAAGCCCGAAGTCTTGGATGCCGTCGGCCGCCTTTCGACCGGAATAAATGGAAAGACTTGTTTTATGAGGCCAGGACCGAATTCCGGTTGTGGAGCCGATGATGATAACAAAAGTGTATAAAAATCACGCTGTATCACACAATTTGCGACTGCAAGGGCATACCAACTCCTAAACGGAGACCGTCTTAAATGTACAAACTTTTATAAGTTAATAGTCTTAAGGCTATGAGATAGTATTTTAGCTTTGAACTTCCTCTTAATGGGATTATTAATTAATAAAGAAAAAATCAATTAACAATTTTTGGTATATTGATTCTGATTAACGAGTGATTAAAGTACGGTAAAGGTCTCACACTACTGTGTACCGATTATGACCGTGTGTGCTTTGAAGATTTTAATCGGATTTGGAGACATATTTCAAAAAAAAATTAAGGTTTTTGGAGTAGAAATGTTGAAATTCGGTGGCAAAGCGATTAAAGAGATTAAATACCAGATACTGAGACGAACGTACTTATCAGATCCGCCCAGTGACACGCCCATCTTAAAAAATATAATAAAAGAATTGATATTTCAAATTTCGAAAATACTACCTACTAAAATTTAATATTAAGAGTTTTTAGAAAAAATTGATACATCTCAAAAGCTGTGTAATATTTTTTTCTGGCTTCAGCGGTTACAAAACAATAACCAAATTGTGAACTGGCAATATCAAAAATCGTATATTGTTGTTTTTTGTTCCTTTCTTTCGAAACAAAATTTGAGGATTTTTTGGATGATGTTTTGTTTGTTGTTTTCTAGCACTTAGATCGTAAAGTTGGTTTGAATATAAAGTACAAGTAAAGATTGAGTTTGTCATTTTCTTTTGCATTCTAAATGTGCTTTTTTACACAAAATATTTTGGTCCTTCGAGCCGGATTTCTTATTTTGGGGTAAAACAACAGCCCATGTAAACAATCGGGTCAGGGTTGCAGGTTTATGAGAGGTTTGATGAGTACCTCCTTTAGAATGACAATGAAACATATGTTGAGACTTAAGTATTCATACATCGTATCGTTAGAGAAGCTCCTTTAGAACCCTTTTTAATTTAAAGAGGCAAAAGTTGGACTTTATTGTATACATCCCGATGAGATCGCACATCTATTGTATCCTCATTTACGCGCCTATCAATATCAACTTTCCCCCTTAGTCCGATTAGAAAATCATCAATAACAACCAGCAACAACAAATCTACACAAATCTGCCTGCCTTTAAATGCATGTATCTATGTCCTACAACCGATTCAAAACATTTTTCATCGATTTAAGTCCGATTAGACTGGCGAATGTATACCGCACCAGCATTGCTCACCGCAGCACCACCCAACGCCGGCACCGATACAGCCACCACACTCACCTATAGCATCACTTTACCACATATGTATTAAACATGCAAAATTTTCACCGCAGCGGCAGCGGTGGCGGCGCAAACAGTGCACAGCCGTTATCTGTTATGCGTGCAAATCATCCTTCGTGAGATCAACACCGACTGCAGAATTCCACGATAACACCTTTCGCGCGACAGCAGCGTTGAATTGCATCGGTGCAGCAGTGGATAGCGGTGGGGCGCGGCGGCGTTCGACCCCACCGACCACAAAGATGGATGCGATTCCCGAATAACTATAAGCGATAGATATTCGCTTTCACAGAAATCGCCGCACAATAAGAGTTAAAGGTGTTTTTTTAGCGTATCTAATGCATGCATATATATGCATATGTGTGATATATGCGTCAATCTGCTGCATTGCACAGTTAATCAAAGGATACGTTGAATATTTTGCCAGCACGAAACCCCAACAAAAAAAAACACTTGATTAATGGGTTCCGCTGCACTATTACCCGTCGCGGTTGCGGTCGCGGTTGCTGCTGCAACAAAACTTTCCTTCAAGAAACGCGAATGTGTCGCGCAAGCGAAAATATAGGAATCTATAGACATTATCTGTGCGCGCGAGAGAAAGATGTATTTAACACCCGTGAGGCACAAATTCACCGTTTAGTGACCGCCACCGCCACACCGCCGCGCGTCGCCTCACCGCTGCCACTGCTCCGTCGCGTATTGCGTCGCTTCAGATAGCTCTATTTGCATTTGTCATTCTGATTCAAAGATGGTGCAGCATCCACGATATATGTAGAAGCGAGGCTAGAATTACTCTAAAGCTGATGTCGTGCATCATCGTCTTCGTCGTACGTAGTCGTCATGTTCGTCGCGTTTCGTGAGTGCGCTAACTCAAACGCATACACATTGTGTGTGACTGTGAGTGACCCCGCAGGATATCTTGTACGGGCCTGGCCGATTGACCACAATGAATCACCTCAATGTGACAGTTTAACATGGAAATGGGAACGGAAAGGCGATGGATGGACAATGTGCCGCCTCAATATACAATATAGTATAGACTGAGTGGCAAGGGATGCCAGGCAGAAGTGCAAAATGTGCGGAGGAATGCTTCCTTTTTTTGCCGCTAGGCCTACGCACACGAGAGAGTTTTTGTTTTTTATTTTTTATTATTAGTTATGTTGTGTTTATTTGACCAATTTTATAATGAAGCGGAATGTTAGACTTCATGTTCCTACCTCTTTCTACACGACGCACAACGACGACGCAACGACCGCGTCGGACGAGGTAAGGAGGAGAGTTCTTTTCACTAACGCATGCAGCATCTAATTCCAATGGCTGCCCACATTGTACAAGAGTAAAGCGGATACAACACATCGCTCATAGAGCGGCGCGGGGACATCCTGGGGTTGAGGGGGGTTGTAAATGGAGAGCCGTCTTATATGTCCTCGTTGTAAGTATTGGTCAAATCAGAAATTAATTGAACGCTGGCACGCAACGCGCTCATGTCCATTTTGATAAATTGCCCAAAACGAAATAATTTCGCTTAAAAAATTAATAGAGATTGTATAAGAAGGGGAAGGGGGGAGGTTAGGGGGAAGACAGCAGTTCGCTGGAAAAAACCTCCTCTATACGGATATAGGTATACGCGGAGGCTTTCTAATGTTGTAGAACAGATTTCGGCAAATCCTTTGTCTGGTATTTTGCAGTTAGCGTCAGACATCGCTTGAACTCTCTCATTGTTGTTTGCGTTTGCTTTTGCGCGGAACTGATCGTAACTGCGGCTGCGTGCGGTCCCCAGAGTCCAATTCGATTTGGATTTCAAATATAGATTTGCATGTACACAGTACAGCAACAGCAGCAGCAGCAGCTGGATTTCTTTAAACATCAATCGCTCTCGCTGGGCAAACGAACTTCTTGTAGTTGAGATTTTTACAAATTAATAAGCTCCATGAACTGTCCTTTGGTTTATAGTTTTTGAATGATTGCAATAACGAAAAAAACGGAACAGGGGACAGACTGCTCACTGCACAGAGCATTTGTGGTGCGTGCGGTGTTGTCCACCTCGCGCCCTCCATACGCTCGCATTTTTGAATCTCACATGGCATGCCAATTTGATAGCTAACAAGCTAGATACAACTTCGATTGCGGACTCCGACAGCGGAGTTCAGCTTTGCTGACGACGACGACGCACTGTTGATATTGGCATCCTCAGCTCCAAAGTATGCAAATGGGCGCGCGCTCGCTCAAGCTTCTCGGCCTCGTCGTCTCCGACCGCGCAAATTCAGGTCGACATGGTCTCAAATATTTTCATAATAATTTATAACACGCTACATGGTCGAACGTCGAAGGGGCGTCGCGTCGCGTCGTCGTGGTGCAGTGAGAGAATGAGGAGAGTGCATCTCACATCAGTGACGCGGATTCCACTCGCGTATAAAGCAGTGCAGTAGCCACGTTACTGGCTGATATCGCATAAGCGCGGACCTGGAACGTCGTTTATAGAGGTACTTCGCTATACTCTGCCTTTATGCGAAACAAAGTCCTGGGGGGCCCATGTAGGCAGACCTGATCGACATCGTTGATAGGCAGCAACAGCAGCAACAGCATTAGGAGCAGCTCTATGGTCAATATGTGTGTATGGCGTATACCCGTATACCTATATAGCTTTACAGTGCCCACCAAAAGTGGAGCGTAATTAGTGTGGATCGGTTATTCATATGGCTACTTTGAGTCTTATATGATGGCCAGCATCAGGGTACGCTAAACACCGTCGGCCAAAAAGTACTTTGCAATTATGATGGTTTTGTTACGCGGAAAATTTATAAATTTGTTATCACCTTAAAACTGTAATTGAGTGTGTGTGCGTATTGATGTGCTGGGGGGGGGGTAGACAGAGGATAGAGTCACAGCCGGGGGTGATTGGTATACCGAGTATATACCCGGGACTGCTGCGTCGTCTGCGAGATGGCCATATGTGTGGAAGCTTGCAATAATAATTTGTTAGACATTTTTCGCCTGTCGCTAAGTGGTTAAGGCGATAAATATTCCTCTACGTGGCATTAATGGGCGACAGATACAAATTGATTTTTTTTTAAACTGTATGAACGACCAACGAATGCGATGCGATGCGATGCTCAGCTCATACGTAGGTATAAGCGGCAGAAGCCAGCAGAAACAGCATCAGCAGTTTTCTGTTTTTGTACTGCATTGCGCACTGCACTGCACTACACTACATCACTATGGTTGAACGATGAGAGGTGAGATGGTGTTTTGATAGCCTTTTGGGATTTGGTTTGGTTTAGTATATAGATAACGATCAAGGAGTTGCCTAGTCACATCCGGCGCGGCGCGGCGTTGTCGCTGTGTCACACGCAGTGTGAAAGGAAGTTACAGTGAAAATAGAAATATGTATCGCTTACCTACATGCGTCTATGCGAACAACAAATGCAGTCAAATATTTTTAAAAAAATGTGATTTGGATATTCGAAAATAAAATTTGGAAACATTAATAAGCTATAATATTTTACTATACAAAATATATAAATTTTAATAAATTTAGCGAAAAAAAGAGACCAGCATGCTGCAAACACTAGAAACTCCACATTGCTAAAAAAAATTAAATGTTATTTTTTGTAATAAGTCAATTTTCTCATTTCAAGAACTGGAAATAGTTTGAAATCATAAATTTTAATTTTACCTGTTTTCTGCCATGACCATGTTTATTTCGTTAATTGTAGGGGTAAAAAGGAGAGGACCTAAATGACTACCTTGGGGGACACCAGAAATGTCTCGAATAGGATTGGAACGTGCAGATCTAAAACGGACATAATATTCACGATTCTCAAGGTAAGGAGATGAGAGTTTGAAGACTATAAGAGCATTAGAAACGATATGCTGAAGATAGTGGAGATTATATCAACTTCATTTTCGTTTTTTTAGGGTCTTAGAGTAAATGGAACGAACTTTACAAGGTTTGCATTGTTAGATCTATTTTTTTGTTTTGAAACCGTGCTGTGCTAGGGTAGATAGGGATCTGCACCGGAAGCTAAGCAGTTCATATAGGAAGCTTTCAAAAATGTTTGGGATATGAGAAAGTTAAGCAATTGGTCGATAGTTAATCATCTCCCCTTTCGATCCTTTCTTGTAAATTTATTGGAGTTGATATTTTCCATATTTTAGAAAATGTTCCTTTAGATAATGATAAATGAAAAACATTAAAAAGAGGATATTAAAGGAGAAGAAAGACATTTTTTTAGGAAAATAACAGGAAGTCCATCAGGTCCCGCAGTGAGTTCATCATTAAGTTGATACAATTTATTTTCAATTGCTGATAAAGAAATACAATCGGGTAACAATGGACTCAGCGAAAAACTTGGTAAATCCCTTAAAAAAAATCCAATCTGGTGTACAGAAATCCTGGGAGAATGAATTTTTCAAAATATTAAACAAAGTAATTAGGTAAAGTTATAATGTGTTCAAAATGCAAAAAGCTCTTAAGTCTATTTTTATAGTTATTTAGAAAGTGGATTTTTAGTTTTGTTTAAAAAAATTAAGAAGGATATGAAGATACAGTTTTTAGTAATTTGTCCTTTATGTATACAATAATTTAAATAGTAAAATTAAATTTGTACAAGTGAATTATTTAATACATTTCATTAATTTTTTTTTTTGGACTTAAGTGCTTTTACCAAAACAACTTTTATAGTTTTTCCTTTACTTAAGAATCCTGTGATGTTCTGGCGGCAGTTAAAGCGTTATTGTGTTTTATTAAGTAAACATGGTAAAACATCTTAAGTCAATATAAGAAATGTAAATTCAAGAAATTTTTTGTGGAAAAATATCTTAAGTTGACATACGTGATTTTACTTTTTTGATTAATATCGAACATAAAAACAATGTAAGATATTTTATCAAAATCATTTATGCCAATTATAAAAACATAAATAAAATAAATTGAGACATAAGAAGAATCATCCTCTACTTAAGTTGTTTTACCTTTTGAAAAACCCTACGAATTACACTTAAGCTATTTTACAAAAGGTCATAACTTTCTTGTTTCAAAATATTTATCAACGAGGAAAGAATTTGTAAAAAAAAAGGCTCAGCAGGATTAGAATTTAGGATTTTATTTTAAAAATTATTAATAACAACATTTTTTGTGAGATAATAAAGTTTAAAGTCTAAAGTTAAAATATTTAATTGTTCTCGAGATACTTTCGTCGAAAATCAATCTCTTACTGTTCTAGAAATATTTAAGTCGAAGTTTTTTAGTTTTTTTTTTCAGTTTTTTTAGGTGGCAAAAAGATATCAATTTGACTTTCTTAAAAATGTTAACAGATGTGAAAATAGTTACATATGTATTCTAATAAAATTAGTTCATCTTTTTCAATTTTTTGATTGGTATCCAAAAATAATAGTAAATTGACTTTTTCCGAGTTGACTTATTCGGAACCAGATTACAATTTATGATGTTTAATTTTTTTTTCAAATCTTCAGCGTTATTTGTTCTTGAGATAATTGGGGCTAAATTTATACCTTTCTTAAATTGTTGTAGAAAAAAAAACATCCACTCAATTTTTTTAAAAGTCCTGCATCCTGCATTTTTTGATGTTTAAACTAAATTTATTTGAAGTCAATATCTCCACTGGTTCTTCAGATATGGCCGACGAAAAAGATTATCTTGAATGTACAGACGTTCGCAAACACGCACACTCACAATGCATTTATCTAAAAACCTTTGATTTATATTCTAAGGACCTTGAAACAAAATGTCAACATTTTCAGTTTTGAAAATCGAACTAAGATCCTATTTGATGTTTATACTTTGACAGTTGACAGTTTTTAAAATGTTTACATACTAAAAAGGTTATTATTTATTTTAACATGTTTACATTTTAAATACAGTGTGAACATTAGACAAAAAGTCTCATATCATAAGGGGCATTCTTGATGTGCTGCGAAACAATGAATTACTTGACAATACCTCCGAAATTTTTATAAGGGCTTTACAACTGATATGAATTCCTGAAGAGTGAGTTGGTCGAATTTTAGATCTAATTTTTATTGATAAGAATCTAGAAGCTCAATTAGATGAGGCTAGTTTCCTTTTGAGTGAAAATAGTGTTCATCATAAATCACTTGAAAATAAATTTAATTTTTCGGTTTTAATTAAATCACAGTTTTGTTCCAATGTTATATAGCTCATGAATATGATTTTAAAAATACTGACATTGTTGCTATGAACCGATATTTTGAAAGCGTAAATTGGCAAATTATTTATAATTGCAGTAATATTTAGAGATGGCTTTTGCTATGTTTCGGAACATGTTAGATGATGCTATTGTTAATTTCGTTCCTTTAAAAAAAATCAAAAAGACAAATTTGGTTTAATAAAAGTTTGTCTAGGTTAAAAAATGTCGTAGCTAAACTTCGTAAAAAATTAAGATTTCGGATTCTTTTCGTGAACAATTTATTAGATCTAGGAAAGAGTACGAATTCTTAAGAAGATTTACATATAAACAATCTCTTGAGTCGAAAATAAAAACTAATTCGAAGTGTTTTTGGACATTTCTAAATACTAAAAGAAAATCAATCAATGGAATCCCTTCCATTATTTCTTATAATAGTATTTTTAACTTCCCATAGGAAGTTATTGTAATGGGTCCGATTTGACAAATTGAAAATTTTGACATTTCTCGACGTTTCAAGGTCCCTAGAGTCGAAATAAAAGATTTTTAAAAAGATGTCTGTGCGTGCGTGTGTACGTACGTCCGTACGTCTGTACGTCCGTACGTCCGTACGTTCGCGACGTTTTTTTCGTCGTCCATAGCTCAAGAACCAGAAGAGATAGCGACTTCAAATAAATTTTGTTATACAGATAATAAGGCAGAAAGATGCAGAAAGGGCTCTCAAGAAAATTGCGTGGGTGGTTTTTTTACCATAGCAGTTTAAAAAAAAGGTGAAAATTTTGGTTAACCCTAAATATCTCATGAAACAATGACGCTAGAGACTTGAATTAAATTTTATATTATATATTGTAACGTGATACAAAACAATTATATTTTTGGAAAAAAATTCAATTAACGGTTTTTTTTATAAATCAAAAAAACTGAAAAAAAAAATTTGTCACTTCGAAAATTTTACGACTAAAATATGATTTCATTTCCAAAACAATTTTGTGCAATGAAGAATAATGTTTTTGACATCTGATAAAATTTTGAGAAAAATCGAATTGACAGTTTCTTTACAAAAAATAATAACCTAAAAAAAAAATAAAAAAAAAGTTGGTAAAAATTGAGTTTTGACTCAAATATCTTTTCAAGACTTTGAGATATTGGCTTTAAACTACTTTTATCTTTCAAAAAATATTGTTTTCAACATTCAGTAAAATTTTGAAAAAAATAGAATTGACAGTTTTTCTACAAAAAATTAAAAACCGAACAAAAATTTAACAAAAGTTGGTAAAAATTGATTTTCGACTTAAATATCTTTTCAAAAATTTGAGATTATGGCTTCTAACTAATTTTAACTTATAAGAAATATTGTTTTCAACATTAGGAAAAATTTTGAGAAAAATCGAACTGACAGTTTTTTTACAAAAAATAAAAACCTAAACAAAAAAAAATTAATAAAAGTTGGTAAAAATTGATTTTCGGCTCAAATAGCTTTTCAAAAATTAAAAATATTGGCTTCAAACTTATTTTATTTCACAGAAAATATTGTTTTTTATATTCAGTAATTTTTTTATAAAAATCCAACAGTCCGTTTTTTCATAAAAAAAATAAAATCTACAAAAAATAGAACGCAAATTTGGCAAGAATTGATACATTTAGACAAACTTTTAAGCAAGACAAATCGATAGACGGGATGGGAAGTTATCAGTGTGGGTCGCATCCCAGCCTCTTTTTTTTTTTCAAATCTTCAGCGTTATTTGTTCTTGAGATAATTGGGGCTAAATTTATACCTTTCTTAAATTGTTGTAGAAAAAAAAACATCCACTCAATTTTTTTAAAAGTCCTGCATCCTGCATTTTTTGATGTTTAAACTAAATTTATTTGAAGTCAATATCTCCACTGGTTCTTCAGATATGGCCGACGAAAAAGATTATCTTGAATGTACAGACGTTCGCAAACACGCACACTCACAATGCATTTATCTAAAAACCTTTGATTTATATTCTAAGGACCTTGAAACAAAATGTCAACATTTTCAGTTTTGAAAATCGAACTAAGATCCTATTTGATGTTTATAGATATCAATTTGACTTTCTTAAAAATGTTAACAGATGTGAAAATAGTTACATATGTATTCTAATAAAATTTGTTCATCTTTTTCAATTTTTTGATTGGTATCCAAAAATAATAGTAAATTGACTTTTTCCGAGTTGACTTATTCGGAACCAGATTACAATTTATGATGTTTAATTAACTTCCCATAGGAAGTTATTGTAATGGGTCCGATTTGACAAATTGAAAATTTTGACATTTCTCGACGTTTCAAGGTCCCTAGAGTCGAAATAAAAGATTTTTAAAAAGATGTCTGTGCGTGCGTGTGTACGTACGTCCGTACGTCTGTACGTCCGTACGTCCGTACGTTCGCGACGTTTTTTTCGTCGTCCATAGCTCAAGAACCAGAAGAGATAGCGACTTCAAATAAATTTTGTTATACAGATAATAAGGCAGAAAGATGCAGAAAGGGCTCTCAAGAAAATTGCGTGGGTGGTTTTTTTACCATAGCAGTTTAAAAAAAAGGTGAAAATTTTGGTTAACCCTAAATATCTCATGAAACAATGACGCTAGAGACTTGAATTAAATTTTATATTATATATTGTAACGTGATACAAAACAATTATATTTTTGGAAAAAAATTCAATTAACGGTTTTTTTTATAAATCAAAAAAACTGAAAAAAAAAATTTGTCACTTCGAAAATTTTACGACTAAAATATGATTTCATTTCCAAAACAATTTTGTGCAATGAAGAATAATGTTTTTGATATCTGATAAAATTTTGAGAAAAATCGAATTGACAGTTTTTTTACAAAAAATAATAACCTAAAAAAAAAATAAAAAAAAAGTTGGTAAAAATTGAGTTTTGACTCAAATATCTTTTCAAGACTTTGAGATATTGGCTTTAAACTACTTTTATCTTTCAAAAAATATTGTTTTCAACATTCAGTAAAATTTTGAAAAAAATAGAATTGACAGTTTTTCTACAAAAAATTAAAAACCGAACAAAAATTTAACAAAAGTTGGTAAAAATTGATTTTCGACTTAAATATCTTTTCAAAAATTTGAGATTATGGCTTCTAACTAATTTTAACTTATAAGAAATATTGTTTTCAACATTAGGAAAAATTTTGAGAAAAATCGAACTGACAGTTTTTTTACAAAAAATAAAAACCTAAACAAAAAAAAATTAATAAAAGTTGGTAAAAATTGATTTTCGGCTCAAATAGCTTTTCAAAAATTAAAAATATTGGCTTCAAACTTATTTTATTTCACAGAAAATATTGTTTTTTATATTCAGTAATTTTTTTATAAAAATCCAACAGTCCGTTTTTTCATAAAAAAAATAAAATCTACAAAAAATAGAACGCAAATTTGGCAAGAATTGATACATTTAGACAAACTTTTAAGCAAGACAAATCGATAGACGGGATGGGAAGTTATCAGTGTGGGTCGCATCCCAGCCTCTTTTTTTTTTTCAAATCTTCAGCGTTATTTGTTCTTGAGATAATTGGGGCTAAATTTATACCTTTCTTAAATTGTTGTAGAAAAAAAAACATCCACTCAATTTTTTTAAAAGTCCTGCATCCTGCATTTTTTGATGTTTAAACTAAATTTATTTGAAGTCAATATCTCCACTGGTTCTTCAGATATGGCCGACGAAAAAGATTATCTTGAATGTACAGACGTTCGCAAACACGCACACTCACAATGCATTTATCTAAAAACCTTTGATTTATATTCTAAGGACCTTGAAACAAAATGTCAACATTTTCAGTTTTGAAAATCGAACTAAGATCCTATTTGATGTTTATACTTTGACAGTTGACAGTTTTTAAAATGTTTACATACTAAAAAGGTTATTATTTATTTTAACATGTTTACATTTTAAATACAGTGTGAACATTAGACAAAAAGTCTCATATCATAAGGGGCATTCTTGATGTGCTGCGAAACAATGAATTACTTGACAATACCTCCGAAATTTTTATAAGGGCTTTACAACTGATATGAATTCCTGAAGAGTGAGTTGGTCGAATTTTAGATCTAATTTTTATTGATAAGAATCTAGAAGCTCAATTAGATGAGGCTAGTTTCCTTTTGAGTGAAAATAGTGTTCATCATAAATCACTTGAAAATAAATTTAATTTTTCGGTTTTAATTAAATCACAGTTTTGTTCCAATGTTATATAGCTCATGAATATGATTTTAAAAATACTGACATTGTTGCTATGAACCGATATTTTGAAAGCTTAAATTGGCAAATTATTTATAATTGCAGTAATATTTAGAGATGGCTTTTGCTATGTTTCGGAACATGTTAGATGATGCTATTGTTAATTTCGTTCCTTTAAAAAAAATCAAAAAGACAAATTTGGTTTAATAAAAGTTTGTCTAGGTTAAAAAATGTCGTAGCTAAACTTCGTAAAAAATTAAGATTTCGGATTCTTTTCGTGAACAATTTATTAGATCTAGGAAAGAGTACGAATTCTTAAGAAGATTTACATATAAACAATCTCTTGATTCGAAAATAAAAACTAATTCGAAGTGTTTTTGGACATTTCTAAATACTAAAAGAAAATCAATCAATGGAATCCCTTCCATTATTTCTTATAATGGTATTTTTAACTTCCCATAGGAAGTTATTGTAATGGGTCCGATTTGTCAAATTGAGAATTTTGACATTTCTCGACGTTTCAAGGTCCCTAGAGTCGAAACAAAAGATTTTTAGAAAGATGTCTGTGCGTGCGTGTGTACGTACGTTCATACGTCCGTATGTCCGTACGTCCGTACGTTCGCGACGTTTTTTTCGTCGTCCATAGCTCAAGAACCAGAAGAGATATCGACTTCAAATAAATTTTATTATACAGATAATAAGGCAGAAAAATGCAGAAAGGGCTCTCAAGAAAATTGCGTGGGTGGTTTTTTTACCATAGCAGTTTAAAAATAAGGTGAAAATTTTGGTTAAACCAAAATATCTCATGAACCAATGACGCTAGAGACTTGAATTAAATGTTATATCATAGATTGTAACGTGATACAAAACAAGAATATTTTTGGAAAAAAATCCAATTAACGGTTTTTTTATAAATCAAAAGAAACTGAAAAAAAATTTGTCACCTCGAAAATTTTACGACTTAAATATGATTTTATCTCCAAAACAATTTTTTGCAACGAAGAATAATGTTTTTGACATCTGATAAAATTTTGGGAAAAATCTGATTGACAGTTTTTTTATAAAAACCTAAAAAAACATTACTCTAAGTTGGTTAAAATTGAATTTCGACTCAAATATCTTTTTAAAAACTTGAGATTAAGACTTCAAACTTATTTTATCTAATAAGAAATATTGTTTTTAACATTCTGAAAGATGTTGAGAAAAATCGAATTAACAGTTTTCTTACACAAAATAAAAACTAAAAAAAAATTAATAAAAGTTAGTAAAAATTGTTTTTCGACTCAAATATCCTTTTAAATTATTGAGATATTGGCTTTAAACTACATTTACCTTTGAAAAAATATTGTTGTCAACATTTAGTAAAATTTAAAAAAAATCGAATTGACAGTTTTTTTTACAAAAAATTAAAAACCAAAAAAAAAATTAACAAAAATTGTTAAAAATTGATTTTCAACGTAAATATCATTTCAAAAATTTGAGATAATGGCTTCTTACTAATTTTAACTTATAAGAAATATTGTTTTTAACAATTTTTTTACAAAAAATAAAAACCTAAAAAAAATTTATAAAAGTTGGTAAAAATTGTTTTTCAACGTAAATATCTTTTCAAAAATTTGAGGCATTGGCTTCAAACTAATTTTATCTTTTAATAAATATTGTTTTCAACATTCTATAAAAATTTGAGAAAAATCGAATTGACAGTTTTTTTTACAAAAAAATAAAAACCTAACACAATACTAAAACTTGTAAAAATTTACTTTCGACTCAAATAGCTTTTCAAAAATTAAAAATATAGACTTCAAACTTATTTTATTTCACAGAAAATATTGTTTTCGATATTCAATAATTTTTTTTTATAAAAATCCAACAGTCCGTTTTTTTATAAAAAAAATAAAATCTACCAACAATAGTACGCAAATTTGGTAAAAATTGATACAATATAGACAAACTTATAAGCAAGACAAATCGACAGACGGATGTGAAGTTATCAGTGTGGGTCGCATCCCACCCTCTTTTTTATTTCTGAAAATTTAAAAGATATTTGTAATAACTTTGCTTTATTTTTCCAATCGAACTTTTCTGATTTGGGTTTAGATTATAATGAAACACTTAGTTTCAATTCTAACATTAATGTTGGTGACCTTTCTTTATCGACAGTTGATGTATCAAATGCTTTATCGTCGCTTGATAACAGTTTTTCTGCCGCACCGGACAATATTCCACCTTTAGTTTTGAAATTTTGTAAATATAACCTTAAAACCCCACTTTGCTTTATTTTTAATTTGTCCTTGAAACAAGGAGTATTTTTAGATACATGGAAACATTCTCTGATAACTCCTTTGCATAAATCTGGATCTAAAGCATCTGTGGAAAATTATAGACCAATTGCTAAGCTTCAGCTAATCCCCAAATTATTTGAAGCAATTGTTAAAATTAAACTTCATTGTTTAGTTCAAAACCATATTTCCCTGCATCAGCATGGCTTTATGAGTGGTAGGTCTACTGCAACAAATTTAGCAATTTTTACAAATTACTGTCTTGGTTGTTTAGAAAATCGTACTCAAGTGGATGTAATCTACACCGATTTTTCCAAGGCGTTTGATCGGGTACAACATAATGTTCTCTTGAAAAAACTTGAATTACTTGGCTTTCACTCGAATCTCCTAAAATGGATCAGAAGCTATTTGGTGGGACGAAGACAATAGGTATGTTAAAATTGGTGATGTTCTGTCCAATGAAATACAAAATTTTTCCGATGTACCACAAGGTAGTCATCTTGGTCCACTTCTTTTCATTTTATTTATAAATGATTTTACCGAATTATATTAAAAGTTCTAGATGTCTTTTATATGCTGATGATCTCAATATTTTTAGTTCTGTAAGTTCTTCATCAGATGCTAGTAAAATTCAATTGGATATTGATAATATTACCAAGTGGTGTTTCATAAATGGTTTAAATTTTAATGTACAAAAGTGTAGTATTGTTACGTTTTCTAAAATAAAGAATCCGATATGTTTTGATTACAAAATTGAGAATCAGTTCTTAATGAGGTTAACAAATCAAAAGGATCTTGGTGTGATTTTTGACTCAAATATGAATTTTTCTCTCCAAATTAATAATGTTATTTCAAAAACTAACGCCATGTTGGGATTTATTTCAAGAACTTCTAAGTCATTCGAAGATCCTTATACTTTGAAAACTCTTTTTGTATCCCTTGTAAGACCTTTACTTGAATATTTTTGCATAATATGGGATCCCTTTACACAATCAAGTATTTTAAAGATTGAAAAGGTTCAGAGGAGATTTACAAAATTTGTTTACGAATGCGTTATAATTATTCAAATATGCCACCTTATGAGACCAGATGTGCTTTAATTGACTTAAAACCTTTAGTATCTAGAAGAAAATTGTATTCAGTACTCTTTGTTTACGATTTGCTCAACTCGAAGATAAATTGTTCATTTTTATTGTCTCAGTTTAATATGTATGTTCCATCTCGGAATTTGTGTCCTAGAAATGGTAATTTTCTACATGTTCCTTTTCAAATTATGCGAAACATAATCCAATAACTGCTTCTTGTATTGCTTTTAACGAATTTGAGTTTGTAATTAATTTTAATAAAAATAGATTAGATATTAAGAAAGATGTATTGAATTTGTTGTAACACTATGTTTTTCCCACTGTCAATTTGTAAATATAATGTTAACTTAAAAGACGAATAAATAAATAAAAAAGAGGCTGGGATGTGACCCACACTGATAACTTTCCATCCCGTCTGTCGATTTGTCTTGCTTAAAAGTTTGTCTATATTGTATCAATTTTTACCAAATTTGCGTACTATTTTTGGTAGATTTTATTTTTTTTATAAAAAAACGGACTGTTGGATTTTTATAAAAAATTTACTGAATATCGAAAACAATATTTTCTGTGAAATAAAATAAGCTTGAAGCCTATATTTTTAATTTTTGACAAGCTATTTGAGTCGAAAGTAAATTTTTACAAGTTTTAGTATTGTATTTTTTTTAGGTTTTTATTTTTTGTAAAAAAAACTGTCATTTCGATTTTTATCAAAATTTTATAGAATGTTGAAAACAATATTTATTAAAAGATAAAATTAGTTTGAAGCCAATGCCTTACATTTTTGAAAAGATATTTACGTTGAAAAACAATTTTTACCAACTTTTATAAATTTTTTTTAGGTTTTTATTTTTTGTAAAAAAAAACTGTCAATTCGATTTTTCTCAAAATTTTTCCTATTGTTAAAAACAATATTTCTTATAAGTTAAAATTAGTAAGAAGCCATTATCTCAAATTTTTGAAATGATATTTGAGTCAAAAATCAATATTTAACAATTTTTGTTAAATTTTTTTTCGGTTTTTAATTTTTTGTAAAAAAAACTGTCAATTTGATTTTTTTCAAAATTTTACTGATTGTTGTCAACAATATTTTTTTAAAGGTAAGTGTAGTTTAAAGCCAATGTTTTGAAAAGATATTTGAGTCGAAAATCAATTTTTACCAACTTTGAGTAATATTTTTTTAGGTTTTTATTTTTTATAAAAAAACTGTCAATTCGATTTTTCTCAAAATTTTATCAGATATCAAAAGCATTATTTTTCGTTGTACAAAATTGTTTTGGAGATGAAATCATATTTTAGTCGTAAAATTTTCGAGGTGACACATTTTTTTTTTTCAGTTTTTTTGATTTATAATATACAGTCTATGATATAAAATTTAATTCAAGTCTCTAGCGTCATTGGTTCATGAGATATTTTGGTTTCACCTTTTTTTTAAACTGCTATGGTAAAAAAAACACCCACGCGATTTTCTTGAGAGCCCTTTCTGCATCTTTTTGCCTTATTGTCTGTATAACAAAATTTATTTGAAGTCGATATCTCTTCTGGTTCTTGAGCTATGGACGACGAAAAAAACGTCGCGAACGTACGGACGTACGGACATACGGACGTACGGACATACGGACGTACGAACGTACGTACACACGCACGCACAGACATCTTTCTAAAAATCTTTTGTTTCCACTCTATGGACCTTGAAACGTCGAGAAATGTCAAAATTTTCAATTTGACAAATCGGACCCATTACAATAACTTCCTATGGGAAGTTAATAAATAAATAAATATTAGGCTACATTTTTGAGGGGTTGAATGTATATAAATTACTTATTTGAAAGAATATTTTTTGTGAAAGTAATTTATTGAAAGTATTAAGACAACGAAAGACATGAGTCCTTGTGAAGGCCGTTCTTGAGCGACGACGCGACGTAAGCTTTTGTGTACTTTTTGTACAGTTCTTTCGTCTTTCATTTTCAAAGTTTTTGTTGGATTCTGTTGAAAATACTTAAATATGTTATATGGACACTTGCCTAAAAATGCGAGTTATATTCAAGAAATCATCTAAGAAATCTTAAGCACCAACAAAATTTTTGGCCATGTCGAAAATTCCATAAAAGATGTTCTAGCTCATGGAAAGCGACATTTATAATGAATTTCGCCTTAATTACACCATTGAATTTTTGTAATATTAAAAATAATGATTCCCCATCAGTGAAATAGTTTAATCGATTAGAAGCATTCAGATAAGCGATTGTTACTGAATATAAAAAAGAGAATCGGAAACAAAACAGAACCCTGAGGAATACCAGCATTTTGTTTGTGAATTTCAGACAGTGGTTTTACCATGGTTGAAAAACAATAGAAGGGATACTATACGGACCAACGGATTTGTGTATGTTTAGGTCTTTTAAAATTCTTGAAACCAACACGAGTGCAATAGAAAATTATATATACAATATTTTAAATTGTATCAATATTTGATTGTTAGGTTTTCAAATCATGTAATTTAGAACAAAAATCGACTACGATTCTAGCCTCTTAATTTTTCGTAACTTAAAGCAATCGAAGAATTTATCTTAGACTTACATTTCCTAGAATGTGTTCATCTTTTTGCCATTCATATATAACTTAAAACAACAACAAAAAAAAACACAAACCTTGCAATCTTATTTAAGATTCATATAGCGTCCGAAAAAAACCTTTTAGATATTAAAATATGAATGAATGTGAATTTGTATTTATTTTCTTTTTCGTGTGCTGATTTCCCCGAACGGACATCATAAAATGTGTTAAAACCACACACATTCAGATACCATATAAACCATAACCTTCATCTTCTTAAGCCCTCTCATAGAAGGTATGATGACAATAAAACTGAAATGCGTAATGGTTTCGGTTTGGTCATTGAGTAAAATAAAAAGAAGCCATGAAGATCAGAAACGAAAACGTTTTTAATCGTTGAAAATGATCATTGTCACAACCGTGCGTCCGTCTTCATCGTTGTCGTCTTTATTTCGGAAGAAAAAACTCACATTCAAATTATTTAAACTTAACGACTTCATCTTTGCACTTTTGAACTCGCGACTCTTCTAAAAAACGGCACCGAATGTCCATCGGAGTCCATCTCTTTGCGTGTGTTCTTCGTGTTATTTTGTCTATCAACTAAATACTTCTTCTTTTCGTGAAGCATTATGGATGGTGATGGTATTTCTGGTGAATTTTCAGGTCACCGTTTTGGCTGGCGTCATTTTTATTCGAGAGACATTAGAAAACGAAATATGGACCTGGGAATCATGTCACACAAAGCAGAAGTCAATTAAAAACCATTAACCCAAACGCAGAGGTACACAAATCTAACGCACTAAACTCTAACGCGCAGTCGTATTTTGCGCAATGACAGCGTGATTTTTAGGTTGAATTCAGAGGTTAATGACTTCCAACAATAACAACGGGTGTTCGCATTTGGTAACAGTATACTCTCATGGTAACAAGGTGTACTCTGTACACTGTACAGCAGCACCATAAAACTGAATCTCACCTTTGAGCACTCTTGTAAGTCATAAAAACTAACGAAACGTCACAGAAACGCGCCTTGATGTCCATAAGTCTATAAAGTTGCGATGTCCGTCCAGGCTCTACGGGACAACAACGATATTTTTAAACGCGCCATGCAACGCAACGATCCATTGACATTTCTATTAAAATCATTGCAACACATATTGCATTCGGATTGCTATTTTGTAATGGTGATGGTGATGGTGATGACGATGATGGTTGGGATTGGGATTGGAACATAATATGGAGGACTTCACATCCGCACTGCGTCCAAGAATTGACAGGAAGACATTATGTTGTTTGCTGCAAACTGCACAGATCTCGACGGCCGTTCTGTGGTGCATGTGAAATGGCATCGAGATGAGGCAATCAAAGACTCATCACTGTCAGCCAAGTTGATCGTACGTCCGTCATTCGTGAAGTAATTATCGCTCCTCCTTAGGATTGGGATTGGGATGGCAATGATGCAAGCATTAGGCACCAAGCAACAAGAAGGCAGGCAGATTCGCGAATAGTAAGTAGCAGCCCAGTTGCAGTGTCAGGCTGTGTGTATAACGTATATAATGGAATTATGCACGCATTTTCCATTCAGATTCGGAGGCTCCTCTTCTTTGCTTTTGCGTCTGATGCGTCAGAACTTCGCAGCACATAGCAACCGGAATCTGCGCGCGAACTTTTCGACGACACTCACGCTTTTAATGATGTTTGCCATGGCAGTCGGATTGCTAATTTCCAATTTGAATGATTGCAGGTGTATTATTCTTGGTTGTTGCGAGTTGCAGTTCTGTTTGCGTTGTTGCAGTTCATTTTTGTTGTTGTTGTTGCGGTTTTTAGTGTGATCCTAATGACAGTTGGAAATATTTCGATGTCAGTTGCGTCTGCATTGGCCACATCAATCACCGGCAATTAAATACTCTGGATGCGAATGGAGTGTTGGGACTTGCGGGATGTTGGGTTTTGCCAGTAGAAGCAGCAGCAGAGCAGCAACAACATCAGGAGCAGCGACATCCTTGTTGCGTTGTTTTGCTAAGCGTGTATGTTCCGCGCCGCGCGCATAAAGTGAACACGAAAGAGAGGAGGGTGATTTACGGCAATGATAATACTGCATCGTGTTTTATCTGTTTGCTGTGTGCAAACGAAGGATGTTGTCCATTTTTAATTAATCTTATAAGTTTGTTGAAAAAGATGCATGAGAGGGGAGAAATTGGGAAACATCAGAGACAAGGAGAGATATTATTTCCTTACGAGATGTAAGTTTAAGTTTTAGCATTCGTTGGGGAATAAATTAAATTGGAAAAGATTTAAGGCAGTTCTATAAAATAAATAGGTGGAGCATGAAATACGTATTTTCGTATTTATTATATGGTTGCGAAGTGGCGAAACAGTTAGTATACGTGAAACAAGATTTTTTAAAAAGACAAATGTCAGTGACTTAGTTTGTGTACTTTATATTATTTTTAATTTGAATGACAGTTTTAAAGCGCTGTTTAGACATGAATTGCATTCAGATGAGTCATTTTGACGTTTCATCATTTTATATTGATTCAAATTTTATTTATTGTGAGAAAGGGACAGAGAAGTGAAGATGGAAACTGACTGGTAGGTAAAGTAACGAAGGTTATAATTATGTAAATGGACCTAAACAGCCTTATTTTAATTTTTTAAATCAGAAAGGCTGTTAATTTTTTTTTAAAGGTATAGAGCTTTAAGTTGGCAACACAATTTTAACTAACGCCCACTATTTCATCTGTCAAGTGATTCTTTTTAAGTTTAGTTTGACATTTCAACATGAATAGAGTGACGCCTGAACAACGCTTTCAAGTTGTGCAAATTTATTTTGAAAATCATGGTTCTGTTCGAAATACGAAATACTTGAATTTTGTTTACCGACGAAGCTCAGTTTTGGCGAAATGGTGAAGTCAATTAACAAAACTGTAAAAGTATTGATTGGTACACAGTTAAATCCACAAACACTGAATTTTTGGTGAGTTTTATAGGTTGGTGAAATAATTGGACTTTATACTTCTTTAAAAACTATACTGGCTAGAACGTTACAGTCAATGGTGAACGATATGGAGCCATTTTTACTGATTTTATTGCTCATCAATTAATCAACCATTAAATGCAGGAGCTGTGATTTTAATAAGACGACGCAACTTGTCATACAGCTCATGCGAGTAGTTAAACGTTACGCACTCGTGAATTGGCCTATGAGGTCTTAAATTTAACACCGTTGGAAAATTGTCTGTGGTGTATGTGGAGTTTCACTAGTCTACGCCAATATGACGAAACGATTGACCATTTGGAGATTAACATTCACCACGTTACTTCCACAAATTTTGGAAAAAGTCCTATAAGGTTGGATTTCAGATTAAACGTCCAAGCCAGTCCTGCCGGACATATGCCAGAAATCATATTTAAATTATAATTCTAAAATATTATCTATTGAATAAAGTTAATTTCATATCAATTTTTAATTTTTGTATTCCATTTTAAAGTTCAATACCTATAGTAATAAATCCCGTTATAAATTAAGGCTTTGTGCATACGACTGGTATCAAATAAATTGTCTCAAAAACCTTACAACCGTAAAAACTTACAATTTTGTATGTCAGCAATTCCATGAATGCCTTTTTTATCTATTTTCGGATGACGTTTTCAATTGTCAGATATACATATTTGTTTTTGACATCTGACACTTGGTCGCAAATTCCTCATTGTCATATATAATTAACCTTCGAATCACCTAAAACTTTGGGACACAAATTGCCAGCTGTGTAAAAAGACAATATTCCCTACAACGTACATATTTACACTACAGACAGATCTAACAAATATTGAAAGTTTTAAAAAGCCTCTATGACTAGCTTAACTAAAAGTCACTTTCAAAAAGTATATGTTGTGTGCACTACTTGCGGCATAGTTTCAATTTTTTAGTGGTAATTCGGAGTACTTGTAAAATATGATAAACTTTTTTCCTAAAAGGGCCGATTTTTGCTGATTTTCTTAGACTAAAGGGAAAAAAGAGCTAGTACCCGTAGCGTGATGGTTAGTGCTTTGGACTGTCATGCAAGGGGTCTTGGGTTCAATCCCTGCCTGTGTCACCTAACTTTTTTCATGGGTACTTCCTCTTGCGAGGAATTGACAAATCCTCCAAGAATAATTCTTGTCATGAAAAGTGCTTTCTCAAATTAGCCGTTCGGATTCGGCATATAAACTGTAGGTCCCCTCTATCTCTGACAACATTACTCACACACAGTTATGGTTGAGAGCAGAGTTGCAAATAATGCATTGAATTTTATAATGCATTTTGAATAAATTAGAAAATATTTTTCAATTTTTAATTCTATTTTTTTTTTTAATTATTTATTAAATTTTATTTTTCAATGTTACCGTATGGCATTAATTATTTAATGTTATTTTTTAATTGTGTTCTATCAAATTAAAATATTATTTTCCAATGCAAAACTTTTAAAATAAAAATACTTATTTTTATTTTATTTGGCAGACTTTCGCAATTATTAATTAAAATACTTTAAGTTTTTATTTCCAAAATTTTTAACCTGATTAATGTTATGACTTTCGGTTATCACGCAATTATAACACAAAAAACAACAATTATTCAAATATTATAATTTATTATTATTATTGTTCGACCGAAAAACGATTTTTTTTCAAAATTTATTTGTTAGTATCAGTCAATCTTCAACCTGGGACATTTTTACGTCAAGATTTCGAATATTAACTGAAATAAATGGAAATAATTGAATAAATTCCCACTAGGCATTGAATTAAAAAATTGTAGCTCATTTTGAATAGAAGTTATTTTTTAATTTTAATTCAATTAAACTTGCAATAAAATAACATTTATTTACTAATTCAATAAAACTTGCAATAAAATAATTTTTAATTTTTAGTTTAATATTGATGGCAATAAATTAAATTTGTAATGGGTAATTCATAGATGTACAATTAGCATTATATATTTTATTTCAGTCAAGAACAATATCCATTAAAAAAATTTTGAGTAATGCATTGAATTGAAATTGGAATTTTTGCAACTCTTTGAGAGTTGTAAGTCACTAGGCCCTGGTTCTCTACGGACTGTTGCACCACCTAATTTATTTTATTTTTTTAAAGAGAAAAAGGGAATAAAGAGAAAAAGAGGAAAAAAAGTAACCTCTTTAAAAATAGTTAACACAATCCCTAAACATAATAAATGAAAACAGCCAATACGAAAACATAAAAAAGCCCATACAACTTCCAACTTAGATTTGCTTTGTTCCTGAATGCGTTCATTCTTTTGACATTTCATACAAAATAATATGTCTATTCTCTACAATTATTACTCTACTAATAATTTCATGAATACCAATTAAAATATTTCATCTTCTCGGGGAAAAATTAAGTGTTTTTTAAGTGGAATCAAAAACGTTTTAATGTCAAAAAAGGGAAATTTTTAAAAACTCTGACAACTCTTCTTCCAAACTATGACAGTTAATGGCAGCCATAATGTTGAACCTACATCTATCAAATTGGATCTTATTTAATGATACACTAGCGGCCCGTCCCGGCTTCGCACGGTAGACATAAATAGGTACAAATATTTAAGTTATAAGCATGCTAATTAAAACAACCATGAATCACTAAATTAGAAAACATTTTTTTGTCCTACCATTAATACTCTTTGCAGCGTATGCGATGAAAGACATTTTATGGCTAATTTTGTACACCTTCGGTTGGTTTTAATAGAAATTTCAAAAGATTTCTGTAGTAATCTAGTACTAAATATAGCTTTTGTTACTCAGTGATAATGTAGCTTTCTAATGAAAAAAGAATTATTAAAATCGGTCCAGTACTTTTTGAGTTTATTCGTTACATACAAAAACACAAATCTTTCCTCTTTATAATATTAGTATAAATAAGGGTTTTCGTCACTTACAAGTGCTCGGATCACCACTTTGCAACTTTTTCGTCATGACTTTGGCCTAAGCCCCTACAAGAATTTGGAAGCTGACCCTAGTTTTAATTGAAAAATCATCTTTATGGGTAACAACGTTTTTCAGGAATGAATGGGTAAAAGAACAAAATTGCTAAATTAAAGACGATATACGATAGCTATCCAAAAGAAATCCAAGAATTTTTAAAGTTATCCGAAAAAATCGCTTTGTGTATTCTCTACGGGTGGTTTGATCTGTTCACTAACTTATGTGGTTTCAATGGAAAAAATAAAAAATTGGCCACGGCAAACAAATTCGTGTGATCTTTTTCCAACGTTTTGTTAAAGTTATTCTTAAGTTACGGGTCTTTGCGAAAAAGCCACAAACCAATAAATTCAGCATAACTCACGTCATTTGTCAAATTCAGTCTGATTTATGCGTTAGATCCTACGTGAAAAATTGGATGTTTATTCATGCGACCTAGAGAATGTGCGGTGGACATAAGAACTATATTACATCGAACTATGCTAATCGATAAGCCTTTGAAACGATAAGTTCAAGACCCTTTATTACATTGTTTAACCTAAATCCTTCTAACTTTCTCGTGTTATGTTCGTTCCCACGATATTTAAGCTTCATAATTTGTTTCTTTTTTACGACTATACTGGAGAAAGAAAAACAAAATCGCAAAAGAAAATTTTACCTTTCACCATCTTCTGCGACAAACAACATCGTCTCTATCTTCACTTGACATCCTAATTTACTCTACTTGACCAATCTGTCAGTAATAAAAACTCATTAATTAATACCAATATAATTGGCTATGTTTAATGTTGCGGTTGCGCTGCGGTACATTTTCTAGACTCATCTCACGCTTAAATATTTATCAAAAAAAAAGGAATAAAACACATCAACCATAATACGCGTACGGCGGCGCGCTGTACTGTGCCCGCTTATAGGTAGTTAAGGCGGTTAGCGCAGCCAGCAACAGTACAGCGTTGCGGATATTTATTGTAAAACTATATACTGGAGAGAATTGTAATTAACCAACGGGAGGCGTTAACGTTTCGCATATTACGACTACGTTTTTCTCGCCGTGATTTTCTTCTAGTTTTTATTTTTAATTTTTACTTTTTAACGAGAGCTCTAGACGAGCGATTTTTATTTTAATTTTCATGTCATTTTGTTATGTTTGCTCGCGCCCGCAAAACTCTCTTACCGACGACCGCCTTGAGTCTTTCTTTCGTTTAGTTTTGCTTGTTTTGTTAGGTTGCTTGTAAGTGTTTTTATAGTTGCAGTTCTGTTTTTTGTTAACGTTTTTGATTGGGATTGGCTTTAAGCCTAGAAACATAGGAATCGTCTCAGGCTGGGCATTTAGCGTGGAGACACGCTCTCGTGCGTCAATGGATCTTTGGATCAATCGAGCCGCACAGTAAAAAATCGTATAGCTTTTTTGCACGTTCAATAAAAATCAGTCAGGCTGTCAAGTGGTTTCAAGTCGGCCACGCTGCTGTAGCACAACGGTGCGGCGGCGGCCGGCGATGATGACGACGAAACGTCCGTCGTCGCGTCGACAGCAACGACGACACTATACGGTCAAAGAGCCCGCGTGCCCAGCTCAGCCCCAGAGTCCGAATATAATAATCGACAACTGCAGCAACAGCAACCGCAGGCAGGCGGGCAATCTAGAGGCTCAGAGACTGAGACTCAGAGCCTGTTGGCAATTAAACGCAATTATCACCGCGAGCAAGTGCAGAACGAAAAATGTGAAAATATCTATCAAGGTGCGATAATCAGGGTTTACTTGGCGTGGCGTGGTGGCGATCGATGGTGATGGCGTTGGTTGCGTTAAAGAGGGTTTCATCATATACAAACTGCCATGTCGGCCAGAGCCAGCTGTAAGTCTACAGGACAGTGTGTTCGTCGATTGCAATATAAATACATATAAATTGTCAATCAGATTTCCTGGATAGAGTTTCTTTACCTTTTTATCTTTCTTCAGATTTTGTTTTTGTATTTTCGTAATGAAATCAGTTGATGGACCTATTAGGAGGCAATATGGTGTCCTAATGAGCGGGACATTTATAATAATAAAAGATTGATTCAATTAGGAATCATATATAAATAAAAATAACATACTGCGGGATAAGTATAATGGATTTTGATCGATGTGACATTGACAGAAAGTGTGAAGAGAATTGGAAATTTTTCATCACATCACAAGAACTGTCAATATTTGTTATTTTTTTTTTTTTATTTTGTGTGTCTGAAGTTAAGTGCCAGTAATATGAGTTTGCTCCGCTGCATAAAGAATTAATCATCGCAGTTCTTTATTTGAAGACGTTAAAGATCACACTTAAAATAGAAGAAATAACAATAACAAATAATGCCTGATTTATCTTAAACGCTGGCATTATGTCGTTGAGAGGCATCTACCAAAATTATTTTTAAACTATCAGAGTCGTCTGGTCTGTTCTCGCCTTTGCCGCCTAAGCCATTGCGTTGATTGAGTTTGAACTTGGAAGTTAAGGTTTTGAGAAGCTTCGCGCCAGGCGTGCCCATACATTTTCTTCGGAAAAAATCAAAAGAACCAGTCAAGATATCAACTTCAAATAAATTTTGTTTTACAGATAATAACATCAAAAGATGTAGAAATGCCTTTCAAACACATTTTTAACTTCCCATAGGAAGTTATTGTAATCGGTCCGATTTGTCGAATTGAAAATTTTAACATTTCTCGACGTTTCAAGGTCCCTACAGTCGAAATTAAAGATTTTTAGAGAGATGTCTGTGTGTAGTGTACGTACGTTCGCGACGTTTTTTTCGTCGTCCATAGCTCAAGAACCAGTAGAGATATCGACTCCAAATAAATTTTGTTATACAGATAATAATGCAGAAAAATGCAGAAAGGAATCTCAAAAATGTGGGTGTTTTTTGCCATAGCAGTTTAAAAAAAAGGTGAAAATTTTGGTTAAACCAAAATATCTCACAAACCAATAACGCTATAGAGACTCGAATCAAGTTTTATGTTATACTAGCTTTTACCTGCGACTTCGTCCGCATTAGATAGTTTTTTTGGATATTAGCATGAAAAAACCTGTACTTTTTTGTACATGTGTTTGAATTGTGCCGAGATGGGATGAGGCCATACTAAGTGTGATTGTCATAGGTTAGGTTAGGTTAGGTTAATACATTTTAAGAAGAAGATAGGTTACTGCAATACATTTTTATATACGACGTTTTTTGTTTTTTCTTCCTTGGCCAGAACACAAAGATTTTGTGGGTTTGATTGTTCATGGGAAAAACAGTTTTTTTCCAAATTTAGTTGGACCTAAAATTGCCCTCTCACACAACCACTCCCGATTGCCCATATTTATATGCAGGTTTGGATAGACATTACTTTTTAATTCATCGTGCTACAGACAATTTGACAGAATTCATGACTCAACGTAATAGAGCCGTTACAGTTTGTTGGCATACAATCTTCTCCGATTTTTAGAAAAGCAGCGGCATATTGTCCTGCTTGAGAATCATTGTGTAGCTGTACTCGCATATTCGTAGTCAGACAAAACTTTTTTACATGTACCCATAACACAGATGCTTTTAAGCATGCGTTTATTTCATCTGCCGGTGTACCTCTACTAATTACCGGCAGGGTCGGTCTAAAGTCGCCAGCTAAGAGAACCACCATCCCTCACATGATAGCCCGGTTGTTCTTGATGTCTTTCAGTGTACGATCTAGTGCTTCAATTGCTTTTTTGTACACTCATCTCAAACCAACAATTTACACTGCTGCAACATTCTTTCACGCTCACTACTTTTGCTGATATTATATGTACATACTGGCATTTCCTCATGAGCTAAGTTCAACGGCAGTTTCAGAACCGAGTGCGCTGTCCGTCGACCACTAAGCAGCGTATTCCTAAGGAAGCTACTGCTAAAGCAACTCCATTGTTTTTCCGAATTTGAGCTAAAAATAGATTCAAAAGAAAAGTTTTGCCTGTGCCTCCATCTAAAAATAGCAAACCACCTTTTTCGCTGGAAATTTTGTGTATAACTGTGTCAAAAACTATTTTTTGTTCTGAATTTAAAAGTGGATATCCTCTGTTATTCTCTGCTCTAGAGCGACAGTATCATAATTTAATTCTCAAGCTAAATCACTGCTCACTTCCCCAATTCTCTGTGGTCTGGTCTTCCCAAATTCAGACAAATCTTTCCCAGTAATATTTATAACGTGGTCTTCTACAAAAGTTAATGCCTCATTGTAAATTATATCGGTCGGATTTTGTTCTTGAACTCTGTGTACGTATAAGGTTGAGGGCTTGAGGCACGTGGCGTTAATATACGTGTATGATAAGTTTAACATGTTCGACAACTTATTTCATAAGGGTTGGGAATGCGTTTTTTTCCCGTTATACCAATTTTATCCAAATATTATTCAAATCTTTGGTAATTTAGGAGTGAAAGCGATCAGATTCCCCTGATCCCATGGAAATGCGTTGTTTTCCCGAGGTCAAAAGTAACTCATGTCCTTTTTTAAGTCTCAAACTATTTCCTTACCAAATTTCATTTAAATCTTTTCAGTAGTTTAGGCGTAAAAGCGATCAGCCTACCTGAATTTTCCCATGGGAGTGCGTCATTTTCCCGGGAAAAAAAGTAGCCTATGTCCTTTCTCGGGTATCAAAATATCTCCATACCAAATTTCATGCAAATTGGTTCAGTAGTTTAGGCGTGATTGAGTAACAGACAGACAGACAGAGTTACTTTCGCATTTATAATATTAAGTAATAATAAGTAATATAGATGATGTAACGTGATACTATACAAATATAAATATTTTTGAAAAAAAATCCAAATAAAGTTTTTTTTATAGATCAAAAAAACTGAAAAAAATATTTGTCACCTTGAATATTTTACGAATAAAAAATGATTTTATCTCCAAAATAATTTTATGCAACGAGAAATTACGTTTTTACATTTGGTAAAATTTTGAGAAAAATCGAATTGACATAAAAAAGCTAAACAAAAATTAATAAAAGTTGATAAAAATTGATTTTCAACTCAAATATTTTTTCAAAAATTTGAGATTATAGCATTAAACTAATTTTATCTCATTAAAAATATTGTATTCAACATTCGATAAAATTTTGAGAAAAATCGAATTGAAAATTTTGTTTACAAAAAAAAAACAATAATAACTTAACTTAGTAAAAATTTACTTTTGACTCAAATATCTTTTATAAAAATAAAAATATTGGCTTCAAACTAATTTTATCTCAGAGAAAATATTGTTTTCGAAATTCAGTAAATTTTTTATAAAAATCCAACAGTCCGTTTTTTTTATAAAGAATTCATCCAATTTGTATTTCTTTATACATATAAGAAATACAAACTTTTAAAAAATGCTACTATAATTGTTAAAAATTGTTTTTCGACTAAAAATCTCGTTTACAAAAATATACTTTGAAATAAAACTATTTTAAATTTTTTTAGAATAATTCAACTGACAACTTTTTTAACAAAAAACGAAAACCTACAATTCTTTCAAGCAAGACAAATTGGCAGACGGGATGAGAAGTTATCAGTGTGGGTCGCATTACACATTGCACATCGCATTGCACAGCCTTTTTTTACTTAAGCAATTAAAAACAAAAGTTAACATTTTGGCTGACCCCAAATATATCACTAAGCAATAATGCTAGCGACTTTACATACATTTTTGTATTAGGTATACAAAATAATTTTAAAACTCAAAAAAGACTGCAGAAAAATATTTGTCACCTTGAATATTTTACGAATTTTTTATCAATGATTAAAATACGTTCAATTTCTAACTAGTTACAGATTTAAAAAATTACTAAAAGCCAAAGTATCTACTTTGTGATTTTTAATGTAGTTAAACTTTAAGAAATTCTAAAATGATAGAATCGTACATGTTTCATTTCATTTCATTTATTTAATTTTCATCTTTTACAGTAGACTTAAGTCTGTAGAAGCAAAAGTTACGTTTGTTATATACTATAATTACACTATAACAAGCTTATCCAAATTTAGATTTAAATTGTTTCAATTTAGAGCATTATATAAAAAACAAAAAAAAACAACGAAAAATTATATTTATATCTATTTATAAATTCAATTTTAAGAATTAGTTAAATTACATTTAAACTTTTTTAAATTTTTAATAACATTAAAAAAAAAAAGGAAATTAAGTAAAAAATGTTCACCCAAATACCTAAAGATAACGCGATCAAAATGCTTACGTCCTCGAAGCTCTCGTATGTCTAAGGGTAGGGAGTTCCATAGTCTGACAGCACAAACAAAGAATTGGCGCTCAGAGGCAGAGCAAGTGAATCTTGGTTGAATAAATACAAAAGATCGTATGGATGTAGAGAACACAATTTTGTTATAAGGATAAGATGGCTCCTTCTTTGCTACGATGCCATTCAAAGTCTTTAAAGTATTGTAACATAGATATGCGTTTAAGGTACAACCAAGTAAATTTTTCATATACGCGGAAACATGATCATAACGCTTAAGATTGTACACGTATCGAATTATGTTGTTGAAGGCAACATTTAGGTTTCTTTTCGATTCTGAGCTATGACTGCAAAATAACTGGCATCCGTGAGTAATAATCGGGATAATTAAAGTTTTTGCTAAGTAAAGTCTAATATCTTGTGGTGTATGCTTCTGTGTGAAGGAAAGACTGCGTAGACATCCGTAAATTTTTCCTATAATATGTTGTATGTGACAATCCCAACTAAGTGTGGAATTAAACCATATACCAAGGTTCTTTACTCTATCAACGTACTCGATTACCTGGTTGCCAATTTGTATGGGTGGAAAATAACTGAGATCAAGCTTGTTGGGTTCTACCTCAAGTTATTCTCCTCTGACCAACGATAAATTCTATACAAGTCTTCATTAAGTACATAAGCACCGTTTTCAATCATGCCCAATTCACAACTTAGGCGAATCTGGACATCGTCTGCATATAAATCAATGGACGAATAATGCACCTGGGTTGGAAGGTCATTAATACACATGCAAAATAGCAATGGTCCTAGTATTGATCCCTGGGGAACTCCGGAATAAAGATTCAGCAATCCTGAAGCATGTTTATCTACAACGACAGCTTGTTTCCTCCCAGAAAGGTAAGAAAACATTAAATCGGAAGCTGAATCTTTGAATCGGAACAGCCTTTTCATTTTGGAAATAAGAACACTATGATTAACCGTATCAAAGGCTTTCGAGAAGTCAAGTAATCCTAAAAATGATACTTGATCATGGTCAATAGCACATCTTAGATCATCAGTTACTTTAATGATAGCAGACACACAACTGTGATTTATTCTAAACCGGATTGGTTAACACATAAAAGATTGTTATTTTTTAAAAAATTCGAGATCTGGCTATGTAAAATTTTTTCTAAGACTTTTGAAATAAATGGAAGAATCGAAATTGGTCTGTATTCGGGAGATGTTAAGCGAGTAGCACAGGTTTCTTGATCACAGGAATTACTTTTGCAACTTTCCAGGTGTGAGGAAAAGAGCTCGTCGTAATGATTGTATTGAAAATATGCGTAAGGGTGGGAAGTATGTGAGGTAGTATTATTTTAATAAACGAGGGGTGCATTTCATCAAACCCCATGGCTTTTGATTTAATTTCTAAAATATTGTCTACTAAATCAGCTTCTTCAACTGCCTGAAATTCAAAACAATTTAAGCTCGGATCCACTGGTTCCATATCATTAGCTATTTCTACCTCATTAAGAGATTCAGACTTGACTTTCGCAAAATCAGCATTAAGAATATCAGGATTAATGTTTTCAGGGTATTTTTCTTTCAATAGTCCTACTCCAAGATCTCGTATATTTTTCCAGAGTGTTTTAGAAGGTTGATCTTTCCTCAAATGATTTGAATATACCTGTATTTTAGCTTCCCTTATTTTAATGCGTACTTTGTTTCGAAAGTCACGATTACAAAATCATTTAAAGTCTAACGCTTGCAGTCACTTGTTTTTTAGTGTTTATTAAGGCTTTTAAGAATTTAATTGAAACACAGCTCAAAAATAAACTTAATCAGGTTCTACTAAAAAAGTGGCTTAAACTTTATCCTTGCTTTAAGACTCAAAGCAGTACAAATTTATTCAATTTGACTTTTTGAACTATTTTTGTCTTCTTGTTTTATAACAGGAAAACAAATTCCAATATCAAGTTTCTATACTTAAGTCAGTTTCTGATTCGAATGAAGTCATTTAAAATGAATGAAGAACATACAATTAAAAAACAAAAAAAAAAACAAACCTTAACCCCGATTTAAAATGCTGTTTTGAGCCTCATTACCTACTTGTCACATTTTAAGACAGTTCTAGGTCACCTTTTCGGCATTTTATATAACTACAAGAAATTCAATGGGGAGACAAAACATCAACAGCAGCAACAAAAACCCTTCCAAAAGACTCTGCGAGATTCTTCTTCCTTGTTAACCCTGTCATTGAAAAAAAAGACTATGGTGTATACATAATAATTCCTTCTTGCATTCGAGATGCATCAACTTAAGGCCTTTTTTATTTTACTGAAAAATATACGAAAAATAGTTGTTGTTACTTTGCGGATTCAGATTGTGATTCAGATTCAGAGAAGTTTACCCTTTTTCGTGAATTAATTTCGTGAGCGAATGATGAACATAACAGCTGTGCGCATTCTTGCAACTGTTTAACAGTTTGCCAAAATGGAATTCCATCTCACAAGAAAACAAACTTAACTTTTAACCATCAACAGAAGAGGCAACGTCAGGCACAAGAACCCAGCGCGGTGGCGCAGCGCAGCGCCCAGCACAGCACAATAACGATTCGAGGAGGCGACAATAAATGTTGTGTCATTGTCGTCGACTACGACGCGACCGACGTCGCTCGATGTCGCTCTTTGTCGTCCTTATCCTCATCCTCATACTCAGCGTTGTTGTCCGTCCGTGTTTTATATAAGTTGTATCGTAATTTTTAGTTTTTGTTTGTGAACTTGAAGCCAAGCATTTGCGCGAGACAACGACAACGAAAACGACGAAGAGCGATCAAAATGTCATGTTCTCACAAAAATTCCAGCCCCAGAAAAGACAACGCGCACAACACGACAAATTGAAACTTTGTTTTTAGCCCTCAAGCTCAAATTATTGAAGACGGCCAGACCAACCATCAGCAGCAGCAGCAGAAGCAGCAAAAGCGGGTGCAGGAGCTCGACTATTATGTGTGTTGTTTTTTTTTTTCTTCTTTAGTCAATATTCCCGGAAGTGAGCTATGCGAAATTACGCGAGAATATTTGGAGACAACATCAATAACAACAAAAACAATGACAGCATCACATCAGCGAGCGATCCCAATGCAGCCACAGCATCCAGAAGCTGATGTTGGCTTGGCTTGGCCTGGCCTGGCTTGAATGCGAGGCTGTCCATGGCGAGTGTTTGATGACGCTTGCAGCAGTTATGGCTGCGTGCTTATTTTTTTTGTCTGCTTAATTACGCACAGCTCTCCCCAATCGCTAAGAAAAATGAACAAAACAACAAAAACAAAAGAGAAAACCCTAACTGCATCTCTTGGAGCAGAAATTCCAAAGATTTGCCATTTTTCACTCAATGGCAATACCTCGAGGCTTGAAGTTAAGACAACGAAAAAAAAAGGATAAACTGTCAACCGATGGAATTTGAAGTAGGTAATGGTCATCTTGGATTCATCCATCCACGGAACAGTACCTACATATACTCCATTGGAGAACAATGAGATACACCACTTCCCTTTTCGAGGGAGCCCTCTAGATAATAATAATTAGGTAGAGTTCACAAGGCTTTAAAACGCTTATTTCAAAATCATTGCCAAATGATTAAGACTGTTATAGTAACCAGCTTCTTCCTGAAGAGCTTTTGAACTTTGACATGCTTATGCAATCGAAGTCTATAGTTTCACATGTAAAGTGTCTAATAATTCAATTGCCAGATTTGACAGCTGTCATTTTGGTCAATGGCTGTAAAATTCTTAACTAACCTTTATCCCGCATGCAGGTGTCAAATAATTGTCAGTAATGAAGAGATTTGACAGCTGTCATTTTAGTAAATTATTGTGACATTTTTTACTACACTCGGAGACTTATTTCCACTAACTGCTGTTTTATAGCTTGTGAAATTCACCTTTCCCCCATTCGGTCGCATAGTATAGATCATTTAATCGTATCCGCAATAACGCGAATCAGCACTGCACTGCACTGCACTGAACTCTCAAGACTGCATCCAACAACAATATAACATTGATGCATCAGCAGAATGGTATTTGCGGAGTGACAAGGGTAAGGAGTGAAAGAAGAAGGCTTAAACGCACCTCACAAACTGTATTCAGCTTATGGAGTTGTATATCTAGAATAGAGTGCTCGGAATGACCGAGAAGCAATTAACAAACATCTCAGAAATCACTTGGCTACCTAAAAAGGAACGTCAAAGTTATGAACACAGAGCACAACACACAATATAACTACCTTACCTACACGTTACTACCTTACCTATATATACACTGATGCTTCACTATACCGCTCTGCTGGCTTGAGCTCTGAGCTCTGTGACTTTGCAAGATTGGTAGGATGGGATGTATGAAGGTATATGATGTGTTTTCTAAAAAGTAAAGAATAGGACTGTTCGTTTTAGCAACGAGCCTTTGGGGCAAAAAAGGGTAAGATACATTATTGGCAGCAATGTCAAGAAATGACAACATTCCGTTGGTCCGATTGCCTTCTTGGATGTTTGTGGTTGTTTCTTCGTCAATGATGATGATGATGATGGTTGATTCCTTTTGAATTGTTTTATACATTTTTTGTTTTTATTATTATTCTTTTTTTGTTTTGCTTTGTTTTTGATGATGATGGCAACAATGAATATGATGATGATTGGACAGTGAGAAAAAGAATAAGTACGCGTTCGAATCGAATAAGGCTAAGCTCAACTTTAAAGTTATTTATTTTTATTTTTTATTGATTAAAGAAAAGGTCATACATATTTTCGAATTTTTAAGGCACACATTTTTAAGTATTGAATCAAAGTACTAAAATGATGGCTAAACAAATAAAAATATATCAAAGTTAACTTGGGTTAAACCTTTATTTTTCTCTGAAAGGCACAGAATCTTTAATGTGATTTTCTAAACGTTTAGCAATCTTAGTAATTCGCATTTCTTAAAGATATGCATCTTGAAACTTTTAAGTTAAAGTAAAGTTAAAATTGACTTTTATTTCAATAACAAAAATGTTACAATTATGGTTTCGACTAAGCCCTAATGGGTTTGGCATATCGCCGTCTACTATAGTTGACAACAAAATAAATTAAAGTTCTTATATTTAAAAGCTCCTTCTACTATACGCTTTCAGTGCTGCAACTGGAATTCTTTACCATCCAATTGCCACTTTTCCAAAAGTGAATAGCGTCCTCCTGCACTTCTAAATACCATGACTTTTAATTTTTCAAGATTAATAGTGATTTTTCATTAAGGGAATACTCGTACCTTGGATAGTGTCACAGAAAAAAACAATATTATTCGCGTACATCAATGCCTTGATAGTTACATCGCAAAATTTTAACCTCAATATTTTACCTCATCATCAATGTCATTAGTATACAAGATAAAAAGTAGTGCGCTTAAATTACAGCCTTGTTTAACACATATTGACTTTTTGAATTCCCCAGAGATTAAATCTCCATTCCATACGTATGGAACATTAGTTTCATACAAAAATCGCAAAATTTGAATAATTTTGCTTGATACTTTTGAAAAAGAGTGAAATTGTATCGAAAACAGTTCGAAAATCTTCAAAGAATTTTTAAAACTTTTTGTTTCATTAGGAACATTTGTAGAATCAAATATTTTGATTATGTTCCATGGTAAGCTTTGATTTTGAGCTGTTTATAACTTCTATGACTTCTTCCAGAGTAAAGGCAGTGACTAGTTTTCAAATAAATTTTGGAAAAATGCTTATTGGTTTTGTGTTGTTAAAGTCATTATTGGGAGTAAATTTGACAGTTACTTCGAGAGGCATATGGTCTGAAAATATTTTCGTACCAAATTGAAAGTTGACTAAAAAAAATACCCGAGACAAAGCAAAAATCTGTTATTGAATAAGTTTTTCCTCTAATAAACGTCAATTTTCCTTCAACAAAGCATGTCAACTCGTTTGCAAGTTCAAGAATGTTTGCTCCGTTGTTATAACAAATTGGGTCCTTTGATTTCCGATAGATGTGAAATTATTTTGTGATAGTGCTAGTAGCTACTACTACTACTACAATTGGCATTGGATCAGTCACGCCTAAGAAGTCACACAGTCTGTCGAAATGACTTTGCAAGTGACCACAATTTATGTAGATAGATAACAGGATCACATTAAACGTGTTTGATTTTAAGTTAAAATAAAAATAAATTGGGTGGCGCAACAGTCAGTTGAGAACTAGGGCCTATAGTGACTTACAACTCTCAACCATTCCTGTGTGTGAGTACTGTTGTCAGGGATGGAGGGAACCTACAGTTTTAAGCCGAATCCGAACGGCAAATTTGAGAAAGCACTTTTCATGACAAGAATTACTTTGGGAAAATTTGTCAATTCCTCGCAAGAGGCAGATGGCATAGGCAGGGATAGAACCCAAGACGTCTGGTATTACAGTCCAACGCACTTTTTTTCCAAATTCATTTTTATTAATTCATTCTTAAGACTATCTTAAAGCAAGACAAAAAATCATAAAACTAGCCTAATTATCCATAACTTACAACTAACTTACTAGTCCCATACGGACACTCTAAGTTAAACAATAGTACTTAATTCTAATGCTTTTCGGCCCTAAGATCTATTTAACTTTAATTCAATTTTATTTATTTTTGTATTTATTAGAAAATTTGAAAAAAACTATTAAGGGTATTCATGTAACGATATAATTTTCTACTTTGTAGAAAAATATAAATTTCCGCAAAGGGTTTACATGAACACCCCATTAAAAATATTTGCGGAAACGTTAGAAACAAACAAAATGTATCTGTTTTTTTTTTTTTCTACGATTTCTGCTTCAAATTTGAGAGATAAAAGTCTATATTTTGCAGAATATTTTTCCCATACAATTTTTGACAGTTGATTTCTACCGATAGAAAATTCTACAGTTTTTAAGGTTTCTGTGGGTTTTCTGTGTTTGCATGAATACCCTTAATATTAACATCCGTTTTTTATTTTTACTTAAAACTACTTAAAATAAGGTCCTTAATATAAAACTTAAAGCTTATTTAAACTACCTATTCTACCTATAAACTACTTAAAACTGAACAACCACAGCAGCAAATCTAACTATCTAACATTTTGTGTTTTCCTTTTTTTTTCTCTTTATTTCATGTTTTATTTTTTTTATATTTTTTTTTTTATTTTTTTATTATTATTGTAATTTTGTTTCTTCTTTTTTTGTGTAAATTTTTTTGTTGGTGCCACCATGCCTATTTTACTTAAAACTAAACCCTAAAACTATAAAACAAGTATGTAAGCTGGCCAAGGCTTAAAACCCCATCCCGACTACTCACTATCAAGTGCCGATTGAAGCCACCAAAACTGGCTCTCCTGCTTAACCCTATCAGTTCGGTCCCGTTCGGACACAGCCCTACTGAACCGAAAGAGTTCTGCTCCGCCTTGTGCCATGACGTCCCGATTGTACAGGAGTCGCCTATCCACGGTTCGTCGTCTGACATGGTAGATTAGCGGAACTGCCAATCTATCCTGTATCAGACCGCATTTATCTAAGAAGAGGAATGCTTCTGGTGGAATTAAGCCGCTCAAGCGTGCACTCTCAAAATACTCGCCCCGAAAATTAAATTGTTGGTCGAAGACATAGCTCTTGCAATGTGACCTCGAACGAGTTTTATCACGAAATTGTCAATTCTGTTGATTCGAGCCCCGTTGTATAGGACCTCGTTGGAATAGTAATGCACGTAAGAAGATTCGGCTGTTCTATATAAGCCGGTACAGCGTCGTAAACACTGCCGCTCGAACACCCGAAACTTCTCCATCTGGGAAGGGGCAACGTTGAACCACACAGGACAACCATAAACGATCATCGGCCGTATGAGGGCCATGTAGCAAATTACCTTCACTCTGGGGTCAAGCCGACTGCTAAAAAACAGCCGTTTCGTCAGAGCGAAGGCTCCTCTGGCCCTGGTCAGAGCAGCATTTATATGTCTGTCGAAATATAAATACTGATCTAACCAGATACCGAGGTACTTCACTACACTTTTGCTCGCTAATGGCTGCCCGTGAAGATCAACGATAACCATCTTGCGCCAATTCTTGCACGTATCCCTCGTGGCCCTAGTCAACGAAATCCGGAACAGAATTGTCTCCGACTTCTGGACATTTATTTTCAGTTTCCAGTCGTCGCAATACCGCTGAATCTTGTCGAAATCACGCTGCAAGAGAATTCTAATAACCTCAACCTTTCGGGCGGTTCTGTACGCAATTAGATCGTCGGCGTACGCAATTGCCTTTGTAAGACTACCTATCAGATCGCTGGTGTAAATGCTGAAGAGAATCGGCGACAGTCCAACGCACTAACCATCATGCCACGGCTACTACTTTTGATTTTAAGTTAATAGCACTTATTTCGACAGATTTTCTACAGTTTACCTTATAGAGTTTCACCACTTCCTCTTCCGAATAGCGAAGTCTTAATGGCAGGAGAGCAGGCTAATTCATAATTCAAAAATATATGTATTCTTCAATCTAATTTCTTCTTTTTTTAAAAGATACAATCCAAACTATTTAAAAATATCAAAACTTTTTATATAATTAAACTAGCGGCCCGGTACGTGCATCGCTACGTATAAAGCATAGTAATAAAAAAAAGATTAATTAGTTCATTTATTCAAACAAAAAAATATTTTAAATTGCTAGCTATTTAAAAGTCCAAATGACCCAAATGATTATATTGTTTATATTATATTTATCAGCAAAGAGTAAAAACTAAAAAATAAACAAGAATTGGGTACTCTTACTATGGTAGGTCTATATGGGTTAGTCTAAAACAGTTGGATAAACAATATTTTTTGTTTTTCCATTTTGAGCATGAATAAATAAACAGGGGTATCGACTCTGGAACAGGCAACATAAAGTTGCCCATGTGAAAACATGATTCCTCCAAATTGACACCACAAACTTGAAGTGTTTGCCCTTGTGCCTTATTTATGGACATCGCAAATGATAAATGCACAGGATATTGTAATCTTTTGAATTCAAATGGCCATTACATACACTGCCAATCACTAGGATGAGGCCACATATTTTTCAACCGATTTTCGTTCTTTATACCTGCTGGAAATTTCGTACGAATAAAAATTTACTACATTTGAGTAGGTAGATATTTTCTTTAAAAAAAGTAATAAAATTAAGGGGTTAAATAGAAAAAACAGTTGGAATTTCCCTACATTAATTAAAGAGCTACTTAAAAACAGTATGAAAAAGTGCGTCACTTGGATGAGGCCACATGAAAAATCTTATAAAATATCAAAAAAATGAAAGAAATGTTTACAGTTTTTGGTTTTCAAACATTTATTTATTAAGTTTTTCTCAATTAATAATGAGTATGCCCCCCATTTTTCGATATGACCTCTATTAGACGGTTTGGAATGGAATCATAAAGTTTTTTTTAAATAGTCAAGTGAAATCTCGTCCCAGGCATCACGGATAGCTTCAATTAAGGAGTCCTTGTCTTCAAATTGTCTACCGCCTTCATAAACTTTTCGAGATAGCCATGCCCATACGTTTTCGATTATGTTCAAGTCCGGTTGAATAGGGTGGCCATGGCAAAAGCTCTACGTTTTCTGATAAAATCCAGCTTTTGACAACCCTGGAAGTTTGGATGGGGGCATTGTCTTGTTGGAAAATCCAAGGCAGAGGTCCAAAAATATTTTTCATCTTCGGAAATGAGCGTTCCAACAAGTATTTGTAGCTGTTTCCGTTCATTGTTAGAGAAAGAAACTCCAATTCGATTTTGCCATAGTACGTGATAGCTCCCCACACCATAACACCTGATGTACGGCTGTGATGTCTTCCCAAAATTAGTTCCTCTTTTCTTAAATCATGGAAATAAAAGTTGTAACCATCGGGGCCGTCAAGGCTAAACTTTTTTTCATCCGAAAAGACGACGCGTTTCCATTGACTGCTCCAAGAGACATGTTCTGTTGCAAAGTTCATTCGCAGCTCCTTGTGTACTTGCTTTAGAACAGGTTTCTTTTTGAGTTTTCTTCTCTGGATAGTACCATCTTTTCTTATTATCCTTCGGACTGTCGAAATACTGGCTGATACTCCGCTTTTGGACCTTATTTTAGTAGCTGATTGAGTAGAATTTGAAGCAATACGTAAAATTAACCGCTTTTCTCGGGATGTTGTTGCTTGGGCTGTGCGTCCTTTTTGGTTTTTTCCATAGTTTTGAGGATCAGCAAGATAGTTTTTTACAACTGTCTTACTTCTGTTCAGCTTCCTTGCTATTTCTCGGCTTGAGAGTCCCATTTCCTTGAAAGCATCGATTTGTCCTTTTTTGCTACTGTCAACGTCTTTCCGGAACCCATTTGTAGTTGAAATTTAATAAAAATAGTTATTTGTAAAACGTTCTTAAATATTGTAACCCAAATTTTGAAAAAAATTGCTGATCTGAACTTCTACAACGAAATATTCGCAATGGCCTCATCCTAGTGACTCACTTTTTTATATCCTTTTTAGGTAGCTCATTCATTAATGTAGGGAAATTCCAACGGTCTTTTCTAATTAACCCTATGATTGTATCACTTTGTTTTAAGAAAATATGTACCTACTCTCATGTAGTAAAATTTTCCGGGTTAAACAAATTCCAACAGGTATCGGACCGAAAATCGGTTGAAAAATATGTGGCCTCATCCTAGTGATTGGCAGTGTAGTTTTGGTGGATTAATATTTCTAACAATTGTTTTGAAAACTCATGGGCAGTTGCATCATTATGTAGATGAATACGCATATTAATGTTCAGTGTCAATTTTCGTACATATCTCCAAAAGAACTGATGACTTCAAACAGGCGTTTATTTCATCAGCAGGAGTTGATCGAGGAATGACAGGCAATGTTTGACGAAAGTCCCCTGACAGCAATATTAGAGCACCACCGAAAAGCTGGTGATTACCGCGTAAATCTTGCATTGTTCGATTAAATGCTTCTATTGATTTTTTGTTCGCCATTGTGCACTCATCCTATATATGTAAAATAATTGACGTTAATAGCAGAACTTTTGCCATAGCAGAATTTCTCGAAATATTGCAAGTTGGAGTTTCAATCACCTGTACATTCAATGGCAATTTTAATGCAGAGTGTGCGGTCCGACCACCTTCTAATAATGTTGCAGCAATTCCCGAAGATGCAAGTGCCAATGCAATTTTCTGTTCCGATCGAACAGTCGCTAAAATCAATGATACAACGAAAGTTTTGCCTGTACCGCCAGGTGCATCCAAGAAATATAATCCACCTGCATTATTGGAAACAGCTCGCATGATTGTGTCATATATATTTTTTTGTTGAATATTCAATTTGGTGCTATTAGAATTTTGTGATTATCAGATGGCATACGATCAAGAACAATTTTGAACAATTAAACTAATGCGTTATGCTGATGGAAAAACCTTTGTAGCTCACGAATAATTTCTCGTCTTGTATTTGAAACAATTGCACAACATGGAGACAACAACACAAACAATAAATTGCACAACGTTGATCCAATTCACGAATTTAATCACAAATAAAATAAATTTGCAAAAATTGATGATCAGCGTCGAGGTATGGCCATAACAAACCGGCTTGATGATAAATTTGGCCCTGAATCTGTAACATGTATGCAATTTTAGGTAGATGTTAAATCAGAATTTTTAAGACTTTATGATTCAGATTGATATAAACATGGAACAATCCTGTTGAGGTATTTACCTTAAAAGTCTGCATAAAATTATCTCTAATAATTTTATTAGCACCAAAAGAATGTCATTTGAAATGCCGAATTGTATTGTTGAATATTACTTAAAAACTGCTTCGACGTTTAAGATGTCCCAAAAATAAATGAGTACAATGGTTCGGGTGGAGTCCGATGGAGTCCATCATTCCATACATACATACATTCATACTATAATCAATTTGACTATTGTAATTAAAAGCGGCACGCAGCATTTCATCCAAAACAGCACGACGTATTCGTGGTCGCCGCCGTGCAAGCTCTGTGCAGTACGTTCACGCTGCGATGCATTAGCTTGTGAGCGTTCATCTGTAGTCTGAGACCGTCTTAATAATGCCACTTGATTTGCATTACGCGTTCGTTCGTTTTACCTTCACTCAACAACTCAACAATATTTTGGAAAATATAAACACAAAGCAATAACTCAACAATATTTTGGAAAATATAAACACAACAAAGCCATAATTATCGCTGATAAAATGTATGATGACATTAAATTTGTTTGACAGAACTTACTTCACTTTTTTTGTCTTCGATTGTTTTGCCAAAGGTTCAAATTGCCTTTTAAGTATTAGTACAAATTTTTTGTATATGGGAGTATTGAAAGATTTTGATTTTACACTTGTTCAAGATTTTTTTTTAATTTTCTCTACGTACAAACCTTCTCTGGACTTCCACGAATAATTCAAGACCAAAATTAGCCAAATCGGTAAAGGCATTGTTGAGTTATAACATTACAACGAAAAGTGGCATTGATTTTTATATATATAGATTATACGGTGACATTTTGTGTAAAAATACAAATCAAACAAACCTTAATCTGGGGAACGGGCCCATTAATTTGAAATGTTTGTAAGCCTTAAACAATGTTTAGAAATGTACTAAACAAATCTCGAAACTCCAAGTTAAATTGAAAAGTAACTTTAATTTTTTGATTGCATAACTTAAACCTTTTCATCATTATATGTATACTCGACTCACTGCAGCCCCCAACCTTCAACCTCAGAAGAATAACAAACAATGGAAAATTTTCGCTGTCAGTCGCCATTGTCTTTATTTTCCACCAACTGCTCAGAGCAGCGCTCAGCACAGCGTATAACAACAACTTCCAATTGTTGCAGAATTTCAGTAAAAATGTCACAGATATAATTATTACAAAAAAAATAAAAATAATTCAACGATTTTTCTCGCACTTTGTCGTGAAATTGGACGCAGAAATTATGAAAGGACGCGTAAAGGTATAATTCTTCATTGTTGGATCTCTTATTTTTATACTTATGGTCATCAAGGTTTAAGTCTATAGCTATACGACGGCGACTGTGACGCGGTATATGCAACATACTCGTACATACATATTGCGATTCTAGATTTATTTTCTATAAATCAATTGCATTCACACAAACCCCCCCCTTTTTTTAGAATATCGGGTCTTATATTCTGCCAAATGGGGACACAATAACTCCTGACCAAAAGTCAGAGGATCTCTGATAGCCCAAACAAAAACATAATAGAAAGTTTGATTTTTTGGTTTTTTATCCAGCCAGAGCAGCCCTATAGCTCAGCGGCTAGCGAGTCGAGGGATAGGTATCTAATCTTTTGTGAAGAATCGTCTTCTTTTGGGTCTTTTTTCCTTTGGCACATCTATCCTAACCGGGCGAAAACAATTTGAAGGGAATACCTAATCCTATCGGCAATTACTCATTGCATATAACGGCCAACGCGCGCGCACATTTAACGTCCTGTAATTGCGCCTCCTTGGGGCCGTCTAAGGCTGTGGACGAGTCGTTTTCTGAGAAGACAATAGGCTTCGTTGTGGAAGAATATATACGCATGCGCGATGACGCTGCCAAGAATTCGGCTTACACGGCGAACAATAACTCAAAATTGGCCAGAAAATAGCTGCCGCAACCGCCACCATTGCTTACCGCAGATCCACAGCAAAGTGAAGTCGCAGTCGCAGTGATTGTGGCCCAGTGATTGTCGCAGTTGCAGTCGCATGGTCATACCTCTTTGTCCTCTGTGTGGCGTGGTCATAAATATGCCTACTTTACCGACGGATCCCAGACGATGCTGGATGGTGGTCAAACGAACCGTCTTTGTTCCCTGATGAAGATAGCTTCTTGAACTTTGTATGTTGTGTGGTTTTGGCTTTGGACCTGCTGCGCTCCACGCTGCGTACATATACGAATACTTGTTGATTCTATCGATTGCTGGCCATTCTAACGTTCCACGATGATGGCGATGGGATGAGTCATGGATCGCTGCTGCCACTTGACCACTTGATGCGCAAATCAAAAGCTATGCATACACTATACAAAGTCGAGTCAGGTAAACTCTCCACACAGCATCACAAAAGAAAAGGCTCCTTTACGTAAGCTCAAGCTCAATATAGGAATAGGTAGGTACTCGTACTTACTCTGGACATTCTGTTTACATTCAAAGTGTGCCCCGGGGCAATTAGGTATTTGCCACTTCACACGCTAAAAGAGGTGAGCAGTGAGCAGTGAGTATAGCAGCAGCACCTTGCGCGGTGGGTGTGGTGAGTAATAGCGATTTTTTCTCATTTTTATATGCAAATCTATGTAAATAGCGATTGATAGGTAATTTATATGCTAAATAGTTTTCCAGTGTTCGTTTTTTTGTTTTCGTTTAATATAATTTTTATTTTATATAATTTATTTTTGTTTATAGCGGTTCGCCTAAAGTGCGGAAAATAATTAGTGGCCAAGGGGTTGATTAATTGCGTTGACCTTCGGCATCGTCACGAACGAAATGCCAGCGTTATACTCGTAGGTATGCGGCAAAGCGATGATGGTGAAAGTACGAACAAAAATAGTCTTGAGATCGTGCTGTGAACCTATACCCTACCTTTACTCCTCGTATATTATAAAAAGAGCCATTTCCGGGGCGTATACATCATAATGGCTGCGCTTGTAATAATAATTTCAGTATAAATTATTGACAGTTGGTGCAAATTATAATTTTGATGGATACGAGTAGCTTTAACGTAGGTATACCTTTTACCTTGGGGACAGAAGAAAATTTTGGATTTAAGTCGAGAGATAAAATTGCAATAATTAGTTGCAGTGGTTCATTAATCACGTGCAAATCATTGTCAATTAGAAAATCAATAAATCAAAAATTGTTTTTCGTAATTTTAATGCTATGTATGTACATATGACAAGTGTCACAAATGTGTAACTTAAATGGTATTAATCTGTTTCTTATTTTTGCTTACAAAGTATATTTCTCTTGTCTGAAGGTTAAATGATTTAAGTGCTTGGTTTGACATTATAAAGGAAAAACAAAATCTAGCAAGGACAAACCAAAGCCACGCAAGTTTAGAATTCTATTTGTGGAAATGTAATGTTAATGTCAAATGTATTCAAGACACAGTTAGCTGTCAGGTGTCACTTCTGTCTGGTGCAACTGTTGTTCTAAGAAATTAATTTCGAATTATTGATGAAAACTAAAAAGATATAAGCAAACAGCCAGCAACATACAGTTTATTTAATAAACCAAGAGGGTGTACAATATGAAGGCTTATTTGAAAAAATATAGGACTTTATGTTTGATAACGTAATGTAAAAGAAAGCTTTTTGACATAAGAACATACTCAGGCGCAATATGTACGAAAGTTATTATGTGAAAATGATAATTTTCCTAATCTTAAAAGTTATTTTAGCATTTAAGTACCTTTTAACATTTTACTACCTAAATGAAAATCTCAAAGTGGCTACTTTGCAATATCTTAATGGCTTCATACATTTTGACATTTAAAATAACTAGGTGCGTTCTTTAGATTTAGGTTTGTTTGCTTTGTTTTTTATTTATGAACTGTCACTGTTTAGACGTGTTCAGATGCAAACTTTTTAATAAAAGATATTTATTATCTTAAATATCTTAAACCTAAACATAAAGCTTTTGGTCTCTACATAATCTAAAAATGTCTCGGATTTTGTATGTTTTTGTATTCGTAAAAAGGTTGAAGTCAATGCAATTTAATAGTTTATATTATTTGACTATAATAAGTATAATATTTTGTCAGCCTTTTACCTGAAGCTCTAGAATCAGCTTTTTTGAAATAAAAACACTCAGATGTTCATAGAAGACTTTCAAAAAAAAAAAGTCAATGATTTAAAGTCAAAATATTGGTATTTCTTAAAATGTCTGGAATAAAAAACGATGGTTCCTTTGATTAAATTAAATATACAAATACTATTTTCAGCACGAAAATAAAATTTACTTTGACATTTGTATTGACATTTTGTAAAACATTCCAAAATTATCCGATAGAAAGTTTTTTTTATTAATAATATCTAACAAAAATACTACAATATTTAAATGTGCAAGGTATGCCAATATAGGTATATAATACAAGAATAGTGAATATTATATCTTTTATGTATAAGATGAGCAATAGTTCGTCAATATGATAAAAGTTTTAACTGATAAACCTCGTGCATCATTTATCATTTAGTATGATGATAATAATGAATTGGTTCTTCATATTGATTACAGCGTTTTAAAATATGATAAATTTATTTGAACTTTGATGAATATATTTGAATATGATGATTCATTTTATCAATATGATGATTATTTTTATAAATATGATTATTTTAAGCAAATCAGTCATACATTTATTAAATTCATTCGTTATAATATTATAACATTTGTCATAAATGTGACTAACTCATTTTAGAATACCGTGAACTAAATTGTATGAAATCTTTTATATCTATGATGAATACATTCGTCAATATGATTATCTAATTGCCAAAATAGCATTCGTAAATGTAATAATTGCTTTCATCAATATGATGACTGTTTAAAATTTAGTCATAAATATGTGATGAATGCAAGCTGCAGTTTGATAAAATTTTGTTTAATGATAAAATTGTTTAAAAATGAAAAAATCAGTTGTCAATATGATGAACTAAATGTGAGTCATAAAAAGGTTGATTGCTTCAGAAATATGATGAATTTCATGAATAGGAAGAAATCATTTATCAACATGATGATTGTATTCACTAATATGATGCATAATCATTAGAACTTGGGTTCGCTTATATACATGAAAAGTTTTGATGACAAAATTTAATTTTTCCTAGTTAAAAAGTTGATGAAATGAAATTCTTTATATTGTTCGTCGATTCATCTGGACAAAGTTTTGTTAAAAACAGATTTGTATGCGTTGAAAAGTGCAGCATTTTTATTTTTAGTACATTTTTCAGGAGAAATTAGTAAGGGATCTAGATGCTCCTATTTTCAAGCAAGCTAAAAATTCTTGTAGACATACTGTTGAGAAGGTATTTTAATATGAAATCGTGTACAGAGTTCCATTCTTTCACAATTGCTTTTCGCAGCTCAGCAACACTGACTTAATGGGCATTATATTTTGCGTGTCAGAATTCCCCAAGGATTTTTAATAGGGTTAAAATCTGGAGAACGTGCCGGCCACTCAAACAAATTTATGTTATTGGAGACTGGAACCACTCCAAACTCTGACAACTAACGTGAATCTTACTGGAATACATGCCAAACTCGAAGAAACCGTCTTAAGTAGGGAACCAAATTATCCTGAACCATCTGAAGGTAAGCTTACTGTTTATCCGTGTAGAAGGCAAGTGCAATCTTACGAATTGTATGGCCTCCAAACCAAACAAGTTCGTCTTGGAGAAAAATTTCTTTTTCTTTCTCAGATCGTGCCAATATCCAATGCAAGCATTTAACCCATCAAGGCTAAACTTCTCTCTGAAGTCTGTAAATTGCATAACCAAAAAACATTAATCCAATGCCATTTTGAATTACAAAAGTTAATTGTAAATTAATGAAATGTTTCTTACGATTTTCCAATTCTGGTCAACGATTTTACGGCCAACTTCTAACCTTTTTTGTTTGTGGATTGCTGTTAGATTTGGAGCCATTTTTCCTAGATTATTCACTCCGCTTCTTTTTAAGGAGCAAAAATCCTTTGAAACCGAAGCTCCTAACCCCAATTCGTCACGCCTTTCCCGCAAAGAATGTACCAAATTGCAAGCAGCACTGATCAAACGACTCTTATCGCCACGTGTCAGCTTCTGCGGAGGCCCGGTTCTTTTTTTGTCCCGTAACATTCTGGATCTGGATCTTACAATAAACTTCGGACGACACGATCAAATCTTGAAATTTTAATAGCAATAGCCCTTAAGCTTAAGCCAATTGACCGAAAAGCTTGAATTTTGACTTTTTCTAATTATATAGCTTAAATGTGTACCAATCGCCATTATTCTTTGTCATTTCGCCGTTCATCGATGCCCGTTATTTACTTCAGTGAAAGTTATTGACACTTTAAATAAATAGATCCGTTCCTTAAACTTATGTATGTTTGTTTGCTTCGATTTTTTTTAGGATCTGATATTGTTACAAAGGATTTAAATTTTTCTAGTTATCAAAGGATTAACAAATTGACAACTAATAGAATCACAGTAGTACTACCCGTGACGTGTTTGTTAGTGCGTAGGACTGTCATTAATAAGGATTTTTCAAATTTTGCATACAAACTGTAGGTTCCATTTATCCCTGACATTACTCGCACACTTGTTCTGAACGGGCTATTAGGCCACCTAATTTATTTATTTTTCTTTTTAATCGCTTCTGGTAATATAATCAAAATTTATGGCTTATTTCGTACATCTTTAAATGCCTTATCCATTTTAAAGCAGACAAATTTTGTTGAAGGCATAATCTTACCTAGATGCTAATATTGTAACTTACTTACTTAAGGTGGCGCTACAGTCCTGTGTGAACTAGGGCCTCACCCAACAAACTTTTCCATCTAGCTCGGTCCCTAGCTAGATGTCTCCAGTTTCGCGCTCCGAGTTGGGTGAGGTCACCTTCCACTTGTGCGCGCCACCTGATTCGCGGTCTTCCTCTACTGCGCTGTCCTGTGGGTGTGGATTCGAAGACTTTCCGGGCCGGAGCATTGGTTTCCATGCGCTCTACGTGACCTAGCCATCTTAGTCGTTGGACTTTTACCCTTCTTGCTAAGTCTACGTCGCTGTACAGCCCGTACAGCTCGTCGTTCCATCTTCTCCTCCACTCCCCTTCGATGCATACGGGACCGAAAGATCACACGAATAATCTTTCTCTCGAAACGACCCAAGGTGCTTTCATCCGCTTTTTTTTTTATGAAATTGACCGTCACGCTAATATTGTAACGTGACGGTCAATTTCATAAAAAAAAAAAAAAACAGTCATATGACACCCTCAGCAAGCACACCACCCTATACAATTATTTTTGATGGATCATGAGGCTCTTCAACTGATGTGTAATAGCGTAGGTATATTATTCCATTTGTTGATGAAGTTGTCAAAACAAAAATCTGCTTAATTACTAAAGGCGATTTTTAGGACTTTGTGATAAATATAGACTCGGAATCTTAATAACTATAAGTTCTTTCCAATCGAACTTCTTCCTGATAAAAATGTTATTGAACCTTCACTCTTATCACAAGTTGTAACTGGGTAGTTAATAAAAATTGGAATCCCACCATTAAAGACTTCATTCATTAAAAAATGAAGCAACTTTTTATTAATTACAAATTTGCAACTTCTATTCTAATCATTTTAAAGATTAAATATTCAACTTTGATATTTCTCAACTAAAGCCTAGTACGCTGCTGATGCGAAATGAAATTTCCCATACAAAAATGACATGACGAAATCATAAACGAAAAATTTCGCTGTGCTTTTCGTTTTTCAGTACGCTGCTGAACGACGAAATGTGACATTTTAGTGGATAGCTGTACTAGATTTCTTAGTACAATTCTCCACTCTTTTCGTTCTCAATTTAATTGACCAGCACATTAATTGCTTGCGAAATTTTGACGTTTAATTTTTTTATTGAAAAAAAAATTGTTTACTCGTGACTTTCGGTGTTTTGACTTTGATTTATATTTGATTTAAAATTTAAAATAAAATGGATTTGTCTAATGTGTTCCAACATTGCATTTCTGAATCGGAAACTCAGGATGTTATTGGTGATGTGCAAGAAGTGATGAAGAAAAGCAGTGAAATTCAACTTCCAGACAGAACTCTCCACAAATATTTTTCCGCTGTGGTTTTCGTTTTCATTTCGCTCTGCACTTGGAGACCGTCGAAAAAATTCGTTTCACTTCAGCTGCGTACCTACTAGGCTTAATAATTAATACAAGTATTTGAAGCTTGCAATAGTGTTACATTTTTTTAAGGGTACATTCACATTTACAGTGAAAGTTCAAAGTTGTTAAGTCCCAATTTGAAAATAATTTTTGATTACTTATGGTCTTTCATTTAAAAGGATCAATTGTTTTAAGGTAAACGTCTTGATGGACGTTTTAAAAAAATTGTTTCCATTAAAAATGTAGGTATACGATTATACCCATCATCAACTGAAATTCCTTTCCTTTTATTATAATTCAATATTTTTGTCCAAATGGACATGATCGCCGCACACAATGGTATAGTCAAGCAGATTGCCCAACGTTTTCAAAAATCGCAGACACAAAATTCTCGTGAAATGGAAAATTACCCATCATTGGTCCTGTCCAGTGTCCAATTGTCGTATATTTTCAACTATCTCGAGGGAGCCCATATCATATACTCAACTTTCTATATAGCCAACAAATTGGAAAGCCCATACTGAAAAACTGACTGCATCAGTACAGAGGGACCTTTTATCATATACGAAATACGAGTGATGCAATATAACACTGCTTCGCTGCACTAAGCTGCGTATGGGTTAGGTTATAGTGATTTGTGCGTGGACTTTTAAGGGCACATCATACTTATATATAAACTTCAGCAGTTTGTTAACAGAAGTAACAAAAAAAAAACATTGTCCATTGCCGCGCCGCTTGCTGCCATCGCGTCTTCGTCGCACCACAATGCCGCGCTGTAATGAAGCATCTCTGTGGTACTGCAATTTGCAGTTGTTAGCTCGTTACTTTAACTTTGGCGAAAGAAGGATGTGTTTTTTTTGGGTTTACGGCAGCGGAGATGGATTATGAGCACGTTATGTTGTCATCATCATTACCGTATACACGCCGGCTGGGCCGCTGCCGCCAAAAGTGGATTGTAGGTATATCTAGAAGACTTAGTGAGTGGTGAAGTTAGTGGCAGCATACATTTCTCCAGAGAGAATTATTAAGACTACTCGTTTGTATACCTAACCTATAAAGATATCGATGATTTGACAAAAGAACCAGTGATGTTATAAAAAGATATAACGAATCGGAAGTTATTTTGAGATATGAGAAGTATAATTCAGGTTTTTTTTAAGTGATCATTGCTCATAGTACCAAAATCAAGCAGTTTTTCACTTAAGTGGAAGATTTAATACAAATTTTAACAAAAAGAAACAAAGATGTCATACAGAGAAATAACGAATTGGAATCTATGAGTAGTTAAATAAATGACTTTATCAATATTTTTGCCCGAAAATATGTCAAACATAAGTCCCAAGAAGTCACTCAATAATAAATGATTAAATAAAGGGTGTTTTTAAGAGGTATAGAACTTTGAAATGGAATAAAACAAAGATGACATGCAATTTATTTATTTGAAAGTTAAATTTTTGGTAATATAATTAAGATATTATTTCTAGCATTAGATGATATGCACTGCACGTAGTCTTATCTAGAGGTCCATTTTTCGAAGTCTTTTTTCAGCATTTGTGGTAGTATATCTTCCAATTGAACAATTGTTTCAGGCTTATCGTCGTAGACTAACGGCTTTACATATCCCCACAGAAAATAGTCAAGTGGAGTTAAATCACACGATCTTGGAAGCAAATTTAAGGTCCGTAAAATTAAACTATATGGCACGACCTCTGTGATATGGTCCGTTCGGCGCGTCTTGTTGAAACCACAGCTCCTACATGTCATGGTTGATCAATTGATAAAAAGTTCAGTAATCATGGTTCTATAGCGATCACAATTGATGGTAACGTTCTGGCTGTTATACCTTTTAAAGAAGTATAAGGACCAATTATTCCACGTACCCATAAATCACACCAAACAGTGAGGTTTTGTGAATTTACCAGTGTTTCAACACACAATTAATAATTATTATCATCAACCAAAAGTGAGCTTCATCGTTGTTTCGTATTTCAAATAGAACTATGATTTTCAAAACAAGTTTGCACCATTTGGAAGGTTTGTGCATCCCGTCACTTTATTCATGTTAAAAACCAAACCAAACTAAAAAGAAATCTCTTGATAGCTAACAAAATGGTCACCAGTTAAGATAGTGTTGAAAACTTAAAGTTCTAAACCTATAAAAAACACCCTTTACAGTTTGGAACAATTCTAACTTCTTACAGATTTTTCTAAGGGTATTGTGAAACTTTTGCAGAATCCAAGTAATATCATCCCATTAGTGTTTTCATAGTAGACATGCGAGCATTTCTAAAGCTGTTTCAAATAGTTTATAACATCCCTGTTCTTCAACCAGGGTAAATACTCCATACTATACGATGAGCATCAGATCAGTACAAACTCATTACAACTTTTCCCAAAGCAACCGAAACCAAACCGATATGATGTTACTTGTAATGTAAGTTTCATATAAATGAGTTCGTTTCTCTGCCAATCAGACTGTCAGCCCAGCCCATAATTGACTATTTGCTAAATCGGTTGAAGTCAACCAAGCCAATCAGTCTGTACTGATATTTTCTTCTGAGCTTCTGCTCTTAATCGAGCGTGTGCACCTCAACTTAACTCAACAAGCAAGCGAGCGACCGTATCCAATATAGCTGCGCGATCGCGACTTGAATACACAAAATGTTTTCTTTTCATCAATCTGTCAAAAAAACAACAACAACAAAAATAACTACTGACTGGCTAGCTAGGTCGGTAAGTAGGTACTAGGTATATATGAGGGTATGTATGATTTGATCGGAGTAAACGAACGGTTAATAATCAGTATGCGCAAACGAGGGGCTCTATGGATAGAGCATCACATCAGTAGCAGCAAAGTGACACTATAGATATCGTCAAGCTGCACAAGGGGTGCACAAATGCACGTGACTGCAAAAAGGCAGACATGTGTGGTGTGTTGTTAGAAATATGTGGTGCAATACCGCTTCATTATATAGATAGCAGTTTTGCCCATCTATGGCGGTGTGCATTCCACTTTGATGACGACAACAGTAGCAGCGCAGCTATGTACAGAAGCTGTAGAACAACGTGCCACTAAATGTCGTTCAGTCACATTTGAACTTGATCCTGATAGCCTGATATACCTAGCGCAAAAGAAGTTAGCCAGAGAGTGAACCAAATAACAAAACTGGCTTGTACGAGTCGGCTGTGCAGTGTGGTTTAGCTGCGCTACGATAGACAGTAGATTTTACATAAATAGCTCGCGTTATTGCAGTTTAAGTAAAGAGACGAGATGCAACCAGACAAATACAAAAGTGGTATATACGAGTACGCTAAAAGCTTGCAAACTTGAGTCTATTGAAAATGGCAGGGTTCCAAGTATCTGGTTCAATATTAAAAACATATAATAGACGAATTGAATACACACAAAATTGACGCTCGGAAGTGAGAGATGCATAGCGTGGGTGAATAATCATTCGGGTTCTTTGTGAGGATGACAAAGTTATAAAATCACTGAGAGATGGGGTTGACGGCATTTAAGAAAATTTTCAAAAGTCATGTTAAATAGGTTTTTTGGAAAATCTAGATACATTGTCATATCTTTTAAGGTCGTAAATATCACGTACCGTTGGTGTTAAAAGCAACGTTTAACTTCCTTTTGCTGACGGAATCACACTCTTATAGGCGTAATGGGTTGTGTGGCCCACATGGTTTGTATGATGCCATATGTCTTACCCACAGCTATGTTCATGCGATGGTTCCAGGTTAAAGTTCGGTTTAACACACTTACCTAGATTCTTAGCGGTTGCAACATATTCAATTGGTTTGAGTTTCGTAAGAGCACCGGAAAAAAGCGAGAAAGTTCAACAACTTTCTTTGAAATCACAAGGCTTACAGACTTCTTAGGATTTTTTATCAGACCATTTTTCTGTGACCAACATGCGAATTTGTCAAGATCTTCATTAAGACAATTTACAACGTGTTCTATAAGCCTTAATGGGCAACTCAAATGCATTTGAATTATTTTTAACAACTGATAGTAATTCATTTACATAAATTGATAATAGCAAAGGACCCAGAATCGAACCTTGTGGACCACCACGAGAATTGGGAGAAAATTGTTTAATTAAACTACTTTCATTCGATCTGTTAAGTAGAAACGCAAAAGTCTTACAAAGCACAGAACGAGACATTAAAATGTCGAAAGAATTTGTCGCATAAAACTAAGTGGTCAATTATATCGAATAGTTTCGAAAAATCTAAGAGTACCAAAAACTTTATTTTATCTTTATCTAAATTTATTCGCAAATCTTCCGTTTCTTTAAGTAAATCTGTGATACAACTATAACCTTTTAGAAAACCTGATTGTTTAGGTGTCAGTAAGTTTGTAGAACAGAAATATGTGGTAATTTGATTTGTTAAGGATTCTCTCGAAAACTTTCGACAAAAAAGGTAGAATTGCAATTAGGCTGAATTCATCATAATTAAAATTTTTGAAAATTGGCAAAACCTTTGCTTTTTTCCATTGATCTGGATATTTACCTAAAGTTAAAATAGTGTTGAAGATGTGTGTTACGAAAGGTAAGACGAATGGCAATATCAGCTTAAGAAATTTTGGAGACATTTCATCAAGCCCAAAAAGCATTAGATTTAATTGATAAGACATAACCAACTACTTCTGTGCTATCGACTGATCTAAATGTAAAATTAAAGTAAGGGGAATGTTTTATTGGAGCATCTGTGAGACGAGCCGTAGCTAAAGGAGGGGCGGGTACCGAAATAAATTTTGTCTGTTGAGTTCATTAAAATCATTATCGAAGACATAAGAGTTTTTGCATCTTCCAACACCTATTTGTAAAATATTGGTCCAAAATTGCCGTCCAGTTATTTATAGGCTAGAAGAAGGCGTGTACGTTCTTCCATACTAATTTAAACGATTTAGTAACTAACCCAAAAAATAAGTCCACATATAGACAATGGCTTATTTTACATTTTTTTACATTTTCATAAAATCATGCGTCACATTTTCTTTAGGAGTTAGCTCGTTTTCACATTTTTTTATTCCGACTAAAGTTGAACATTAAGTAGATAAGTTAAATGTCTTTGTAAAGGGTGTTTTTATAAATCTTTAGAGCTTACGATTTCTTGCATATGTCAAAGCAGCTCGACTTTCTCCACTGTCAAACCATAGACAACATCCATTAAAACCTCAAATACAGCTACAAAAAACTCTTATAAAAGGAATACTCCTTAAAAAGAATTTAAAAAGGGCAGAGAAAGCTTACAAACCTCAAATTTCAGTCACACAAATTAAAATAATCACTTGCAAAATTTTATCAAAAAGTCCGGATTTCCGTAATTAAAAAAAAAAGTAGTAACGAAAAACAAGTCTAACATTTTAAGTATAATATAAAATGTTATTACCGAGAAATTTATCGCCCAAGAGTCAATACATGCATCAAGTATCTGTTACTTGCATTTTTATTGAAAAAAAAGACTAACCATAAAATCTTAAACTAGCTCAACTCAGAGCTGGATTTAAACAACTCAATGGGCCTAAACTGAGTTGCTTATAAATTGTTGATTTCCATTTTTAAATTCTTATCGTCAAAGAATGTCAAAGTATGTAACAGTGAAGAAAACCTCTTTAAGGAAGCTCATTGAAAACTAAATGTTCCTAAAAGAAGCTTTATGGGAATCTTATCGAAGTAATATTAAATATGCAGGTAGAACTGTTAGCTTCTTTCCGTAGGTTAAATGTATTTTATTTAAATAATAACAAAATATTTGTGTAATCAAAAAATGGACTTAATTTTACTGCACCTACAATCACGGCTTTATAAGGACATTTTACTTAACTCTTTTAATGAGCAGCCTATCTTAATGAAAAAATCTTCTCTACTTTTGATTGCCAACAAAATCCCTATGGAAGGTTTACAAAAGCTCAAAATTCTTATTAGAGGCTCAAGTTTCTTTCGAGAATCTTTAAGTAAATATTATCGAAGACTAAATTTAATTCTTTACAAAAATGTGCTAATGATAATGTTATTAAGAAATTAGCTAAGATTCTAAGTTATTGCAGAAATTTTATTCCAGCACTGCATTGCATTACTTCATTAAACTCATTTTTCTTTATTCACTCAGTTAATGAATGCCCGAACTGTTTTTCATCGGAAATCCACTATCAAAGTCATTTTTATTTATCATTCTCTCTTCGTTGTCGTCGTCGTTGAAGTCATTATAATCCAAAAAGCTAGGATATATGTAGGTACGCACTGCATGCAAATTGCATTAGGCCATAAAAAATTCCCATCGAAGGCGCATTAAGCTATAAACATTTTCACTCTTTAGCCCCTTTGTCTAAAAACACCTTTGCATTATATAGGCTAAGCATCAGAAAATATATACATAAGTCCATAAAACCGTAATCATAGTGAATTCTCCGGCTTATAGCCTTCAAGGCGATTCCTCTATCTAAGGATCCATTAAATTGAGCAATTACCAGCCCCCACAATCACACAAGAACACATACATAAACATCAAACTGTGTATACCCGTCCCGGCGTCCGTTCGGTCGTCGGTGAGTTAACATCATAATCTAACTTTAATGCACAAGCGCGCGGCTCAAAGGACGCATTTGTCCATAGCTCCGTTCCGACCAGCGACCAACCACTATCCAGCGGCACCGCCTGATGCTGCTCCGCGGCTTCGCAAAAGTAATGCTTGCTTTGCAAACGTACCTATAAAAAGTGCAAAAACGCACCAGGCAAGCTGCTGCACGGCTGTAAGCGCCAAACGACAAACGACACAAACAAACACAAAAAAAAGTGCGAGGGAAAGGAAAATCCATCTTCCTCTGCGTGGCGGTAGATAAATCTTCGACTTAGATCAGTCAATTAAACCTCACTTAATCCATGAAATTTAGTGCAACGCGCGCGGTTAGCCTTTGCCGCAGTATACGCAAGCGAAAAATGCTTGTGTAATCTAGGTAAGCAAAAAAATGCACTTATTGTCGGTCAACGAGCACCGCGGAGAGAGAGAGAGAGAAGCTGTTTGCGGATGGTTCGTCTTAAAAGCCATCAACCTTCGGGATAAGAAGAAGTCCAATGCGATGGCACTCTCGGGTGTCCACTGTCCAGTGCGTGTGTCAATCAAATTGTCATTAGGGCTTGAGACACAGAATTGGCCTGATGATGACGATGAGAATGGGAAAAAAGAACCTATCTTCTGCTGACATCCTAATCAGGTTCGCTGCCGCGGCTGTGCCGCCATTGAACCACCTTTCCTTTTTGAATTATTTAATTCATTCCACATCGGCATCGTCGAAATCTGTGGGACAAATTTTCTTTTGCGTATATCACAGACCTTTTAACTTAATGACAAAGGACGTGCGACTTTAAATGCAAATTCACGCAATCTTAACGGCTGCTGTTCGAGTTGCAGTTGAGTTGCAGTTACTGCTGCTGCTGCTGCTGCTGCTGCTGCTGCTGCTGCTGCTGCTGCTGCGTTATATGTCCAATGGCGGATCCTTTAAACTTTTGTATGTGTGCTGATTCCATTAGTGCTATTGGCCAGGTACTCCGTCACCGCTGCACTACCAACCTCATTAGCTTGTCAGAGGCGTTGTTTTTTCTTTTGGAAGCGTTTTAGGCTTCATGTTTACTTGTACCTCGTCCCGGCTGAGCCTCTATACGAGTATGGACCTCAATGAAGTCCTTTCCTTCCGCATGGGACGGCTCTTGGGCACATATAATGGTTTGATAAAGGGGGTTTGATTTTGTAACTGTACATAAAACATGAGAGTGGTTTTATTTAAATTTTATAGTTTTTTCGTCAACTTCACTTCTGAATTTTACCTATTTTTTGGAGACTTAGAAATTAAATGTGAGGAAACATTTACTACATTTATATTTGTACTGAGAAATTTTTAAGCTTTCACAATATCAATGCTAACATAAAACAAAGAAAATGAAAACCTACATATGTAGTCTGCAAGTTCAGCTAGCAGCAGCATGCCTCGCTGCAGCACATAACGATCAATGAAAAAATGCAAATGCGTGTCTCTGTCATGTCTTCCTGCTGATGCTGGTAACACAAATAAAATAATAAAACTCAGCTTGAATTTAATTAATTCGTATCATTTCCATTCCAATTGGGGCCACAGCAACAACAACAAAACAAAAAAAACGCATCAGAAAAGCGAACATTAGCCAAGGTATTAGCAAAAGCCGAACCACATAATCCTGCTGATGGTCTCTTCCGTGGAGAATGCAACTGCAATTAAACTCTCAGGATTAACTGGAGTCTTTTATGGATTTTTTAATTTTGTTGTTGTTTTATTTTGTAAAAATTTGCAATGTGCAGTTTGACCATCATCAAACAACAGTATATGTGGTGTGTCCAATGTCCAGTCCAGTCCATCGTCTTTCGTCGTCCGTTGTCGTGGTCTTGGTAGTCATCGTCTAATGATAGATTGTCCAGGCAAGCGGATCTAATGGTTGATGTTTCTAAGCTCGGCATATTTGCAAATGTTAGTTATTTGCGAATCCTCTCTCTTTTTCTGTCGGCTAAGGCCTGACACCGCAACGTGAAACGATAAGACGCCCAGGAGACTTCGGGACCTAGATGGACTCTCGGATGAACGATGAAAAGACGATATTTTCACTCCATCATCAAGGAGTATGCGCGGCGGCGCGCTGCTGTATTATGCAGAAGTTGATGTTGCTGCATGGCAATTGGATGCGTGCGTGCATGCATCCGTCGCCGTAGTCGTCGTCGACGACGTTGTCCAATGGCGTGGTTGGCCATTTTGGTGTTTGGACACTTTGGCGAGCTAAATCGGATTTGTAATTCACTTCACCGCCGCCGCTGCCGCTGCCACCGATGTCTTTGGAGCCACTATGCATAGCCTGCATCAAGCACACTGCACTGCACTGTACTGCATATCAGCTATAAGCTAATGAAAATTAACTTTTAATAGGAAATTTATGAGTGGTTCTGTTTTCGAGTCGAAGCCGAAGCCGAAGCCAGAGCCACGCTCAAGCATGGGGTATGGAGCAGCGTAGTATTAAAGCGGCAGCATCAGCGCTACAACGCTGCACCACATGCCATGTCATGCGACAGCCACAGACATTGATAGTGGGGTATGAAATGATGACATGGAATCATTCTGTCTTCCGTGAAAGACATGCCACTTGTCGTTCATGTTTTAATATTTGTATGAATAAATTTTGATTACACTGCAACTGCACTCACTGTCTCACTGTGGGGAACGACGAATCTCAATTTCTGATGCTCGAGGTGGTGTAGCAGTACCGCAGTTGCAGTACCTACACTGTTTGCATGCTAATTCAAGGAGCTAAATCATCATTTCTTAATGAAATCTTTAGTTTTTTCTTTTAATTTCTTCTTGTTGGTGCCAAGATTACCAATTGGAATGCACTTATGAGGTCCTTTTTCTTTCTTTTTTTTAATGATGTATTTATGCTTGTTTGAAAAAATGTTTTTGATTCGAGTTATTTAATTAAACAAAATATCGAACAGTGATAAATCGTACGAGTATATAGTTGAAATTTTATAAAGGGTGTTTATTTTTAGCTTCCTGATCAGTTTCAATGGTTGTTGTCTATGTCTATGGTTTGACAGTTGGGAATTTCAAACTGTGTTGACATTTCTATTCAGAAAGGTTTGACAATTCATCGTTTAATTTAATTTGCAAAAAAATAAGCCTGTTAGCAAAAGTTCATAGAGCACTTGTTTTATTTATTGGAAAAAGTAATGAAAAATTTAACTGATCGAAAGTGATGTAGTATGCTTTGTAACTTGTAACCCATACCAGATTATAATAATACAAATTATTTCAAAAATATTTTTGTCTTTTACTCTCCTTGAGGTCCAACTTTTGTAGGAACAAACAATTGTGATATCGGTTGATGTATTGTACTCAAAATACATACTTGGAAAAAAGGTAACAAAATTTGTTTTTGAAAATAACTCTTTTATATATAATTTGTATTATTTGGTGCTTAATTTGTCAAAAATTGACAAACTCCCACTTCGACAAACGTCATTCTGCTTTTCTAGGGGGGTAAAATTAAATGTTGTATTGTTAACGGATTATCATTTTACTATTTAGCAATTTAATAGCTATTCCGATTAAATGCTTTGCTAACTATAGTAAAGTATATTTATTCCGCAATATTGAATTTGTTCATCTGAATACACTTAAACAGTGACAGCTCGTAGACCAAAACCAAGAAAGTGAGCCTAAATTATGGGAATTTGATTTAAAATCTGAGCAAATGACCTGGCTCATGTCTATAAATCATTTTTTTTATAGACATTTTTGCCAAGGTACTTTAATACACTTTTATTCGCCATTGGCTGTCAATTTTTCCACTTCTTTCTCGTATCCCTTTAGGGTCCATACTGCGGAGTCCTGAACAGAATAGTTTCGCATTCCCGAAAGTTGATTTTCAACTTCAAGTCATCGTAATATGATGAATCTGAATCTTGTCGAAGTCACCCTGCAAAAGTGTCTTGATAACCTTAATTTTTGGGGCCGTTTTGTACGCAATTAGGTCGTCGGCGTACGCTTTTGCCCGAGTCAGACTTGCTATCAGATTACTGGTGTAAATGCTGAACAAGATCGGCGAGTTAGCTGCTCCCTGTTGAGGACTATTTTTAATATCAAAGATTTTGGTAGATGTTAATTGCCAATTTTGATAATAAACGGTCTACCATTAATTGGTTTACTTATGCCAAGCCTGGTCGGCTTTAGATACAGACCCTCTAACCATACGCTGTCGAAGGCCTTTTCCATGTCAAGCAGACAAGCACACGTATATTGCCTTTTAGATTTGTTCCACTGGATATCAGAAACAAGCTTAGACGCAGAATGAATAGTGTCATGTCCCGCCTTAAAGCCGAATTGATTACCCGGAATTATTTTATTGTTATCAGCCCACTTGGACAGAGCTGTATTAATAACCTTCTCGAATACCTTACTGATACTCGGCAGAAGACTTATCAACCGGAGATTCGCCGGATTGGAGCTGTCTTTTCCATTTTTCGAGAGAGGATGTACCACAGCTGTCTTCCAACGGACTAATAATAATAATAATATGCATTATTCAGAACGTTGTTAAACAGAGTGGTATAAATGTTCACAGCTTCCTGAGGTAGATTTTGGATATACCATCGACACCTGCTGAGTGCTGACTTCTTCGAAGATGAGCTGGAGCTCTATCTTCGTGACTAATAGGGTATTAGTCCCGTTTTGCTCAGCGATGATGGCATTTGCCAAGTTTTCGTCATTGAACCTGGTAAAACCGAGGTTCTTGGATCGCCATTGCGTTACGCAGATAGAATTGATGCTGCAGGGCTCTATTCTCCTGGTCGTGATTAGGGCGAATGCTAGAATTCACCTTGCTGGAAAGCAGCCCCCACTGCTTTCTCCTGCGGAACTTCGACAACAAAGAAGTCATCGTCCTATAAAACATTATTAGGCTTTGAATACTACATCATCAACTTGATTCTACATAATGCAGAAATTACATATGTTTCAAGGGTGCCAACCAATCGTCAGATTCCTTTATTTCTGGTACTTAGACATATTAATTGAAAAACTTTGCTACCATCACTGCGGATCAAAACTTGAGCAAGCTAACGGAGCCGATGCACTACGCACAGTGTTACCGCTATGCGACTTTAGTCGCATTTTGACCCTTTTTTGTGCCTCATGCGACCATGATACGACTTTTTAAAAAATTGTCTATTTTGACCCTTTTTAAAAAATTATGCGACTTTTTTGACCCCATCTCTAGAAAAATACATAGAAAAGATAAGTTATTTTCTTAATTCATACAAAATTTCCAAACTTCCATTGAAATAAGAACATAACTAATACAGTAACACATAATTTTCGGCCGGCGTTCATTTGTTGGGAGCTCGTTCTCGATATTGTTTGTCTTTTTTAAAAAATGGATAGGTAAGTTTTTATGAAATATACATATCTACAAAATTTATCACTCGTATTTATAAAGGAAAAATAGTTATTTCAGCCCTGGAAATAATTGTGTGTGTTTAGAAAAAACTACGTGTTTAGGAAAACTACGCCAAAATATTTTCACACTTCCACACAGCAGTGCGTGTGCCGAAAGGGTTTTTTCTAAGTTAACAATTCTAAAAAAAGATTAATGAACCGCCTGTGTGTGGAAACATGTAATGCAATGCTCTCTGCAGAAAATATTTCAGAATAGCAAACTCTTGATGAATGGAAACCTTCAGAGGAGCTTATAAAAAGCTACCGTAAATTAATCACAAAAAAATAATGACTCCTATTTTAAAAATAATGTAAATATAAAAGTCAAATATTTATAAATAATATAAATCCTAAAATGTACCTTAGTTTTTCTATTTCAAAAGAACTGAAAAAGAATATGAATTTATTAACTTCCCATAGGAAGTTATTGTAATGGGTCCGATTTGTCAAATTGAAAATTTTGACATTTCTCGACGTTTCAAGGTCCCTAGAGTCGAAATAAAAGATTTTTAGAAAGATGTCTGTGGGTGCGTGTGTACGTACGTCCGTACGTCCGTACGTTCGCGACGTTTTTTTCGTCGTCCATAGCTCAAGAACCAGAAGAGATATCGACTTTAAATAAATTTTGTTATACAGATAATAAGGCAGAAAGATGCAGAAAGGGCTCTCAAGAAAATTGCGTGGGTGGTTTTTTTACCATAGCAGTTTAAAAAAAAGGTGAAAATTTTGGTTAACCCTAAATATCTCATGAACCAATGACGCTAGAGACTTGAATTAAATTTTATATTATATATTGTAACGTGATACAAAGCAATTATATTTTTGGAAAAAAATTCAATTAACGGTTTTTTTATAAATCAAAAAAACTGAAAAAAAAAATTTGTCACTTCGAAAATTTTACGACTAAAATATGATTTCATCTCCAAAACAATTTTGTGAAACGAAGAATAATGTTTTTGACATCTGATAAAATTTTGAGAAAAATCTAATTGACAGTTTTTTTTATAAAAAATAAAATCCTAAAAAAAACATTGCTCATAGTTGGTAAAAATTGAATTTCGACTCAAATATCTTTTCAAAAACTTGAGATTAAGGCTTCAACCTTTTTGATCTTTTAAGAAATATTGTTTTCAACATTCTGAAAAATGTTGAGAAAAACCGAATTGACAGTTTAAAAAAATAAAAAACTAAAAAAAATCAATAAAAGTTGGTAAAAATTGATTTTCGACTCAAATATCTTTTCAAAACTTTGAGATAATGGCTTCTAACTAATTTTAACTTATAAGAAATATTGTTTTCAACATTCGATAAAATTTTGAGAAAAATCGAATTGACAGTTTTTTTTTACAAAAAATAAAACCTAAAACAAAAACAATACTAAAACTTGGTAAAAATTTACTTTCGACTCAAATAGCTTTTCAAAAATTACAAATATTGGCTTCAAACTTATTTTATTTCACAGAAAATATTGTTTTCGATATTCATATATCATTCGATATAAAAATCCAACAGTCCGTTTTTTCATAAAAAAATAAAATCTTCAAAAAATAGTACGCAAATTTGGTAAAAATTGGTACATATAGACAAACTTTTAAGCAAGACAAATCGATAGACGGGATGGGAAGTTATCAGTGTGGGTCGCATCCCAGCCTCTTTTTTTTTTGCAATTTATAGAGATTTCGTTTGATTTAGGTATGTATTAAAAAAAAATCTAAATGCGACTTTTTTTTCATTTGACCCTTTTTTTTGCGACCTTTTCAAAAATCCCAGCGGTAACACTGACTACGCATTAAGCCATTGCAGCTGTCTGATAGAGGACAGAGGTCCTCCCTCCCAATGTAAGCTTCATATTTATTAATGGCTATGAAATCCTAGTAACGGGTTATCCATTTTGCGGTTTCAAAAGTATAGGGCTGGAATTCGTCATCTGCCAAACTAAGTTGTTAAATCAATTTTATTTTTTCAGTTGAAAGTCTGACATTAACGAAAATGGATCGCTTACTACAAAAATGGTGACTATGCCACAGCCATACTTATCGTGCTTTAAGAGGAGATTATAGTTTACATAATCGTCCAACTACAGAAGAAATGGGCAAATTTGTGAAGAAATTTGAAGAGACTGGATTCGTTACAGATATTGTAAGGTCTGTGCATCATCGTTTCGCTCGTGCCACTGAAAATATCGTTGCTGTAAGTGAAAGTGTGACCCGAGTGTTTCGATTCTTCGACGTTCTCAGGAGTTTGGACTGTCTTACGACACATTATGGCATATTTTGCATTTGGATCTACACCTACATCCATATGAAGTCCAGTTCACACAACAACTGAAGCCAGCTGACCATTCACAACGTCGTAGATTCGTCGAATGGGTGCTTGAACAACAGGCGGTGGAAAGCGATTTTTCGAACAAAATTTTCTTCAGCGACGAAGCACATTTTACACTCGATGGGTATATTAATGAACAAAATTGTCATATTTGGGGTTCTGAGAATCCTCAAGTAATTAAAGAGAAGCCATTACATGCACAAAAAGTAACTGTTTGGTTCGCTCTTTGGTGCGGAGGTTTGATTTGATCTCACTTCTTCGAAAACGACGATGGAATGACTCTCACATTCAATTCGGAACGTTATGGTCGACTTTTGTTTGCCTTCTATTTTAGAATATAACTTGGAGAATATTGTAGTTTCAACAATACGGTGCCACATGCCACACAATTCGAGCGAGTATGGCTTAGTTGCAAGAGAAGTTTCCTGGCCGCTTAATTTCTCGTCGTGGACAGTTAGTCCACCAAGATCATGCGATTTGACATCGCTGGATTTTTTTTTGTGGGGCTACGTGAAAGACCGTGTCTAAGCAGCTAAACCTTTAACTTTTGATCACTTAACACTTTGACTGCTAACGTCGACGCGTCGTCGACAAATCGTATTTGTTCTATGCGGCGGACGTCGACAACATGTTTATTACTTTTTGACCTCTCCCAATTCCTCCGCACACTTCGCATCCGGGAAAAACGCCATACTATAATGCTGACGTCGACTACGCGTCGGCAATCGTTTTTATAGTCAAAAAACACAATATTAGTAAACTTAAGAACTGATATAAGTAGAGTAAAAGGAACCTTTTTCACAAAAAAAAAATGTCCACATAGAGGGATCGCTCAGTTCAAACCATGCCGCAGTCAAAGTGTTAAAAACCAACATTTGTCAAGTTATAACTGAGATACCGCCCAATATATTTCAAAAATTGGTCGAAAATTACCTCAAAAGAATCGATGCATGCAATAATTCGCATGAAAAAGAAATGTCATGAAAAAAAATATTTTATATATGTTTTATTTACGTTTACTTTTGAAACCGCAAAATGGATAACTCTTTCAACAGAACACGTATACGCCTTACTTTGATTTTCACTGCTGACCTTAAATTTCAAACTCGAAATTTTAATCAAACATGACATTACGATGCTATAGATGGTAGAAAAAAATTGGACCCAGCGAATCCGTCCATCTCTGTCTGTCTGTTATTCCCTTTAAAGCCTTTTAAATGTTGTTAAAATGTCAAAAACAATTTTCTTGGAAACCCACGCATAGAAATAAATTTCTCTAAAAATCCTTGATTTAGATCTGAAAAAAAGTTTCAACAAACATAAACATTACTAACATCTTGTGTAATTTGTAGAAAAATTTAGTTGAATTGTTTTTAGAAAAAATAAAAACCTAAATTATTAAAAATTGGTTTTTGGCTCAGATATCTTAAGAACCAGTAAAGATATTGTTTCAAACCAATTTCATCTTATAAAAAATTTTGTTAACTTTTAGAAAAATTTAAAAAAATCAACTGACAAGTTACAAACACTAAATTGGTTTAACGTCCAGAATATTTCCACGAAGTATAACTTAAACTTAAATTATTAAATAACATACTTTTCGAACTTGATAATAATAAAATAATAATTTTAAAGGGCACCGATGAGAAGTTTTATTCGCATTCTATTCTTCTTGTTTTGGTACTCAAACTAATAAAATTTCACAGTCTTATGAAGCGTTTTAAATAAGTTAATTAATTGCCTCAGACATATACAAACCTTCATTCTTTTAAAAAATGTTAAAAAGTACCTTGATAAGGCTTAAAAATGCCATCTTTGCAATTATGAATAACTTTGCTGCAGTAGACAATAATTGCGATATTGCTCTAAGAATCAACATTTCTAACATCAATATAAGTTTCAATAATGCTTCAATAATTCTTTCATTCATCTTGAAAACGTATTAGTTTTTTTTTTTAATAAATTGTCCTTTAATTATTAACATTGTTGTTTTTTTCTATTGATAGCAGAAAAAGACAAGAATGCGGCTGTATATTTTCTCCGGAAAATTTTCATTGTAAAAAGTTGTGACAAAAAAAATATTAATAATAATAATGACAATAAGTGGAGTTCCATCAGTAGGTAAGTTGCATTAAAAAGTTGTTCGTCAGTATCTATTTTATTATTATTAAATATGAGAGTAGTTATTTTTTAAACAAAAAAACTGTAAAAATAAAATTAGATTCCATTAGAAAATCTTTCATTATTTTGCGCCAGTTACTCCAATTAAAATTTAATTTATGACATTTCAACGATTTATGTTATCTCGCCACAATCACTCAATCAGCAAGATATCAAGGCAAAAAGCCAGCCTTATAGCAAGCCAGCCAATAACGTCAGCAACATCAGAAAACATTGTAGGTGCGCAGCAGGAGCAGTAGGAGCACCTGGTCCCAGCCGCTATCTCCTTGCTTTCGATCCACATTAAAACCAAAACATCATCACCCCACAACCACACAGTGGGGTAGACTTATCCTAATTTTGGAAATAAATCAAATACTCTTTTCATGTGAAATTTTACTGCAAAACAGTGTCGAAGAATTAAATGACATTTCTAAATAAGGAACTTTAATAATGTTATGATCCAACAATTAACTTCTGTACTGCATACACCCTCCCCACTCCACTTTAACATACTCACTAAAGAAGAGACAATTACGAGTAGACGCATTGATGATAAAGAAAGTTTTGAAGAACCAAATTTTTATTTTTTTTTAACTTTAATTTGTTTCTAAAAACCTAAATACTCTGCCCCACTGTTTATCACATCATATTTCTGGCCATTACAAATCCTCCTCGGAATGTTGTGCGTATATTCCAAGATAATTTTCCCATCTGAAATGTTTTAATTTTCTTTAACAGATTTTTCTTTTCCTTTCTTTAATAATAATTCGTTTTTGTTGTAATTTTTTGTCCACTCTCTGATTCAATTTCATTTTCCAGAGGACAGAAGAGAGGGAGGATCGCGAGCTGTCTGTGATCGGCATCAACCGATGCTGCATCTGGCCCGCTGCTGCATCTGGCCCGCTGCCTACGTATGAGCTTTGGATTTCTGCAGACGCAGAACATATTGGAGCGGCAATTGCCACCTAACATTGTCCCATCATCTAGATGGCCATAACTCATCGCCCAACACCCAACAATCTGCTGCGGACCAGCCCGTGTAAAGATCAGCTCCAGTACAGCCTATAGCCGCCCAACATGGATCACTACACGAAGAAGACGAAGCCGCCACCACTACCACCCGGATACCGCCACTGACCATGATGATGATGATTATGACGACTAAGCGATGAACGATGCAAGGAGCAGATGTTTCTGCTATTTTGTTGCTGCTTCTGCGTTGCAATGGACAACGACGCGCCATGCGGCTATGATTTACTTTAATTTCACTCGGGAAAAACTCTAATAACTTTCGCAATTGGAAATTCATTGATGAAAATGTTGTCCGATGTGGTTTTTCAATATTTTTCTATTTTTTGTAGTTTTCTTCTTCTCGCTGAATGAAAACTATATTGTGCTGTGCAGCGGCTGCCTGCATATTTGAGTTTTCTGCTCTGCACTCAATCATAAAATTAAAATTTATGCGATGACAACGACGCATGGTGCAACACAGATCATAAAGTAAAATGGGAGCAGCCGGGCTGGAGACCAAATGACAAATAAAAAACCATCCCGTCGTTGTAAGCGTCCGTCAGTGTTTTGAGTTGCGGAGTTATGGGGCAAAAACCATACCCACCATGGCCGATCGGCCGACCGACCGACGCGACACTGCGCGGTACTATAGATTCAAGACATTTTCGCAATCGCGATGGACAATTACAAGCAATTGTGATGTCCAGCGATACAAAATACAATCCCTCATTTAGAGAGACAGAGATCTTGGAAACATCATACAGTAAAGGTCTTGTTGTTACACTTATAATAGGGTGGAGTCGTCGTCGTGGACATTGTTAAGTCAAACAAAAATAGACTGTGGCGCCATCTAGGGACACAATCACTGTTTTTTTTTTTCATTCCATTTTATGTGAACAAAATCTTACAAGATATCACAATGATTGTCTACAATGTTTCTATTTAGATAATAATGAAAAAATAGTTCCCACAGTACAGACTTAAACTTCGTACCGCAACACAATTAATCTTTGTACGGGTTCTATACGGAAAATACCATTTAATCCCTAGGGTTCCATAATACTTGTAGTTGTAGTAGCTCTGGGATTGAACCTTTTTAGTTCCTAAAAGCTGCAAGGTTTCAAAACGATTTAACAAAAAAAAAAAGTGTATGTATAGGACAGAGTAATTCATTTCGTGGTTTAAGTTGGTAGTACTGGTATTTGACACCTGTCAAACTCAGCTGTCACTTTAAGTGTCATATAAAATTAATCAAATGTATTTAAATGTTTGCTTCAACAAAGCTATTTGAGTCGAAAGTAAATTTTTACCAAGTTTTAGTATTGTTTTTTTTTAGGTTCTTATTTTTTGTAAAAAAAACTGTCAATTCTATTTTTCTCATAATTTTATCGAATATTGAAAACAATATTTCTTATAAGTTAAAATTAGTTACAAGCCATTATCTCAAAGTTTTGAAAAGATATTTGAGTCGAAATACAATTTTTACCAACTTTGTTAAATTTTTTTTTAGGTTTTTAATTCTTTGTATAAAAGCTGTCGATTTTTTCAAAAATTTTACTGAATGTTGACAACAATATTTTTTGAAAGAATCAAGTAGTTTAAAGCCAATATCTCAAAGTTTTGAAAAGATATTTTATACATTTTTTTTAGGTTTTTATTTTTTGTAAAAAAAATTGTTAATTCGATTTTTCTCAAAATTTGTCCTAATGTTGAAAACAATATTTCTTCTAAGTTAAAATTAGTTAAAAGCCATTATCTCAAATTTTTGAAAAGATCTTTGAGTCAAAAATCAATTCTTACCAACTTTTATTAATTTTTTTTTTGGTTTTTATTTTTTGTAAAAAAAATGTCAATTCGATTTTTGTCAAAATTTTGTCGAATGTTGAAAACAATATTTCTTATAAGATAAAATAAGTTTGAATCCTTAATCTTAAGTTTTTGAAAAGATATTTGAGTCGAAATTAAATTTTTCCCAACTTTGAGTAATGTTTTTTTTAGGTTTTCATTTTTTCTAAAAAAAAACTGACACTTAGATTTTTCTCAAAATTTTACCAGATGTCAAAAACATTATTCTTCGTTGCACAAAATTGTTTTGGAGATGAAATTATATTTTAGTCGAAAAATTTTCGAGGTGACAATTTTTTTTCAGTTTTTTTGATTTATAAAAAAACCGTTAATTGAATTTTTTGCCAAAAATATACTTTTTTTGTATCACGTTACAATATATAATATAAAATTTTATTCAAGTCTCTAGCGTCATTGGTTCATGAGATATTTAGGGTTAACCAAAATGTTCACCTTTTTTTTAAAATGCTATTGCAATGAAAATAATTGAGGTAATTCTTCATATTATTAAATTTGAAAATTTTAAAATTAAAATTAGTCCTCCTTCACTGTGAATCAAATTTTTTGGCAAATATGGCTTATTTGGTGCTTTTGTTGATGGCCCGGAATGTATAAATAATTAAATAAAAATAAGTCCTCGTTATGGTTCTGACAAATGAAAGTAGATTGCGGTTTTCTTTGGTTTGCAAACAATGGAGTCGCCAAGCATTTACTACCATTGAGTTGATAATATGTGTGAACAATGGCCACCACCATTTCTTACCCTTTATTTTGATTCTGTATAATTGTTCACAAATTGGTCATGAAGATCGACCCCACCATGCCCTTGTTGTATGCCAATAATGGTTTTGGCTATGGATTGATTACCCTCTCTTTTACTGCTGCTGACCATCGTTTGACTCTTCCAAGAGGTTCCAGGTTGTCGTAGTTTGCTGCAACTGTAACAAAAAATGCACCTTGCACCGCGCGAACAAAATGTTATATTTTTTTTGTCGAATTTGTGATAAAAATAACCACGATTGGCCTTAATTACCGTCTTCAAGGATTTCAATGGACATTTGTTTGTTCTATTTTCACGAAGCGTACCTGCTGCGCAAAATCCTTTTTTGCGTAACGTAGCCATAAGGTCATAGCTGGTAAAATAATTGTCAAAAAAAACGATGTGGTCACTTGGCCTTTTTACTACTTCCAGTAAATCAAGCATCGAGATCCAAGTGGTAAACACTTATTGCTTGGAATTACATTTTTGACACCGCAATATATGTCAAAGCTATAGCAATATATCGGTAGTGCACAACATCCACTCCTTATAGCCAAAACGGACAGGCTTTCCATGGATAAACTGCTTTGTGGAATGATGACCAAAGTATTTTATCATAGCCTCATCAATCGACAGTTTGTCATGAAAAAAACCCAATTTTTGATAGTTATTGCAAATTATTTTTATCAATGGTCGAACCTTCGCCATTTTATCGCAACCAAAGGAATTCTTGTGTCTTCGTCTAGGCACCAATACAAATTTTCTTAAGGCAATGAATGATATCCTGAGAAAAGCATTATGCCAACAAATTTTCTCAGATCTTCTTTTGTAAACATGATCGTGTGACAGTTTTGGTCCAGTGCATATATTTGGCTCTGCTCAACAATCAAGTTCATTACCTCATCATTAAAAAAATGTTCAAAGATTTGAACTTCCTTGTGCTATTTTTTCTTTTATTATATAATAGTCGAAAGTTTCATCTATTTCATCAACATAAACCACATGCTTTGACCATTCAGGAGCATTATTTTGAAACTCACCTCTCGCTGAGCTTTCATCCCCTAGCCAAGCAAGTGGGATATCGTCTTTACTGGAAAATTCATCTTGACTTCAACCTCTACTGCTCCTGGTATGTCAACAGGAATATGGGAATCAAGCAAGTCATCCTCACATAAATCTTCCTCGTCCGTTTGTATATCAACATCCGATGGAATAACCACTACATCTACTTCATTACCATCATCTGGAATATCATAAACAGCCATGGAGAGATTTGCGTAGCGCCTACCATAAAAGCTTTTGCAGTTTATTGATGAAAAAGCCATTTCTCTGCAAATTCCGTGAGAAAAAAAATTAGCACGGTTTTGGCCAGTGTACTCAATTGAGTACACTACTTTTGTAGACCACTTACCAAACAATTTTCGTAATGTGAATTATTTACAACGTTGATCTTTGGTAAAAAATGTATTTAACAGAACTGGTAATTCAGAATTTGCCAAAACTTTAAATTTTGACTAACCTTTTACTTTCGCAAGGACACAAAACAGCTTGAAACAAAAAGCACAAGGCCCAAAAGTTGACCAAATAACTTCAAAATAGCTTTCAACCTCAAAGAAATTATTCATAATGTCAAAAGACATGTGCGCATGCTTGCTTTCACATTGAGAGAAATTTAAATCAAAGCCTACTATTCAAGAAAAATTAAACTGAAATTTTCAAAAATACTGTACTCAATTGAGTACAGTGGCAGCTAATGGGTTAACCCATTAACGTCAAAATAAAAGTAAATTAACCGCTTTCATCCTGATCTGTCAATGTGTCATGATTATCAAACTTCCGTCCGTCAAACTCCATAAGAGGGAAAATACGTGCCATAGCTGAATTCAAATTCAAGCTAGCAAGAGAAGACATTTTTGGTGGAAAAATAGTTCGCACGATAATCATCGATTTTGCTGCGTTAAGAAACGACATGGTAGCCAGTATACGCGTTTTCCACACCTCAACATCCACAATGGAATTTGAAGTTTTCCAGTTCAATCTACCGTCAACCAGATTGACTATGTTTGAACTTTTCGAGGAGCTAACATCGACTCGAACTACTACCTTGTTGTAGCCAAGGCAATTCGGATTTTTCAGACCGAAAGAAAAACAGGGATATGCTGGGAGAAGATACTAAGTTGAACGGCTATTATCGCAAGAGATCGCCAAATCCTTCTCCGACCGAGTCTCAAAGAACTCTTTCAAAGTTCTCTGTCACCAACACAATGTATAAAGACACAATGCCAAGATGCGATGACATTTCAGAATGAAAAGCGGTTGAAGATGTTGAACGATTCAGAAGAAGAAATGAAGATCGAAAGTTTTATGAGCAGTTGAAACAAAATTTACAAGTGCATAAACCTCGAACCGATGCACAGTGGGCTCAAAAGCGAATCTAGCGGGTCAAAAGTAAAAAAAAATACATTTTATATCAAGGCTGGAGGTACATAAAGTGATTGTCAATATGTCAGAGACAAAGAAATGATTTAAATTTTCTGAGAGAAGAGTCTACTCTAAGAGCGATAAGTACCGTTTTAAGTGGAAACATTATATTTAGCCATTGTTCGTTCAATAATTGTTGTGGTAGGATGCTATTTATTTTTAATTTTTGTGAAAAGTTATTAAAGTTTTTGGTATTATTTCAAGATGGACTACAGTCAACAAGGTTTGTTAATTTTTTTATTATGATTTACCATGTTTTACCTACAGAAACAATGGCAATTTCTTCGCTAGTGATAAAAAAATGACAAAACAGTTATTCTGTAGGCTGTAACTTTTTCTGTACAAATCTGTACAAAAAGATCCAAAAAAATGTTTGTTCTACCATTAATAGAGAAAGCATGTATTTATTTTTCATCTGCCCGTTCTTGCCCGTTTGGAAGTTATTACACATAATGTATTGTAGGTGGGTGTTTTTTTGTGACGAGGAATGTGCTGCTGGATGAATTAAGATGTAAAAAACTACCACTGGCAAACATCTCAACGTCGACAAAATTTTTGATTGATATAGTTTTGCTTAACTTCGCAATTCAAAACCCATCATCAGCCCAAAAAACTGAGATTGATAAAAATATTTCAACATTTCTCGTAGCAGCTTTCAGATTTCGTGTACTTTTGTCTAACCATGAAATTAACCTTGATTCCTTTGAACACTTTACCCAAGAAACCCAAAGAAGAGGAAGTACGTTACTCTGTATAAGTGGTACCCTATGCCTGTGACGGTTCACAAGCTGTTGATCCACGGTCCTACTGTAATTAAAAACTTTAATCTTCCCATAGGAGCATTAGCTGAGGATGTGCAGAAAGCACGTGAAAAGAGCTGAAGAGATATCAAGAGCATTTTTCAAGAAAGATGTCTCGGAAGGCGACTAACTCGGACATATTAAATCATCTGTTGATATCGTCTGACCCTCTCATCAGTAGCTTTCAGCCTAATACTCCAAAAAAATATGATTATGACGAAAAGATCTCGAGTTTGTTAATTATTGCAAACGAAAGTGATGATGAAAGTGACTGTAGTGACAATATCAGTGAAATTGGACTCCAAAATGTATCACTTTAATAACTTGTGCATATATATGTATGTACAAACATTGTAATCACATATCTACTGAATAAATTGAATTTTTGAAACAATGTATTAAAAAATCTAAAAAACTCATTTTTGTTCTCCTTGTATTAGTAGCTACTCGCGTATACCCTATATTAATATGGATATTTACAGTAAATAATAATAATGAGTATTTATTTGGAACAAACTAATCTAAGTAATTTAGTAAAAAAGTGTCCCATGAATGGAACCTCAGAATTGTTTCCTCAGTGCTGAAAAAAGGAGACCCTCTAAACTGCACCAAATATAGAGGCATCAGTCTTCTTAACATCGCATAAATAAATCTTATCTGACGAAATATGTAAACGTCTAAGGCCCATCGTCAAAAACCTGATAGGTCCTTATGAGTGTGGCTTTCGACCAAGAACATCAAATCGACACTCACCATATTTTTATCGATTTTAGGGCCGCATATGACAGCATCTACAATGACAACTGTATAGTGCCATGTCTATTGTTGGAATCCCTGTCAAATTCGTGCGAGGGTTGGTAACAACTTAACTGAACCTTTGGTGTCAAAAAAATGCTTAAGACGAAGATATGCGCTGTCATATGATTTCTTAACACTCCCCTTGAAAAAAAACAAGGAGTTCTGAACTAGAGGCACTTTCTTTCAAAAAGTTATCCAATTTTTCGCATATGCTGGCTGATGGCATTGACATTAAAAATGGTTTAAGCAGTTAATGAGGGCAAACAAAGTACATGCTGTCATCAAGAAAGCCCCTACAACACCAACGGCCGTCTTGGTAAAGATTTCAGCATCGACAGACGTAACTTTCAGGTAGTTAAGGACTTTGTCTACCTAGGCTCCACTATGAGCAGAGCAAAGAAAATAACACCAGCACAAGTACTCTTCTTAACCGCTTTTTCTTTGGGCTAAGAAATCCATTGAGTAGTTTTTCTCTTGAGTAGCCAAAATGCGCTTTATAAGACCCTATACGGTGCAGAAGCATGGACTATGACAAAAGTGGATGAAAGCACCTTGATCAATGGTCCCAAATGCATAGAAGGTGAGATCCACTCAGAACATATAAAAACGAGCTGTACGGGCTGTAGTGTAGAGTGACGTAGACTTAGCCAGAAGCATACAAGTTAAACACCTGAGATGGCTGAGATATAATCCAGAAAGAAGCAAACCTTGAGTGATATGGGATGCTCAAAAAGGTTTAGGTATGTTAAGAAGTTGCGAAAAAATTGGTTTGCTCTGACGAAAAACGAGTTAAATTTTTCGTCAGTAGAAAATAATTTATAAACGTCTTTTAAACAGAGCACGTACATAAGTACGTCAATGGCTTTTATTTCTCGATTTTGGGGTGAATAGTTTCTTATCTGTCTATTTATTTATTTATTTATTTATTGAATTCATTAACAAACTAACGTTAGAACTTAAGACTAATATTACATTTATTTTTAGATTTACAATACTTTAAGCTAATTGCAAAAAAAAAAGCTAAACTGAGGTATGGAAGAAATTTACTTTAAATGTTTTACTTTTAAAATCATCGCTTACGGAATATACCAAAAAGTAATACTTGTTGTAAAGTGAAATCAATTGGTTGAAGGGACTGTTTTTACCATAGTTCGATCTGCTTGATATAGGACGTAAAGGAACTTGTCTTTTAATACTTGAACGGCTATAAATAAAGTTTAATTGTTCCAAAATCGATGGTAATATGACTGACCCATTGATTAATTTTATAATAAAGCACAGCTGAATGTACTCTCTGTGTTTAGAAAGCGATGGAAGATTTATGAGCGTGAGCCTATGATTGTAGGGTGGAAGGTCCCTATTGGACCATGGGAAGAAACGGAGGCAGAAGCGCATGAATCTTCTTTGTACTTCTTCTATTCTGTTTATATGGACTGAATAAAAGGGAGCCCATATTATGCAGCCATATTCCAATATTGGTCTTACGCATTATATATAAAGAAGTTTAAGAATATAAGGATCGCGAAAATCATGTGAAAACCGTTTTATAAATCCGAGTGTCTTATTTGCTTTTTTAATAATATAGTCATAATGATTTGTAAAGGTTAATTTTGAGTCAAGAATATTACCTAGGTCAGAGAAAGTAGAGAGTTTAGTCAAATAAGAAGAGTCTAATTGATAATTGAAAGTCAAAACATTTTGTTTGCGTGTAAAACACATTAATTTACATTTGTCTATGTTTAGTAAAAGCTTATTTATAAAACACCATTCACGAAAACTATTTAGATCATCTTGTAGGAGTAAACAGTCGTCAAGTGAGTCAATACGTTTGAAAATTTGTATGTCATCAGCGTAAATTAAAACAGAGGAGTGTTTTATAATAGAAGGTAAGTCGTTAACGTACAAAATAAAAAGTGAAGGTCCTAAGTGCCTACCTTGTGGTACGCCAGAGTTGGTATAAAAATATGATAACCGCTCATTCCTAAAAACTACGCTGTATGATCTATTATATAAGTACGGCGAAACCCAACTAACAAATTTATCATTAAAGCCTTGGGATTTAAGTTTGGAAGTTAATGTTTTATGGCACAATTTATCAAAGGCCTTATTGAAGTCTGTGAAGACACAGTCAACCTGTCATTTTGACCTTTTCATTTTTTAACTGATTTTCTGCATTTCTTCAATATTTTCAAAACTTTGTCTATTTCATTGATGGCTAAAATTATAGCCAGTGATTTCTATGATCTAACAACTACAAAGAAGTTTTCCACTGTTAAATTTACAAATTTACTATTTCTAGGTCCTTAACGAAGATAGCTTCGTTGTTATTCTAGACCGATGTTATACAAAAAAAAAACATTAAATTATTCTAAAATGAAAAGTTGAAAGAAAAAATCTTGAACTGAATTCTTTAAATAATTTCAAGTTCATTCTGTCACATAAATAATCCCATCCATCATCAAAAAATCCATCATTGAAACAAAATAAAAACGTATTTTAATCATACGGCATATACATATGTACGAAGTGGAGAGTATGTATGGCCATTTTAAAAATTCAGAACTCATAGTGTTTCGCTGTCGGTGTTCATAAATTAATTAATTAAAAACGAAACCTTCGATTAATTGCAAGTCAATAAAACGCCTTTCAAAAACACTGTTTTAGTATAAAATAAATATAAGAATAAAGATAACAAAAAAAATGTTAACATAAAGATAAATAGGAAGACAACCGCAGAGAGCCCCCTGTCCGTATCCAGTGTCCAAGTTTCACTCCCCTCAAGATCCACTTCATTGAGTACAACCAAGATGATGATGACGACGATGACGACGACGACGACACGATTGATCCATTAATTGCCCGATAAAGCAACCCAAACCGCCATCGACATCGCCACACAGATCCGTCACTCGAAGTCTGATAGCAGGAAGCACATTCGACATCTCTCGGATCTACTCATATAGCAGCAGCAATATCCCAAGCACTGCATTAAGCATCATAGTCTGCACTCATCATCAGCCCGCTAAATGCCGAGGCTAAAGAAAAAGCTGAGGATGAATCTGAAGCTGAAGCTGACTCAAATCCCGGCCCAAGGAATTATTATTAATTACTTTCGCATTAAAAGTTATGATGAATTGCCAAGCTGGCTGAATCCATGTGAGAGAAAAAATTCAGCAACAAGGAAAAACTGCCGCATAAATCCCAGGCCTAGGCATGACTTGAAATTTAATTAGGCCTCTGCCTCTGTACGAATGTCGAAGTCGAAGTCGAGTCGATGTCGAATGCACTGGTCGATGGTTGATGCGCGGGGGAATTGGTTTGAGACGAGACGGACTCGGGAATGGGGATTTGTCTAGCAGTCCGGTGTCCGTTGGTGACTTGGACTTCGCGTTCGCGTTTGCGTTCGTTGATGCTTCTTTACAACATCGTTCGTCATATTGCCATTGTGCTTGTCTATCATTTCTCTAAGCAGCGAAAAAAATGGAATAAAAGAAATTTAATTGTCCACTTCTTCGGTCCACGGACGGACCGGACGCGGACGGGTGCGTGCTTATGGACCCCATCTAATCATGCCCCTCATTCCTCATTCCACCCATTGTCGTTGTCCGTCCGCGTCTATCAATAAAACATTATGGGAATGATGAGCGAATATGATTAATAATTCATTGCATCGTCGTCGTTGTGGTCACAACTGGCAGGCGGGCCAAGCCTGGACAGGACAGGAGCAACGCTTAGGTACTTAATATGTGCATCAAGAGCATGTCAGTGTTTTTAAGTGGCCCCTGAATATGTCCCATCTAGCATCGTTGATGCGGTTGCGGTGCACTTCGCGTTCGCCATCATATGCGCTGCGCAGCATCACATCACATATCGCCATCGCGGTTCAGTTCGGTTGTAGATACAGTGGCTCCTTTTTTGCTACCAATTTAGCTGTGGCCGTCTTTTGGCGAGTCTCTCAAGAGCTAATAATGCAGTTTTCCACTTTGTTTTGAAGCCACCATCACCATCACCACATCTGCTGCGCCTGCGCCTGCACCGCAGTGTACTCGTCCACGCCTCGGGCATAGGCTGGGTCTTTTAAGGAGATTAGACAAAAAAACTGATATTGGTACGACTACAAGTATCATAGTGAAACTCATTGTATAAGTTTGTCCGAGCTCAGAGTAAGCGTCCGTTCGAAGCGACGACCGACGCGACGGTAGTGGGTCCAGAGGTGACGTCCCAATGTGTTGTCGATTGTCATCGTTTGGAATTTAATCAGAAAGTTTATCTCGCAAAAATGTCTCAGGGAAACATTAACGTTTTCAGTTTTTTAGCTTTGGGCGCCACAACAAGGGGGACTTTTTTGTTTGTGTGGTATGAACCTTTTCAAGCTGTTTTTTTTTTGTCTTTAAACTTTTTATGTGAAAGGCTTTAAAGGTTTGAACATTATTTTTGTTTTCATTACCATGCAAAAGACTTAAGTATAGCTTGTTCCTCTGAAAATTATTTCTAAAAAATATAAATAAATAAATGTACGTAAGTGGTAATGACAATGAGATGTTTTATAAACCAAGTTTCATGCTTCATTTTTAAGCTTTATAGGCGCCTACCTTTCGGAATTTAAATTGTTTTCGTCCGAATTTGAACAACTAAATTTAAAATGTATGGAAAATATATCGATCTAAATAAATACACCAATAAATTTGTAAAGGGTGTATAGAACTTTAAAATGGAATAGAAAAAGATGATTTTTAAAAAATTGAAATGAAGATAATGATAAAATTCTAACATTATAATTCAAATAAGATTTGTGGCTTATAACCTTCACGGCCGGCTCGGACGTTATCTCTAATCTGGAGGTCCTAATTTTCAATGGCTTTTTTCAAAATTTGTGAACGCGGTAAATTTTGTTATCTTTCGGCTTGGACAAGCGATTTCACATATCCCCACAAAAATAGTCAAGCATTGTTAAATCACATGATCTTGGATACCAGTTCACGGTTCCGTAACGTGAATGTGGATGGCTCAAAATAACACTTTAGGATTATCATCACTCTAACTAAGTCTGGTTTGTTAACTGACGTATGCATTCAACAAAAAGAGAGCGTCATCGCTCATATTAAAATACTATACTTAATTAAAAATATTTTTACTTGAAAGATGTCAAAATGGTTAAAAAAAGTGTGTCCAACTTAAATTCCTATGCTTCTAAAAAAACACCAGTTAGTTAAAAATAAAAGATTTTAAGAGTATTTATACTATTAAAACTTTTGCATGATATGATAATCATGTTTTTGCAAAAAAATTATTTTAAACATTTTGCTAACAAAATTTAAATGTAAAGCGTTTAAATAACTGCATACCAAAAACAATTCTAATGCAAAATTGAAAAGTTGTATACATAACATAAATGCTCTAAGGAGTTTTAAGGATTTTTTGAGAAAAAAAAAAAAACAAAAATAAAATCACACTTAAGTTGACATAAGATACATAAAAGTATAATAAAGCAAAGTGGCACGAGTACGATAACTTTGGCGACAAGATATAATAACGGTTTTTGGTAGAGGGGCTTAATACAAGCATTTTTTACTATGGGAGAGGGGTCTATCTCCCCCCGTTTAGGCGGTAGGGGCAATTTAAAAAAATTATTATTTAAAATGGAAACAAAAAATAACGGTGATACCTACAATTAAGTTTTATACATTTTTTTAAAGCCAACATTCTGTTTTATTAGCCAGTTTTTAATTCAAGTCAAAACTATGCGTAGTTTTTGAAAAATTTAATTTTAAACTCAAAATTTGAGTAAAAAAAGTTAAAAAAAAAAGGTTTAAAGTGTAATTTTTCAATACTTAAAGATCATCTACCATTGTTTTTATTTCAGAATTTATTGCTCTTTTGTTTTTGATCAAAAACTGAAAACTAGATGATTTTATGTCTTTTAGTTTTTGAGAAAATTGAAAATAACCACAGTTTTTTTTGATCAAAAACTGAAAACTAGATGATTTTATGTGTTTTAGTTTTTGAGAAAATTGAAAATAACCACAACTACTATTTGCTTGAGTGGTCTTATTTTGATAGTAACAATGGTAGGTGCGAGTTTGGGTGTATGCAACAGTAATGTGTGCGAATTTGGATGTATGCAACAGTGGGATCTGTAAGGGGGCACGGTTCGGTGGGTGCAAGATGGGGTGCATGCAAAGTTTCTTTTGCATTTAAATAAGCTGGATTTAAGAAAAATTAATTTACCCTAGGTGTATCTTAATCCATATTCGATTATTACTATCAAAATAAGACTACGTTAATACTTAAGCAAGGAAAAAGTAATTTAATTAAAATATTTATTTTGGTAATGTTCAATTTTCTCAAGAACTAGAAGACATAAAGTCATCTAGTTTTCAGTTTTTGATCAAAAACAAATAAGAGCAATTAATTCTAAAAAAAAACAGTAGATAATTTGAAAGTTTTGAAAAACTACACTTTAAACCCTTTTTTTAATTTTTTTTGCTTGAATTTTTAGTTTAAAACAATTTTTTTCAAAAACTATGCATAGTTTTGACTCGATTTAAAAACAAGCTAATAGAAAAAAATGTTGGCTTTAAAAAAAGGTATAATACTTAGTTGTAAGTATTACCGTTGTTTTTTAATTATTTTTTCCATTTAATGTATGTACATATTTTTTTAAATTGCCCCTACCGCCTAAACAGGGGGAGATATACCCCCCCTCTCATAGTAAAAAATGCTTGTTTTTAACTGTTCTATACAAATCCGTCATTAAACTTTGTCGCCAAAGTTATCGTACTCTCCCCAGCAAATTTGTTTGATTTAACCATGAGATTTAAACTGTTTTTATCTGGTTTCTAAGTATACATAGGATATTTTGTATATTGCAAAATAGAAAAATAAATACAATAAAAGTACAAAATTAAGAAAGTTTGATTCTTAACTACAAATTCAAAAAGAGGCTGGGATGCGACCCACACTGATAACTTCCCATCCCGTCTGTCGATTTGTCTTGCTTAAAAGTTTGTCTATATGTATCAATTTTAACCAAATTTGCGTACTATTTTTTGTAGATTTTATTTTTTTTATGAAAAAACTAACTGTTGGATTTTTATAAAAAAAAACTACTGAATATCGAAAACAATATTTTCTGTGAAATATAATAAGTTTGAAGCCAATATTTGTAATTTTTGAAAAGCTATTTGAGTCGAAAGTACATTTTTACCAAGTTTTAGCATTGTTTTTTTAGGTTTTTATTTTTTGTAAGAAAACTGTCAATTCGATTTTTCTCAAAATTGTTCGTAATGTTGAAAACGATATTTCTTATAAGTTAAAATTAGTTAGAAGCCATTATCTCAAATTTTTGAAAAGATATTTGAGTCGAAAATCAATTTTTACCAACTTTTGTTAAATTTTTTTTAGGTTTTTAATTTTTTGTACAAAAACTGTCAATTCGATTTTTTTTTCAAAATTTTACTGAATGTTGACAACAATATTTTTGAAAGATAAAAGTAGTTTAAAGCCAATATCTCAAAAATTTGAAAAGATATTTGAGTCGAAGATCAATTTTTACCAACTTTTATTAATTTTTTTTTTTGGTTTTTATTTTTTGTAAGAAAACTGTCAATTCGATTTTTCTCAAAATGTTTCCTAATGTTGAAAACAAATTTTTTTTTTTATAAGATAAAATAAGTTTGAAGCCTTAATCTCAAGTTTTTGAAAATATATTTGAGTCGAAATTCAATTTTTACCAACTTTGAGTAATGTTTTTTTTAGGTTTTTATTTTTTATAAAAAAAACTGTCTATTAGATTTTTCTCAAAATCTTATCAGATGTCAAAAACATTATTCTTCTTTGCAAAAAATTGTTTTGGAGCTGAAATCATATTTTAGTCGTAAAATTTTCGAGGTGACAATTTTTTTTCAGTTTTTTTGATTTATAAAAAAAAACCGTTAATTGGATTTTTTTCCAAAAACATAATTGTTTTGTATCACGTTACAATATATAATATAAAATTTAATTCAAGTCTCTAGCGTCATTGGTTCATGAGATATTTAGGTTTAACCAAAATTTTCACCTTTTTTTAAACTGCTATGGTAAAAAAACCACCCACGCAATTTTCTTGAGAGTCCTTTCTGCATCTTTCTGCCTTATTATCTACATATATAATACAATTTATTTGAAGTCGATATCTCTTCTGGTTCTTGAGCTATGGACGACGCAAAAAACGTCGCGAACGTACGGACGTACGGACGTACGGCGGCGGTCGGACATACGGACGTACAAACGTACGTACACACGCACGCATAGACATCTTTCTAAAAATATTTTATTTCGACTCGTCGAGAAATGTCAAAATTTTCAATTTGACAAATCGGACCCATTACAATAACTTCCTATGGGAAGTTAAAAAAATAAATGCGCATCTTTTATGGAGTGATCACATATTTGACGTCGGTTTAAAAGCTAAGTATTTTAAACACATTCATGTTTATTTTTAACGTTGAGAATAACGTAATGCCTATTTACAAATATTTGTATCCCTTCTGATTTGGTTGTAATCCATAAAGTTTTATTAGTCCAAAATCCAAGAAAAATTAATTAAACGTATTTGGCCGATGCCTCACTAACAACCACACAGATAGAATTTAAAAGAGAGCCTTAAAATAGATATGCCCATTATATTAAAGCTTTTTTTCACAAACAGCACTCTAGTTAAATAAGTGAACCAGTCCACGTTTTTTACATCTGGTAAAGTTTTGAGAAAAATCGAAGTAAAAAAATAAAAACCTAAAAAACACTACTAAAAGTTAAAGTCGAATGTCTGGCAAAAATATAAGATTTTGCCTTCAAAATAATTTTATCTTATAAATTGTTTATAATATCTATTAGGTAAAATCAGGGCCGAATTTAGGGAAGGGCAACCAGGCGGAAGCCCGGGGCCTCCAAAAACGGGGAGCCCCCACAATAGAGACTTCAGAAAATTTTTGTTTCAAATTCCAACTAGTAAACACTAGTAAACAACTTTCCTGTGATATGTATTTTTTTTTTGTTCTTTTACCTTTATCTACAGCCTACAGTACTTTGTAACATGATTATTTAATTATATTAATCTTAAATAACAGAAATCATTGATCTATATTTGTTCACTCCAATCAGGCAATCAGTGAAATCAAATGGCCCTGATAACAAGCACTTCCAATTCACTACCGATCTTGAGGGAGTACCCCAATCGCTTAATGGCTGAGTGGGATGGTACTTGCCCTCAACCTCGGAGGTTGGGTATTCGATTCCGTGTCTCGACAATTTTTTTTTCTTATATACATATATACATTTACATATATGTACATATAAATTAATTGCTGTATATGAAGAATCGGTGTTCTTCAATTCTTGGAAAAATCAATTATTATTGACTAACTGGCAATTTGTTTCATATTTCTTTATGCAGTCAGGCATGCAGTTTGATAAACAAATAATTATTATTGTGACACAATTAAATGCCATCAATTATTCACGAACTTTACTGCATGCAAGAAATTGAAAAAATCATAGTCGGTCAATTGTAATTTATTTGTATAATTATCGAAGAATATCGATTTCGATTGTCATACAAACTCCACCTCATCGTGACAAGTTCGAAAATCAAAATTTCAGAGCTACATTCCCAAACCTCGAAATTGCATTGAGAATGTATTTGGTTTTGATGGTAACAAATTGCACTGGAGAGCGCTCATTTTCAAATATGAAAATTATAAAAAATAGGCCTCGAACAACGATGGGACAAAACCGTCTATCGAAGCTTTCTCTCCTGAGCATTGAAAGCGATTTACTCCGAGAACTGGATTTCAACGAAATCACCAACGATTTTTCGACGAAAAAAGTTTGAAAGGTTCCGTTCGTTAACCCTAAAATTTAATTTCAGTTAATTCTTTTTTCCGGTTATATTTATATGTATCACAATAAATTATTTATTGAAAAACTCGAGTGAAAAAAAATGGTTTACTTTATTTTGAAAATAACTTGTGGTGAGGGGGCCTCCGATCCTTTATTGCCCGAGGCCTCTAGACCTCTAAATCTGGCCCTGGGTAAAATGTTTAAGAAAATTCAACTGTCAGTTTTATTTACATATAAAAAAAATTAATCTACAAAAAATTGGTAAGAACTGATGTTCGATTCGAATATTTCGAGAATACATGAAGGTATTGACTTCCCCCTCACGGTTTTCGCCTTGTTGTGGCGAGGGGGCTTACGTCTTACTCTTCAGCAATCCAGCTGCGGAGCAGGGCAACTAAGAAAACCAACAAAAGCAGAGATGTCAATCTAAATAATGAACAATGGACAAAAGTTTACAAAAGGAAACAAATCGAACGGGGATATACGTTCAAAAGTCGGCAGAGGTCACGGCTGCCGGCGAGGGCTTGGCTTCGCAAGAAGCTAAGTCGCCAGTGACAGAAGTAAACTTCAAAGAAGGAAAAAGAGAGTTAAAAAGACAACCGGTCTTTCTCTCAGTAGATCTCCTTCCCGACTTAGATAGTTTAACTATCAAAAGTACGGAGACCTCGGACAGACCTCCTTCCATAGGTAGTCAAACCGAGGACGAGCTACTGATGGAACCGAATCAAGAAGAGACTATGCTGAAGTCTGCTGCACCCCTCAAAGCTTCGAGGGAACGCAGCAACTAGAGATCCTCCAAAAGATTCGTGGAAAAGACCGAGTTGAAAGACCCTGCGGCGCTCAGTTCGAGAGATAAAGCTCTCCTAAAAAAGCACAGGAAGCTGGTTAAGAACTTCGAGCGGCAGCTGGCAGAGACTGCCACTGCACCCAGGGGAATAACAAGGCAAGTGAATGCCGAAGAGTCGGAGAGCAAAGGAGTAGATGCTGCCAAATCTAGGTCTGTCCCTAAAAAGGCAAACTGTGAACAGGCTGGCAATAACTCGACCGCTCGGAACGACAAGAGAAAAGTTCAGGCGACTTCCAGCAAGAAACAGCCAGCTAACGCTAGGAAAGACCAAGCACCGGCAGGCACCTCTTCTGGAATGAAACCAGGAACGTCCAAGAGACAAAGATCGGAGGAGACAGTCAAGCTAGACGGTGCTAAGAAACTTAGAACCAACAGCTTCGACACCACCCCGATCGACCTACAAATTGCCATTATAAGCCGTGACGACCCAGATGGGAAAATCTCGGCAAAAAACTGGCTTCTTGTAGAAAATGAGATCCTCAAAGCTATGATGGCAGCATCAGAGAACGATAGTTCTGAAGACTATATCTTTGATGGTGCCGGATGGCGGCGAGGAGTTAAAGTGGTCTGCTGCGGTGACCAGAAATCACGGGAGTTTCTGAACCACACAATCGCCAACATTGGCGAACTATGGGAAGGTTCCTCCCTTGAGATTCTACCCGCCGCAGCTCTACCACTCCGCCAGCAGTTTAGCATATGGATCCCCCCTCCTGCAGAACATGAGGACGCAGCTATTATAAAGCTGTTGGCGAAACAGAACAAAGAGCTTCCCATTTTAGAATGGAAGCTCCAACACTCAAAAAAGAGTCATGGAGGCGAAGGGAAGGACCTCTTGTTTGTGGCAGACAAGAAATCTGACCTTCTGCTGAAAGAGAGAAAAGACGTGTTGAGGTATGGTCTCGGAACCGTAAAGGTTAAGAGGCATGAGGGCAAAGGGGAGTCAAAAGCTGCTAGTGGTGCAAATAAACCTGCACCACGCTAAAGCAGCAACGTACGACCTTACGCTCTACATGTCTCACGAGAACGTGGATGTGGCCTTGATCCAGGAACCATGGTTAGGCAAAAACCGAATCCGTGGGTTGAGGTCAAAACATTACAACCTTTTCCATTCCACGTCAGATGAAGGTAATATTAGAAGTTGTATCCTAGTGAAAAAATCAATTAACGCTTTCTTCCTATCTAGGTACAGCAACAAGGACAACATGGCAATCAGCGTCGAATCGAATGAAGGAAACTTCATTCTAGCGTCGACGTACATGCCGTACGAGGAGGAGAGCCCACCATCAAAAACAGTCCGCGATCTGGTGGTCCATGCCACAGCAAGCGGTACACCTTTGGTGTTGGGAGGTGATGCCAACGCTCACCACACTCAATGGGGCTCTAAGGACATCAATAAAAGGGGTGAGTCAATTTTTGAATATATTCTCTGTTCTAATTTATCGATATGTAATAGGGGCAATCACCCTACCTTTCGAAACAAAAACAAAAAATCATAGATTTGACTCTTATTAGCAATAATAGTAAAATTTCGGTTGAGGACTGGAGAGTCTCACCTAAAGAATCTTTTTCGGATCACTTTAGGATACTGTTCTCTATAGACAGGAACTTTACTGAAAAGAAACCTTACAGGAACCCAACTAGAACGAATTGGACAGAGTACGAAAAATGGCTGAAAGACTGTATTGATCCACCAGAGGACAATACAAGTCTAAGTACTTCAACCATTGACACTGTTGTCCATAACTTGTCTAGCAAAATGAGAATGTCTTTTGAAAAACACTGCCCTTTATCTCGTTCAAATAACTCCACTAAACCACCCTGGTGGAATGGTGTACTAAAGAAACGCAGAACAGAGGTCAGAAAACTTTTCAATAAAGCTAAACTGAGTAAATTAGAAGAGGATTTAAAGTCTTATAGAGCCGCACTTAACACTTACACCAAAGAGTTAAGGAAGGCCAAAAAGGATTCGTGGGCTAAACATTGTGAATCCATTGAAAAAACAAGCGAGGCGGCAAGGCTCCGTAGAACCCTGGCCCTTAATCCCACGATCCCGGGGTACATAAAACACCCTGATGGAACATGGTCGAACTCGAGCCTAGAGACGCTTGAACTCTTCATGGAAACTCATTTCCCCGGTTTCCCCGGCAGAAGATTATCTGGGCAATAAACTCGTTCAAACCCTATAAATCAACGGGACCGGACGAGATTTTCCCAGCTCTCCTTCAAAACGCTCTCAAAGTAATAACTCCGTGGCTTAGGGTAATCTTCATAAGTTGTATCAAACTTAGATACGTCCCTAATAACTGGAAAAAGGTCAAGGTAGTCTTTATCCCAAAAGCAGGGAAACCGACTCACTCGACCGCTCAGGATTATAGACCAATAAGTCTCTCTTCGTTTCTCCTTAAGACACTAGAGAGGATAATTGATCTACATGTTAGAGAACTTCTCAACGAACACAACTTGTGCAACTACCAACACGCCTACCTTAAAGGTAAATCAGTGGAGACTGCCTTGCATGAAGTAGTTTCACATATTGAGAAAAGTCTTGAACATAAAGAATATACCCTGGCAGCATTTCTTGATATCGAGGGTGCGTTTAATAACGTTAAAAAGGAGTCGATCAAGACTGCCTTAGTTGAAGTTGGGGTTGAATCCGTTATTGTCGATTGGATCTTCACCATGTTAAATGGCAGAATTATCAACTCTCAAATAGGAGTTAGCACTATTGAGAAAACAGTTACTAGAGGCACACCACAGGGAGGAGTCATCTCACCCCTGCTCTGGATCCTCGTAGTCAACAAAATTCTCACAAAGTTCAAAGATCAGGGCATTAAAATAGTTGCGTATGCAGATGACATAGTGGTTTTGATAACAGGCAAGTTTCTTACCATCATCGAAAACATTATGGAAAATGCATTAAAGGATTTATCTTCTTGGGCAACTAAGAACGGTCTCGGGGTCAACCCCACCAAGACAGAGCTAGTTTTGTTCACGAGGAAAAGGAAACTGGAGGGCTTCAACCCTCCCAAACTAAATGGCATTCCTCTAAAACCTTCTAAGGAAGCTAAATTTCTAGGAGTAATCCTTGACTCCAAGCTTACATGGAAGCGTAATACTGAGGAAAGAATGAAAAAAGCACTATGTGCATTCTACACATGCAAAAAGACCTTCGGTGTACGTTGGGGTATGCGACCGCAAGTCATCCAATGGATGTACACAGCGATTGTCAGACCCATTCTTACCTATGGCTCTATTGTATGGTGGAAGGCGGTGGAAAAATCAAGCTATCTCAAGAACCTGAATAAGGTACAGAGACTAGCCTGTATAGGAATTACAGGGGCTCAAAGATCCACACCACAAGCGGGATTGGAAATGATCTTGGACCTCCCGGCTCTGGATGAGTTCATAAAGTGCACGGCAGCCAAAACTGCAATTCGTTTAAGAGAACTGAGTTTTTGGAGGCATAGCACTTATGGCCACGGGTCAATCTTACAAAGATATGACACGATCCCAGGACTGAGAGAGACCACCGATTACATCCCCCCTTTACTAGATTTCGACAGGAAATATTCTATTTTCATACCAAAAAGACAGGGTTGGGATCCTAATTCACTTATAAGTAAACAGGGTATCCCTTTCTACACTGACGGTTCAAAAATGGAATCAGGAACAGGTGCTGGAGTGTTTTGCCAATCTCTCAACATCAGAGCGTCATATACACTCCCGGCTGACTGTAGTGTCTTTCAGGCCGAGGTCTTTGCCATTGGAAAAGCAGCTGAATTGGCACATCACGAAAAGCTCAGCTCTTCGGAGATTACTTTTTTCGTGGACAGCCAGGCTGCTATCAAAGCCTTAGCCAGTGAGACTATTAGATCAAAAGCAGTTTTAAACTGTAGGAAGGAATTAAACAAAATCTGCCACACTAACCAGGTAAAACTCTGCTGGGTTCCCGGACATAGCAATATAGAAGGGAATGATATAGTAGACGAACTAGCCAGGAAAGGGTCAAAAGCAGACACAAGTAGTAGCGACCATTCAGTTAGGGGACCACTCGTCCCGATTGGGGTACTCAAGAGGAAGATAGACCTTAAACTAAAAGAGAAAATCAATAACTCCTGGAAATCCAGGGACGATTGCGTAATCTCTAGAAGTTTATGGCCTAACACAAATGAAAAGGAAACTCGGTATATTCTATCGCTGAGTAAAATTAACATTAAAATCTTGATAGGTGTACTAACAGGTCATTGCGCCATTGGCACAATGGCTAATAGAATAGGGGCATTTGCACCCGATTTTTGTAGGAGCTGTCAGGATGAGGAGGAAATGGAAACCATTAAACACCTGCTCTGCGACTGTCCGAACCTCCAAACCAGCCGACTCCGTCATTTCGGAAACAGGTTTGTTGGAGAACTGGATGATCTAGCACAGGTCTCAATGGCGAGCATGAGGAAATTTATAGATAGCACAGGCTGGTTCGTTAACGAGCCAGTCTACGCTAATCGACAGAGTTGAATTGAACTGAGAGCATCGATGCTAAATTTTTACTTTTACAGGGGATCACAATGGACCAATAGGCCCCCGTGTACGCAACAGCTTCTTGCTGTGCACACCCCTTACAACCTAACCTAACCTAACCTAACCTAAGGTATTGACTTTAAAATTATTCAATTCTATGCTAAATCCAATCGGTATTTTTTTATAAGAAATATAAAATTTTAAGAAATTCTGCTAAAATTGATGAAAATTGGTTTCCAAAATATTGTTGATTACTTTTAGTTGATTTTTAGAAAAATTTAATTGACAACTTTTTTTTAGTAAAACACGAAAATTTACAAAATCAACATGAATCTGATAAAAAATATTAGTGTTGTGGCCCTTTTTAACTTTAAATTTGTAATTCAAAAGCATGCATTAAGTTAAAAAAAATCAATTACATATATTCTTGTACTTATCTTATAACTCAGTATTTTTGTCCCATTAAAACTTAGCAATGTGCTACTATTAGAAACAATTTTAGAACCACTGTCTAACTCATTTTCTCATATAAAAAATATTTGGGTTTCGATTTTTGCTAAGCATTCATTTTGCGAATGGTTTGTGCACTTACTACTTCTATTTTAAAGTTTCTCCTATTGCACACTAGGTTAATATAACAGTTAATAATGCTGATTGGAAACAATTAACAAATTGTAAAATTTAATTCGTATAAAATAAACCAAAATATATCAAAATATATTATAAATAATTTATAACAATAAACGTGTTCTTTTTTACTAAAAACGGCATAAACGTCTTGTTGTGCCCTAGAATCAAACTTTTGATTTGTTGCAAACAAAACCAAAAATAAAAAAGAGGCTGGGATGCGACCCACACTGAAAACTTCCCATCCCGTCTGTCGATTTGTCTTGCTTCAAAGTTTGTAGGTTTTCGTGTTGGGTTAAAAAAGTTGTCAGTTGAATTATTCTTAAAAATTTTAAAATTACCAACAATATTTTTCATATAAAGAAATAGTTTAGTTTGAAAATCTAGTTTTGTTAAATAGATTTTTAGTGAAAAACAAATTTTTACCAATTTTAGTAGCATTTCTTAAATTTTTACTAATTAGATGAATTAAATTAATTTGAGAGATATCAAGAACCGAACATCAATTTTTACCAAATTTGCGTACTATTTCTTGTAGATTTTATTTTTTTATGAAAAAATGGACTGTTGGATTTTTATAAAAAAACACTGAATATCGAAAACAATATTTTCTGTGAAATAAAAAAAGTTTGAAGACAATATTTTTAATTTTTGAAAAGCTATTTGAGTCGAAAGTAAATTTTTACCAAGTTTTAGTATTGTTTTTTTGTTAGGTTTTTATTTTTTGTAAAAAAACTGTCAATTAGATTTTTATCAAAATTTTACTGAATGTTGAAAACAATTTTTTTTAAAAGATAAAAGCCAATATCTCAAAGTTTTGAAAAGATATTTGCGTCGAAAATCAATTTTTACCAACTTTTGTTAAATTTTCTTTTAAGTTTTTATTTTTTGTAAAAAAAACTGTCAATCCGATTTTTCTCAAAATTTTACTGCATGTTGACAACATTATTTTTCAAAAGATAAAAGTAGTTAAAACCCAATATCTCAAAGTTTTAAAAAGATATTTGAGTCGAAAATCAAAAAAACTCAAAATTTTTCCGAATGTTGAAAACAATAATTCTTATAAGTTAAAATTCGTTGGAAGCCATAATCTCAAAATTTTTGAAAAGATATTTGAGTCGAAAATCAATTTTTACCAACTTTTGTTAAATGTTCTTTTAAGATTTTATTTTTTTGTAAGAAAACTATCAATTCGATTTTTTTCAAAATTTTACTGAATGTTGACAACAATATTTTTTGAAAGATAAAAGTAGTTTTAAGCCAATATCTCAAAGTTTTGAAAAGATATTTGAGTCGAAATTCAACTTTTACCAACTTTGAGTAATGTTTTTTTTAGGTTTTTATTTTTTATAAAAAAACTATCAATTCGATTTTCTCAAAATTTTACCAGATGTCAAAAACATTATTCTTCGTTGCACAAAATTGTTTTGGAGATAAAATCATTTTGTATTCGTAAAATTTTCGAGGTGACAAATTTTTTTTTTTTCAGTTTTTTTGATTTATAAAAAAAAACTGTTAACTGGATTTTTTTCAAAAAATATACTTGTTTGGTATCACGTTACAATATATTATATAAAATTTAATTCAAGTCTCTAGCATTTTTGGTTCGTAAGATATTAAGGGTTAACCAAAATTTGCACCTTTTTTTAAACTGCTATGGTAAAAAAACCACCCACGCAATTTTCTTGAGAGCCCTTTCTGCATCTTTCTGCCTTATTATCTGTATAACAAAATTTATTTGAAGTCGATACCTCTTCTGGTTCTTGAGCTATGGACAACGTTTACAATAACTTCCTATGGGAAGTTAATAACATAACACATAGGACTGATGAGATTCGTTTAAAACTCGTGTTAAGAATTAGATAATAATGTTTCCTTAAATAAGAATTAACTCGTTGTCTTTTAAAATTATAAAACATTAATAAATAAAACAAATTGATAACGTACACATTTTCCAAAAATTAATTAAACCTTAGCAAATAATTTCTAAGCTATATTTCACACATTAATACAAATAAAACTTACCCATTAAAGAATTGGAGTTTTAAAAATGTAGCTTAATTTTTAATAGAAAAACTTAAAATTAAAATAGACACATTATATATGTTTTGTGGGTTTATTTCTCAAAATTAAGAACATTTTTTAATATGATAAAATAGTTTTTAAACAGACTTTAAGACACTATTTTGGTCAAAAGTAAGTCACTGAAATATTTTAAAACAAACAATAATTGTAAACAAAAACTTAGGTAGGTACTTGAATAAAAAGTCAACAACAACACCTGTCACTGCACCTTCACAGTACCTATACAAAATAACGGACTTACTAAAATGCAACAAAGCAGAATGAATGTTAAGTTAAATCAAATAAAATAAACCATTGATTGAACTCTTTCGTATTTTAATGTTTATACTTTATAAATTTTATAGTTAAGGAATATTAAAATTTTTATTTAACTTTAATCATAACCCGATTAAGATTCATTTCTAAAATATTTATTCACATTTCAGCGGCGACGCAACGACAACAAAACAGACACAAAACTGACACTGACAGATAAATCCAAAATGCTGACGTTGCCAGGCAAGAATTATTATTCATTTCAGCCACTGTTATACATGTTATCTGATGGTTTAAAAGTGACAAATAAATCATGATTTGTTTTCAATTTCGTAAACAAAAATTTTCACCGTATTTTATAATTAAGTTCACCCTCAAAGGGTTTTGAATACCTTTAATATGCCAGAGACATGTAAGCATCAGGAAAATACGGAGGGTTAGAAATGAACTGTTTTTTTTTTTAACAGGTTGAACCTGATATAAGCAAAAATGGACACACGGATGCGTTACGCCATTACGGCAAGGAATCGTCTGGCCATGTTTTCATTGGCGTACGCTGCTCTTAGGCACTTTAGGTTTTTCTTGATATCAGCTGGATCCTTATGAAACTGTTCTGCTATTTCTTCCCAAGCTTTTCTTTTCAGGTCGTTCCTTTTGTATAAATTGCTTTTGAAGTTCCACAAACATTCTTTTGTTTTGTACGTATTTATGAAATTCAGCGTGTCACCGCCCACCGGTGGTTAGTTAGCATATTTTACTTCATATACACTAAAAATTTGTAGGCATGACCGAACTCGACGACAATTTAAACGAAATGAAATTTGAATGGAAAATTGACGCTGACACTACATACAAACGTCAAATTTGATGACAGGATTTTAATCGACTCGAAAAATCCAAACTGCGATGACCGGATCTTGGACTGGATGTTGGATTGTTGGTCTTTAGTGGATTATCTGATGACATGCCGATAGTCCTTTCATCGGAAATGTTCAATGGAGACCCCAAGTAAAATAATGGTAAGAAAAAAAGAGAAAAAAAACTTTACGACGCTGTTCGTTTGACGTAATTGAGTCTCGAATTATTTAAAAAAACTCTTCGTTGAATGCTGTCCAAGAGGCTTATACGAGCTTCTGGATGTGTGTTAAACTCAAGTTTTGATAAACAGGTTTTATAAATTGTAGCGAGATCAGAAGGAGAGTCAAATTTCTAGCATCGTTTCAGAAAATTGTGGCAGAAATGCTATTTACAAAAAAAAAACTTAATTTTCGACGTCTGCTACATATGTAAATGAGGTAGTTAATATAGTTAACGTATCAGCGTTAACTGTCAAAATGCTTTTTAAGTTGTGAATTAAGTCAACAAATTGGTACATTTTGCAAAAATGTTTAATATCAGCTCATTAGGTATGTGCTCCTGAATAATTGGATTATGATAAAGTGTTGGTTGTCATGTCCAGTCGTTGCTTTTTTATTATATTATTTTTATTATGTTATAAAAAGTTTTATATTTAAAGTTTTGTGTATAGATAGCACACCATTACCTCATGTAATCTACTCTGCCAGTTCTGCAGAAATCTCAACCATATTGCGAAATTTTTAAAGCATTAAATTTCACTCGACTGAGTAAGTCGGAATTAAATGAGCTCAATAGAAATTGCTGATAGGAGATCATTAATTGAAATGAGAAAGATTGTTGTAAACAGAACAGCTCTGTGGCACACCAGTATTTATTTTGAGTCTCTCAGACTTGAGTCCAACGATCCGACTCCAGAAGGTAATTTCTAATCCAACGAAGGAGGGATTCGTTAACACCAAAGACTTTGAAATGCTTTCGAAATACCAAGCGCAATAATCTACCTTCCTCCAAAAAGATGTAAAGATTTGTTTCACTGTTTGGTGAGATGAACCATGAGATCATCAGTAGACCTCGGATTTAGCATATTTGCATATTTTTGAAGGATTAAGATAGCTAAATTCTGATGACACCAAAGTTCGTTTCGTTGAAAATAGAGTTGAAAACGGAATGCATATTTTATTTTTTTTTGCATATTTGCATGAAATGCATATGCCAAAAATATGCAAAATATATGCAACATATGCAAAAAAATATGCAAAACATGCAAAATATATGCTAAATATGCAAACATTTCCTGTGTTAAACAAATCAAAAACAATATAAAAGCGATTCAGAGGGTTATATATACATACATATATGTACATACATACATACAAATTGAAATTTTATTTATTATTGTCAGATATTAAAAAAGAGCAACTGATAGGTACTTAATACATACAATATTTTATCGGTTTAAACATTATTCAAGATAATTGGTATTTCAATATATAACCACAATTTTCTCTAAATTATTAATTGAGAGGCTTTGACGTTTCTCTCCAAGGCAAGAGTACGATAACTTAGGCGACAAGATATTATAACGGAATTTTTTAGAACAGTTAAAAATAAGCATTTTTTACTATGGGAGGGGGGGGGTCTATCTCCCCCCGTTTAGGCAGGAGGGGCAATTTAAAAAAAATATTACTTAAAATGGAAAAAAATTCTTAAAAAATAACGGTGATACTTACAATTAAGTTGTATACATTTTTTTAAAGCCAACATTCTGTTCTATTAGCCAGTTTTTAAATCAAGTCAAAACTACGCGTAGTTTTTGAAAAAATTAATTTTAAACTCAAAATTTGAGTAAAAAAAGTTAAAAAAGGTTTAAAGTGTAACTTTTTCAATACTTCAAGATTATCTACCATTGTTTTTATTTCAGAATTTATTACTCTTATTTGTTTTTGATCAAAAATTGAAAACTAGATGATTTTATGTCTTTTAGTTTTTGAAAAAATTGAAAATAACCACAACTACTATTTTAATTTAATTCTTTTTTTTTGCTTGAGTGGTCTTATTTTGATAGTAATATTGGTATTTGCGTATGCGTAATACGTGTTTGGGTGTATGCAACAGTAAGGTGTGCGCGAGTTTGGGTGTATGCAACAGTGGCATCTGTAAGGGGGGGAATGCTCCCCCCTGCAACCCCCCTGCTTGGGCACACTATAGGATTTGGGGTGGGTGCAAGTTGGAGTGTGTGCAAGGTGGGGAGGGTGCAAGATGGGGTGCATGCAAAGTTTTTTTTGCATTTAAATAAGCTGGATTTAAGAAAAATTAATTAACCCTAGGTATATCTTAATCCAGATTCGATTATTACTATCAAAATAAGACTACGTTAATACTTAAGCAAGGAAAAAGTAATTTAATTAAAATATTTATTTTGGTAATTTTCAATTTTCTCAAGAACAAGAAGACATAAAGTCATCTAGTTTTCAGTTTTTGATAAAAAACAAATAAGAGCAATGAATTCTAAAAAAAAAAACAGTAAATAATTTGAAAGTTTTGAAAAATTACACTTTAAACCTTTTTTTTTAACTTTTTTTGCACAAATTTTGACTTTAAAACAATTTTTTTTAAAAACTATGCATAGTTTTGACTTGATTTAAAAACAAGCTAATAGACAAAAGTGTTGGCTTCAAAAAAGGTATAACACTTAATTGAGGGTATTACCGTTATTTTTTAATTATTTTTTTTCCATTTAATGTACATATTTTTTTTAACTGCCCCTACCGCCTAAACGGGAGGAGATAGACCCCCCCCCCCTCCCATAGTAAAAAATGCTTGTTTTTAACTGTTCCATACAAATCCGTCATTAAACTTTGTCGCCTAAGTTATCGTACTCTCCCCCTCTCCAAAAACCATTTTGTAAGCGGAAAAGCTTCTTTCAACGTCGCGTCGCATGAAGTAATTGGAGAAAATTTATATTTAATTATAATTATTTTCATTTGTGACGGATTCAATTCCAGACAAATCTTCAGTATTGAGATTCAAAATATTATTTATTTTTGAAATGATATTAAAATCTGGATTTCTTTGCAAAATGGCTTTAAATTTCTCTTTTAAATCTTCTCCCAAATCACCAGTTATGTATGTTATGAATAATATTTTCAGCTTCTTTAAATAAATGTATTGACTTTGCTAATGGTAGACCCTTTGCTTCCAAGGAAGTTATGATCTCGAAATTCGATTTTATATAGATAAAATCCCGATATAGCTGGGGATTTTTTATCAGCCCTTTTGCTAGCCTTATTCATTCAGCATCTTCTGGATTCAGTGTTTCAAGAACCTAAAATACAAATTAAGAATTGTGTTCCTTACTAAACTTAAGTAAATGCATATCGTCGTTGTACAAAAATAATGGGTTATCGGATGCTTAATAAGAGGAGAGCCAAAAGTGAGTCCTACACCACATTATGTGACAGAAAAAGCCTTTTCGAACGTATGGTTTGGAAGATTAAGTCAAAGGTAGACAACCCTCTATAAATATACCAATATTCTACAGCATTATACAAATTTTGATTTTTTTTTTTTGGGAAAAAAAAACATATTGATTTTTTTTTAATTTCAAATATTCTAACATATGTATATTCACCAGTAAAAACTTTTCAGAGGAATAGTTGTGGCATAAAAGGGATTCTTACTATATGGAATAGAAAATGTTTAAATTGTCCGATGACCCACTTTTTTGGGTGCGCTTTGCTTTGCGTTACAACAACAAAAGCTTTGCCCTGGTTTTAAGTCGGGCTTGCTTGAACAATACGTGGTACCCGTGGCATGACGGTTAGTGCGTTGGACTGTCATGCGAGAGGTCTTGGGTTCGATCCCTGCCTGTGCCACCTAAAGTTTTTTTCACGGGTACTGCCTCTTGCGAGGAATTGACAAATTCTCCAAGAGTAATTCTTGTCATGAAAAGTGCTTTCTCGAATTAGCCGTTCGGAATCGGCATATAAACTGTAGGTCCCCTCCATCCCTGCAATTACTCGCACACAGGAGTTGAGAGTTGTAAGTCACTAGGCCCTGGTTCTTCATGGACTGTTGCACCACCTAATTTCTTTTTTTTTATTTATTTGCTTGAACAATACAATAATATGTTGATTACTTTTAAACTAAGAAAATAATCTTCTGTATTGCTCTAACTTTAATATTTAACGAGTGGAATTACATTTTTCCATGAAATTCGTTTGCATATATTTTGCATATTTTGCATATTTTTTGCATATGTTGCATATATTTTGCATATTTTTGGCATATTTTATTGCATATTTTTTGCATATAATTTGCATATTTTCGATATGCATTACAATTTGTTATATTTAAACGATAAAACGTCTAAATATAAAGTTTGGTATCAATCAGATGAAAAATATGCAAATATGCAAAATCCGAGGTCTAATCATCAGTGACCATTTTTTACAAAAGCCGTAATGCCGGTCATTAAGGAGCCTTTGATTGTCGAGATATTTCTTGAGCTGATATTAAATCAGCGTTTACATGACCTTAAAAGAAGGGACTTAATTGCAATTGGTCGATAATTAGAGGGTGTGGAGGATTCGCCTTTTTGGGTATGGGACGAATGCAGTTTTCCATCTACTCGGAACGAGACTTGAAAGAAAGGATATAGATAAAAAAAGCTTACGTAGTGGTTTTGACACCGTTGGAGGAAAGCCTCTCCAGAACAATATCGGGGATACCATCCGGGCCAAAAAATGTGTGAATGTTGAGATTTTGTTGAACTATCGCCACAGTACGAGTGTGAAAAAAGATTGGTCGCATAAAATCATTTATGCTCTCAACAACTTCTCAGACATTGCAGTATTTTTTCCGTTAATTTTTGGCCAGCTTACTTCTTTCATTCTAATAGATAATCTTTTTGCAGCTCAAATTTAAACCATGTTTTTCTTTAAGGCTGATGCTTTTAACCCTATTTGGGATTAAAGTTCTTATTCCCAACAAAAATCAACCTGGTGATCATATTTGCACTGGAGACTACTTCGTTATTGAGGAAGCATAGTGACCAGTTAAAGATCCTGAAATAATTTTTGAGGCCGTTCGTATTTCCAAACAGTTCTCTCAAGGTTCATATGAGAAAACATTTTGGAAAGATAAACTGTTTTTTTTTTTTGTATCTACACTAATATTATAAAAGGGAAAGATTTGTATTTTTGTATGTAACGAATAAACTCAAAAAGTACTGGACCGATTTTAATAATTCTTTTTTCATTAGAAAGCTACATTATTACTGAGCAACATAGGCTATATTTAGCACTAGATTACTATAGAAATCCTTAGAAATTCCTATTAAAACCAACCGAAGGTGTAAAAAAATTAGCCATAAAATGTCTTTCATCGCACACGCTGCGAAAAATATTATTGATAGGACAAACAAATTTTCGACAATATTATAAAATACAAGACTATTGATCAAAGAATTAAGAGATAATTTGGTTGTAGCAACTATCATTTCGGGTTCCGCGGTCGGTCAGCTCGCACATGTTCCGCGGATCCCGATGATACCAACTGATTTGCCCATATCTTTTAAAAGGTTACAGTTCCCTTTAAAAATATCCTTTGCCCTAACAATAAATAAATCCCAGGGACAAACTTTTTCCATAGTTGGTTTCGACTTAAGAAAAGTCATGGTCGTTTTAATTAGCATGCGTATAACTTAAATATATGTACCTATTTATATCTACCCGTGCGAAGCCGGGACATGCCGCTAGTATTTAATAATTTAATTTCATTCCATACCACCGAAGTAGACAGCACTGCTTCTTATCAATCAACCAATTTAAAAAACAAGTTGTCTTACATAAAATAATTAAACAAAATCATTGAATTTTTGTATATTTTTATTTATACTATTTTATCATTATTTCATAGTATCGTTTTTGTTTTTATATATAAATGGTCAAAGTTTATTTCTTATTAAGTTGTTTTGTTTTTTTAAATATTTAGTTGCTTTTTTTTGTTTTGTTTAAATTTTCATTTATTTAATTAGTTATTTGAGTTCCCATCAACTTTGTTTTTTTTTTGTTTTTAATATTAAAAAGAAAACTTATTTTATAAATTTTGTATTTATTATTATATAATACGTTTGTGCTTTGTGATTTTTCTTTGTGTTTTATTTTCTATTTCATAGAGAATGAACTTAGTAAAACAATGAACTTTACTTTAGTTTTTTTGTTTTTGTTTAATATTTTTAAAATATTCCTTCTTTTTTTACTTTATTTAATTAATTCTCTTAAATAATTAAATTATTTGTTTGCCTACTTATAGATTATTTTTTTGTTCTTTTTTTTTTAATTAAATTTTACAATTCTAGAACATGCAATGTATAGTTTGTTGATTAACTTATTTTGTTTTTTTTAATTATTATTTTTTTAATTTAATTAACTACAATCATTTGTTTAAGGTATTTTTTTTTTAATTTAAATATGCATTATAATAATACCCTTATAGAAATCTAACAATTGTCAATTATATTCAATTAAAACTAAAAAACACATTTTTTTGTTTGTTGTTAAAAGAAGAGATTTTGTTGATAGTTTTTTTTTTATGTTAAATTTTTTAATCTATTGCAGTTCATGTTTTTGTGTGAATTCAATTTTATTTTTACAAATATTAATTTTTTGTTTTATATCTAAGTTTTTGTTTGTTTATATTTAAAGGGATGTATAAAAGTTCAAAAGTTTTTGTTTTTGTTAATTTTTTTTTTTTTGGTTTTGTTTGCATATCTTTTTTTTATGTAAAATATATAAAAACAACTAAAATGTCAACATTTAAAGGACAAATAAAAATTTTGTTTTTAATAATCAACATGAAAACTACATAATTTTCGTACATATTTTTTTAAAGTTTATTTGATTTTTTGTTTAAAGAATTTCATTTAAAGTTTTTGTTGTTTAAATTTTATATATTTCTCAATTATCACGGGAATTATTAATTTTTATCAAAAATTTTACTTTGACTTCCGTCGTTTTTTTGATTTTTTAAATATTTATTTGAAATTTGAAAACGACATTTTTTTGTTTATGATTATGTTTTTTTTTATGATTTTGAAAATGGTTTTTTAAATCATAATTTGTTTTCTATTGTAACTGATGTAAGAAAAAAGGATACATTTAAGATTGAGAGTTATGTTTTTTGATTTCAATGAGATTCGCATAACAATGACAAAATAATAAGTTTTAAGACAACCACACATTTTGTATTGAAGATAAAATTACAAACATTAAAATTAAGTTGTAGCTTTTTTTTTAAATTAATTCTTTTAAAATATTTTGTCACCTTTAAGAATTGAACTTATTTTTTAGGAAACTCTTGGTCAAATTAATTGATATAGATTAATGGTACAATAACTTGCACTGGTCGACAAGGTTTTCTTACAGGCAATAAAATTGCATTCCCAATGGGTTTTGAAGGCCTTAATTCGAATCCAACATCAAAATAAATGTATCACGTCAGGTTTTTGGGATAATACTTTTGAAATTTTGAAAAAATCACAAAAATCTTCACATGTTCTTTGACTTCATCTGTCTTTAAAAAACCTGAAAGAAACTCTAAGTCATTTTTGCTAAAACGGTTTTCAACAGAAAAGGTTAAAACGGTTTGAAAGTAAGTGTTGTTCATTTGTAACGAACTTGTTGTCCTAACGATTCTTTTATATCAAGTTTTTTAAGTATACATTAAAAAATATAAAAATAATGTTTAAAACGGGTGCTTTTAAAACTTCAGAAAACAGTTAAAATTAAATTTTGGCCTCGAAATTAGCACTCAAAAACTTATATTATTTCAAAACTATAAAATTATTAAACTCAAAACTTCATGTAAAGTAAAATAATGGGAATTTTCTAAAATTAATTAAGATTGAAAATAAGAAAAGAGAGATGTGTACTTTGAAAATTCATTATAAAATGTATTGTTAAAAGATATGTTGAAATTTAATTAAGCCTTAAAAAACCCTTTTTGATTGTTTTTGTCAATTTTAAAGGGGCATATTTTAAAGGCCTGATGTGATAGAAACACTTAAAAATTCTTTCAAAAAGTATTGTTTGGTTTATACTCCCGGAAGAAACGTTATATTATCGACCAGTGTTGCCAATTATAACATTTTCTCTCTATAATTTATTTCTGCCAACATTAAAAAAAATATCTTTTATTTTCAAACAGTTTCCAACATCATATGCATTTTTATACAAATTACCAATTCTTAAAATGAGAAAAACTGTAAATCATACAATAATTAATATTTTTACTACATAATTCCCACGAAAAAAAATATTCCAACTCAATATTTTGTTTTTGTTCTTTTAATATGTTTTTATATTATTTTTTAACTTATGCATGTTTTTTCTCTGGCAGTGTTTCTTTAAATATAAATACATATTATCTATTTTGTTTAAATAAAAATAAAACTTAATTTTTTTACCATGTTCACATTTAATTTAGTTTTTTTAATTTATAACAATTTTTTTGATATTTTTGTTTGCAACAAGTAATGAAAATTATTACAAATTATAAATTTAAAATAAATGTTATTGTTAAAGATATTTTTATTTTTTAGTTTAAGTTTTTGTTTTATTTCTGTTTTTGTTTTTTTTTTTTGAATTGTTTTTGAGCACCAATTATTCAGAACCGGAATGAAGAATTCAATTAATTTAATTTTTAAATCTAAAACAATAATATTAAAAAATAAATTAATATTTATAACATAACAACAGTTTAAATAAAAATTATTTACAAAAATACTTCTTCGATGTGTATCAATTTTGTTTTCTTTTATTTTATATTATTATATTTCTTTATTTTGTTTACAAATTATTTTTTTTAATAATAAATTTAACTATAACTTATAAATCCATAATAATAAATGTTGTATGTGCGAAATGCAGGACGCATAATTTTTGTTTTAAATTTTTTTATTTTGTTTCTGTTGTGTGTGGAAAATATATTAATTTAATTATTTTATTTTTTTGTGTTTAAAGTTTGATTTTATACAATTTATTTTACTATAATGTTTAAACAGATATATATTATATATATGTATATATATGTTTTTTAAAAAATAAATTATTTGACAAAAAATCAATATGCATACATGGGGTCAATATGACCGTTCAATCACATTATATAGAGAATAAGAAATTAAACTTAATTTATTATATAGTTTTCATTTTAATTTTATTTGTTTATAATTTATGTTATGTTATGCGTAGATTTTGTGTGATTTGGTTTTTAGCAAATTTTAAGATGACTAGAAAAATTATAAATTAATTAAAAAAAAAATAAAATATAAATGTATGTAGTTAATAAACAATGAAAACAAAATAAAATACTTCTTTAACTATTTTGGTGCGTTTAAATTGTGATTTTTTACATCTTGATTGCATGTAATTTTTATTTTTTCAAAAATTATAGAAAACTAAAAACTAAAATATAAAAATTAAAATTAAAAACATCTAAGCTATAATTCTATTCGATTTTTGTTTTGTTTTTTGTTTATTTTATTTTTTTGTATTTTAAATTTTATAAATTAATAAGAAATGCATTGTTTTTTTTTTTAATTTATATTTTGTTTAATTTTAATTTAAGTTTATATTTTATTTTAACGTTTTCTTTTTTCACAAATTTGTATTGCTTTTTCTTTAAATGTTAAGGAAATGATAACCGTTTATGGATGTTTTTAATTAATTTTAAGCCAATTTTTTCTTAGTTCTTGTTTTGTTTTTCAAAATGATAAGGAGCAGTTTTTAAAATTGTAGTTTTTGTTTTTGTTTTTTATTTAAAATTTTAATTTAATTTTTTGTTTTAGGATTTTAATTAATGTAAGCTTAGTTGTTTTTTTTATTTCCTACTTAGAGATTTTTGTTGTTTTTTTTGGTTTGGGTTTTGGTTTATTTGTGTGTTTGTGTGTTTTTTTTGTTAATGATTATTATTATTTCGAACTGTCTTTGTCTCCGGGGCTTGGTTTTTCCTACATCGGGCTCTCTTCCATAGATCCGGACGCTGACACACCTTCAGGAAGTTGTGCAAGTGATTTAAATAGCTGCGAGTTTATAAACCTAGAAGAAAAACAACAACAAATATATCCGATACTTTTTTTTCTTGCAAGCAACTCGAAAGAATTGTAAAAGAATGCGATCTTTTTTGAATGCAATCTCTTATGACTTTTGAATGCAATCTTTTGGGTGAAGTCAATAAGTGATTTTTAAAGATTATGCATCGCAAAGATTGCATTGTTTTTCAGTTTTTAAATGTGTTAGAGAGAAGTAATACCTTGGATAGGAATCACGATGCATTAAAGTATAAATCTGTATTTGAGCTTCGTCGAACGTTTGCGTTGTCGGTTCAACCATATTACGATTAACGATTTCTCTCACTCGTGAATCCAATGAAACTTCCTTCGGTGACAATATCGAAATGTAGTCTTCATAAATTAACCGTGCTTTGGTCTCTACCATTTCCGGACTGCTTTCTTTTTTCAGTTCTTCGCAGGCTAACCAAAAAAGGATATTTTCTTCGCTATATTCGCAGCGAAGGAAGTCACGAAATACTTTGCGACCGCCTGTAATGTTAAAAGAAAGCAAATGCTCATAAAATAAGTAAAAGTATAGTTTATGATCTTTTCTTATAAACAAACAGAAAAATGTATAATTGTGTTAAAATAACCTCTGCCTATATGAGTTTCCTTAATGACGTAATAATATTACGTGTTGTCATACAGTTTTCCTGAATATGTACATAAGTTTTAGTATATTTAAGGATTATTTTAGGTAAAACATAAAAACAAAAAAACCCGACAAACTTTTCTACTAAAAATGAACTAAAATTATTCCAAAGGTATGTAATTTTTCATATCGGGTGAGTTATTACCTTAGGTATAGAAGTTTTCTTTTTTGTTTTGTATAGGTACCTATTTTTATAGAAAAACTAACAAAAGCATAATGTGTGAGCGTCAGCATTGCCGTCGCCGACACGACGCACTTGACCTCGAACAATTTTTTCTTTTTTGAAGTGAGGAAAGACAAACAGACGTCTTAGGTATTGATTTATTTTTTATTTTGTTCATTTTGTTGTAGTCTTGTACCTATCACAGGAGAATTATTATAAAACATGCAAATGCTTTTGAAAGATTTAATTTTAGTTCCAAACTATTATAATGATAATTTGAAAAAACTTTGCCAAAAACTGATGGATTTTTAGAACAGTGGAAAGGACTAGCATTTAGAAATTCAAAGGAAGGTCCACAAATTTAAAATTATTTTTATGTTCTTAACTTTATAAACTATCTATAATAAATCTATCAAATTGAAAAAAAAAGTTTAGAAACGATACAAAATACTTTTTACACTATTTTGAGTGCTTTGATAAATTTTACAAAAAGTGATCAATACTTTAAAGTCGTGTTTATCTCAAGAGGGGTTATATATTATATATTCTAATTGGTAAGGAATATGAGAGTAATTTGTAAAAGTTACAATCAAAATATGAAGTGGATAACATTCATTCGCAAATTTCTTTATTTCAAAGTTCCAATTTCTGGATTCAGTTTTTAAAAATTCAACGCTGTGAAGTATCCAAATCAATTTTTTAACCCATATTAAGTTATTGTAATGGGTCCGATTTGTCAAATTGAAAATGTTGACATTTCTCGAGGTTTCAAGGTCCCTAGAGTCGAAATAAACGATTTTTAGAAAGATGTCTGTGCGTATGTGTGTACGTACGTTCCTACGTCCGTACGTCATTACGTTCGCGACGTTTTTTTGTCGTCCATAGCTCAAGAACCAGAAGAGATATCGACTTCAAATAAATTTTTGTTATACAGATAATAAGGCAGAAAGGGCTCTCAAGAAAATTGCGTGGTGAAAATTTTGGTTAACCCTAAATATCTCACGAACCAATGACGCTAGAGACTTGAATTAAATGTTATATTATACATTGTAACGTGGTACAAAACAAGTACATTTTTGGAAAAAAATCCAATTAACGGTTTGTTATAAATCAAAAAAACGGAGAAAAAAAAATTGTCACCTCGAAAATTTTACGACTAAAATATGATTTCATCTACAAAACAATTTTGTGCAACGAAGAATGAAGTTTTTGTCATCTGATAAAATTTTGAGAAAAATCTAACTGACTGTTTTTTTTATAAAAAATAAAAACCTAAAAAAAACATTACTCAAAGTTGGTAAAAATTGAATTTCGACTCAAATATCTTTTTAAAAACTTGAGATTATGGCTTCAAACTTATGTTATCTTATAATAAATATTATTTTCAACATTCGGAAAAATTTTGAGAAAAATCGAACAGACAATTTTTTTACAAAAAATGAAAACCTAAAAAAAATTAATAAAACTTGGTAAAAATTGAGTTTCGACTGAAATATCTTTTCAAAACTTTGAGATATTGGCTTTAAGCTACTTTTATCTTTCAAAAAATATTGTTGTCAACAATTAGTAAAATTTTGAAAAAAATCGAATTGACAGTTTTTTTTACAAAAATTAAAAACCTAAAAAAGAATTTAACAAAAGTTGGTAAAAATTGATTTTTGACTCAAATATCTTTTCAAAAATTTGAGATTATGGCTTCAAAGTAGTTTTAACTTATAAGAAATATTGTTTTTAAATTAGGACAAATTTTGAGAAAAATCGAATTGACAGTTTTTTTACAAAAAATAAAAACCTAAAAAAAAATGTATAAAAGTTGGTAACAATTGATTTTCGACTCAAATGTCTTTTCAAAACTTTGAAATATTGGCTTTAAACTGCTTTGATCTTTCAAAATATATTGTTTTCAACATTCAGTGAAATTTAAAAAAAAATCGATTTTACAGTTTTTTTACAAAAAATTTAAAAACTAAACAAAATTTAACAAAAATTGGTAAAAATTGTTTTCCTACGTAAATATCTTTTCAAAACTTTGAGATATTGGCTTTAAGCTACTTTTATCTTTCAAAAAATATTGTTGTCAACAATTAGTAAAATTTAGAAAAAAAATCGAATTGACAGTTTTTTTACAAGAAATTAAAAACCTAAAAAAAAATTTAACAAAAGTTGGTAAAAATTGATTTCTGACTCAAATATCTTTTCAAGAATGTGAGATAATGGCTTCTAACTAATTTTAACTTATAAGAAATATTGTTTTCAGCAATAGGAAAAATTTTGAGAAAAATCAAATTGACAGTTTTTTTTTACAAAAAATAAAAATCTAAAAAAACAATACTAAAACTTGGTAAAAATTTACTTTCGACTCAAATAGCTTTTCAAAAATTAAAAATATTGGCTTCAAACTTATTTTGTTTCACAGAAAATATTGTTTTCGATATTTAGTAATTTTTTTTATAAAAATCCAACAGTCCGTTATTTCATAAAAAAATAAAATCTAAAAAAATAGTACGCAAATTTGGTAAAAATTGGTACATATAGACAAACTTTTAAGCAAGACAAATCTACAGACGGGATGGGAAGTTATCAGCGTGGGTCACATTCCAGCCTCTTTTTTAATAAAATGATACAACGTGCAACACAAGCAAAAAAGCAATCGTAATTTTGCAAGGCAATTTTTCTCAACAAATTATTTCCCTAGACGAGTTGATCACAATTGACCACCAAGTTCTTCTCTTAGGTACCGTGAAAGATTTGATCTGTGTCAATGCTGCACAATCGATTCTAAGACTTTAAGATGAAAGTCTTGAATTTATCAAGGACATTTGGTCGAAAATGTGCTAATTGGTCATGGAAATTTCAAAAGGATATAATGCTACAATTTATTTTTTTTTAACAAATTTAACTTTTGCTTCCTTACAATGAAATAAATATCTACCATTTCATTACTCTTTACAAAATAATATTGTTTTTTAATATAAGAATGAAACCATTTATTGGAAAGCCTGTAGTACCGATACAAAATAAAGTAGACATTAGTTAAATTTTCGACTATCGTTCTCAATTTAAAGTTATTATTCTTATATTATTGATTTATACAAATTAAAACAGGAAAACTCTAAATTGGTTTCTCGTGCCGAATTTCTTTGAATGACAATTTAGATTCTTGTCAAAAAATATCAAGTATTTTAATTGCACTAAGATCAGAAGTTATGTGGATTGAACTGAATCTATGCCCCTCTTTTATTCTATATAATTCCAAAATTTATAGCATTCTAAATACAATTCAAACTTTTACCAAACCTGGGGTCTATAAAGTTAGTAAATTTGATTGTCTCTATTCTAATCTTCATTACTTTCTAAAAATACCAAGTAAATGCTCAATTGCTCAATGACAATGACATATCCTTAGTTTACATCGCTGTTTATCTATTCAACTTAAAATATTACAAACATAGGAATCACTGTATATTTGTGTTTCTTAACTGGCTTAGTAAATATTTAATAAAATTCCCTTTTTGCTTCAAAAACTCACCTGGGCTCTTCATTAATTTATCGAAACTTTTGCCCCAGCCTCGTATTTCCTCCAGCGTTGGTCTAAATTTTAAATTAAAAGAAAAAAAGAAAAAAAAGGAAACATTTTTCTCTATTACTGAATCCACAATAATTTACTTTAATTTTTTATTAAAAATAAAATAAATATATACTCACTGTTCGCCATCTAAAAGTAGATCCGAACTCGCTGGATCTCGTTTTGTTGGTCCATTGTCTTCTGCATTTTTAATCGCTAAGCTGTTAACAAATATTTCGTTTTAAATAAAAGAAAAACATTTTCATAAGTAAACAAAAGCAAAACTATGCCCACAGGAGCACCTGTGCCTCTCTATTTACAAAACAAAATAAAAATAGTAAAATCGACATCATCAAAGGAAAAAGAGTTAAAGTATATGAAAAAACTTTGTGCAAATATTTATTTGAATAATTAAAATGTTTTTAAAAAAAATAGTAAACTTCATTTCTTTTTTTGTTGTTTTTGAGATAAACTAAAGTGCCGTTATGGGGAGATTGAATAATTGATTAACCTCAACCAAACACTTACAATTCCATCAAAGTCCCCAACTATGAATTTTATACTCGACTCGTATTCGTATAACCTCAAATTGTAAGTTCCATAGAAAACATCAATACCACGTTCACATTCATACAATATGCCAATTTAATGCTGATGCCACACTAGACACAAAAGCGTCATCTACAAGTGGAATCTCTTTACTCAGATCTCTGAAATATCTCTTCCTCCGCCGCCGTAACCCGATGACGAAGACCGACGGCACAGCACATCAACTAATCAATCTCAATGTTGCAACAGAAAAAAAATGAAAAGAGGAATCCTCTCCTATAAATTATGCAAATCCAATCAAAACAACATCAATTAAAGTGATTTCTGAGTTGAATTAAATATCGAATCGAATCGCCTCAACTCGACTCGACTCATCAGTGGATGAACACTTTGAAAACACTGAAGACTGAACATGGTATTATTTGAGGTCCTTTGTGTCTGCTGGGATACTCTACATTTATTATAAATGTGTGAAAAGTGAGTGAATGGATAATGTAATCGGTTATTTATATTAAGGGTGACCATATTGTTTTTAAAACACAAATTTCAAAAAGTTTGAGGTAAAATTATATTCATGATTTTGGGACAATTTAGTAACGCTATGAAGAAAAATCTTGTAAAAAGTTTTATTTTGATTAAACAATTGTTTGAGCAGATGTCAGACCTTTAAAACTGTCATCTTTTAACATTTAACAAGTAAAGACTACTCTTTTACTAAAAATGGAATGCTTTTAAAACGCATTGAAATGGATAAAATTCACTATGAAAATGGTGAAAATTTTACGAATTCATAATTCGCAATTTTGTAACTAAGAGTTTTTAACTTCCCAGAGGAAGTTATTGTGATTGGTCTTATTAGTCGAATTGAGAATTTTCCGTACGTACGTAACTTCGCAATACCTTTTTTATCGTCAATATCTCAAGGACTGGTTATGTCTTACAGAACTTAGTATCATGATGTGCTGAAAAGGGTTTTAAAGAAACCAGTTCAGTATTTTTGTATTATATCAATTCTAAAATAAAGTACAAAATTGGGTTCACCCCAAATATCTCTCTAACCAATAACATTGTGACTTTATACCAAATTCGAATAAATTTGAAAAATAAAATCAATAAAAAGTTTTTCAGCAAATAAAAACAACTTTAAAAAAATGTTCATCTTGAACATTTTGTTTATAAAAAATAATATTACATCAGAAACATTTGTATACATACGAGTACAAAGACAACGTTTTTGATATCTGGTAAATATTTTGGAAAAAAAAACGAAATAATAGTTTTTTGACCAAAAATAAAAACCTAAAAAAACACTACTACGTATTCATTTTAAACTCAAATATTTTGGCAAAAATTAAAGATATTGCCATCAAACAAATGTTGTCCCATAAAAAATAATTTTTTAACATTTATTAAATTTTATAGAACAATTTAACAATCAGTTTTTTTATGAAAAATTAGATATATAAGAAAAAATATTGACTTCACTTTATCACACAAAAATTGTTAAAAAATTATATTCTGTTCGAATCTTTCGAGAACATATGAAGGTATACTTCAAAATTTGTTCATTTTATACAAACCTTTGTTGTTACCGTTAGACAATATTTTTAGAAAAATCCAGTATTTTTTTAAAAGGAAAAATATTCAAAAATTGCAGCTAAAATTGATAAAAACTGGTTTTCGACTAAAAATTTCGATAACAAAAACAGATATTGAAATCAAACTATTGTTGTAAAATACTTTTGCTTACTTTTAGTCAATTTAAAAAAAAAAATCATATGACTACTTTTTTACAAAACACGAAATCCTACAAAAACAAACATAAACTGATAAGACACAAGTATATGAGATCACAGAAAGATATTGACTTCACTTTATCACACACAAAATATTGTTATTATTAATATTTTGTTAAAATTTTAGAAAGCTTAAACAATTTTGCTAAAATTTTTACTAAATTTTAAAAACAATGTATTTAAAATAAAAAAAAACAATACATGTCTTAAAAATCATGGTCAACAAAATCATTAAAAAGCGTACATTTGTGATAACTCAATTTATTCGACTTTAATTTAATAATTATAAAATTGAATAATTATTATAAGCAAATTTTCGTGAATTTAATTTCATCAAAGCTGGTCACCGCATAACTGTAATGAAGTGATGGTAAAGGAGTTACCCCTCAAGCACACACTTTGTACAAAGTTGGACACAATTAATAAATCAGTGTGGGAAAGCTATCATCGGTACAAATATAGCCAAATGTAAATATATGTAGGGTAAGTGTTTGTAGTTTGGCAATATAAAGAAAAAAGTGTTTTTCATTTTGTTTTTGATGAGTAATATTGTATATATTATTGTGTGTATCATATAAAATATAGGATATATGTATGTACATATGAACATCAATATTGAGTATTATTTATTGTATGTTTTAATGTTCTTATATTTTATTTTATTTTCAGCAACTAATTAATATTACATTGAATGGTGGAAAATTAAAAGCACATTTGGTGAAAAATGTATGAATATTGAATAGAGAGTATTCAATATGAAATTTGAATATCAATATTAGTAGTTATAGTTGAAATCCATATGAAATGTATGTCTAATTGAATTTTTATATACATATACTCGTATTTATTGCAACAAAGGGAAATCCGAAAAACATTTTGGCAGGGGCAAAATTGGAATATGTATATCTATTTATTTTTTGTGTTTAACGGATGATTAAATTGATTCAATTTTCTTTATGATCTTCGATTTCAGAAGCTGATAATTAAAATGGAAATTAGGATGCAAATCACCCAAAGAACTTCCTATTAAATCTAATTCCCACTGACATTTTCTTGTAACAAGCGAATTTTTCTCAAAAAAAAAAATTCAAAAAATATGCAAATACAATTTAAAGTAGAATCCTTTTTTTTTTTTGAGATACTTGAGAAGTTGAAGCAGTTTAGTAATTTTGTTTAATTTTTTTATTTTTTATTGAAATTAATGTACTTAATTACTAGAAAGTAAAAACTAAATACAAATTTCACTTTTTTGATGATTTTAGCTGGTACATGTGAACCTTTTTTGCTTAAGCTTATTGCTTATTGATTACAAATTCCGAAAAAATACTTTAATTTATTTCTTACTAGCTGACCCGGCAGACTTCGTACTGCCTCAATCGATAAATAAAAGACCTAAACTTTTGTATAAATTAATTTCAAAACAAACAAAACGTATTGAATATAAAAGCATTTTTTTAATGAAGCATGAAGTTTTATTATTATTTTCGACACATCATGTTGCTTACTTAAAAAAAACAGAGTTTTCCTGAAATACTGGCTATTTATAAGGTTTAAATTTTTATTAACAGACACACACTGTTATGATACAGTTTGTAAATCAATTTAAAGCTTTCCCAATAACCATAATTTTTTTTTTTGGTGCGTAAATAAACAAAGAAAACGGTTTTTCGACGCGCGACCACGCGAAGTATATATTTTCATCGCAAAGGCCAGACGTACTGGAAATTGTAAGCGTTTAAAATCGAATGGTAAATCCGTTGGAATCATCGGTATTCGCGGGATCAAGACATCCTCTCCTTTGTATTTTCCTTTTATGATTGTTGGCTCAATGACGTTATTCATCAGCTTTTTCACAGCCAGTCTTGTTCCATTGCATAGTCGAGGTTGATTAATGTTACGCAGCATGATGACAACTGATCCTACTTTTAACTGCAAATTGTGAGGTGGTAATCCAGGCAATTCCAGTGAATTTAAAAACTCCGTGAGATAGTTGACTACGTCATTCTGGTTCATAACGTCCTGAAAGAAAATTCTGAAATTCTGCCAATATTGCTCGTTCACCCAGACAATTATGGTTATTGAACTTTTGCGCTATATCTAGGAAAACACGCTGAATAAGCTCCTCTTTTGAATCTGTGATGTGAAAGAAATCTGTGGGTAATGTGATGAATCCGGTCGAGGTGTCCATTGCAACTTTATTATTTCCAATATCTAACAACAGCTTCGCAAACACATTTGCAGTTTCATCATGTTGCAAAAATACTCGCATGTTAGTTATTATAATTGGAGTGTCTTTACGTACTGCCACAAATTCGATGACTTTAGGCATGCATTTAGATCATCAGCAACAGTTGATCGGGGAATAACTGGAAGAGTCTGACGAAAATCACTTGACAACAGAATCATGACCCCACCAACAATATTTTGGTTGTCACGAAGATCTTTCAATGTTTTTTTCAGCGCCTCCAGTGACCTCTTTTGAGCCATTGTGCATTCATGCCAAACAATTAATTTGCATACCTGTAGGATCTTGGCCATTGCGCTATTTTTGGCGATGTTGCAAATTGGTGTTTCGGTGATTTGCATGTTCAATGGTAATTTCAAGGCAGAATGCGCAGTTCGTCCACCTTCTAGCAGAGTCGCAGCTATTCCAGATGAAGCCAATGCTAGAGCAACATTATTTCGCGATCTGATCCTCGCCAAAAGCAATGAAATTAAGAACGTTTTTCCGGTTCCTCCGGGAGCATCAAGAAAATAAATTCCACCAGATCCACTGTTCACAGCTTCAAAGTGTCGTACGCAATTCTTTGTTGTTGATTAAATTGTGGAACATTTGTACGAACTGTTTCGGCCAATGCTTCAATGTCGTACTGTTGTTCCCTTTGCAACTCGGTGTTTAATGCATCGTACATATGACGATTGGGTGCTGTCATTCCAAACACTACAATACTTTATTTGCTATCAATAAACACATATCTTCTATCATGATCAATGTCTCATTGTAAATTTCTTCAGTCATTTGTAGTGTAGGATTCAAAGTTCAAAACATCCTCAGACATGTCATCTCTATACTTAACCCAAATATTATGGTTGTGTTCAGAAACTTAATTTGTGACAAAACTTAAAATTTATCAAACTTAAAAAAATAATCTCATACAGTTACAACTGAAGTTAGCTAAAATTAAGTTTCGCGAAGCCGACCAAATTAATTGGAAATCAGTACTACTAATAGTTTATGACATTTTTTGTCGCGTTCGCGATTCACTTTTGTTTATTTTCGGAACGCAACATTAGATGCTCCAAAGCGCACGCGAAGACTATTTTCATAGATATGATTGAATTTGAACTTTATGCAGCGGTAATAAATTGCAAATTGACTCTTTGACGTTAGAAACACGCCTAAATTGCTTAGACAACAGTGAGTGATTATAATTTAATATAAACTTTAGCTTTTAGAACTATTGAATGGCAATAAAAGTTCAAATTGACTCTAGAAAACGTTTGTATGGGAAATAGAAAAGGGCTGTTTTTAGGGTTTTTCCGGAAATTATTCGATTTTTTCACGCCTTTTAAACCTTCCCTAGACCTCCACGAACATTTCAAGACTAAGATAAGATAAATCCGTTCAGCCGTTCTCGAGTTTTAGTGAGACTAACGAACAGAAATTTATTTTTATATATATAGATTTTTGTTTAAAAAAAAATTTCCAAAATACTGAAATATTTCCAAAAACCATTAGAGACAAAAAGTTGGGGTTGGCTCAAAAAATGTATTGTCTTAAACAAGACAATTCTCAAAAATTCCATTTCTTTAAATCCTGTGCACTTTCGAAACTTTAAATTAGAATACAAAAAAGGATTTATATAATTATATGATTTATAGCATTTTTTTCGTTATATTACTATGTTAAAAATAAAAACATATAATTAATTAAATATAAGAAATAAATTACCTAAATTGTAAATTAAAAGTGCTTTCCCACAAGCACTTAAATAAATCAATTACGATTTTAAATTATATTTAATTATTAATTGTATTTGGTCAATTACAATCACAAGTAATTGAAATATTTATTTTGTCAATGCAATAACAAGTAATTAAAATGTATTTGTTTTCAATTACAATTACAACTAATTGTGATGGCAAAAATGTCAAATACTAAATATTTGTCATTGAAACGAGAGTTAAAATTAATTACGAAATGTTTTCATTATTTTTCAACACTCATATCACTGCTTGAAAACTTACATTTTTATCGGGTGCACATTCAAAACAAAACTTTCTTAAAGGATTAAGATGTCCTGAATTTAAAATTTTTCTATCACATCAGGTTTTTAAAATATGCCCCTTTAAAAATGGTAAACGACAAACAAAAATAAAGGCTAAGTTAAAGCACAACACAATTAACAATAAATTGTATGATGATTTTGCAAAGTACAAATCATTATCTTCTAGATACATTTTAAATAAATTTAGTAACTCGCTTAGTTTTCCTAAATTCTCATTCGTTATGAGATGACTAATGGGTTTTAATTTGACTCTACCTGAATTTTTGAAAAACCTTGAATGTAAGTCCTTTGTTTTTGAATAATTGGTTTTAGAACTAGTTATTAATGTTGATTCCAAATTCAAATTCCAATTTTAGATATATGTGCTCAAACTCAGAAACACCCGTTTTCAATGTTATTTAAACTTTTTTTTTTAATATTTCAAAAACTTGATGAGATCGAAAATGGCATTTATACCGTTTTGCGTACTTCAGCGTTTTTTAACGATTTATGTTGGGCAGCTAAAGGCTTACAACTACTGAGAATGTGTTTGAAAAATAAGTAGGATACTGACAATTTTTAAACGGAGTATCGAATTAAGAAATTGAAGATTTAAAAAATCATAACGAATTTTATTGAAAAAAAAACCTACTCCATGAATTAACATACATAGTTTCAAAGAGTCTTATATAAGGTTTTTTTCGAATTATTATAAAAGGTTGTATTTTGAAAACTTGATGTGATAAATTGATTTTTAAACTAAGGCCATTTAAACCCTAGAAAAATATAATTTTATTGCTACCTTCATAACCTTGTTGACCAGTGTTTTTAGTCAGTAAAATATAGGAGTCAGTTTTATCGATTTATAAAAAAAAACAACTGTTTTTTCGATCTGTTTGTAGCAATTTGGTATGACGTCACAATGTATGACATTGAATTTAATAAAATTCGTAACTATTATTGCTTCATAAGATTTCACTTCTTTTTTATTGCTATAGTAAAAAAAAGAACATTTCATTTACAAAATCTTTTTTTTCCAGAAGTTTTGCATTCAATTATATGCAATCAAAATACTTATTAAATAAAAATCATTCCTCAACAAACCAACCACTCAATTTCCAATCAATTTTTGAAAACCTATATTTTTGTGTGACATAATAAAATCACTTCAAATAAACCACAATGTCGATCATGAATGTACAAAGAGCTTAAATTCAAGCCTACAATAATATATCCCTTATAATTTTATCCAGATAACACAAATATCCAAAAGATAGGTATTCGAAAATTCTCCCCTTCAGTAGCTAGTGTTGTCATGTTGTATAATTTTTTTTTATCGAATATAAAATGCAAATAAAATGAACTGATATCATCCATTACAACGTGTACACTGTACATTATATCAAAATCTTATCTGTTGAGGTCATATTATATACAAAATTACAGAAAATAATATTTTTGTATTTAATCAAAGGAAAGTTAAGAAAAAAAAACATTTCCTGACCATCATCAAAATCAACAACAACAAAACCAAAAAATATCTCATTTTCAAAATTTGCAAAAAGATACATGTTATGGTATTAACCTTCAGCATAAAAAACGAAATTGAAATGAAAAAAAGAAGAAAAATAAAAGATATGTAGAAGAAAACTTAATAGAAATAGGTAATAAAAGCTTTGTTTTTTTTTTAAAGATACATTTTGTACCTATAAGTTTAAGTAATAAACAATTTTGGATGTCTTACCTCTTCCTTAGCTTGGCCATGGCACTTTTCCATCGCTCAGCCATTGGAGGTTTTTGTTTTTATTTTTCTAGGTGAATATTCAATCAACTTTTCGTCTTTGTTGTTGTTTTTTTTTTTAATATTTTAATTTGTTTCAAGAAGGGCAATAAATCAATTTGAAGCGTAATGGCAGCGGCAGCGTGAATTTAAAGCGTTCGCAATGCTGCGTTTGTATACATTATAAATATATTTGAATGTGCACCAAAAGCCAATGAATATAGGTAATAAAATCGTGTGCAAGTTATTATAAGAATAAAAATACAAATTAAGGTATATTTAAATGTTTATTTCTCCAGCAATTTGGCACTTTTGAATACACCACCACCCCAAAATGTGAAAAACTGTTTATACAAATCAACAAAAAGAAAAAAAAAACACTCATACGCCCCAGTGTCTGCATATGATATGCACGAATTGCAGCCAAATTTTTGCACATTCCAATGCAATTAGCAAGCGTGAATTTGTGATTAATTTTAAAGATGCTTACTCAATGATTAAATATTCAATTGGTTATATTTGCATTTAAATCTAACTCAGAGTTTGATCGAATCGGGGGGTAGTAGAAGGGCGAAGTCTTATACATAGATTTATTTATAGAACAACAGGTTATAATATTATATCTGAGAGAAGTCTGATGATGATGATGACGACGTATTCTTTCAAGACAAATTATTAATATTTTTGTTTTGACGTTAATTTAAATCAGACCGAATGTTTCCTCCTTTTTGTACCTACCTAGTACCTACCTACAAACTTTTATCTGAAATTTATTTGTTTACCTTTCGAAAATAATCAATTTTTATAATGTTAAATGATATTGGTTTTTTTTTGTTTTTTTTTGTTTTGTTTGTTCTTTTTTGCTTTATAATTTTGTTTTCCTTTGTTTTCATATTTTAAAGAGTCTCCCCGAATGGCGAGAATGAAGCGTTAATTTGAAAATGAGGCCGTCAGGTAAATATTTTTCATTTTAGTTTTTGAACATGACTCTTTTCAAGAGCAGATGTTTTCAGAGTCAAAAACAATACTAATGGAAATGAATTCAAACACACACAGGGTGATTGGTAGTTTTTGAATTCATTTAATTCTGGAACTGGAAACTATACTACTTTAAATAATATCAAAATTACGTGAACATTATAGGTTTCAAAAGAAATATTCTGATTCGGGTAGTATTTTATAGTCACGCTATATTTTTACTCTTTGAGTCTCTGAATTCTTACAACTATTTCCGTGAAAAATTTGCTAAGATGCAATATGTTTTATAAGGCAAATCCTTAAACAAAACAATTTGCTTTTGAAATATCTCTCAAAATTTAATTTCACGACCTTGAAACACCCTGTACTTGATGTCGGATCGATTAAAAATACCCTCAACTTAATTCAACTTAAAACACTATCCGGATAATGTCGAAATTTGACTACCTGAAGACCGATATGTCAGAAGAGTATAGTATTTTAACATTTATATATATTGCAATATTCGAATAGTTTGATCCAGAATCTGCTTGAAACTCTTAACACATGGTTTTTAAATATCTTATCAAATGTCGTCCCATGTGATTGGTTCAAAAAATCGATTTTTTTTTCATAAATTGCTAGTTTAATATGTCTAGAGTAAAGAGATTTTTCAAAATTCGAAGTCGTTTTAAAGACACAGCAGGTCCATGGAAAAATATGGGGTAAAGTATCTTACATACATCGGCGATGGTGACAGTATAACTTACAAAGGGATCCTAGATGCTAAACCGTATGGAGATGCTAAAAAGTAATGTCGGTTATGGGATGCCCTATAGGCCGCGTAGCCCATACTTATGTTGAGAAACGTGATAAAAAGCGAATCTCACGTTCCTCAGAGGCGCGTAAGTGATGCCGTTAAACAAGCCAGAATTGATTCAAGAGCTGAACAATCTGCTTTGAAAGAGTTTCAAGAAGAAGAGGAAGGAATACTCTATGGACCAGGCATCGCCGATTGAAAGGTAAATTGATATTTTCATAGTTAAGAGGACTTGAAACTTTAAACGAATTTTTCTCAAAACTGTGTTTTTCAAACTTTTCTCCATCTTATCTCAAAAACGGCTTGACCGAATGACTTGAAGTTTAATGGGTTGGATTCAGCACATGTAAACGCATGGAATGAACTATCGGCAAGCAAAAATTTCAAAAATTCGCGACTTTTTTTTTCAAATGTTTCCCAAAAGCCCAATTTTTGGTATATTTATTTGATGATAGTTCATTCTATGCATTTAGGCTCACAATTTAAAACGCCGTTTACTTTTTTTGTTTTAGATAAGCCAATCAGCCGGAATCGTGGAGGAAGTGCGAGCCCATTTTTTCGAGGTGGAGTTGTTCACACCGGTGTAACTCGTGTTCTTTACAATATTTTTAATTCAAATTTTATATTTATACTGTCAAACTATGTTAATAAATGATAATAAACTTAATAAAGTTGTATCTATTTACTGGTCGTAAAAAAAAAATCCTAAAAATTCCTTAAAATACAGGCCGTCACATGGGATGACCCCCTTAAGGAACCCGGATAGTTGTAGTTAAAAAAATGCATAGTAATGTTCAACTACGTCTGCAATTTCTTATTCGAAATTTACGGATTGTATATCGGAAAACCGTATAAGTGATGATTAGTGCGTACTACTGTCTTGCCAGAGGTTATGCATTCTCTGCCTGCGCCACCTATAATTTTGTTTACAAATTCTTCCTCTATCGAAGAATTAACAAATCCTCCAGGTTCTCTTAGGCTGTTGAACCACCTTATCTTTATTTATATCGGATAACAACTGTCTGTTTTAATATATCCGTAAAGCTGTAAGCACTTATCCAGATTTCCAGGAATGCTCTCATCCCGGCTGAGCCCTCAATTTTTGTTTTTTTAAAACACCACCTTTAAAATTACAAATATTAAAAAACACGTGATTGGGAAAATGTATGCTATTGCAATAGTGGGGAAAAAATTGCAACTTATGATTTATAATTGAAAATCAAATCAATCAACCACGAAAATTAACACAAAATAAACTAATCATGTATGAATTCGCTCCTTTTTTTGAGCTCACTGGTTGGTTAAAAATCCAGATTGATATCTCAAGTTTATGGAAAATTTGATGAAGATTTAGCTTAAGGGTGACTCAAGGAACTATCAACGACGAAGTCGCATAAGTCGTCGAAAAGTAATTTCCTAATATTGTCATCTTTTTTCTGGCAGACGGCATTGCCACCGCCAAAACACTTTTATTACCAAATTTGTATTCCAATCAAATGTAACCGAAACTATTGTATTTAACAATTTTAAGTAATAAAACTTATCTATCTATCTATCTTGTCATCTTTTTCCATCTCCTCGTCCTCACATCCTCTACATAAATCAGATGAGCCGATACCAATTCTGTTTATGTGGGTGCCCAATGACTTGTGACTCGTTAGAATACATATTAGTAAGGACAGTTGATTCCTAGAAACTTTGCAAGTTTCAAGAGCTACCCACCTGTCGTTTGCGATTTGAATGCAACTTTTGTGGATTTGTTCTTTTACCAGCCCAATTGGCTTGCATATCATTAATACCATATGGCTTGGACTGAGCATTGATCTGTTTTTGGACAATTTGTCTGCCTTTTCATTGCCGTCAATGTCACAGTCCTCGAACCCAAAAGAGGGTTACCGTGTTGGTTTCGCTAAATAAACGAAGATCCCTACGGCATTGCTCTAAAACTCTTGACTTTGTGATAGTGGCAAATATGGCATTGATTGCTACATGGCTGTCGATAAATATGTCTACGCATTATTTGTCTTCCAAATTGTGGGTAAACATATCGTTAGCGGCTTCAGAAACCACAAGTATTTCTGCTTGAAGCTTTATTGATCTTTCTAGGGAACGATTTCATGAAAAGATGCCCGACCCCACCCTATACCCAGTTTTGGAGATATCCGTAAAGACAGATAGATGATGTATTTCCTTCCCTATGGGAATTTCTGTTTGTGCTTCTGGGTTAAAATCTATGTACAGCTTTCAATAGTCTGTCTGTGTGCCAATGTCTATGTTAATAGTTTTCTTTATGTTCCTGTGACTAAAAGAAGCCTTTTTCCAGTAATTACACTATTTTAGACGTAATGAGCTTTTGGTCGCCAATTTCTTCACGAATATGTCGCGAGGGGCTAGGGAGAGTAATGTTTCCAGGGCTGCAGTTGGTGTAGCCTTTATGGCACTTCTAGTACCTATACCTGCAATTCTTTTAATGTTTGTCATATTTTTAAAATTGGTAAACCTTTCAAGAGCTGGCCACCATACCAAACATTTTCAAGCGTTACTTTCAGATTTTTGTAGGATAGGTAAAATCCAACAACTCATGAAGATTCTTCAAAAAATGTATGAAATAGGTACTATAAATGTTTTAATTGAATATTGAAGAAAGAAATTATAGAATTGGGGTCTTATTGAAAAAAGCTACTTCAAAAATTAAGATAGCTTCAAAAAGCCTTATATACATAACATAGGTGTTTTCGAATTTTAAAAAGTAATATCTACAAAACCTGACGTGATAAATTAATTTTGAAGTCGGATATGAATTAAGTCCATAAACATCCATTGGAAGAATGCAATTTTATTGCTAGTAAAAAAACCTTGTCTAGTTTTTGATATACGGAAATGTAAATATTTTATTTAATTAAACCACATGGAAATTAGAAAATTGGATGTCAACTTTCTCCAGAAGAAATATACCTAATAACATTCAAATATTAGACTTTCTCCATAAAAAGGATATTTAAGAACAATAAGAAACTTTTACATTAAGACATTTTATAAACTGTTCCCTTCTTCAAGAAATAATAAACTCAATACAATATTAGGTTAAACTTTGATGAATTTAAAAATGTTTAATGCACTCATTACTTTAAAACTAATATGCATTTTAAATTTTTGGTCACCTTTTAAATTTGTTAAATATAATTACGTTTACGGGATACGAATTTTTCAAATTAGTAAAAATTTGTATGCTTATTTAAAAGGCGTTCTTTTTTATCGGCATAAAAACCCTAACCCTAAATATCTTACGAACCAAAAACGCTAGTGACTTGAATTAAATTTTATAAAACATATTTTAACGTGATACCGAACAAGTATATTTTTTGAAAAAAAACCCAATTAACGGTTTTTTTATACATCAAAAATACTGAAAAAAAAAATTGTCACCTCGAAAATTTTACGAATACAAAATGATTTTATCACCAAAACAATTTTGTGCAAAGAAAAATAACGTTTTCAACATCTGGTAAAATTTTGAGAAAAATGGAATTGACAGTTTTTTCACAAAAAAATAAAAACCTAAAAAACATTTAACAAAAGTTGGTTGGTTGGTTGGTTTTCAAAAATTTGAGATTGTGGTTTCCAACTAATTTTAGCTTATAAGAAATATTGTTTTCAACATTAGGACAAATTTTGAGAAAAATCGAATTGACAGTTTTTTTTACAAAAAATAAAAACCTAAAAAAACATTACTCAAAGTTAGTAAAAATTGATTTTCGACTCAAATATCTTTTCAAAAATTTGAGATTATGTCTTCCAACTTATTTTAACTTATAAGAAATATTGTTGTCAAAATTAGGACAAATTTTGAGAAAAATCGAATTGACAGTTTTTTTACAAAAAATAAAAACCTAAAAAAAAAATGTATAAAAGTTGGTAACAATTGATTTTCGACTCAAATATCTTTTCAAAACTTTGAGATATTGGCTTTAAACTACTTTTATCTTTTAAAAAATATTGTTGTCAACATACATTAAAATTTTGAGAACAATCGAATTGACAGTTTTTTTTACAAAAAATAAAAACCTAAAAAAAAAACAATACTAAATCTTATTAAAAATTTACTTTCGACTCAAATAGCTTTTCAAAAATTAAAAATATTGTCTTCAAACTTTTTTTATTTCACAGAAAATATTGTTTTCGATATTCAGTAGTTTTTTTTTTATAAAAATCCAACAGTCCGTTTTTTCATAAAAAAAATAAAATCTACAAAAAATAGTACGCACATTTGGTAAAAACTGATGTTCGGTTCTTCTCTCAAATTAATTTCATTCATCCAATTTGTAAAAATTTAAGAAATGCTACTAAAATTGGTAAAAATTTGTTTTCGACTAAAAATCTATTTAATAAAACTAGATTTTCAAAATAAACTTTTTCTTTATATGAAAAATATTGTTGGTAATTTAAATTTTTTTAAGAATAATTCAACTAACAACTTTTTTAACAAAACACGAAAACCTTCAAACTTTTAAGCAAGACAAATCGACAGACGGGATGGGAAGTTATCAGTGCGGGTCGCATTCCAGCCTCTTTTTATATTTTTATTTTTCAACACATAGGTCCAACGAGTTTATAGTATCAAAACGGCGCACAGTGGTGCGAGAGCGGAAAAAAGTCTTTTTAAAAAGTCATATTTATCCTTTTAAACTTTATGTTTAAGTACTCTTAGATAACCCGAGCGTATGATTCAAAAGTATTTTTTAACATATACATATATTGTATGTTCTGATTTACAAGCCCTCAAAGTTGAAAAATAATTTTACTCAAATCGCGAACCGTATTTTCAACAAATTTTGAGATGTTTTTTTCCGAAGTTCCTTTAAATAAATTCTCTAGCTTCATAAATAATTGAATTGGTCTATTTTCGATTATCTAAAAAAAAAATTATTATTTATAAAAGTTTTTTTTTAACTTTTTGATTTTTAAAAAAAGCTCCAAAAGATACCAAGAAAGTAAGTATGCCAGCATATGCTCCATACATTCATGTTAAAGCACAGAAAAAATCAACTGCAGATACTTGCAGATGTGGAAGTTGTGATCAAAAATGTTTCACTGAATCGGATTTCAAATACTGCGTTTTGACGGTGGTGTTTACCAAAAAGTTTGATTTCTTCGTTATTAGTTGTCAGAATGAACTGGTTAAGCCCATTATTTTAAGAAAAAATGTCAAACTTTTTTTTAAAAATAAAACAAAATTAATACATTGTGACACAGGTCTGAGAATTTCGATTTTTGCGAAACCATTTATTTCTGCCCGGAAAATTTGTTCAACTTTGAACTCAATTTTCTTGGAAACAACACACGAAAAGCAATATAGTTTTATGATATTTTAAATTATATGATAGAGCTTAATAAAAAAATAAAGAAAAGGATTAGTGATAATCCTTTATTTTTTTAATTTTTCGCTAAAAGTAGGACAGGTAGAAATAAAACAGGTGTTATTTTTAAAGTTGTATTGCTTTGTTTTTGTTGTGTATTGCGTAATTTTTTATTACCTGACTTATTAGAATAAAATCTCTTACTTAAATCTATATATATAAAGGATTAATTAAAAAAAGTCGGTATTGAGTTATTGAGCATTAGTGCAAGGTTTTTAAGAAGAAAATACTTCCAATCAGCGCAGACGCTAAAAACCTCATTTTAGCGTTATAAAATTACTACTTCATTGTTTTTTTATTTATTTTTTGTATGTATTTATCTATTTATTTATTTAATTTTATAATATACATAGTTAGTAATACTATTTTGTTCAAAATAAAAAGTTAAGATTTTACTAAAAAAAACTTTTATTTAAATATAACATCAAAAGCCTCAAATTTTAGAAAAATGTCAATAACTTTTTTTCTAATAACTTTTTCTTGGCCAAATTTTGACCAAGCATGTATAAGACTAATTTCAACTTGTGTTTCGAATTTCATTACAATTCGTTCAATAGTTCAGATTTTACAATTTTTTTTCCGCTCTCCCATACAAACCGAACCACTGTGCGGCGCTTCCCAGTGCTAATTAATTGACCTACCTACTATAGAATCAAGATCTTCTAATAGTTTAAACTAATTAAAAAAACCATTAAGTGCATAGACTTATTTATTTCTAACTCTTGTGGCATTCTAAAGCCATTTGAACATGCACATGATACGAGCCTCGTCATAAAAGCGTGTGGACTAACTATTTGACATCTGTCTAAAAAAAAGTTGACTACAGTAAACAAAATACCAGACTACCTGAACAGTGACCTCTCGTAAAAATTCAAGTGTTAAACCCACATCAAATTTTTAAAAATGTGTTAAGATCGCCGTGTGTGTAGAAAAAACGAATACACGATGTGTAAAGGTGGCCTTAAATTTCTTTTTGTCGTCTATCATCGTTCTGCTCTAAAAATAACTGTCAAATTAATAAACTTTTGAAATGTCCTTTATTTTATATATCCATAATTTCCTTTAATAAGCATCAACAACAGAAAATATTAAAACCCAATAAAAAAATTTACCTACGTATTAAGTGAAAAATTCAACACGAAACTCTATAAAAATATGAATGAAATTTGCATTATTATTCAAATCAAAGTGAAAACGGAAATAGCAATTTTTTTTTTGTTTTTCCAATCAATTTAATTTCTGTTATTTTTTTTTTGATTTCATCTTAATTGAATAATCAATACAAAAAAAATTGTTCGCTTTCGGTCACCACATTTTATAAATCATTAAAAAAAATATATAACTTTGAGCTTATAATTATCACAATTTATATTTTCTTCTTTGATTTTCCGCGATTTTTGTTTTTTTTTTTTTATTTTTTTTGTCTGCATTATTTTCCATTAATTTTTATAAATTCATTTTTTTATTTTTGTTTTTGTTGAATGAAACTTAATATCGTTTTTATGAACCATAAGGGCATTTACCGGTAATTTATTGGCAGCTATGTTAAAATTGCAGCAGGACGAATGAAGAAGGCAAAAAAAAAAACACCTTTATTGTGAATTGACATGCTATAATATCTGGAGCGACCACTATAGGTACTGCTCCTGCTGCTGTTGGTTGAAAGTGGGTGTTAAAATGGGTGTGGCTGCGATTGCTTCACCCCATCTCAGCTCAAGCTCACCCCAAGCAGACTTCAGCCAAATGAAGTAAGAATTACGAAGCTCATTAACTACTGCTGAATTGTTGTATAGTGAAAGTAACAAAGGAGTTTATTATGTCCTCGTCCTTTGGTTTGCCTTCGTCATCAGAGTCAGAATCTTCGTCGTCGACAGTCGACGTAATATACTCTTATAGTGACTTGGTAGTCATAAAACAAGTGACTTTAATTTGTAAGAATAATTTTTGTTTCGTGTTATGAGGGAAAGCAAAATGTTATGAGAAATTGCGCCAAGATTGGAAGGGAATGTGGTATAAGGGAGGTAGATATGAGGGTTTTTGTTCTTGGCTAGTTATTCAACATGAACATCATTTTTCTGTATGACGTTTACTGCGCTTTCTCCCCACACATTGTTGTTAATTACATTATGGGGTTGGTAAAATAGACATTATAACTTGTATAATGATAACATGGCTTTTATTTTATGTTTTCTTCATTTATATACTCGTATGATTTAGCGAAGACGAAGAAGAAGAAACGCATATATGGCGAGGCGAGTCTTCTAAGGATATAAGTGCTGAGTAAGGTGGTGATTAAGGAGGTTTTTTTTTGCCACTACGACCATGATGACGATGTCGAAGACTTACATTAAAATGAATTTATATTAATTTCCAAGCAAAAAAAGGTTAAGGGTTGCATTAATGATTTAATATAATTTTCAAGAAAACTTTCAGGCATGATATTTTGATATATATGTCAGCTTTTTAGAGTATAAGCATTATCTTTCCATCATTTATGTGAGCTTGGTGAGCTGGCCATCGGAATTTTTACGAGCTTGATTTTTCTTATCATCTAGGTTCTTAAAGCTAATTTTAGTTTATGGCATTTATATCCACTTGAGACATAATTAAGGGAACTTAAGGGTGTTTTTATAAAAAGGTAAAGAACTTTAAAAAAAAACTTTTTTTTGAATTGTCATGAGATCCACTTTATTGGAAAGATAATCTTCTGGCATTATAACTTAAATACAATGTCTGGCATATGACCACCACGGTTAGCTCGGAGCCAGATCTAGAGATTTAAATGATATTTTCCAACATTACGCAGTCTTTTGAGTGGTCAATCGTATCGAGCCTATCAGTGGAGACTAGCGACTTCAAATATCCCCGCAGAAAATAGCCAAGTTGCACCAAATCACAGGAGTTTTATGGTCCATTCACGGGTCCGTTACAGAAAACTATGCGGTTATCAAAAGTTTACTTTAATAAATCAATTGTGCACGAGATATGTGACATGTTGCCCAGAACTGTCTTTTTGAAACCACAGCTCCTGCACATCATAATTGTTCAATTGATGAAAAAGTCAGTAATAATGGCTAAATAGCGGTTACGATTCAATATAGTTGGGGAAAGCCAACATTCCCTTCTTCCCGACTTACACGACGTAAATACTTTCATATATCTAAGCTGAAGTCTAACAAAGCCGCTAGAGAAGATGTCTCAAATTCCAAACTTTTCAAAGAAGCTGGAAATAATTTGGTTAGGAGCAAGCATCAACTTATCTGTAAAATATATCGTCGAAAGAAAGTATTCTCGATAAATAGAACCTCAGTGTTTTTTCGAGAGACCCTCTTAACTTCTCCAACTATAGTGGAATAAGTCTGCTTAACATCGATTACAAAATCTTCTCTACCGTAATATGTGAACGTCTAAAGCTAATCGTCAACAATAAAAGTTTCTTATTAGTGTGGCTTTAGACCAGGAAAGTGCATTTTCGATCGAATATTCACACTTTGACAGAGTAGTCAAGTACATCAAATCAACACCCACCATCTTTTCATCGATTTCAAGGCCGCATGTACCTATGACAACATTTACAGGAACGATCTGTATAGAGCCATGCCTAGTTTTGGCATCCCTGCCAAACTCCTCCGTTTGTGCAGGATGAGCATGGAGAATTCACCATAAAGGTTGGAAATAACTTAACAGAACCTTTTGATGTCAGAAAAGGATTTAGACAAGATGATGCGCTGTCATGCGATTTTTTTAACATCGTACTTGAAACAATAGTGCAGAGCTCCCACGTCAAAACTAGAGGTACTATCTTTTAAAAGTCTGTCCAATAACTACCATATGCTGATGACATTGACATAATCGGAAGAATTCAGCGTGATGTCAATGGGTATTGAGGCAGAGGCGGCAAAAATGGGTTTAACGGTTAATGAGGGCAAAACAAAGTACATGTTTTCATCAAGAAAGGATTTACAACACCGACGGACGTCTTGGTCAAAACGTTACCATCGACAGACGTAACTTTGAGTCAGCAAATGACTTTGTCTACCTAGGCTTCGCTATGCACGCAGAAAACGATCAAAGGAAGAATTACTCTTAACGTGATCTACAGTCTCATACATATGCATAGAAAGGGCTTGGAGGAGAAGATGTAACGACGAGCTTAAAAAAAAACGCTAACTGTCCAATGCCTAAAATTGCAGGGTCACGTAGAAAGCATGGAAACCATGCTCAAGCCCGGAAATGCTTCGAATCCACGTCCACAGAACAGCGCAATAGAAAAAGACCGGGGGTCAGGTGGCGGGCATAAGTTTGAAGTAACCTCACCTAACTTAGAGTGCGCAACTGGAGACTGCGATACGCATTTCGAACAAAACCATTGTTTTGAAGAGTTTTTTAACCGTCACTTTATTTACGTTGAAGTGCCAAAAATCAAATTTAAAATAAGTCTGCTGACAAATGACAACCAGTTAGAAAAGTGCTGCCAGCTTAAAGTTTTATACCTCTAAAAAAATACACCAGTTTTAAATGAAGCTATGGCAAGTGTGGCATTCGTACAAACATTTGAGCTCAAGATTTTAATCAAACTTGGCAATACGGAGTCTAAAAAATTGAGTCTGGCAATTACTTTCGTTTGTTTTTCTGTCTGTCATAGGCCTTACAGCCTTGACATAAGTCCGTTGAGATGGAATTAGGTTATGCAGATTCACGTTAGGCATTTATTATGTTTTTTTTTTGTTTCAACTGGCAAACTAACTGTCAAACCAACTGCCAACCAACTGCCAAGCCAACTGTCAAACTTCTCATGATACAACTTTAAAAATACTCTTTACATAAAATAATCTTATCATTTAATAAATAATTTAAATCTTCGTCCAAGTATACAGAAAAAGTAAAAATCACTAGTTTACTTAATTTCTCAGTTTTGACCACAAAAATTAATTTAAATTCTTAAAACTACATCAAAGCAAATAATGATTGCATTGCAATCCATTTATGAAGTCAAAACCATGCTAAATGAAAGTGGGTAAAGTATCTATACATATGAAGTTATATTCTTGTTTGAAATTTCAATTAATTTAAACGAACAAGAAGAATTCATATCAACTATGGTATATGTAGGGAATAGAGAAAGTTCAATTTCATCAAACCAAAGCTCTCTATACCTATAAAGGACCACAATATAACACAACTTGGTCTTTTTTTTGTGGTTTTTGAGAAGTGAATACCTGCACGGCATGTCGTCATATCGTCATGTCGTCCTTACATATATGACCTGTGAGAGAAGAGAAAGAGAGTCAACGTCATCCACCTATAAATGTCCACTTTTAGTAAATTGTTTCTGTACTCAAAATTGCCTCTAAGGCAAACCATCAATCTGTGTTATATAGTACATCCTTGGTATTCCTTTCTGGCAGTCAAACTTGCCCAATTGAAATGAGAGAGTAGTCGTTCTTTTACCCTCCTCCTATATAGGTATGCTATGCATGTAGAATTGCCATCATCATCATCAAAAACTAAGCAAACAAAATACACCACGTAGAATATTTTCTTTTGGCCTTTGAAACCATTGTCCTTATATCTATGGTGACCATTTCTATATTTTTGCTGTTTCAATTTTAAAATGGCTGAAAATTCCCATCATCCCGAACTACTTCTTAAAAACCAAACTTGCATCGTCTTTATTTTCCCAAAGGATTCAAAATATACAAATATTGTAGAAAATCCCATTAAGGGACTTTTTTGATCCTTCAAGGCAATGACATGGCCATAAAGTAATAAAATTCCTTTAAGGGAAATTTTGTATCTTCGTTTTCAATGACTCTACGTAGCAAAAATACAAAATTACATCAAGGGGAAATTTTGTATCCTTCTTCAAGATGACATGACCATAAATGAATAATATCCTATTAAGGGAAATTTTGAATTAATGATTTCAATGACTTTATGCAATGACCCATGATGAATGCAAATCGAAGATCTCAATGAGGGAAATTTTTGTATTCAAGAAATGAAACAATCTTACAAAAGGATATTCTTGTTTTTAAGAATTTATGCGTTGACCCATTGCACATAAATGAGTGAAAACCGGTGAAGGGAAATTTTGTAGACCCATGAACATTATTATTAAAAATTATTAATTTTTGTTTTAAGGAGTTATGCAATTTCCTGTTCAGTACAGATTAAAAAAAAACCTCTTAGGGCCTCTTAGGGAAATTTCTGATTTGCAGTTTCCAATAAGAAGTGTTTCAACTCAATCAGTACAAATTAAAAATTCCCATACTTAAGGAAAATTACTTCAAATTAAAGCAGATTATATTAAGGGAAATTTTTTGACATATGTCAGATGAGAGTTTCAAAATAACAGCATTTCAAGTCATTATGATTTCTTATGGAGGAGATTTAAAGTGATTGGTTTTGAATTCCTGAATATTGCAATATCAGGGAAAAACAGAGTGTGGTAGGATATTCTCCGTACAACCGTTTGCTCAATGGTCCTTATTTTTTTTTAAAGTAAGTCTGGTCACCTAAAAAGATAACAAACATGTATAATTTCCCATTTCCAGAAGGTAGTTGTACACACGCATCAGTAAGAAAAACAAATAGTGTTTTTAAAAATTCCATTTTGGAAAAGCCCACAGGAGCTAAACATACCAATTCAGCATGCAAATCCAACCACATAATTTGTGAAATATATGAGACTTCATAAACAAAAGGATATTATACCCCAAAAACTAGAAAAAATTAAAGCTACAACAACATTAACAACATTTTTGAGTCTTTGAATCCTGTGAGCCTTTTTTGGAATGAAATTATAAATTTTCCTTAAAAAAGAAATACAAAATCTTTGAATTTCGAAATTATTATGAAGGATGTTTCTTATCCTTAAGAGAGTAATATATAAAGATGTATGAATATAAAGGAAACATGGCCGACAAAATGTTGGCAGGAAGTGGATAGAGATAGAGATACAGATACCCCCAGCATAACCCAGAGACGAGAAGAGCTTATTCAATTATTATTATTTTAGCAGGTTGTTAAAATCTTAAACACGATAACTCCATCATAAATGAAAAATGACACAACAACACCTCTTGCTGCTTTTGCTACCTTGTTAATTAAAAGTCATATAAAAAGACAGAGATAGAGAGTAGTATATATTATGTGTGAAAACGAGTAAGAAGGAGAGAGACAGAGTGAGGGAGGGAGGTAAAGTTTATTAGCAAATTACTCTTGTCCTTGGTCCTATTTCTGATGTGATGAAATATATACTCGTATAATATAGTGATGTGCAAATTGTTAATTTTGCCAACCTTGTAAGTAAAGTTAGATGCGGTTGTAAGCACTTGCTTATATTAATTTTGAGGTTATCTTGTTAAGGAAGTTCTAGATTAACTTTTAACTTAGGATAATCTAATGAAGAAAACTTAACTAAGTGATTTTAAGGCACTATGATGAGATAATTATTTAATTTTCAGTCGTAACTTGAGTCTGCAATTGTAATCACAAAATATATACAAAAAAATCTTCGAAAAGAGGCTTCCTTATTTTGACAGTTGATAGCAGCCATATTGTTGAAGTGTCAAACACAATGACCCAGAAGACCTAATCTCAATTTTTGACACGTAATTAGAGTCTGCAATTGTAATCAGAAACTGTATTCAAATGGCCTTCCAATAGAGCCTTGCTAATTAAGACAGTTGATAGGAGCCATTTTGTTGAAGCTTCGAACACAAAAACACATCTGGGCCCTGTCATAGTACAGAAATCAACTGATTCAAGAACATTATTTAATAAAATAATCATCTTCCTTTTCTTATCTCAAGGGGATTTCGTTTCCCTGGATGTTACTGAAAGGATGTTTTTGTAAACATTTATTTTGAATTCTTGAATATTGAAATGACAGGGAAGAAGAGTGTGGTAGAGTATTCCCCATTCACACAATACGGCTAAAGAACAAATCTCCGTACGTGATATTACGACTGAACTTGAGCTCACTTGGTCTACTGAAGAGCAGTCTTGGAACTTCGAGTATTGAAGATTGAATTACTTAAGGCGAGAAATAAAACTGGCCTTATCAATAGAGCATAGTCGCAAAAATGGCGGTAAAAATGGGTGCACCAAGAGATATCACGATGATGTTTAAGTGACGTAAATGAAACATCGAAGCTTTTATCACCAACTATTTTAAAGGCACTTTACTTATTATGACGTATTAACTTATTTTTATATATGTAATTTTTTACAAAAAAGATATTTCTTAAGAAAAGTGTAAATTCTCGATCCTTTGTCTTAAAACATAATCCACAAGACAGTAGTTCCGTTATGTGAGCGCAGCAAAGACTTGCACCTTAAATAAAACCACCTCCAAATTGTTTACCACTTTGTCCACTTACTAACTCACTTAGCATCCACTAGCATCTCCTTTAATTTGTTGAAACTGTTATAATTTGTTACCGTTTTTTTGTGTGTTTCGGAACAATTTGTCTTGTTTACTGTTATAAGTTGTCGGTTTGTGTCTGATCTAACTTTCGACAAAAATATATTGCAAATTTATTTGCTTTAAAGTTCACAGTATTTTTTAGTTGTCAAATAAACGGTATTAACAATTTTGATGATCAGATAAATCTGTGGTCTTAAAATCTCACGCTTGAAAGGTTGGCCGCATCCCTAAATTGTGGACACAAGTATATAGATATTCCTTTAAAATGGATAGTTTTCAAAGCCACGTACGGGGCGAAATTTAATCGATAAGATTTATAAAATAAAAAAATAAGAGTAATTGAGATTTACCGTGATCACTTTTTGTGTTGCATAATTATTTATTTTAAAGATTCAATTAAACTTGGTAGAAGATTTGTCTGTTTCCTATCAAACTTATAAGTGGACAATTTGTTTGTACAAAACTCTCGAACTCAAGGGATCAAATGAAGACTCAATAAATAAAAACAGAACTCTAAAAATGAATATGTCCTACAACGATCTATGTGTTTAATATTTGGAATAAGTTAAAACCTACCTCAAGGCATTTATCGACTCCAAAATTGATTTTGTGAAGTTTATTTATCTTGGCCATTTTTGTGTCTCTACTAAACCAAAGATTCTCGTAACAGCTTTAAATTAAAATATATGATATTTAATATTTAAAAAGTTATCACCTCTTCCGAAAATCTTTGTTGGTTAAAAATGTACATTTTTTCGACAGACTGAAAATTGAATGTAAGCTTTTTTGTATCAGACTTTATTTTTATTACCCTGAAATGAGGTTAAGAGCTCCCCAGACATTGATATAGAAAATAAAAAACTTGTGTTTTTCTTGAATGTATAAGAAGTTTCGATGGTTTTGTTGTCTATGGTTTGACAGCTGAGAATTTTAAACTGTGTTGACGTTTTTGTTTAACAAGGTTTTGGCGATTCATTATAAATCTATGTAACTACGTCGAAACAACGCTTTCAAATCTTTGAAAATCACTTTGAAAACAATACATACGTTAACGAAGTTCAGAGAATAAGCAAAATTATCGGACATTGACAATCCTAAGCTATTAATGTTTGGATATCGGTCCTTTTTTTCTTTCAGAATGAGGAAGGAGCTCCCATTACGGTAAATTGAGTAATGCTTATTTATTTTTAATGACAAATTAATAAAATTCAATAATATAATAGAAACAAATTATCATGAAACAGACCAATCTATAAATTGTCCTGTATTTCCATATTATTGTATTGCTGAGGGCTATTGGGTTTCCTCCTCATGCGAATTTCTTCTTATCTTCAAAAAAAAAGTCTTATCGAGTTAAATTCAAAATTTTTTTCTCCAACTCTTTCATTTCCAAATCAGAAGTTCCCCAGGGTAGTCTTTAGGACCTGTACTCTTTATATTAGCTATCAGTGATGAACCATTTTGTATGCGATACAGTAACATTTTAATCTATGTGGATGTTATGAAAATCTTTAAAAGCATAAAATCTCTAAACGTTGGTGCACTACTCCAAGACGACATCAGCTGCTTTATTATTTGGTATCCAAAGATTTAGCCAAACATTAACCTAATCAAACATCAGGCAATGACTTTCTTCCAGCACTCTATACACCGCGTTAATAGTTCTAAAGATCTTAGAGTTCTTTAAAATTCTAATCTCGATTTCACGAAAAGCTTGTAAAGTTAACTCTATGTTAGGATTTGTTAAACGTTAGTGGGTCTAAAGAATTTATTTGGTTCTTTAGCATCATCTTAAGCACGCAACAGCACATCAACAGGATAAAATCTGTTCAACTCAACTTCATACGTTTCTCCTTAAGAAGGGTACCATAGTCTGATCTCAACAACCTTCCTCATTACGAACATCGAATAAAGCTTTTTCAAATGCAGCCCCTATCGCAAAGGAGATTTTTTATTCATGAACTTTTAACTGATGTAGTTAATGCATCTGATTTTTTAAATTGTATAAGTTTAAACTACCACCACACCCATAGTTTACAATTAATTCATGTTTCCATGTTTCCCAAAATCGCATTTATTATGGCATGCTTGAGCCATTAACTCGCATGTCTTAACTCTTAAATATGAACTCAACCCTTTCTGAATTTAGCATGAGTAAGAATATTCCTTATAAAAATTAAAGACTTGTGTACCATGCACTTAAATGTTGCATTAATTTGTTTGTAATTTTATATTTGTTTTTAATTAATTACATTTATTTCTACGTTTGTATTTTGTATTTTAAAAAAACTTTTTTTACCCAATGATTTGATAGTGTATAAACAAAATATTCCTGCAAAATAAACAATTATTGACCCATTTTTGAACAAAATTAAAAACAAAAAAGAGGCTGGAATGCGACCCACACTGATAACTTCCCATCCCGTCTATCGATTTGTCTTGCTTAAAAGTTTGTCTAAATGTATCAATTCTTACCAAATTTACGTTCTATTTTTTGTAGATTTTATTTTTTTATGAAAAACGGACTGTTGGATTTTTAAAAAAATTAATGAATATCAAAAACAATATTTTCTGTGAAATAAAATAAGTTTGAAGCCAATATTTGTAATTTTTGAAAAGCTATTTGAGTCGAAAGTAAATTTTTACCAAGTTTTAGTATTGTTTTTTTTTAGGTTTTTGTTTTTTGTAAAAAAAAAACTGTCAATCCAACATTTCTCAAAATTTTACCAAATGTTGAAAACAATATTATTTATATGATAAAATTAGTTTGAAGCCAATATCTGAAAGTTTTGAAAAGATATCTGAGCCGAAAATCAATTTTTATTAACTTTTATTAATTTTTTTGTTTAGGTTTTTATTTTTTGTAAAAAAACTGTCAATTCGATTTTTCTCAAAATTTTTAAGAATTTTGAAAACAATATTTCTTATAAGTAAAAATTTGTTAGAAGCCATAATCACAAATTTTTAAAAAGATATTTGACTCGAAACCAATTTTTTTCTGTTTTTTATTTTTTGTAAGAAAACTATCAATTCGATTTTTCTCAAAATTTTTCCTAATGTTGAAAACAATATTTCTTATAAGTTAAAATTAGTTAGAAGCCATAATCTCAAATTTTTGAAAAGATATTTGAGTCGAAAATCAATTTTTACCAACTTTTGTTAAATTTTTTTTTCGGTTTTTAATTTTTTGTACAAAAACTGTCAATTCTATTTTTTTTCAAAATTTTACTGAATGTTGAAAACAATATTTTTTGAAAGATAAAACTAGTTTAAAGCCAATATCTCAAAGTCTTAAAAAGATATTTGAGTCAAAAATCAATTTTTACCAACTTTTATTAATTTTTTTTTTAGGTTTTTATTTTTTGTAAAAGAACTGTCAATGCGATTTTTCTCAAAAATTTATCAGATGTCAAAAACATTATTCTTCGTTGCACAAAATTGTTTTGGAGATGAAATCATATTTTAGTCGTAAAATTTTCGAAGTGACAAGTTTTTTTTTCAGTTTTTTTTTTATTTATATAAAAAACCGTTAGTCGGATTTTTTTCCAAAAATATTTTGTTTTTTTTTTTTTCACGTTACAATATATAATATAAAATTTAATTTAAGTCTCTAGCGTTATTGGTTCGTGAGATATTTAGGGTTAACCAAAATGTTCGCCTTTTTTTTAAACTACTATGGTAAAAAAAAAAAACAACCACGCAATTTTCTTGAGAGCCCTTTCTGCATCTTTCTGCCTTATTAAATTGAAAATTTTGACATTTCTCGACGTTTCAAGGTCCCTAGAGTCGAAATAAAAGATTTTCGGACAAATCGGACCCATTAAAATAACTTCCTATGGGAAGTTAAAAATTTAATATTTTTGATAATCAAATATTATTTAAACAAAATATTTAAATCGGTTAATTTTTTCCTGACAAAATTTTAGAAAAAAAAAATAACTTTTCTATGGGGAACTTATGTATAATAAGCGATATATATTTGTTTATCTTGAAAGAAGTGAAGATAAAACAAAATTTCATAAAAATCTATCGGGCAGTTTTTGAGAAAATTCTAATTTTCGATTTTTTACCAAATAATTTATTGGAGACCACTGTTAGAAAAAAAAAACTCCTAACGCAAATCTGCAAATCCCTGCACAAGTTTGAACTCAAATAACCTGATGGTTTGAGCGTGGACAGAGAGGATAGACGTTCGAAATCGCCGGTCCCAATTTTTTTCGACTTCTTTACAATCGAAATGTCATATGTTTGACTAAAATCTCGAGCTCGAAATAATTGCCTTACAGTTCCTGTATATGAAGTACGTGCGGCGTGATGGTTACTGCGTAGGAGTGTCATTCCAGAGGTTTTGGATGCAATCCCTGCCTGTGATAGATAAACAGTTTTTTCACGGATACTGCCTCTAGATAAGAATTGACAAACCCTCCTTGTCATGAAAAGTGCTTTCTCAAATAAGAGGTTCGCATTTGGCACAAGTACTGTAGGTCCCTTCTATGACTCACAAGGAATGGTTGAGAGTTGTAAGTCACTAGACCCTGGTTCTCTACGGATTATTGCTCCACCTATTTTAATTGTTAAGTTCCTGTATTTATGGTGTTCGTAAAAATTACCCACAATAATATTTCTGACTTGTATTGTTTTTTTAAATTATATAGATAGATAGATAGATAAATCTTTATTCATTAAAACGATACATATTAATTTACAATAGAAAAAAAAAACTTACAAGCATGGCATTAGAGCCGTCTGCCGAATATTATCAAGACATTTACATTGAGAAAAAAGGGTATACAATTATGAAATATAAAATAAAGAACATATGTATATAAATAATATTACAGAAATGTGATCAACTTGTTAAATGTTGTTTAGTTAAAGTGGCAAAATAATTTAAAGAAGAAAAAGAATAGTTAACAACAAATATGTGTTACAATGAAAAAAGAAAACAATTAACAATTAGGTACTTTAAATGATTTTTCAAAATATTTAAGTTTAATTTTTTTTTTTAAACTAAAAAAAACCGAAGATGGCGAAGAAGTGGAAAAGTTTCGGAGAATATGGACTTTTAGTTTAGTTAAAACGGAAAAAGGCGAACTCTAAGAGATTCAAGTAATGGAATATTGGGGCTTTTAGTTTAGCTAAAACAAAACTTTATTTTCTTTTTTTACTTAAGTAGATACTTCAAAACAGACTCAAATAAGAATTTCTGTAATTATTTGCATGGAAGACATAGCGTACCAGCAATTTCCAAGCATACTCCCCGTTCAAAACACGTAAACATTCTTCCGACAAAAAGAAGCTTTTATCAAAATGAAGTCTACGGATTTTTTGTAAAATAGGACAAGTTGCTAAAAAATGGTAAACATCTTCGTTTTGGTTTGAGTTGCAGAGTGAACAAATTGCATCTAAGTCAGTTCTATGTGGCCTGTAGTTGAGTTCAAGAGTTTCAGTCCGTATTTTGAATATTAAACTTATATCAGAAGTAGAAAGGTCCTCACAGAAATAATTATAATCGCCCAAAGTCAAATTAAGACGGCTATAGGTTGCTCTAGAAAGTGATTCCCTAGCCCTTTCGAGATTAGTTTTGTACATTAGCTTAAAGTCCATTAATTGGTATCCAAATTCTTACTTCACGTTAGGTCACTGTTTTCAAACCAAAAGAAAATAGTGATACTTTTGGTTTCTTTCAAAACTAACAAACAGTAACGGAGTGGTTCACTAAGGCGTATACGTACTATTTTTCTAAAAATTTTGAATTTTCAACAAAAATGTTCATTAACTGTTTTTAATGTCCACAACTTAATAAACCAACAATTTGATGCGTCCAATTTATACCAATAGGTAAATTTCCATAATTCCTCGTTATAAGTTCACACAACAAAAATAACAATTTCCACTTTATTGAAATGCATAACCGAAAAATATGCAATGAATATCCTATGACATTCTAGGGTCCTCATTTAAAGTTCTCCACCCCGAAATAAACGAGTACGAAGTTTGACACAACATTCTAAATCCATTCCAATATAGTACAATTTACTTTGCTTTGAAAAGTGTAAATTTACCACCCAACCGTATTAAAATGTACTTTCATTTTATTTTTGCGGAGCGTTTTTCAGATTTTCATCCAGATTTTTTTATTTTTTCGAAAAACATATTTCCTTATATTAAAATTTTAAGCAAACAGTTTATTGCATATTATAAGTTTACCATGCGTCCAATTAAGTTCAAAAACGAAAACAAAAAAAAAGTAAAAGTTAACCGAATATTTTATGAAAATCGCACATCTCTATTAATCCTTAAAATGCCACGCTCGAAAACATTTTATACTTTAACAACAAAAAAGAAAAAAACCACCAGGACTGTAGCAACAGCCCAGCAGTAAGCAGCAAAGTAGCACCACATCACCATCATCATCATCAGCACGAACATCGTATATACATAATATCGAGCGAGCGTTAAAAAACATCATGAATTCAAAAAACCAGAAGTCAAGTATAGGGTAGGGGTATGTTCAACTATACACGTGTAGTGTATTACCTCAGTATAAAGAAGAAAAATCCACCGTAGTGAATCTGAACTGTGAATATAAAGATTGGGAGGTTTTGAGAGATGTTGAAAGAGAAGAGGAAGGAGATGTTGAATGAATTGAGCCGGGGGAGCATAGCAATTAGCTTTGATTTATGAATTTTTAAGAGCATTTTCCAACAGGGTAGAGGTAAATAAGGCCAGTAGCTCGTTGCTCTGGTGCTACTTCGTTGCGCGACTGTATATATTTTGAGAGCTCCGAGCTCTTTAATGCCCTTGTCCTAGAACCCGAAGTGATCAAAAAGTATGATGTCAGTGCAAGGACACATAATTATAATACATATTCCTTCCAAGTCTCTTCTCTCAGCAGCATAGGTATTCAAAAACACACGCAGTCAACCATATTTTTTAACTACCTATACAAAATATATATGTATAAGCCTATAGTAGTTTTGGGTCGTTTTATACTTTGCCAAAACTTAATGGATTCGTGAATTTCCCCAAAGTATTCAAAAGTGCCATATCATGCGGTTAATTTTACATCCAACCCGTTCTCGTGTCGTTTGGTGGGTCGCATTTTACCACCATAATTTTTTCATTCCCCCTTATGTGGGAAAGAAAATGAAATGAAGAATAAATTTTTACCCCATCTTTTGGCCAATATATTGCGACAAACTATTGAAACTGTGATTCATTGCAATTATAATTATTGTTTCCAGATTTGTTTCCGTTGTTGTTTTTTTTGGTGTCCATGAAGACACTGATGATAAATTGCGATGATGAAGATATAATCCTCTATCGTATCTCGGTCTTGACAATTAAAACAAAACTTGATCGTCCCGCACTTGGATCTCAGAGAGAGGTCTTTGTCGGTTCAATTTGTTTATTTCCAATCAAAATACATAACGCACCAATTAAAATCAATTTAATTCACTGCGTCAAACAGTCGTCGTGTGTCTCATCTCGCATGTACTGACTGTATTCACGTCGAAAAGAAAAATCAATCAATTGAAGGGGGCGTTTCAGGGGGTGGCAAAAGGTAGAATAACATTTATAAGCTTCCGCGAGAACTATAACTACAGATCTTTTATTTTCAATGAATAACCTTCGAGTCAATTTCAAAGAAGATACAAATCTAGCTCACTTCGAGAATCGATCCGTCAACGTTACCGACGACGACGACAACGCAGCTACTGACAAAGAGTGACGAGATGACATGACGAGACGAGACGACAAACGTCAAACGACAAACGACCGAATATACAGTTAGGATGACAACGACAACAATTTCCAACCACAACCACGCTGGCAGAGCGATTTATTCGCACTGCATGAACCGTTAGAACTCAACTGCCAAAGCGAATGCCAAAACAAAAACAGAAGCCTTTGCTCCGAAACGTTTTTATTTCACTTACAATCTTTCTTTTTTCGACTGACGATGACGACGTCAACGACGACGACGAAGCACACATGCCTGCTCCCTGTTCCCTTCTCCATCCATCCTACTGAGGGCGGCTGACGCCTTGTTGTTGTTGTTTTAGTAAGGTTTGGAAGTGCGCTCTCTATTTTTATTTTATTTTTATTATTTTTTGTTTAATTTAAGTTTAAGCAAATAAAAAAAAAACGAAATATGAAAAAAAAGAATTTCTTAATTGGAGAGGGCGCAAAATTCATTCAAGAAAATCCGAAGTTCAACTGTGAGCACTATGGGCATGTGGAGCTTTACGCATACGGAAGTTGAGCTTTTACTACGAGTGCCATCATCGTTATGGGGTGATTAATAGGGTGGTAACGTGACTGCCACATGTGATGAATTTCAAGGAGTTTTTTTTTTTGTTCGGTCTTAAAAAGTATCTTCAAGAGAGAAGATATTTTAGAATAAATATACAAATAGCACCTCATAACTTTGGAATCACATTCAGTTTTAAATGGGTTTCGTATTGAATCCCCAAAAAAAATAATCCCCACGGGATAATATCCCCAAACAAATTTAATCCATTTTGATATTATCCCCAGAGACGTAAGACAAATGCACAAAATCCCCAACTTAATAATTTATTTTGCTCCAAATCCCCAGTATCCGTTCCGTGCATATCTTCATTTATGCATGCAGTTTTTAGAAAAACTCTTATGAAATTCTCTTATTGTGATATTTATAAATGATAATGATAAACAGTTTCTAAACAAAAAATCACTATGAAGGCATGCACTTCTCAGTCTGACTTTAGTATTCATAGAGAATCATTGTATTCATAGTGCTTGCTTAATGCTTAGTGCTGTCTAAGTGTTGTTTTGTAGTGCCGAGTATTTCTTTTGTTTTGGAATAAAAATTGAAATGGATGATGTTATTGTTTCCAAATCTTTGGACTGCATTTCATGCAATATAAATGAATTTTAATATATTTAAAACAATTACGTTCAAGTAGTGAATCATGAGATTAAATCGTGCGCGCGATTTAATCGCATGATTCACTACTTGAACATAATTGTTTTGCGGATGGGATTTTCGCCCTGGGTATTCTCTCTTAGGGAATTTTGCTGCTGGGGATTTCGTTTTGGGGATTATGGATTTGGGGATTTTCCTTTGAGGATTATATCTTGCGGAAAATTATCACCAACCCGTTTTAAATGAAGCTCTTTAAAAACTCTACAAACTTTATGGTGATTTTGCAAAGTATACAAATATTAATCTTCTAGATGCAGTTATAAGCATTTTAGAACCTTACTTAGTTTCCAGAAATTCTGATTATATGCGGTTTTGAAAAACCTAAAACACCAAAGATCTTATGCTTTCTTGGTTTTGAAAAATACGTTTTAGAGTTAATTGTTTGTTGGCTAGGATTTCAAATCACATTTAAGAATGTTTTTATACTTTTTTTTAAATATATTTCAATAACTTAATGTGATAATATTATTTGGAAAACTGAATTTTTATTAATACATACATATATAATACATATATTTCAAGCCTGTTTTGTCTTTTTTTTGTGAAAAACCGTTTAAACATTAATGAGTCAGTTTTGCTTCCAGGATGACATATGAAATAACAACTAGTGTGCATTTTTTAACAATATTATGATATTTTGAAAGTATTAAAATTGAATATATTGAATATGAGATAATGGATTTTGGAAAACTAAGAGTATTAGGTACACATTTTATTAGAAACAAATACAAAAAACAGGAATGTACATTACCCTAAGAAAACCTGATATAATGTTTTTTTTTAATTTGAAAAGGTGATTTTAAAAATATGACATAATAAAAAGTGATTGTAGGTACAGATTAAGACTTAAGACAAGAAAAGTTTTTAAAAATTTGTAATTGGAATATCAATTGTTAAGAAGAAATTGAAAAAAGAGAATCGATATCGGATATGTCGGTAGCTCAATCTTTTTAAGATACAAATTATTTGGTGAAATAGTTTTTTTCTTATTTTAAACTTTTTTAAATCGATTTAACTAATTTTGATTAAATTTTCAAGCTGATATTTGAATTATTTTCAATTTGAAGAAGATATAAAATTACAATACTGTCCGAATCAAACAATTATTCCTAGATTTTAAAATAAAAAAGTGTGTTCCACGATTCCGTCCGTTTTTCAATCTGTCTCTCTGATCTGGCCTCTACAACCCAAAGCGTTGGGTCGAATGACTTAAAATTTGGAAATTATAATTTTGATCCGATTTGCGTTGACAGTAGTTAACGTTTTCAGTGAAAAATCGAAAATTTGAATTTTCTCAAAAACAAACTGATAGATTTTAGTTTAAATTTTTTCTAATTTTTAACTTCCCATAGGAAGTTATTGTAATGGGTTCGATTTGTCGAATTGAAAATTTTGACATTATTTGTCAACGTTTCAAGGTCCCTAGAGTCGAAATAAAAGATTTTTAGAAAGATGTCTGTGCGTGCGTTGTACGTACAATGTACATACTTCCGTACGTTCGTACGTCCGTACGTCTGTACGTTCGCGACGTTTTTTTTCGTCGTCCATAGCTCAAGAACAAGAAGAGATATCGAATTTAAATAAATTTTGTTATACAGATAATAAGGCAGAAAGATGCAGAAAGGGCTCTCAAGAAAATTGCGTGGGTGTTTTTTTTTACCATAGCATTATTTTATATTATATATTTTAACGTGATACAAAACATTTTTGGAAAAAAATCCAATTAACGGTTTTTTTTATAAATCAAAAAAAATTTGCCACCACGAAAATTTTACGACTAAAATATGATTTCATCTCCAAAACAATATTGTGCAACGAAGAATAATGTTTTTGTCATCTGGTAAAATTTTGAGAAAAATCTAATTGACAGTTTTTTTATAAAAAATAAAAACCTAAAAAAACCATTATTCAAAGTTGGTAAAAATTGCATTTCGACTCAAATATCTTTTCAAAAACTTGAGATTATGGCTTCAAACTTATTTTATCTTATAAGAAATATTATTTTCAACATTCGCAAAAATGTTGAGAAAAATCGAATTGACAGTTTTTTCACAAAAAATAAAAACCTAAAAAAAAATTAATAAAACTTGATAAAAATGGACTTTCGACACAAATATCTTTTCAAAACTTTGCGATATTGGCCTTAAACTACTTTTATCTTTCAAAAAACATTGTTTTCAAGATTCAGTAAAATTTTGAAAAAAATCGAATTGACAGTTTTTTTACAAAAAATTAAAAACCTAAAAAAAACAATACTAAAACTTGGTAAAAATTTACTTTCGACTCAAATAGCTTTTCAAAAATTAAAAAGAGGCTGGGATGCGACCCACACTGATAACTTCCTATCCCGTCTATCGATTTGTCTTGCTTAAAAGTTTGTCTAAATGTATCAATTCTTACCAAATTTGCGTTCTGTTTTTTGTAGATTTTATTTTTTTTATGAAAAAACGGACTGTTGGATTTTTATAAAAAAATTATTGAATATAAAAAACAATATTTTCTGTGAAAAAAAATAAGTTTGAAGCCAATATTTTTAATTTTTGAAAAGCTATTTGAGCCGAAAATCAATTTTTACCAACTTTTATTAATTTTTTTGTTTAGGTTTTTATTTTTTGTAAAAAAACTGTCAATTCGATTTTTCTCAAAATTTGTCCTAATGTTGAAAACAATATTTCTTATAAGTTAAAATTAGTTAGAAGCCATATTCTCAAATTTTTGAAAAGATATTTAAGTCGAAAATCAATTTTTACCAACTTTTGTTAAATTTTTTTTTCGGTTTTTAATTTTTTGTAAAAAAACTGTCAATTCTATTTTTTTCAAAATATTACTGAATGTTGAAAACAATATTTTTTGAAAGATAAAAGTAGTTTAAAGCCAATATCACAAAGTCTTGAAAAGATATTTGAGTCAAAACTCAATTTTTACCAACATTTTTTTATTTTTTTTTTTAGGTTATTATTTTTTGTAAAAAAACTGTCATTTCGATTTTTCTCAAAATTTTTCTTAATGTTGAAAACAATATTTCTTATAAGTTAAAATTAGTTAGAAGCCATAATCTCAAATTTTTGAAAAGATATTTAAGTCGAAAATCAATTTTTACCAACTTTTGTTAATTTTTTTTTCGGTTTTTAATTTTTTTTTTTTTTAATTTTTTGTAAAAAAACTGTCAATTCTATTTTTTTCAAAATTTTACTGAATGTTGAAAACAATATTTTTTGAAAGATAAAAGTAGTTTAAAGCCAATATCTCAAAGTCTTGAAAAGATATTTGAGTCAAAACTCAATTTTTACCAACTTTTTTTTTTATTTTTTTTAGGTTATTATTTTTTGTAAGAAAACTGTCAATTTGATTTTTCTCAAAATTTTATCAGATGTCAAAAACATTATTCTTCGTTGCACAAAATTGTCTTGCAGATGAAATCATATTTTAGTCGTAAAATTTTCGAAGTGACAAATTTTTTTTTTCAGTTTTTTTTGATTTATAAAAAAAACGGTTAATTGAATTTTTTTCCAAAAATATAATTGTTTTGTATCACGTTACAATATATAACATAAAATTTAATTCAAGTCTCTAGCGTCATTGGTTCATGAGATATTTAGGGTTAACCAAAATTTTCACCTTTTTCTTTAAACTGCTATGGTAAAAAAACCACCCACGTAATTTTCTTGAGAGCCCTTTCTGCATCTTTCTGCCTTATTATCTGTATAACAAAATTTATTTGAAGTCGATATCTCTTCTGGTTCTTGAGCTATGGACGACGAAAAAAACGTCGCGAACGTACGGACGTACGTACACACGCACGCACAGACATCTTTCTAAAAATCTTTTATTTCGACTCTAGGGACCTTGAAACGTCGAGAAATGTCAAAATTTTCAATTTGACAAATCGGACCCATTACAATAACTTCCTATGGGAAGTTAAAAATATTGGCTTCAAACTTATTTTATTTCACAGAAAATATTATTTTCGATATTCAATGAAATAAAATCTACAAAAAATAGAACGCAAATTTGGTAAAAATTGATACATATACACAAACTTTTAAGCAAGACAAATCGACAGACGGGATGGGAAGTTATCAGTGTGGGTCGCATCCCAGCCTCTTTTTTAAAAATAGAGTTGTATTTTTTGGAAAGAAAATCATATTTAACACCACTTTAGTCTATCAATTCTAACTTTTATCTGATATCTCCCTTGGATACCTATAAACATCAAAAGTCCTTTACTCAAAGATTTTATTCTATTAAATTTGCATTGGATTTATTTTATGTACTTAATTCTCTAAAAAGAAAAATAAAACCCATCAATGACGCAAAAAACAGCATCACAAAAAAAAATTAAAAGAACAAAAATCTATCTTCAACTTTCCGTGGGCGATAGATACGTATAAACATACATAGGTATACCCAACAACAATAATAATAACTATCCCAAACACACCTCAGATGCACATCACATTATTTCGAATTCCAATAAAGACCTCAAATTAAAGGCATAATCCCAGTCTAAGCTATACCAAAAAATAAAACTATCTATCTATCTATCTATCTAAACCCTTAAAGCTACAAATAGAAGAAGACGAAGAAGGAGAACAACAACAACAACGACGACATCAAGAGGAAGAATATAAACCAAAGACTACGTCGATGGCTAAAAATGGCATCCACCTACTCGATAAAGTTTATTAATGACGTTGGATTTTACCAATTCCAAGCGTGAAGGTGTATCATTCTATCGTTGCGTTGCGTTGGGTTGTTGGTTGAGTTTGTGTCTATCTATCGCCCGTAAGCCGTAATATCTAGGTACTCCTTCGGTATTCAGTCCTCGCTCAAATTTTGAGATACCAACGTTCGTCGTCCTCGTCGTTGTCGTTGATGATGATGATGATGATGATTATGATGATAATAACACAGACGTTGTTGTTGTTAATTTTTGTTTTCCAGAGAAGTCTCTTATCCATCGGAAAACCCTAACAACAAAAATTACAACAACAAAGATGTCGAAGTTGAACAGAGATACGAAAGTATATATAGCAAGTTTGGCTGGGTTTCAGATTCTGAATCGGATTCTGATGCTGATGACGGAAGACCGAAACATCCAGCTAACACCCACGTCTCACGAGATGCATAATATATTCTTGAAATATACATTTTTGTGGTGTTTATCTTACAAGACCAAGAGACCCGCATATGTTAGGAATAGACAGATTTTTTATTTCACTTTTTCGTTTTCCAATATCTGCTAACGAAAGAAAAAAATTCCCCTTAAAGCTTTATTTATTCCACTGGAAAGTGATGGATATATCAAAAGCTTTGATATGATGGGGAAATTTCAATTCCAGTGCCTCATGAGCGCAAGAGGGGTAACATTATAGAGGAGATAATGAAAATAAGGAAAGTTCGGAAAAATCTTGGAATTGTTGGAAATTCTTTTTTCGAACTTCCAGGAATGCATAAGCTTTCTATTCTATATTCCAGTGTTAGATGTTGACTGGAAAGTAGTATACCTGTAGTGTTTTTTCGGGAGATATACGAGTTTAGGATAGGACAATCATATTTTTAGAGATTTCTTTTTGTAATCCAAGATTTTTTAAACTTAGTGATTTATTTAAGTTTAAAAACGTCGGAATTAGGTTTAAAAACTTTCTGAAAATGGCAGAAGAATTGACTTTTTTTTGTGTCTTGATGTAAAAAGTTAGACAATGTTCAGAAATGAAATACATATCTAGGTAGGTATGTAGTTGGTTGTTCCAAGACTTTAATGAATGGAATCAAGAGAACCTCCTTATCGTATCGTCCCTGCACCAACAACAACAACAACAAAAGTAACAAAACCTACAAAATAAAAAAGGATACATAGAAAAAACTATAGTTATATAAGGTATGTTGTATATAAACCCAACAAAAGAAAAAGAAGAATCTGTAAATTGTAAATGGCTTCCGGTTTTGTTAAAGGCTCTGTTTTTCTTCTTCTTCGTCTTTCACCTGACTCATCACTTGCTTACATTTTATATAAAAATATGCGATGCGGTTAGGTTTTACGACTTTTAAAGTTTCTTCTTTTTATTTTTTTACATTTTTTTGTTGTTGTTTCTTTATTTTAAAAAAAAAAAGCAAGCCCAAAGACACAAAAAAGATGAAGATTTTTTAAACCTTACAAAAAAAGCTATAAATTTCATGCGTGTCCCAAGATTAGTTTTAGATAGGCACGAATGGATATATGAAAATTCTGGAAGATGAAAAAACAAAAAAAAGGTTAAGGGAGAGATGGAGATGGAGAGGTGTTTATATGATGTTCATATCCTTATACGAGTATAGATTCAAATCGCTTATATGTATGTATGTATGTTTGTGTGTATGTATATCCGGGGGTAAACTGAAACCGACATAACCCCAAGGATACTGTTAAATGATGAATTACTGTATATATGCGTGGGAATTGGATTTTGGATTTTTATCGCTCAATTTTGTAAATTTCCAAATAAAAAAAATTCTAAAATTCTTGTTCATACATATTTTTGAATTTCCTTTTTCAAAAACGATGCAGAAGTTTTTATTGAACATTTTTAAAACTAAAAAAGGAGCAGAGGTGGTAGAAAAATGGTTGAATGTGTATAATAAAAGACCTTACTAATGTTCAAGACATGAGCCCGTTATTGCACAGGCCCACATGACTTCAGAAAGATATTATCATACATATATACACTATCTATATTTTTTAGCTTTAAATTATATTTAAACCAATGTTTGACCTACGAGAGGTAAGAAGTTTGGAACAAATACCTATAATTCATTTAACCGAATCTAAAAACCAAGTTAGTTGGTATTACAAAAGACTGAAAAGAAATTATCATAATGTTTTAGTTATTTGCTTTGAAATCAATAAACTAAAAAAAGTAAGTATACGCCACAGTGACTGATACTTTTTTAATACAATTGTATCTTATTTTTTTTTAATAAAGTTTCTTCAACTTTAAATGCATTTCCATTATGTTTTTTAAATTTAAAAGGTTTTAAAGGATTAAAACACAACGAAAGCTTTCCGTAAAGAAAGTTCTCTTTAAACCTTACACTTAGCCCCTCCACCACGTTCTGTGATACATTATTAACTTCCCATAGGAAGTTATTGTAATGGGTCCGATTTGTCGAATTGAAAATTTTAACATTTCTCGACGTTTCAAGGTCCCTAGAGTCGAAATAAAAGATTTTTAGCGAGATGTCTGTGCGTGCGTGTGTACGTACGTTCGTACGTCCGTACGTTCGCGACTTTTTTCTCGTCGTCTATAGCTCAAGAACCAGAAGAGATATCGACTTCAAATAAATTTTGTTATACAGATAATAAGACAGAAAGGGCTCTCAAGAAAATTGCGTGGGTGAACATTTTGGTTAACCCTAAATATCTCATGCACCAATGATACAAGAGACTTGAATTAAATTTTATATTATATATTGTAACGTGAAAAAAAAACAAAATATTTTTGAAAAAAAAACCAACTAATGGTTTTTTATAAATAAAAAAAAAACTCAAAAAAAAAATTGTCAGCTCGAAAATTTTAGGATTAAAAGATGATTTTATCTCTAAAACAATTTTGTGCAACGCAAAATAACGTTTTCAACATCTAGTAAAATTTTGAGAAAAATCGAATCGACTGTTTTCTTACAAAAAATAAAAACCTACAAAAAATTAATAAAAGTTAGTAAAAATTGATTTTGGACTCAAATAACTTTTCAAAACTTTGAGATATTGGCTTCAAACTAATTTTATATTTTGAAAAATATTGTTTTCAACATTCAGTAAAATTTTGAGAAAAATCAAATTGAAAGTTTTTTAACAAAAAATAAATACTTAAAAAACGCATTACTAAAAGTTCGTAAAAATTGATTTTCGACTCAAATATCTTTTCAAAAATTTGAGATATAGGCTTCAAATTAGCTTTATTTTATAAAAAATATTGTTTTCAATATTCAGTTATTTTTTTCATAAAAAATTAATATCTACACAAAATAGTATGCAAAATTGGTAAAAATTGATCTTCGGTTCTTAATATCTCGTGGATAATAGGAAACAGTGACTTTAAATTAATTCCATTTATCCAATTTGTATTTGTTTATATCAGAAATAAAAACTTTTCAGAAATGCTACTAAAATTGGTAAAAATCAGTTAGCGACTAAAAATCTCGTTAACAAAAATAGATTTTGAAATCAAACTATTTCATCATTATGCAAAATATTGTTGGTTATTTTTAAATTTTGTACAATAATTTAACTGATAACTTTTTTTAACAAAACACGAAAACCTACAAACCTTTTAATCAAGACAAGTCGACAGACGGGATGGGAAGTTATCAGTGTGGGTCGCATCCCAGCCTTTTTTTATTTCTTTATTTACATTTGAATGTTAAAAATTGTAACATTTTCATTACCTATTCCAACATATGTCCAATTTAGACGGACGTACAACTTTAAAGATGAAATATTTTCGATTTCTTACACAAATTTACTGATATTAAGTCAACAAGACATCCAGTAAAGAGGGGTCAAAAAAGGAAACATATACACGATTCACTTTGGATCCTAAATATTAACTTCTGGGAGTTTTTATAAAAATTTACTTTTTGTTCAGTTTTTCTATTGGAAGTTATCGTAATTGGTCGGAATTGTAAAATTGAAATTTTGAATATTTCTTTCCGCTTTAAGGTACCTGGAATCTAAATCCATAATTTTTAGCATAATGTTCCGTGTACATTTTTGCGTCGAGTAATCTTAAAAACTACTAAATATTGTTTTACAGCTATCAATACCAATGTATGTTGAAAAAGCTTAAGAAAACTCAACTAATTCAAAAAAGTGACCCGACAAATCTACGAACCAATTATGCTATTGATTTCAATTGAATTGTTTATTATACTTTGTGACGTCAATAAACTTAAGAAAAAATCAACTTAAAATATTTGTGTTTTAAAAAACTGATAAAAAAAAAACTTGGCACCTCGAACATTTTATATAAAAAAATAATTTTGCCTCAAAACTAACTTCATGCATCTAGTTTAATTTTTAGAAAAATCGAACCGATCGATAGTTTAAAAACAAAATACAACTAAAAATAGTTAAAATTTAATTTTTAATTGTATATCATGAATAAATTAACATACTGACTTCAAATCTAGTTTTTGTTACAAAAAAAATTATTTTTCATTTCAAAAAAAAAATGAAAGAAAGATACATTCAACGTTTTTTTTTATATATACAAAACTTCAAAAAATTGTTAATTGTGTGGACTTAGAAAATAGGAAAGAATTTTAGAGGAGATACGATTATCTAAATAATATAAAAATGGAGTTGGGTAAAGAATTTCACATTCTTGATGTGCGGAAATAAAACTAATCTCCATAGTTGAACGTATGTCTGAAATTCAGCTCAAGGCTAAACAGATGAGCATTGTTTGTAAAAATATCGAATATAATAATTCCTCATTGGAAAATGCTGTCGATAGCTAATCATCCGCTGCCGTTGGTAATTCACTTCTGAAGAACAAGGATGTGAATTAAAAAATGAATATGCAAAGTTGAGGGTACTGTCGTCAGCGAAACAGTTTAATGAATTATAAGTGCAGACACAAAAGTGAGTATGCAAAGTTGAGGGTACTGTTGTCAGCGAAACAGTTTAATGAGTTATAAGTGCAGACAAAAGATCGTTTATGAATATAAGAAAGAGAGTCGGAGACAAACAGAGCCCTGGGAAACACCAGTATTTATTTTAAAAATTTCAGAATTGAAATCATCCAATACAACTTATATTGAACGGTTAAAAAAGTATCGGGTGATTTTTTTGAGGTTAGGATTTTCATGCATTAGTATTTGACAGATCACGCGGGATTTCAGACATGGTGTCAAAGAGAAAGATGCTCAGTATGCTTTGACATTTCATCATGAATAGACTTACTAACGAGCAACGCTTGCAAATCATTGAATTTTATTACCAAAATCAGTGTTCGGTTCGAAATGTGTTTATCGACGAATTTTGTTCAGCGATGAGGCTCATTTCTGGTTGAATGGCTACGTAAATAAGCAAAATTGCCGCATTTGGAGTGAAGAGCAACCAGAAGCCGTTCAAGAACTGCCCATGCATCCCGAAAAATGCACTGTTTGGTGTGGTTTGTACGCTGGTGGATTCATTGGACCGTATTTTTTCAAAGATGCTGTTGGACGCTACGGTGAATGGCGATCGCTATCGTTCAATGCTAACAAACTTTTTGTTGCCAAAAATGGAAGAACTGAACTTGGTTGACATGTGGTTTCAACAAGATGGCGCTACATGCCACACAGCTCGCGATTCTATGGCCATTTTGAGGGAAAACTTCGGAGAACAATTCATCTCAAGGAATGGACCGGTAAGTTGGCCACCAAGATCATGCGATTTGACGCCTTTAGACTATTTTTTGTGGGGCTACGTCAAGTCTAAAGTCTACACAAATAAGCCAGCAACTATTCCAGCTTTGGAAGACAACATTTCCGAAGAAATTCGGGCTATTCCGGCCGAAATGCTCGAAAAAGTTACCCAAAATTGGACTTTCCGAATGGACCACCTAAGACGCAGCCGCGGTCAACATTTAAATGAAATTATCTTCAAAAAGTAAATGTCATGGACCAATCTAACGTTTCAAATAAAGAATCGATGAGATTTTGCAAATTTTATGCGTTTTTTTTTAAAAAAAAGTTCTCAAGCTCTTAAAAAATCACCCATTAGTTTCTAATTTAATGAAGAATAGATTTATCAATACCAAAAGAACGCATTTTCGATGAGAGAGATTGGTGTCAAACTCTATCACATGATTTTTAAATATCAAGTCCAATAATCTAACTTTCTCCGAAACGATGTAAAGATTTCTTTCCCCGTTCGGTATGTGATGTTACAAGTCTTTCTTACTTGTTTGAACTTATTCCGGTTTTAAATTGGTTCAAAGTAACAAATAACTACACAAAAAAAACAGCCTAACTTTAATTATTAATGAAATACTTTTTGAAGGTCTGGCAACGACAAATTGGTTTTCTTTAAAGAAATAATTATTCTAGACGCACCAATGAGAAGTTATCAGTGTCGATTGGAACCCAACCTCATTTTTTTCAGCACCCACTATTATGATGTTTCAAGTTGATCCAACACATACTTTTCTGCACTTTTATTAAAATGGTGCGATCCAAAAAAAGCCTACTCTTTACGTACAAACATTTGAAACATTTTGTTTTAAATTCAATAAACTTGAAAAGCAAGTATACGCCACAGTTGACTATAATTCTTATTGCTTATTTTACAGAGAATTAACCGATAGCTTTCTAAAACTATTTAATCTCACAATGTGTCTTTATAACAAAAATGATTCAAAATGAACTTTGTTTAGCTTTAAAGACTATTCTTATTATGTTCACTTTCAAAAAAAAAAAATGATGAAATTAAAATCAAAATGACTTATTTAAAGTACAACTACAACTTTTTTAGTTTGTCTTCGAACCTGAAACTCTTCAAATTTAATACCAGTGTTTTCTTGGAAAATCTATCCATAGTATAATAGGATTTTACACGAATAACAAAAACAATATGCATAGTATGAATAACACCGATAAAAGTTAGAGTAAAATCTAACTATGGATGGGTTTTTGAAATTTATACGAGTCTCGAATAGATCTTATGTGATATCGTTCTCAAATGTTGATACGATTGATATTGCATTTGTATCTCGATGGCTGTGTTCGTTGAGTACTTTGTGCATTTGGAATCATATTGTGTGTTTTCCATTGGGGAAAAAATCAATCTATTACTGTTGATATTATTTAGTTTTGTTTAGTGAAAATGGACTAACTGGGCTTATTTTGCAAGAAAAAACAATAGAAAAGATATTTATGTTTTTCTATGTTTCCACCAAAGGTTTATCTCAGTTTAGATTAAATAAATCTTTTTGGTATTTCCACCGCACAAGAAGATTTAAAAATGATTAAGTATGACGGCACTTTCTAAAATTCAAATGGTGTTTCGATGTTTTCGATGTGTGAAGTGCAAGTGAGATAGTTTGATTCGTGTTAAACAATGAAGAACTGATTAGTTCAGCACCATATAAGAATATGCTACCTACTCCATCTGCAATTTTTTTTTTTAATTTGATTAAAATAAAACTATATTTTTTGTACACAAACATGCAAATAAACAGACCATAACGCATTATCTGTAAGACCAACTCCTTTACACAGTTTTTCTTCACAAATTTTGACTCGACTCCGATCCCCGACCGGTATTGAGGCGAATCAAGCTCATTTCAACTCGATTCAGGTATATAAAGAATTTAGGCGAGCTTCAAGCTCTCTTCAACGCCACATGTTAATGTAGTAGTCTACGAACAAACCCCCTCCTTGAAGCAATTGTTAAATGAACTTTTTTTTAAAAAGAATCTCAATTTCCACATATTTTCTTACCATTTTTTCTTGAAAATCGTTCATTTTATTAGTTTTAGTTAGTTTTTTTTGCTAAGTTAATTTTAACATTTGATTTTCACAAAACTTTTTTCTATTTGTGTGTTTTTTTTATTATTATTTTGACAGATCTTCTTTCAGTTGTACCAATTTTTAAATACAAAAATCTGGCTACTGCGGATCGTTTTGTTGGCAATTTCTCACTGTACTATAAATGGAATTCCAAAAAAACGCACTCAATAATGGCGAACAAATACACATCAATTATTTTATTACCGTGGCCAGAATCATTTTATTTTTAAAAATTTAAGAATCCACGGTTTGTCTGAAGGTCGTTCTTTTCAAAAACTAAGCGCTCTTTCGAATTGTATGATAAGTCTCACCGTTGATATAATTAAATTTGATTTTGAGCAAAAAAAAATAATGAAAATTGATTTAAATCCCGCCAGAGTCTCATAGTAAACAAAAATAATAATATCCTTTATTTCAATGTTCATATTAATTTCCCTATTTCTTAACATTCTGTAATACTAGCACAGAAATAAAAACATAAATATTGAAAACCAAAAGAATGTTATTATTAAGGAAAACGTACTCGAAAAATAATTGAAAACATCAGAATATAAGAACCTTTCAAAACTTAAAAAAAAAACAAGATATGGGTTATTATACAAAAGTTGGGTAACTTTTGAGGATATTTTGTTTACGATAGTTTTTAAATCAAACTTCTATAAATTCGGGTGTATATGATAGCTAATCTAATTAATATATTGTTCCCAATCGGGCCAGTCACTTTTTTGAGTACATTGTAAGATATTTAAAAATTTCAGAATTTGACTGCCAGAGGACTGACGAGTATACACAGTTTTGAAAGTATTATAATGAAATTTAATACAAATTAGTAAAAATCTCTTTGGATTTAATAATGATCACTTAAAATCACTTAGAAACAATTAAAAATAATTATTTATATGTAATACTAGGAGAAAATACTACATCAGTTTTCAAAACCGACTTTTGACATTTAACGTAACGTTATTCACTTATCTTTTACTACTTTCACATAGTTTTACTAAATATTTCAAAGTAATCAACAAACAAAATCTAACAATATTCATCTTAAAAGTACTAATGATCAAGAAATGAAGAACAATAACAATTTACCTGACACAGAACTGACGCCACACTACTGACGAAAAAGACGAAATTTGAGATTATAATCTGGACTAATGTTTTTTTTTTTGTAATTTCAAATATCAACAAACTACATTTTAACAAATCAAAGTCTAATACAAATAAATAAAAATAAACTTTAGATTAACAAAAAAAATAACGACTCACCATAAAACTGACGTGTTGACTGGCTAGGGACGTGTATAGACAACAAACATAACCCAAACTCTGGTACAGTTATGGTGGCCGTCAAATTGTGCGACACGGCAACTAACTTTATTACCAACATTAAAATTCAAAGTGGGATTTGACGTTGATTCGGCGATATTCGCACGAATTTTAAATTTAAATAACACACACGAAACTGACGAATAAAACTGAACACAAAATTTCTTATTTTTTTAAATAAAGTGGAGAACACTGCATTATGAAAGTTGTAGTATATATTAAACTATATACATCGCAGATTGTATTAATTTCATAAGTATTTTCAAATCAATGATAATGTTTAATAGACAGTCACTTAATGGTTGGTTTTCAGGGTTGTGACATGCCAGAGGACTGACGTTTTAAGAACTAGTTGTGTTTTTTTAATAACTTGTATTCAAAATGAAGAACTGAAATTGGGTGACTAAATAAAGGTCTTTCCATTGTTTTAAAATAAATTGCAATCTCAATAAAATATAATCAGACTTTGTATATGAGCCGTTTATTTTGAAAGTGGCATAAGTCACTTTTTCAAAAAAATCGAGTTAATGGCAACACTAAATACAATTGAACGGTATCTTTTCATTTTTAAAAAATTTGCACTCAATAAGTTGAGAACTATTGAGATTTCTTCGAGAGAAGTATTGGTAATTAACGGTATAACAAATATCTTAAATATCTCGACTTAAAAAAAAGTGACTTATGCCACTTTCAAAATAATATTGGTTGATGACATCGAGTTACCCAACTTTTGTATAATCACCCATATCCATACTCAATTTTATTCATCTAGCAAATATCGAACATTTAAAAAATACACTTGATAAAAATTTAATAATTATCATTTCAATGTGAAGTTCCAAAAAAAAACTAATTTCCAATTTTCTTCTTTCAAAAACCTAATTAGATACTCATAATAACTTTTAATGGAATCATCAAGAATATGTCTTAAATTTTTCTTAAAAAAAAGCAAAAAAGAAAAATAAAAGATATTAAAAATTTTCTATATAAAAAGGAAAACTCATTAATTGATGTCAAATTTTTTTTCAAGATATTTGCACAAAGTTTTTCTTGTATGTATTTCTTGTTCATTTGAACTTATTCAATTTTAAGTTGCATCTCTCAAGTCTAATCATCATATCGAACAACCCCCAAGTGGGCCCCAAGTGGAGCACCACCTGATGATAGTCGATGTCGATTTCGATTTTTCTTTTGTATGTGTTTTTAACTTACCATTTCGCCCTGTTTAGTTGTTGTAGTTGTTTTTGGGTGCATCAATATTTGAAGAAGCGGCCAAACAGTCAATTAAATTCATGACCGTACAAGAATTCCACAAAAGCCATTTTCCAACAAAAGCAATGAAGAATGTCGACCGATGTCGATGACGATGACGATAAAAGAAAAAAGAAAATAATTTCCAAAAAGGAGGAATTAATTGAGTTTTCCAACAGAGTTGTACATTGTGCAAGTTTTTATAAGGGGGAGGAAAGGGGGCTGTTGGGTAAAGGAGATACAACAAAACAAAAACTCAGTACACAAAAAATACTTCTAAATTGAAGTTAAAATGCATCTCAATCAGAAATATATTGTGCATAGACTTGAAGAGACATAGTGAGGGAATGTTTAAGCATTGAATGCGTTGTTCTTCAAAAAAAAAACTTACCATGAACACGAACAGCAGCAACACCAGCAGAAGCAGCATGGCTTCTGGGATTGCTGCCTTTGGAGTGGTGCCTCTTGGAGTGCATTATTATTGCCGGTGCCCAGGACACTGGTTGTTGTTAACACACCGCCCACATGAATGCCACCGGGAGCAACAACTGTGGTGATTCCGCTACCGCTGCCGTTGCCACCACTTCCGCCTCCACTTCCGACACCACCACCACCGCCACTACCTCCTCCACCGCCTCCGCCACCGTTTCCATTACCTCCAGTTAGTTGAACATTACTTGTGGCTTGTGATGCAGAGCCCATGCCACGGAGACGGCACCCCGATGGCAGCTCTGAAACCGTACAGGACATCCTATTTCGAACACAGTATATAAATGATGGTTAGGTTAGATTTTTAGAAGGAGCATAGATACGTATAGTCGAGGGAATAAGGTAAATTCAATTTTGAAAAGTTAAAAGCTTTATAAACGAGACTATATAGAAGGAAAAACAGATGAACTCACTGAGTTCTGTTGCCAGAATTTGTGTTTGCTGCTGGGTCTATGAAACAGGATTACTATATTTGCTGTTGTTGCCGTTTTTGATACTGGTGCTGGTGCTGGTGAGCCTTGTGCTGATGCTGATGCTGGAGCTGGAGCTGATGGTGAGCGAAGAAGCACTTGAGTGAACTTCAAACGTTCCAATCTTTCCACTAGCCATCACACCGGTTCATGTTAAACTCTGCAATGAGTGAAAGAAATGGAAGAAAAACAAATTTTACTATAAATAATAATTATAAAATTTTATATATTTTTATTTATTGGAAATTTCACTTTGATCTACGGCTAGGGTACGTTAACTGTCGAAAATATAATTGGCTTTTCTGTGCTCTGATTGCAGAGTGTATAGCTGAAAAATGCTATGAAAGGTGTAGGAACATTGCAAATGACTGACTGCTGGTTTGTATTTTATGTTTATGATGGACATAAAAGAGGGAGGAAATCCGGTAAAATACCTGCTTTAGAAATTTAAGACCTTATTTTTTTTTATTATTTAAACACCCCCAAAAAGGCTGTCCTATATGTAACACTATATTGGCTGTTTCAAACAGTAATTGTTATTTGAAATTTAAATTGGTAACTCTGAATCAGAGTTTTAGTAATTGAATTTTTGAAATGAAATTAAGTTAAATGGATTTAAAAAATGGCCAGTAAATAAAAGATTTAAAAACGGAATGAATTTGAGAGGAGTTCTAGAATTTTTGTAAGATTATTACTTTCTTGAGGTTTTAAGATCAGATCATGTCTAAGAACTTTTAAAAGCTATGCAAAATAGTTTCACTCATATGTCTAAAATTCCACTTAAAAAATGGAAATCCCACTTAAAAAAATGGTTCTATCTATCTTAAAAGTTTCAACACTTTTTCAGAATCAGTTTTAAATTAAATGTAAGATATACCAAATTTTTTGAAACTTTTTAACTTTAAACGAGTTCTAATTACATTTCAAATTTTTCAATTTGTTCGTTTTGTCAAAAATATTTATTTGGTCAAAAATATGAACTTTGAAATGTATGCAATAAATAATTGAAGTTTAAGCTTTTTCGAGAAGTTTGTCAACATATTGGGGACTTTAGACCAATTTGTGAATTTTTCTTCTTATTACTCGAAAGTTAAATAGAATATTTTGTGTAAGACAAAATAGGTTTAAAATCAATACATTTATTTCTTATCTCAATATTTTTAGTAGGATTTTATAGTTTTGTTAAAAAAAAAGCTGTCACTGTTATTTTTCTAAAAACTATATCGGATGTCAAAAACGTCATTTTTCATTGTATACAATTCTGGAGGCAGAATCATTTTTTTGTTTATAAAATGTTCGAGGGGACAAATATTTTACTTCTTACTTTCTGGATTTATAAACGGACTAGTTGTTACCCCCGACTTTGTCTGCGTGGAAAAAAAGTAACGCTGTCTATTGTTAAATACATTTCAAAAATAATTTTCATTAAATTTCACTTAAGCCTTGTTTTAATTGGAGTTTATGTGAGGGTACACCACACAGCTCAAGTGAGGTAAGAAACTGTGCTGGGTATAAAGTGGGCTACACTGAGTGCATGGCTAAGTCTATTGATATATGTATACTCATTCATTTTTTTTTTTTTTAACAACATTTTTTTTTGAAACTATAATCGCTTGATATTATCACGGTAAACACTTGCATTAAGTTCAGAATAAATCCGTCAGTCTCATAGCTCTCGACATCAATTTTAAATAGGAAATTATATAGGGACATAGTCTGTTCTCAACCCACCAAATAAAAGAAGAAACTCCTAATGACAGACAACGATAATACTCGTATGTTTAAACGCAGAAAGTACCTAATGATATACTACTAATTGTTTTTAAAAAAAAAAGAATCTATGGAATATCTTATCATAAGTGTTACTGGCGGATCTGCTCTAATAAGCTGGGACTGAGATATTTAACCGGGGTGAAAAGTAGCTTCAAACATTCTCCAGCTTCGTGACTGCCTTCAGACAAAAAATCATGTCAAAATATTGCTCCGTTGCGTCGTGAAAGACGTACAAACAAACAATAAACAAACATACTAACAAACCGATTTTTCCATTTATAATATTAGATTTTAAGCAAAATCGTGTTAGTGTTTTTTTTCGTTTTTTTAAGACCAAAAATAACATTGGGCGCAATATTAACTTTTCTAGTCAAAAATAAAAATTCGAATTTTCACAAAAACGGGTAGATAGATTTGTTTGAAATTTTCTCAAACAACTATTTTAGAAATCATTTTTTTTAAATGCGATTATTTAAAAACGGGTCAACATTTCAGCATTTATCGACGTTTCTAGAATCTGGATTTTGAGATCTGGTAAAATTGTTAGAAAAATTCGAATCGAAAGCTTTTTTTTAACAAAAAATAGAAACCTAAAAGCATTCTACTAAATTTTAGTTAAAATTGATTTTAAACTCAATATCTTAGCAAAAATTAAAGATTTTGGCCTTAAAGTAATTTTATCTCAACATTCGATACAAATCTAATTGACAATTTTGTATAAAAAATTAAAATTGGTATGAACGTTTCACATACCCGTGGCATGATGGTTAGTGCGTTGGACTGTCATGCCAGAGGTCTTGGGTTAGATCCCTGCCTATGCCATCTAAAGTTTTTTTCACGGGTACTGCCTCTTGCGAGGAATTGACAAATTCTCCGAGGGTATTTCTTGTCATGAAAAGTGCTTTCTCTAAAATTAGCCGTTCGGATTCGGCATATAAACTGTAGGTCCCCTCTATTCCTGACAACAGTACTCGCACACAGGAATGGTTGAAAGTTGTCACTCACTAGGTCCTAGTTCTCAACGGACTGTTGCGCTACCCATTATATTTATTTTATTTACATCGGATGTCAAAAACGTTAGTTTTCATTGCATACAGAATCATTTTTTGTTCATAAAATGTTCGGGGGGACAAATATTTTATTAAAGGTCTAATTGTTACCCCCGGCTTTGCCCACATGTTAAGAAAGTAACGTTGTCTATTGTTAAATATATTTAAACAAAATAGTATTCATTAAATTTCATATAATTGTCTTATTTTAATTGGAGCTTATGTGAAGGAATACCGAACTGCTTCAGTGAGTTAAGAAACTGTGCTGGGTATAAAGTGGTCTATACTGAGCTCATGACTAAGTCTATTGACAAATACTCCCTCATTTGTTTGTTTATTTAAAACAACATCGTTCCTTAAAGCTATAATCACCTTTTAAGAGAAAAATTGATTATTATGTATACGAGTATGATATTATCAGAGTAAACACTTGCAATAAGTTCAGAATGACTCTGTACTAAATTACAAAAATATTCCATCATACTCATAGCTCTCGACATTGGTTTAAATAGGATATTAGATAGGGACATAGGGATATAGTCTGTTCCCAAAAGTAGCTTGAAGCACTCTTTAACTTCGTGACTTCCGTCACACAAAAAATTGTTTCAAAGCATTGCTCCGTTGCGACTTGAATGACGGACAAACAAACAAACTGACTTTCCCATTTATAACATTAGAATAGATTTTGGGAAAAATCTTGTTAGCCTTTTTTTTTCGTTTTTTAAGACCAAAAATAACATTAGTCGCAATACAAATATCCTAGCCAAAAATCAAAAATTCGAATGTTCTCATAAACGGGTAGATAGATTTTTTTGAAATCTTCTCAAACATTTATTTTATATATAATTTTCTTTTTAATGCGATTATTTAAAAATGGGTCAACATTTTGGCATTTCTCGACGTTTTCAGAATCTGGTTTTTGACAACTAGTAAAATTGTTAGAAAAATCGAATCGACTACTAAATTTTGGTAAGAATTAATTAGCAACTCGAATATCTAAGATTTTGGCCTTAAAGTTATTTTATCTAAAAAATATGGTTTTTAACATTCGGTACGAATCAAAGTGACAGTTTTGTATAAAATATACAATGCACAATAATCAGCATCAAACAGTCAACACCATTAACGCCCGAGGATGGAATAATAATTCCGAAACGCGTCGCGAAAATAAAATTATTTATAATATATATGTTGTGTTTAAATTTGTTATTTATATTGAAATAAAATAACTTTTTAAAAACAAATCATTTTGATTTTTTATATATCTTATATCAACACACAACGGGAGACCAAAAACCATCAAATATGAAAATATACAAATTGGTATGAACATTCGACTTCAATATTAAGAGAATAAATGAAGGGCTTGACTTAAAAATTATTTAATTCTGAACAAAATTTTGTTGTTAGGGTAAGTTTCTTAAAAACTACCATCGGAATTTCTTTATAAAAAATACAATTATTTGAAAAATGGTGCTTAAAATTAAGTTCCAACAAAAATACCTCGATTACAAAAACAAGTATTGAAATCAAACTTATTTTAACATATGCAAAATAGTATTGTTAACTTTTATTTAATTTTTAAGACATACCTAATTTATAGCAAAAACCTACAAAAACAACTCAAGTGATCTCTCACTTTCGGAAGACGGACAAAAATGTGAACTAATCAGTGTGAATCGCATCCCAGCCTCCGTTAACCTTTAAAAATTAATTTAAAAATAAGTAAATTCTTATAATTTTCATATGACCTTTATCTTTGTGTCAATGTAAAATAAAAAGAGTTTTCTTCAAAAATGTTACCAAAATTTCTATATTTTCGTTCAACATTCTAAATATAATAAAAATCTCTATTTTATTTTATAATCAAGCACGTACTACAACCTAGTTTTGCACTTTATCTCATTTAAATACTAAATTGGGCTTATTTTGAAACAACAAACATTCAATTATTTTAATAGGAGTATTTTTTCTATATTTAGTTTCAATTTCAAATATTTTATACCACCTATGTTTTTACTGGGTGGAGGAGCTCAAAAAAATATATAATTGAGAGAGGCATATTTAAATACCAACAATGAACCTTATTTTTAAAAAATACACATTTTAATTATTTTTTCCTACAGAAAATTAAAACTACACTAATAATCACCAGTAAAATTTATAGACAACCTCGTTATATGCCTATTCTCTCCTTAAATTAATTCCAATTAAATGCAATACAAATAGTTTTTATTTAGTACTACTACAAATAAATATATTAAACATTTTCTAATTAAATTTGTAATTGGGAGTGGAATTAAAGCAATCATAGTTTTAAAGGATACACTGTGGAGTATGTGGACTATTTTTTGTTGGTAGATTGTCATCAAAGAATAGATTTGTTCTTGAATTCTGATTAAATAGACATGATATAATTATTTATATCATTTGTTAACATTGCTTATTAATCGATAACATACAATAAAATCCCATTGGTCATGATTTTAGATATTTTAATGTCATTAATGTCATCTATCGCATATTAGAACAATAAAAGTGCATTTTCTTTTCGATTTTTTGGGGGCACGAATCCAACTCAAAAACATAGCCTCAAAATTCCATTTTAGTAAATAAATAAGTTTTCTCTTTTTAAATTAAACTAAAGTTAAATAAAAAAAATGGATACCTTAACTTTTGGTAATTTCCTTAATTCATATAACTCCTGAGCTTTTGAAATTATTTTATCTTTTAACCGACTATCGACTGAAAAAAATAAAATAATTTTTCTACCTATGATAATTTAAAAAAAATTAAGAACCACCTAGCTTAGCTTGAATTGGTAGCTATTTGTTTACAAACAAAAAAACCCTGATTTCCCCAAATGAAACCTTTTTTTTTTTTTTGAGTCTTCTATAATGCTCCTATTTGTACTTGACCCTTTTTTGTCGACCTTTTTTTTGTTGTTGTTAATCTACTACTAGACTTCTTATTAAAATATTTTCAAACTTAGACTCACTAAAATATCCACTTAAACGATGAACTTTTAAGACATTTAATGTAGACTTCTTTCTATATCTACACTTTTTATATATACATATATATGTTATGTATATCTACTTTTAAGCCTTGAAACAATATTAAATTTTAATTAAAATCCCCCTTTTTTCTGCAAACAAAAGAATAATAATAAGAATAAGATTTTACATAATTTAGCACTAACCAGCTTGTTAAATGTGATGGTATTGTATGTATATGTACATACCTAGTATACAAGTCTTGTGTTTTTTGGGTCGCCATATACCATTGGGGGCATAATTTAATAGCTTTTTCTCAAACAATGGAAAAAGTAGTCGGTAGTAAGAATAATATTTTCAACATTTGTTGTTTAAGTTTTTTTTTATTTTGTTTTGTTTTTGTTTATTCTTAAGGTCCTTTAATTTTAAACAATAATAAACTTTTCTACTCCACCATCATCATCATCATCAACATCGTCATCATTCACAAAAACAAAGAACAGAAAACTTACTATACCATAAAACTTGTAAATCTTCCATTTTATCGGTCTTAAATGCTCTTCTTTTGCATGAAAAGTTTTCAAAGTCATAGTGTAGATTCTAGATAGTATATGTAGTGTAGATGTAGACGAAGAAGTAGAATATGTGTTTATATTCCTTTGGGCCAAAACTAAATGCTCTTAACAAGCATTCCACCATCTACATTCCTTTAAACCATTATTTTATAGGTATGTCTATATTATATACATACATACGTACATATATATCCTTTTTGTTTAAAAATGTTTATATACTTTAAATGAATGACACGAAAAATGTATGAGGGGACAGTGTCTTATTTTTTTGTTGTTGTATTTTAGTCTGTTTTTATTTTCATGAACAAACAATCGAGTTGCCATTTTCACTATGACATGTTCGTGTCAGTGAATTATTTTAATCTGAAATAATATTTTTCCTTAAAATTAAGGACATTTTTGTTTTTATTATTATCTCCTCCTTTTTTTTAAATCCAAATAAATGCGTTTATGGACATCAGCAGAAACCATCAAGAGGAGGGTTTTGTTCGAGTGCATGACAATTTGAGTTTCACTACACAATGAAAAAGTTAAAAAAATAAAAACAAAAACATCAAAAACAACAACAACAAGAACTCAAAACAAAACGAACAAACCCATTAACGACCATTCTTTCGCCTGATACACAACACAACACAGAAGAATACTAAGGCATCAAATTGAAGTCGTGAAAATTTGCTTAAGCTTTTACTTTTGATGGCAACATTTTTAAATTCACAGATGTGTCCTAAAATTGTTTATCCGGATATATAATACATATCGGAATCCAAAATTGAATATCCAAAACATCCAGAAAGTAGAAATCGATAAAGTGTCTCATATATAGGCACTTTCGAGATAGTTCAAATTTTTATATTGTCTCCTTTAATTAATTATCCGGATATACAACACAGATCTGAGTCCAAAATTGAAAATCCGAAACATCTGGAAAGTAGACATCGATATAGTGTCTTTTATATAGACACTTTGGATTTAGTTACGATTTCCATATTATTCCCTTTAATTGATTATCCGGATATGTAAAATAGATCGAAATCTAAAATTGAATATCCGAAACATCCGGATAGTTCCGGTTACACGGGAAGTTGAATGAGGCAGCAGAAATCGATAGAGTGGCTCTTATAGCTACTTGATTATCTGAAACTATCCGGAAATCTCGGATCTCTAGTGTCTTCTTGGCATCTGAATATCCGACTACCTTGAATTTAAATTTGAATTTGGATTCGGATATTTTAAACTTTTCATAATATCGTGTGTTATTTTTGAAAACAAACAATCAGCAGCCAATATGCAAACCGCACCAAATGCTAAAGATGGCTTAAGGATTGTCTTCATCAGATATACGAACAATTTTCCATTTAAAGAAGCTAATTAATTAAAAATAATAACTGTTAAATGCACAAAATACTCTACAAACTTCTCGAACAGATTTTTATTTCTGAAAGTAAATTTCCACAATGGCGAAGTGTTGTTCTGGCGTTAAGCTATTAGTAATACATTTCCAAAACCTTACTAGGCAGGAATGTAAAATAAATTTGATATTCTCAGAGGAGAAACAAACAACAAAAACTATTGAAACTTTTCATGCAATTAAAAAAGCACGCTATATGAATAACTGAATAAAAGTATTGAGATCCGAACTATCCGGATAAATCCTTAATGAAATCGTATTTTCAGATAGGTTATTTAATATTTTATGAACATTTTTTATATTTCAATTATGGTCTTATTTGAAAGTTTTCACATATACAACATTATCCGTATGATATGAATAAAACAATTAAGGTATAGTGTCGAATCCCAGTTGTATATTATAACTATCTTGATAATCCACATTATCCACATTCTATAAATTTCAATTAATTATCACACACATTATCCACATTCTATAAATTTCAATTAATTAATTCATTTGTATCCGAATACTCGTACACTTAAAATAAAACAATTTTAATCTGGATCCGGATAATATAAATAAATTAATGAAACAATTAATATCTGAACTTTCCGGATAAAGCTTTAACTCTATTGTCTTTTATAACTATCTGATTATCCGATACGATCCCCATAGGTTGTTTGGGTCTCAATCATTGTCTTATTCATATGTACCTGGACATCCAATACAGTCCGTATAAGATAATTGAAAGATGTGAAATCTGGACTATCCGGGAAGTGTCGGTTTAAAGTTGTCTTCTATAACTATCTAGATAACCAACACTATTCCCATATTTTGGATCTCAGTTGAATTGTTTATTTTTATCTAAATATTCATACAGTTTTAATGAAACAAATTTGAATCTTGATCCGGATAATATGAATTAATATGACCTACATATATGGATAAAGCCTAAACCCATTCGTCTTTAAAAACTACCTGATTATCCGGAACTATTCCCATAGTTCGTTTTAGTCTCAATAATTGTCTTAATCATATGTATCCGGATAACCAATTCAATCTGTATAATATAAATAAAACAATTAAAATCTGGACTATCCGGATAGTGAACAATTAAAATCTTGACTATCCAGATAGTGTTGGTTTCAAGTTCTTTTATAACTTTATAATTATAAATCAACACATTCTCATATTTTGGATCTAACTTGCATTATCCATTTATATCCGGATAACCAAATAGTTTGAAGTTCGGATATTGTTAGAAATTCTTTTCACAATACCAATACGTCCCTTTTAATGAAAATAATAAATTTAAGTATGTATATGGAAGTATTTAAAATGTATGTATGTATAAAACAAATATAAGAAGGAAAAAAAGGTGTGTTCAGAGTTCGGTTCAATGGCACATTCATCTGCTGAAGCATAAAATCCAATTAAAAAAGCATTTTGCTTCTGCTATATAATATGTATGTACGGCTGTTTAAGGCTCTACGGCTATATACGGCTATAAGGATACGGCTACGGCTTTAGCTTTCCATTTCCATACACCCGTTCATTTAGTGAAAGGGTTTGTAATTGATTTCGATGCTTCTCGATAACATTAAATCGATTTGTACAACACAGAGAGTTGTCGTGGGATAAGAGATATGAAGGTTCAAGTTTTATTACATATCTATATACATTCTGTATTTATATACTACATTTATATATATATATATTTATGGGTATGTAGAAGACAGGGCCACCCTTAGTGTATGTAGAGGTATGTACATTTGTAAAAGGGTTTTTGTTGTGATAGATTAACGCTGATTTTCTTTTCATTGAAAAAAAAAAATAAAATGCACTGAAGATATCCTTTTTTTTGTGCTGTTGTATACCCACGTATTGTAAAGAGAGAAAGAAAAAGGATCAAGAAGGACTATCAATATTTAGTATAGTGAGTGTACGTGAATGGCGGTGATTAATGTTGTTGGTAATTAATAATCTGGAAAAGAGTTGAACTTGATATTTTTTGATAATTAAAAACAGTCAAAGCTCTCATTAAGGATCTAAACAGGGATATGGTGGTCTTTACATTACAATTAAGAAAGTAAGACATCATATAAAATGGATTTTTACTTCTAATTACTCCACAATACGTTTTTTGATTAAACACAATTTCAAAACACTTCCTTTTTTAAAATTAGAGCAAAAGCGTATTTAATATCTTTTTTTCGTATATACAAATCTGAAAGATTGCATATGGGATATGCTCGTTCGAAGACCGCTGTGGTTTATGACTTTTTCGAATAAACTTGTGACTTAAGCTAACCCCAATATAAAGTCTCACACGATGTCGGTTGACAGTTCACCTTGACATTGTCTGGATAAATTGAACGCTATTATGTCCTTATCTTTTGAAGTTTACCTACAAAACTTGGCTCAGCTATAAATAAAGAGTTTTCCAATAGTTTAATTTTGGTTCTATTCTGAATATCATGCTTTGTATTCAGCTGTCATTTTTGACGTTTAACACAGCTGTCATATTTTTAAATTTGACTAGTCAAAATCACGCCAGTACTAAAAATGGTACGAAACACGATTCAAATGGTTAACGTTCCACATTCGCAGTATGGCAAGAAAAGTTTCCTGACTGTGTTATTTCTCGAAAAGGTAGGTACACAAATTTGGCACGATATCTTGCCACTTAACGCCTTTAGAGTTTTTTTGAAAATTATTCACAATCGATTTAACGCATTAAAGATGGAAATCGTAAAGTTACAGAAGACAAGTGAATTTGTGATGGAAAATGTCATTACATTACATTACATACTACTTAGCACATAAATGTAAAGAGTAAAGACCCAGCACCTTGAGCGAATAGACTCTATATAAGGTGATAACAAAACAAGACATTAATACAAGACAGAAGGACAGAGGAGAAAGAACAACATACAGAAAGAACACATGAGAACAGCACGCGGTAGGTTATGAGATGGTCACCCATCTGTCTACTGTCTACTAACCACGCTCATTTGATGCTTAATTTCAGTGATCGATGGGAGCCGATGCTTTATCAGTGACTAGGCCGTTTCCCAAGGCTTAAGTGCTGCAACTGTGAATATAGTGGCTATGTGACACATATGTTTTTCATTGACATACTTAATTCTTTACAAGAAAATAAACATCTATTAATTTCTATTAAAAATACTTCTTCTCTTTAAATAGCAAAATGAAACCTCTTATTGGAAAACTGTACCGATATAGGATTTCTGAATTTCGTCGAAGTACCATCCGAGACTTTATTATTAACTGAACTAGTGCAATAGACTCAAATTTATGTAACAAACTAAAAATAGTTATTTGAAAGCACGACTAGATATTTAAGCTGTCAATTTGACAGCTTTAGTTAAGACAATATGGCTACTGTCAACTGTCAACATTTTAGAGTCCTTTTTGAAAAAGCTCCTAATAGCCGCAGTTGAATCTTAAGGTGCAAGCTTGTTAAAATTTGGTAAGAAAGAAAATGTTAAACTTCCAACCAAAAAAAATATAAATCTTTTACATTTTCTAGTCAAATTATCTAGTTCTACCCGTGGGGTAATGGTTGGTTAGTGCGTAGGACTGTTATGCTAGAGGTATAGGATTCAATCCCTTCCTGTGTTACCTACATTTTTTTACTGGTACTTCTCTTGTGAGAAATTGAAAAATCATCCAAGAGTAATTTTTGTCATGAAAAGTGCTTTTTCAAATTACCCGTTCGGATTCGACATAAAAATTATAGGTCCCCTCCATTCCTCACATTTCTCGTACAAAGGAATGGCTGAAAGTTATAAGTCAATAGGCCCCAGTTCCCTACAGACTGATGGATAGATAGATAGATAGTTTCTTTATTTTAAGATATAAATTATTAACAAATGTTTTTCTTTAAGAATATGGACATGGCAATTCTGCCGTCTGCCTGATCGACATTTCATAACAAGAACACAATTTAAATGTAAAGAAGTTAAAATTCAAATAATAAACATAAGTTCAACTAATTATATAAAAACAAAAAAAGAAATAATAGTTTGTTAAAGCATCAAGTGCGAATTCAACAATTTTGAGATGATTTTGAAATAAAAAAAAAATATATATCAATTTTTACATGATTTGAAACACAAAATAATAAATAAGAAAAATATATCAATTTTTACATGATTTGAAACACAAAATATTAAATAGGAAACTTTCAATTGCAATAACTGGTTGTAGAGTTATGGAAAACTATTGCGGTAATTTAGAGCATGTTTGCAGTATCTATAGACAGTTGACCATCCAAAGTCTTCATTAAGGATTTCATAGAGCCGAGTTGGGGGAAGAAAACTCAGTTCGAAATACAACCGTCGAATCTCTTGGAGTAGAGGACACGATGCAAAGAAGTGTGTGATGTCTTCTGGTTCGCCGGTGTTACAAAGGCTACAGATTTGTGGAAGATCAGTTCGATGCGGCATAGAGTTAAGATTCAATATTTCGACTCGGGCTCTAAATATGTAACTTATAGCCTCAGAAAAAAATTTGTTACTGAAATAATTAGCCTGTGATGATATTTGGTGATTGAGGTTTCTATACACATTTCTTGATAATGTTGTTGAAGCTCTTGAAAGATGTTCTCTGAAGATATGTTCATCAGTTCTGGCGATCAGATCATTGAACATGGTGTGCCATTGATTCAAATTGGACTCCAAAAAGAATAGATTACTGCCATATGAAGAAGCTATCTGGTTCCATTCCTTAAACGGAGAGACATTTGTTTGCATAAGCCTTGTCATAATAGATTTGTGAAGGCTTCTTTCATCCCTCCTCATAACTTTCAATATGTAGTTTGAGTTGGTTTTAAGGTTTGTAATGTAAAGAGGTGTTATGCCAGGCTCTACATATATAGCATAATTGGGTGTTGAAGAAGGCAATCTGAACAAGCGTTTGAAGAAATACCTTTGCACGGCTTCAAACTCCTCTAGTTGTAAATATCCAAAAACTTGGGTACCGTAGCACATGCAGCAGTTCACAGTTGCTTGAAAAACACGATATTTGGAATTAAGATCGATTTTTTGGTTAGAGTAAAACTTAGGCCACATCAAGTTTAGAGCTACTTTGGCTTCGTTGCTTTTTTCTTTCACGTGTTTCGAAACATTAAGATTGTAAGACATCAAAACTCCAAGATATTTAAAATAATGAACGACCTCAATAGGCGCGTTGTTTAGGGACCAGTTTTCTTCTGCGAGTCTTTTTCTTTGACGCGGTCATTATTTTTGTCTTGTTAGTATTGACGCAGAGACTCCATGATTCACAAAATATATTTAGTTTGTTGATTTGCAGCTGAAGGGTAGATGGATTGTCAGCCAGTAAAACTAAATCGTCGGCGTAGAGCAAAACTCTGATTTGTATACCGGCAAAGAGTATTCCTCCCGGAAGTACATCACAAACGTCATCAATAAACAAGGCGAATAATATCGGGCTTAATATACACCCTTGGGGGACACCTGATGTTTTTTCAAACCATTCAGAGAATTTAGTTCCGTCCCACACTGAAGCAGTAGATGAGGCAAGAAATTTGAAATAAAACATTAAGAATTTACGTAAAATTCCTAAGGATGACAATTTGTACATCAAGGCATTTCTATTTACCTTGTCAAAGGCTGCTTTAAAATCCACAAAACAGGCATATAATTTCTTTTTCTGCTCAATCGATCTCCTGGCAATACTCGTCAGAGCGAATATATGGTCTTGCGTTGAAAAACCCGACCGAAATCCTGCCGCCTGGAACATGATGAGTCAGTTGTTGTTCTCAATCCATTCCGTCAACCTTTCATAAAGAATTGAAGTTAGAATCTTTCTTAGCGAGTTGAGAATCGAGATTCCTCTATAGTTCTCTGGCTGATTGGTATCTCCTTTTTTGAATATTGCGAATATAACCGCTTTGTTGAAATTGTTTGGAACAAACGAATTTTCATAAAGTTTGTTAAAATATGCCAGAAGATGATTTTTAAACGGTTCCGTACTATTCTTGTAGAATTCAATCGGAATGCCATCTATGCCAGGAGCCTTATTATTTTTCATTTCACTCAGAGTAGTTTCAAGCTCAGGTCGAGTAATAGGATTATCCAGTTCGCAGATAGTTACATTGGGTTTTGCATAAAAGAAAGCATGGTGATTCTCATCAGCCGACAAAAGAGTTTTAAAATGAGCTGCTAGTGTCTCAACTTCGAGCGTAGTCACCATGCTTCTATCACAACCACCCAGCTCACGAACGCTATTCCAGAAAGCCTTCGAGTTCTTACAATTTGCTAGTTCTTCTGCAACATTGTTGACGTAGTCAACTTTTTTTTTGGAACAAAGTCTTTTGAAATCTCTGTTAATATGAAGATAAATGTTTTTAAAAATTAGAGCATTTGTAGATCTGAACAACTTAAGATAAACAAATGAAAGTTTACGGAGTTTCGCACAATCATTATCAAACCATTTGTTTTTTGATGTACAATGATTTCTGCTGTTGTTACTGTGGGCAAATGGTGCTGAGGCCTTGATAACTCTTGTAATATGTTCATCATAACTTTCTAGACTGTTATTTTGACACAAAGGAATAGTGCTGATGTTACGGCTTAGCAATGATTTGTATAGATCGGCACAACTGTTGCACCACCTAATTTATTTATTTAATCCAATTTTCTCTTTTGGATTTTTAAGTAATATTACATTCTTTGTTCCGAAATTCGATACCTACCTCAAAAACGGATAAATAATTTGAGAAGTTAAGTAGAACATATGTAAATAGTCGTAAATGTGTGAATTGGAGGAACAACCTGAATAATAAACGACAGTCAATTTGACACTTGTATCTTTAACAATATGACAGCTATCATCTGTCAATGTTTGGTAGACATTTCTAGAATGCTTTCTAGAATGCTCTTTAAAACTTCAGAGGCAGTTCTTAGGATACAGATTGTGGTGGTAGCAGGGTTTAAAGTTGGTTTTGGTAAAAATATATAACTTTGTAAAAATAAAGACCAACATAAAAATAAAACCATTTACTTTTGATTTTCATATAAGATGTGCCTCAAAAGATTAATGATTCTAAATTCTTATGGTGAACTGGATAAATTCTTCTTCAATTCATAAAGGGTTAGTTTCTTAAAAAAAATTAGAAATATCGAAGAAAACAATAGACCTGTCTTATTTTCTTCGAAAGATTAATTAAGCTTTTCTCAACTTTCTGAGCACTGAAAAATTAAGTTCTTTCAGGTCTTAAAATTACCCCCAATCTATCATAATACAAGTTTAAAATTTGTAAAAAAAAAAAAAAAAAAACAAAACACAAATCCTTAAAATACTACACATAATATTTCAAATTGCGTTCTCTTATACCAACTTCTCTAAAAAGAATATAAAACAAGATTTTAAAGCACAAGCCCTATAAGCTTATAACAACAACAAACCCTGTATACCAAAAAATCTATACAAATTTCGGTTAATTAAAATAAAAGGAAAATCCATATCCATATTGGCCTTGCTTATGCCTTATGTAGGGTATACATGGCTAAGACTCTTTATATATATGTATATACCTATGTTTAAAATGCGATTTCGATGGGGCTAAAATTTATTGTTCGCTAACAAGAGTTATCTGTCTTAATTATTAGGATTTTAACATTTTGTCCGCAAACAAGTCGCTATAGGACGACGACGCACAACGAGTAAAGCAAGCGAGTATTATATACAAGTGCTCTTGGCTAACTTTGCTCTATAAATCGATTATGTGCCTGGAGGGTTATGGCAATGGCAACGGCAACGGCAACCATTGTGATTACATTCCCTGTCTCTGATTCATCTGCCTCTTTCTCTGACTACCAACTAATGCTTTATTGTGTTCACACTGGAATTGAGATGGACCAAGGACCAAACCAAACCAAACCTAACCACCACGGCACCATCACCATTCACAATTTACCATTTACCACCATTCATAGTATGGTAGGGATTTTCGCCTTAATTGATACTGAAGAGCACAATTATTAGTCCTATGGTTGGATGCGCGCGGTTAAGGCTCTAATGGTGGTGGCTGATGATGGGCTATGCCATCATAGTATATGAAATGGAATGAGAAGGAAATATAGATATAACCTAGATTCAGTTAAACGGGCCACACAAAATTATTCCCTCTATCGATTTGCATCTTCATCATCTTCAGATATAGACGAAGGCGACGACGCGAACGACCGACGGACCCACCAACGACCGAGTGACAATGACGGTTTGTTAGTTGTTTTGTCGACTTTTGGATCATTGTAAGGACATAATCATCTGGATAACTATGCAAGTTGATATAGGTACCTTATACCTACTTATAAAAGCATCAACATTCGTTCATCCCCACGGGCCCGGGCATCTGCTTCAATGGCTCTGATGATGCCCATCTAAAGCTTGTGTGTATAGGAATTCCTGAAACTTATCTATCTACAAGGGTATTTAGTATAAATAGTCCCTTTTTTGAAGAACCATCAAGACTGCTTTGTATCGTGAACATTAAACGGGTGTTTATTTTTAGATGCATAAAACTTTAAGTTGGCAACAGTTTTTGAAATGGCGCTCATTTTTACAGCTGTCAAGTGGTTTATTTTTAATTTGCTTTGACAATTAAACATAAATAGAAACAGCAGAACAATGGTTATAAATTCTGGAATTTAATTTTCAAAATCATGGTTCAGTTCGAAATACGTTTAGCGCACTACCAAACGGTTTTGGAGTTATGATAATATTCAAGTGTATGTTGAGACACCATTACAGACACAAAACCTAACTTTTTGATTTGCTTTATGGATTGGTGGAATAATTGGTCCAAACGTCTTGAAAAATGGGGCTGGTCAAAACGATACAGACAACGGTGACCTTTATAATACATGCCATAATTAATTTATTGAAGGAAAAGTTTGATAACCGTATAGTTTTACGTTACGGACCCTTAAATTGGTCTTAAAGATCGTGTGATTTAACACCACTTGACTATTTTTTCTGTGGGGATATTAGAAGTCGCTAGTCTACGCTTATAACCCCGAAACGAGTGACCACTTGGTGGACAACATTCGCAGCATTAATTCCAATACGGCCACAAATGTTGGAAAAAGTCATCGAAAATTTTACTTCCATATTAAACTACGCCTGAACCAGCCGTGGTTTGAAGATTAAGTCTCGAATTAATCAAATGTCATGTCAATTTAAAAAACTATATCTTCCATTTCAAAGTTCTGTACCTTTAATAAAAAAAAAACACCCTTATATCTGATATCCCTGTCAGTACCTATACAGCCCCCGCTTACCCATGCTCATACCCAAGTTACCATTGAGTGTGCCATTTGTAACATTTTTGCTACAAATTTCTTAAACCATCTGTGTTAAATAGAAAATTCCCCTGGAGCCCTATATCGCCATACCGCACTGTCCCCGATCCCCTTCAGTTTGTGTGTCGGTGCTCCCTTTATCATCTCATAGACAAACCTTAAATAGAGGGTTGTTAATTTGTTGGAAAGGAGGCGAATGTATGTAGGTGTAGCAGGGTGTACTGTTCATCTTAAAATGAAAGGGGGAAACTAAGTGCAGTACCAGTTATCAGGACACGAAGCATTGTGGCATTAAGCTTATTCCTCTTTTATATTTCTCTATTCTCCATATACAGTTTCGTCTAAAGTATAGATACAGGTTGTTTACTTCTTTCCTTTTGTCGGGCTTTTACATTATAAGAAAAGAATATAACCAAGAAGTTGGAACCCGAGCCAAACAGGATTACAATTTGTAGGTTGGAATGGAAAAAGGAAAAAGAAGAAAAGGACGAAGAAATGAATAAAGAAATGCATCAATAAAATAAGAATGAACAAATAATACAAAACAAAATAAGAATGAAAACTTAGGTACCTCGTTGGCTTAATTTAACGAGGAAAATCCTTATTATCCTAGACAAAACGAACTACAAGAAAAGCTGAAGAAAAATAAAAAGAAGATGAAGAAAAATAAGAAGAACACGTATAAGAAAAAAGGCGCTCTATGAGAAAATTCCAGCGGTTGTCTTCTGGTATATCGTCTCGTCTATAGGTATATAAGGTTATGTCCTTTAATGCCTTTTTACTGTAGGTGCACATCAGCTTCAAGCTTCAAGCTTTAGAAGCGTGAAAAAGTGCATTCGCGTTGCCCTCGTTTGAATTGAATCCTTTTTGCTGGTGGTGGTGGTGGTGCTGCTGCTGGATGATTGTATGTATTGTTGGCGTTTAAGCTTAATATACGTATTTATGTTTTATGTATATATTTTTTAGACGTGTTCACCTTATAAATCCTTTATTTTTTTGTATGTGCTCTGTTTTTATTTGATCCTTCTTTTAGCCTCCTCGTGTTAACATTATATTGGTATGCGGTGCACAGCACAACACAACACCAGGAGAATAATATAATAGAAGCGACCTAGCACGTGATTATTTTTAAATTGTTTGGTCTTTGGTTGTTAACGCTTTTGCAGGAATATTGTATTGTATAGGTACCTCCGCTTGAGGTGTCTTTTTCTGTTTGCTCTGATGGTCCTGAGTTAATTTTGTGTTTAATTTTTCCGGACTTATTCCGGGTTATGATGATTGTATTTTGCAGCGGATAGGATGGGGGTAAAACAATTTGCATCGCCAAAGGTAAAAAGACATTATAATATTTTCTTCTTCATTAGGGTTTGATGATGTGGTTTGGGTTTTTAGGTTTAAAACTGCAATAAGGAGTCAAAATTTTGAACAATAAAATGCGACCCACACTGATAACTGATTCCATTGGTTTACTTAAAAAGTAATAATTTTTTTGTAATACGCCGAATTCTCATTTAAGGAAGTTCGCTAAGCACGCAATCAATGACTGAATTTGTTTTTGTTTTTTTGTTTTTGAAGAATGTACCCATTTTCGTATGATGTTTCTTGAAGGTTTTATTTTTTACTTTTTGTAAAAATATTTGTATTTGATTTTTTCGAAAAGTACACCATATGTCGTTACCTAATATTGTTCTAGAGTTAATAAGGTTTTTTGTGTCTTTGGGGGCTTGACATATCGATACATTTTTAATTTGATAAATCGGAAAAATTAAAATAACCTCTAGAAGTTAATGTTAAAGAACAGGATAATTTAAGATCCTACCCTATTATGACCTAAAACAAAAACGTTTTATTTAAATATTTGAAAGAAGCCGTTTGAGTCCATTGAGAAGAAAAGTTGTCGTATTTAAATATTATTTAAAAATTGCTTTTAATGTCTAGCTTAGTCGTTTTTACTTTTCATTTTAGTTTTTTGATGTTTAAGGGGGCAGTCCCCTCAAAAAGACTCAACAAATTGTCTTTTGTTTTGTTAAATCAATTAGGCAACTATTCAAGATTATGTGTTTGTAAAGTTTTAGCGAATTCGAAGTGTTTAAGTATTTCGGGAAAATCACTGATATTTATGCGGTCACGCACGGCACTTTGCCTGGCGACCACGGAAGACAAGACGATCAATGAAGATAACGACTACGATGGGTCTGTTAAGCCTTATCAGCAGCTTTTGAAATCTTTTGCATTTCTGTTGTTCTTTGTTTTAAAAACCTGTTCAAAGTTATATGTGGGTTCGTGTTACAGAGCATTTCATGTTTTTGAAGACCAGTAGTTTTTTAACTTTCAGAGCTTAGATACTAATGAGTCATGAGTTTTACACTTTGCGGTAAAGATAACTGAACAAGTTCTAAAACCTATTTTCTTAAACCGAAGTTTTTTGTATTCAGTATCAAATGTTACTCAACGTGAACAATGGATTTTAAAAAATTATGATTTTTACAATCTTTTTTATCAACAAATAATTTTAAGAAAAGTTACTTATTTTTAATACTAAACATTTTTGTGTCTAAATTTTCGAATTTTGAAATTTTCGTATTTCACATAAAACAAATATTCCTAGAACGGAGAAAACAAAAAAATGTTCGCTTTTCATTGAAAATAACAGGTGCTATGTTTCTTGCAATTAGACTCCGGACATGCCGAGATGCTACCGCAAAACGTGTCATTTGAAATTTTTCGGGTGTAATTGTTTTTTTAAGAAAGTTTAAAATATAACTAAAACATACTCGTATCTTAAGGTTCTTATGCCTCCATTGCTTCTTTCTGTACAAAAATCAGGAAATAACGCTTTTTGGTCGGGGTCTAAAACTAAATTTTCTTGAAAGCAAAATCTTATATCGACCTAAGCCGTTTTTCCTTTTTGAGCTTTTAATAACTTTGGATTGAATAAGCACATTCATACTTTAGCTCAGACCTCGCATGTAAAAACTCAAAATGGTTTTTCGTCAAAGTGTTAATTCGTTTTCCTGAAAATATCTACAAAAAATCTTAAAAGGCGTTATATTCTGAGCAGAGTTAAAAAAAAATAGTTATGTAACTTAGAAACATGGCTAGGCATTATAGTTTTTAAGTCATTGTTGAAATTAAGGGAGATATGGTGAAAAAATTACACGGAATTTGACAATATTCTAAGTTTGAAGGTTCCTAGAGTTTAAATATGTCATATATTAAAAGATTTATAATTAACGTAGGATATTTACGTCTATTTGATACGGCTTAGTTTTTCATTTCAACATTTTACCAAGAGCATCTATCAGAAGTGTTTGGATGCAACCAAATAGCTAATCTTAAAACTTTTCTTCATATAAAAACAAAAGCGACTCCTTTAAAAAAAAATTTTTTTTTCTAGGTGACTCAATATACCTTCATCTTCTTTTCACTACAAACTTCATTGTTGAAATGTTTAAAATTTAAGAATTGAAATTTTGAAAGTCAAAACCAAAAACTGGTAAATTGATTTATTAACTACATTAAGACTACCTAAAAGAGTTTGAACAACTGTTAAGACTTATATACCTATACGTACCTAATTGACTTCACCCAAAAGGTGTGTTACAGACTATTGCTATTCCATTGTTCATTGTCTTATTTATCATCATTACCATCTAGCTTAGCTACCAACTACAAGAAGAACTTTCACTTTTTGTACTTTTTCTTTTATTTTCCACAAATTCACAAAATGTAGACCAATTTTCAGTCGCCTTCGATAGCTCAGTTGGTAGAGCGGTGGACTGTAGAAGAAAAGAAACATAATGTAGACATCCATAGGTCGCTGGTTCAAATCCGGCTCGAAGGAAACAAGATGTTTTTTTTTAATTCGAAATTTCAATATTGTTTTGTCACTCGCATATTTTTCTATTTTCCAAAATATTTGATTTTCAAACAAAATTCACAACAATTAAAAATTGACAAATATAAATATTCTCTTTATGAACAACATTTGCTTTCTTAATTCATAAACTAAAAAACTTTATCTCTCTGGGATTCTTATATTCTTAAACAAAAAAAAAACATTAAAACCACGATTATCAAATCTAATAACAGATTATTTGAAATGTTTTTTTTTTTAAGGGCGTAGCTAGTAAGAAAGATGCGATGAGGGCATCTACATATCTGCCTTTTGGTAACTCGGCATACAACAATTCTTATTGTATAGGATATCGATCAATTACGCTAGCAATTGGAAACATTTTGAAGAAAATTTGGAGAGACTGGAGTGGTTACAGGCCTGTGCATCATCCTTTCGCACGTACCTCTGAAAATATGGCTGCTGTACGTGAAAGTGTTGCCAAAAACCTGAGTGTGTCGATTCCTTGTCGTTTTCAGGAATTAGGACTGTCTTACGTATTTTGTATTGTCTGTCACTGTCACCATCAATTCGGAACGTTAGGCTAGGTGCGCACATGCAACTTTTAGTATCGAAACTGTTTGGTTTCTAAACTAAGCACTAAAGACTTATATGAGAGTCCGCGCACATGCAGAAACCATTCTGTTGCCATTTAGAGCAACTTTTTAGTTTGTGTTTTGACACAAACTAGACGATCACTTCAAACCAATTCCTTAGTTTGTGTCACAAGGAATTATAGGTAACTACGCGGACATTCAACTAAATCGTTGAATAATTTTCTGTAAGTGCAAGAGATAGAAAAATTTAGTCAGGGTGATTAAATGTTTCCTGTGTATTGGTTTATTTCGTTGATTACTTTAGGAGTTGCTTATGTGCGCGATGTTTAGGCAACTAACTATCGAACTATTTGGATTCGAAAAAGTTGCACGTGCGCGCCTAGCCTTATGGTCATATGATAACCAACTTTGTTTGCCTGCTATTGAAGAATACGACTTTGAGAATATGTAGTTTAACAAGACGGTGCCATATGCCACACAACTTAAGGGAATATGGTTTTATTGCAAGATACATTTCCTGGCCGCGTAGTTTCTCGTTCTGGCGTTATCAACTGGACACCAAGATAATGCACCTTGACACCGCTGGGCTTTGTTTTTGTTGGGCTATGCGAAAGACCATGTTTATGCACATACTCTTAAGCACTTAAAAACCAACATTCGTAAATTATGGCTGAGGTACCGAACAATATGTGTCAAAAAGTGGTCGAAAATTACCTCAAAAAAATGGATGCTTGCAACAATTCGCATGGTGGTCATTTAATTGGATTCCTATAATTTCAGATTTCATGGTCAAAAGTGTCCCATTTTCTGATCACTTGCCATTAGTAGTTGAATTCTGAACTAACTCAATAGAGCAAGACAATATAAAGGTTTTAAAGCTGCCACCAAAATTAAATTGGAAAGAAGACGAGTATCGAACGGAACCTTCCAACGGCGACACCAATTGCAATAGGCGACATTAAAAAAATTATAAAACTTTCATGCCCGGAATCGAGAAAATACCAGGGAAACATTCTTAAAAGTAAACAAAAATGGTTCGACGTAGATTGCGAAAAAGCACGCAAAAAATCATTCGGATGGTTAAAAGCTTATAGAAAATTCAGCTGCCATTCCTTCGAAAAAATGTATTTAGCAGCAAATGCAGAATTCAAAGAAATATGCAAGAAAAAAAAAACAAAGTTTTTTGAAACCGAGGCTCTTAAACTTACAAAATGCAAGGATTCCAAGGAATTCTGGATGGCGGTTAACCAATTAAATGGAGCAAAACCAAGAATCAGTTTGAAACTAAACATCGATGTGTTGCTTAATCACTTCATGTTACTTTTGAACCCAGAGAGTCTTACACTTCCTATCCAATACGCTAAACCTTCGTACTCGAATGATATTTTGGATAGTTTCATAACTCATTATGAAGTTAAAACCGTATTAGTGAAATTGAAGGACGGAAAAGCTTCAGGACCTGATGGTATACCACTGGAATTCTTTAAATATGGAACAGAAAAGCTAACTTTAAATTTAACATCGGCTTTCAATACAATTTTGAATACTGGAAGTATTCCAGAACAGTTAAAAAATTACTTAATTTTTCCCATACACAAGAAAGGCAACATTGATGATCCATCCAACTACCGTGGGATATCCTTTCTCAACGCCACCTACAAGATATTCGCATCATTATTAAATAACCGATTGACCCGTTGGATTCATGATAATAAGTTGCTTGGAGAATTTCAGGCAGGTTTTAGAAGTGGCTACTCGACTATCGACAATATTTTTGTACTGCATAGCATAGCGGCAACCTCTATTGAACAAAAAAAAAGAAGCTCTACGTATTTTTTGTCGATATCAAGGCAGACTTTGATACCGTTGAACGCCGATCACTATTCTTCAAGCTTTATAATTATGGGAATTCAGACAAATTTGGGCAGGTACTAGAAAGCATCTATGACGAAAATAAGGCAGCGGTATGGAATGGGGCCGAAAAGTCGGAGTGTTTCGAATCGAAGATGGGAGTCAAGCAAGGTTGCAATTTAAGCCCAAATCTTGTTGCCTTGTTCATAGAGGACCTGATTGATTTTCTTCCTGGTGGAATTGAAATATCGAGCACACTCATCAAAGCCTTGCTTTTTGCAGATGACGTCATATTGTTTGCTTACTCGCCCGAAACCCTACAGTTGATGATTAACCGACTAAATGTGTATTGCCGGTTATGGAATCTGAAAGTTAATTTGAGCAAATCCAAGGTGATGATATTCCGGAATGTTTCTGGTAGAACAGCCAGGAATGAGAAATGGCACTATGACAGAGAACCAATCGAGATTGTTAAAGCCTACAAATATCTAGGATTTACCATAACCAGCAATCTTAATATGGAAACACATCTTAAAGAAAAGCTGATTAAGTCTAAAAGTGCAATATCTGCAACATGGAAGAAATGCTTCTCAAACCAGTCAATATCACATAGTGTTAAATATAAGGTCTTTGTTGCAGTGGCGGAATCTATTATGATGTATGCAGCATAGGTATGGGGAGGGGAGACGTTTGAAACGGTCGAAAAACTTCAGAGGTTTTTCATTAAAAGATGCTTTCGTTTACCGAAAAACACCCCAAACTATATGATCTCAATTGAGACAGGATTACCACCGCTCTTCATCAAAACTATTAAATGTCATATTGATAATATCAAAAAAGTTTTTAATATGCCAGATGAAAGACTCCCAAAAATGCTGGCGTTGAAAACAATTGAGAAGAAAAATCTGTGGTATAAGAAGCTAGAAGATCATGCTGCCTACTGTAGAACAGACTTTCGTGTTGTTGATGAAAATGGTAATTACTGCGATGACGACCTCCGGAATCTTATTGCAAATTTAGATGAAAAACTGAGAGCCGACGCTATTCATGAAGCTACATCCTCGGTGCATAGATCTACGTACAACCATCTAAATCACAATTTATGCGAACGAAACTACTTTCGAAACGAGAACAAACAGGAGCTCATATCGGCAATTTTCAAAATGAGAGGTGAAATGATAAGCCTTAATTATATACCACATCGGGAGGATCTGCCTATCTACTGCAGCCTTTGTAACTTAAGAGTAAGGGAAGATGTAATCCATTTCATAGGAAAATGTCCAATTTTATGTGAAATGCAATGAAAAGTCATCAGAAGAAATAGTTGCCCTCCTCAACTGTGAAGGAAACGTAAACCAATTATTTAATTATTTTCGATGTGCAATGTCTTACCGCAATCAAATTATAAACGAATCATTTTAAAACAGTAATTTATTTAATTTATATTCTAAATGCTAATTCAAACAAAAAACAAAAAACTTCAATTAGATAAACATTGTTAATTTTCAAACAGAAGTCAATCGGCAGACGGCATAGCCAAGCCTTAACGATTTTACTTAATTATTTTTGTAAACAATGTACATATGTATACAAACGAATGTTAATAAATCGAATTATCTATCTATCTATCTCTATCTATCTATCATTTAAATGATGTAGTATTTCATACATAATGTCAACGTTCAAACTTAATAATATAAAAGAAATATCGTGAAGATATTTTATGTCTGTTTCATTTACATTTTCGTTTACTTTTGAAGCCTCAAAATGGATAACCCTGTATAAGAAAAATTTTGAAATAATACAAATAAAATTAAGAAATGTTCATAACATAATTTTCGGTTTCCTTTCTTTTACTATAACAATTTAAGAAAAGAAGCTGGAATGCGACCCACACCAACAACTTCCCATCCGTACTGGTCTTTCGATTTTTCTAAAACTTTAACAAGACATTAACAACAAGATTCTGTGCGGTATAATAAAACTTTAAGTCAATATTTGTTTTTCTTCTCATAATACTTGAATCGAACACCATTTCTTAACAGTTTTTTGTTGTTTTTGAAGGTCTTCGTGTTTTGTAAAAAAATGTTGTCAATTGAATTTTTCTAAAAACTTAACTAAAAGTTAGCAACAATAGTTTGCATAAGATAAAATAAGCCTGATTTCAATATCTGTTTTTAAATCAAGACATTTTTAGCAGAAAACAAATTTTTATCTAACAAATTTTTCCTAAGAAAATTACGTTAAAAACAAAATTTTTCATAGAATTGAATAATTTTGAAGATCAGTTTTTGCTAATTTCGAGTGGTAGGTATTTTTTTTGTAGATTCTTATTCAAAAAAAAAAAACAACAGTATGATTTTTCTAAAAATTTTAAAAAAATGTTAAAAATAATACTTTGTTTAAGATAAAATTAGTTTGAGGGCAATATCTTAAATTGCTTCCAAGATATTCGTGTTGCAAATCAATTTTTACCAACTTTTAGTAACGTTATTTGAGATTTGTATTTAAAAAAAAAACATTATTTCTATTCTATTATATTCTTCAAAGTTGTATGAGGTGTCAAACCCGTTATTCTTTCTTTTATACTAAAATATTGTAGGTAAGATCATTTTTTGTTTATAAAATAATCGAGGTGACAAATGTTTATTTTCAGATTTTTTTATTTAATTACATTTCTTTTGAATTCAAATCAATTTGGTTTGATAAAAGATTTAATATATAAATCAAGCAGTCCCGAGTAAGGCGGGTTTGCATTTTCTTTAAGACCAAAAATAACAGTGAGAACGACCTCAAACTTAATTCATCCTGTACAAAATATTGTTGCTAAGTATATTCTAAAAATGAAAACCTTCTCCAAATTTTGCTATAAAATAGTTTAACGTACCGAATATCCAAAAACTCTGGCCGGCAAGGTTTTCTTACTGGCAATAAATTTGTACTTTTACAATGGGCTTTGATAGCCTTAATACAAATCCGACTCCAAAAATAATCTATCACGTAAGGTTTTAAAAATATTACTTTTTAAAATTCGAAAAAAAACACGTACATAAGAGGTTATCCAAATTTTTGAACTAGGTTTTTTAGAATAATATCAGTGATGCTTTTCCAAATCAACAAAACCTTTCTTCAATATTCAGTTGAAATATTTATATTATTTATACTTTTAAAAAAGGTTTGTTCAAAACTTCGTATGGAGTCAAAATAAGTAATGAAAATATCTAGAAACTATATTTTAAGGATATAGGTATATAAAAAAATGTTAAATTTTGTATTTGTATCCTATAATAGTCATATGCTATAAAAATCCTCAAATCTGCATGTAATGACACGTAATTGTACCCATATCACCTTAATTTTTAAGGACACACGCAAACAATACAATACAATAATAATTGTTATTAGTTGATTGAACTTTGATTGATTGACTTGAACTGTCCCTCTATTTCCCTTGATAGCCCATATACCAAATTTATTTTACCTTAAAGGAAATCTCCCACATACCTTCCATACAAATGTTCAAATGTAGAGTAGATCTTAAGAACAAAGATATCATTTCAATTTGCCATATATGTATAATTATTTCCATATCCGTAACATATGATGATTGGATGCTGATAAATTATTCAACTTGAATATTGCGGAGTAATTTAATTAATGCAATCATGTTGCTATAACGTCATTTAATCAATATATGGTATAAGTTTATCTTGAAGAGTTGAAGTGTTTTCGTGATCAAGTGATTTTAATCGAAATTAATTGGTTTTGCGTTTAAAATCAACACCACACGGTATAAGAAGAAAAAATAAGGAAACCAACATTAACACCACCTGTATACGTCATAGTCAGTTCAAATTCAATTAAAGTAATTATTATTTTTTAATTCTATGAGCAATTTCTCAGAACTACACACTTAAGTTGGTTTTTGAATTAAAAAAACAAAGTGGTTAAAGGTTTGCAACCCTTCCCTAGGTAGAACAAGAACTATGCTGACTAAAACTTTTTTTTTTGACTTCTCTTGGTTGCAGATTCTGTAATTTAAAACCTTTAAACTCGCACAAAATTAATGTTTGCAAAAAATACACATTTTTAAATGCACAATGTCTTTGAATTTTACTTTTACAAATTTTGTTTAAACTTTGGTGAGCTCCCTAAAAAAATCTACTATCATAAATATAAACCAGGTTAATAGGTACATGTGTACCTAACTTAACTATTGATGGTTATGTATAATCGTGCATTTAGCTAAATCCAACGTAAACAACTACAATTCTTGCTGAAGATGAGTAAAAAGCCCAAAAAAACATAAAACAAAAATCATCCTTTTTCGGCCAAATATTGAAGGTGCTGACATGAATATGGCGTGACTAAAACTTTTAATTACATCCATCATGACGGAATGAAAATTAACGTCAAGGATTCCCGAATCCAACCCCTTTTATCCATCAAATCCATCCCCATCATCATATTAAAAGGGATATGGGTTGGGATGGGTTGGTTTGAGTTGAGTTGAGTTGAGCTGAGTTGGGTATGGTTTACTTTGGTTGGTTGGTTGTCATTGACTTGGAAATTTACGGTCACATATATCTACACTATATGTTATATCTAGATACATCCGAGTCATACCGTGGTGCTGAGCTGAGCCGACCCTTTAAGAATTCCCCAAATGATTGCATTTGAATGGCCTATTATGTACTTGGTTTCCGGTTTGCCTTGTACCTCCTCATATCCTCGTATAGTGTGACCCGGGCGCAGTCATAAATTAATTGCCTTTTGCGACAATAGTCCTATAGTTAGTGTGGTGTGATGTGGTGTGGTGTTGGTGTTATGGTAATAATGTATCTAGAACAACAACAACCTGTGTGAAAGGACGAGTTATCTATACAAACCGACACATATACGACCACGACATACCAAAAACTGTACGTTTCTCGTATGAATTTTCCAACATACGAGTATTTTTGTAGTTACAGATGAAAAATAGAACCATTTTAACGTTATATGTATATGGAAAGTGATTAATTTTGGAGGAAAGTTCATTTTGCAGAACTTTAAGCACTTGTCATTCATTGACAATTATTTACCGTGGATAAAAAAGAGAGACAACAGTAGAAAATATTAGTGTTTAAAATTAAAATTTGAAAAAATACCAATTTTAAGAGATGGTATGTAGATTTAGTAGAACGTAATACATTTATTTTTAAGACCCTATACAAATAAACAGAGCTATTAATAATTACAACATATAATGTGCCAGTGCTATCGAAAGTAGTTGAATAGTAGTATCATAGTACTTTTAAGAGCTAGTCGAGTACTATCTTCATATTCAGCAATGACTACTTCACTCGTTCACAAAACTATTTACAATAAAATACACGACTGGGTCGCACGAACTTGCTCCTGTATCCAAGGAGTCAGTTTGTAATTTTATGAATTAAATATGTATGTAACTGCCATTTAATTAATCGAAAAAATCTTGATTTATTTGATTTGTTTTCGAAGATCGTTAGAGCGTTTTTTTAAATTAATTTTATATGTATATTTTTTTAAAATTTTGTCTCTAAAATATATTTGAGTAGCAGTTAAATAGCTGCAATTTCTTATAAATATACATTTTAATTTAGTTAAAAAATGTTGCCGAATGGGGACTAACGCGAATCCTTTTAAAACTTTACTTTCTAAATTTGAACTTAATCGACCCAATGGTTTGGCCTGAATGAGCGTGGACAGACAGACAAACGGACGACCCACTTCGTCTTTCGACTTCTCTACAATCGTTATGTCATTTTTGGTTAAAATCTCGAGTCCAAAATGTTTAACCAATGCCATATCGGGCATATAGTTCCCATATGTCGCAAGTAAAAAGTTTATGTGCCAGTGGTATCTAAAGTAGTACAATAGTAGTATCATACTATTTTAAGACCTACTCAAGTACATATTAATCAATTTTCTATTTCAATCATTTTCAAAATTTCCTTTAAAAATATTTTCATGCCTTTAATTAGAATCTGATCGTATTGTTTGTTAAATCTTATGTTTTTGCAGTTTTGAAAAAGTTTAATTTTTGGGAACAAATCCAAAATTATATGGTTGCTAAATTTATTAACATATTTTAAAAACTTGATATGAAGGCCTTGTTTGCAAACAGTTTCGATATTATAACAAAAAATTCTAAACGTTAATAAGCAAGTTTAAATATTTAAACTGAATATTGAAGATAGGGATTAAGGATTTGGAAAATCATCACATTTTTCTAAATAAAAATCTAGTTCATGTATTAACAATTTCTCAAAAAAGCTTCATAATATATTCTTTTCTGAGTTGTAAAAGGAGATATTTCAAAACCTAGAAGTGAAAGAGTAAATTTGAAGCCGGGTTCTTAAAAAAATCTACCAAAAATAAAAAGAAAAGTTTAATACATTAAATTTAATCAGAATTGGCAGCACTTATCCTTCATAAATTTGTTTGTCTTAAAAAAGTTAATTTTACATGAAGTATTTATTGGTAAATTTTTGACATTTTATTTTATGTATATTAAAATACGAAAATGATATTTTTTTATAAATTCTAATTTTAAAATCGATTTGTTATTTGGAATCAAAATTTAAGTGTGATTATTTGAACCTAATATACATACTTAAACAACAGAATTGAAAAACAGTATTTTAAGTGTTTTTTTTTAAGTCGATATGAACTGAAAAAAATAAATCTGTCAAGTGAAATGTTTTACGAAGAAAAAATGGTGGCACACTCAGAACGATTCTGTGATTCAGTGAAAAAAATATGTTGACTGACAACAAGTATTTTCGGAAAAATCGAACACACAGTTTTGTTACATAATTAAAAAAGAGGCTGGGATGCGACCCACACTGATAACTTCCCATCCCGTCTGTCGATTTGTTTTGCTCAAAAGTTTGTCTATATGTATCAATTTTTACCAAGTTTGCGTACTATTTTTTGTAGATTTTATTTTTTTATGAAAAAACGGACTGTTGGATTTTTATATCGAATGAGATATGAATATGAAAAACAATATTTTCTGTGAAATAAAATAAGTTTGAAGCCAATATTTGTAATTTTTGAAAAGCTATTTGAGTCGAAAGTAAATTTTTACCAAGTTTTAGTATTGCTTTTTTTTAAGGTTTTTATTTTTTGTAAAAAAAAACTGTCTATTCGATTTTTCTCAAAATTTTATCAGATGTCAAAAACATTATTCTTCGTTGCACAAAATTGTTTTGGAGATAAAATCATGTTTTAGTCGTAAAATTTTCGAGGTGACAGATTTTTTTTCAGTTTTTTTGATTTATAAAAAAAACCGTTAATTGGATTTTTTCCAAAAATATAATTCTTTAGTATCATAGTAAAATTTAATTCAAGTCTCTAGCGTCATTGGTTCATGAGATATTTAAGTTTAACCAAAATTTTCACCTTTTTTTTTAAACTACTACTATGGTAAAAAAAAACCCACGCAATTTTCTTGAGAGCCCTTTCTGCATCTTTCTGCCTTATTATCTGTATAACAAAATTTATTTGAAGTCGATATCTCTTCTGGTTCTTGAGCTATGGACGAAGAAAAAAACGTCGCGAACGTAATGACGTACGGACGTACGAACGTACGTACACACGCACGCACAGCCATCTTTCTAAATATCTTTTATTTCGACTCTAGGGACCTTGAAACGTCGAGAAATGTCAAAATTTTCAATTTGACAAATCGGACCCATTACAATAACTTCCTATGGGAATTTAATAAGTACTAAAAATTGGTAGGAAAATAATTTCTGACTCAAAAAAGACAAAATTCAGATATTAGCCTCACAGTTATTCAATTTTATATAAAACATTGTTTTAAATACTTTGTAAATATTTAAAATAAAAAATAATATATTTACACAAATAAAAAACTATTGAAAAAAATTATTTTGACTTACAATATCTTGAGAAGCAATAAAAATGTTAAAATCAAACTTATTTTATCTTATACCAAAAATATATATTAATATCAAATATATATGTATGTAATTATATCAATTGACAATTGGCAAAAAGGTAAACTTTAGAATTTTAAATATATGAACTGTTCTTTATTTAAACCCAAAATTCTGCCATTTTACAATTTTCCCATGCTTTCCCCAGATCTAACTTTTTAGCTACAGTGTTTGTTTAGAACAGTCAGGAAAAGTTAGTTAAAAAATTGGTCTTACTTCGAAAAAATTCCAAAAAATTTAATTGTTATTAATTGGGGGTAAAGTACTCTTTTTTCAACTACTCCAAAATAATTGGATTTTTGGAAAAAAGTTAAAGGTACACTTTGTAGCACTTTTTTCGAAAAGTTGGCTATTAAGAGCAATACAAGAAAAGTAATAAGTACTATCTAAAAAAAACTAAAGATTTTTGATGAATTATTACTGAAAAGTCCGAACAAAAAATTATGTTAAAATAAATATGTATCGATTTTGTTAGGCTTTTTCATCGTCACAAAAGTTACACTTTCACCCTTTAGAACACATCAACTCTAGAACTTGCATCATTATCACATTAAAAACCAATTATACTTAACACTCTTTTCATCAACAAATCATAATCAAAAACAAAATTATATGTACCTTACCTACGTTACATACCGTATTATTTACGTGTAACCTATGTATATTTAAATCGAAACTATAAGTTTATTTTCCTAAATTTATTTTTCCCTTAAAAGAGTCCCTAAAGTTCATTAATTTCCCATTAAGCCTAGATGACCCCTTCCTTTGAATGAGAACTGTTGTTTCGAAGAATTTAATGACGTTTTCGTATTTTCATACTTTCTTACTTTTAATTCTTAACAACAGGGTGTTCCATAAAAGTATATTCAAACTAAAATTGATCAAGGTCACGTCATGACCTCTGAGCGTTTATTAAATCATTCATACACAAAGAGGCAGCTTTCACTTATAGTTATAAGTACAACCAATTTTAGACTAAGTTGACTTTAAGAAATTAACTTAACTATCAAAAAAGGATGTCACGAAATAAACGCTTCATTTTTTAAGTAAAGTTAAAAAAAAAGGCAAACAAAAATTATTTGTATTCTTTTTTAAAATGTTTATATTTCATTTCTTCACTTCGAGTAATTTCAGAATCAGCCCCCAAATTCTTTATTATAACTTATGTACTCGTAAAAAGTAAAATCCTTAAACAGGAACTAAAAAAAGATACATCCAATTTACGAACATTAAAATACAAAGTATAACGAAAGGACTTAAAGGAGTAAGATTCCTCTACTTCCATAAGAAGAAGAAATTTCATCAAAATTGTGTTTTCATTTTTAAAATTGAAAACTTTGTAGTTTGTGATTCCGTTTATTAAAGATTTATAGTAGTTATCCCGTTTAAGTTTGATAGCTTCACGGCGATAATATTTTATACTTACCAAGTATCTACCTTTTCTTATATGTACCTATACATTCTAAAAGTCCTTAAGATCCTTAAAAACTCAATCTCGACTAACACTGACAGTGAATAAAGAAGGAAATATTTCCTTATTGAGTCTTAAGGAAGTTTCATGGTTGGTGGTTTTTATTCATTCAGAAGACATTATAACTAAAAATTGTGGCGAGTTAAAAGGAGCGAATGAAAAGCTTGCTATTGGGTATCTTTTTTTACAACCATTTATACACAGATTCTTAGCAAGCTTTTATGTAGTTGGATGGATATTTTTATATTCTTAATATTATTTATATCTATTTACTCAGGATTTTGTCCATCATAATCATTTCTTTTTGTATACTTCGTGTTATATTATAAAATGTGTTTAATCCTTGCTAGGCAAGGAGCCTAGTATACGAATATATGAATGACATAAGGGATTGACAATAAGGAGTAAACTTAACCGAATATAAACATACAAAAATTGGGTGCAGATGTACTTAAAGTCAAATTATCCAGTGCTGGATTAACAAAGTTTCTATAAAGTTTCCAAAATAAAAAAAAAACTTTATAACGGGTGTTTTTTTGTAGAGTTATAGAAATTTAAGTCCATATTGTCAATTGTCAAGTGATTAATTTTTATTTAATAGCAATCGGTCCGATTTGTCGAATTAAAAATTTTGAAATTTATCGACGTTTCAAACTCAATCAAAAATTTTAAGAGAGATATGTGTGTGTGTGTGTGCGTACATTTTTCGTCTTCCATATCTCCAAAACCAGTAAAAATATGGAACTTAAAGTTATTGTTGATCCTAAATATTACACGAATCAATAAGTGCGTTTTTTGATATTCCATGTATAGTACAGTGAGAAATTGCCAACAAAACGATCCGCAGTAGCCAGATTTTTATATTTAAAAATTGGTACAACTGAAAGAAGATCTGTCAGAATACTAATAAAAAAACCACACAAATAGAAGAAAGTTTTGTGAAAATCAAATGTTAAAATTAACTTAGCAAAAAAGACTAACAAAAACTAATAAAATGGACAATTTTCAAGAAGAAATGGTAAGAACATATCAGAAGTTGAGATTCTGTAAAAAAAAGTTCATTTAACAATTGCTTCAAGGAGTGGGTTTGTTCGTAGACTACTACATTAACATCTGGCGTTGAAGCGAGCTTGAAGCTCGCCTAAATTCTGTATATACCTGAATCGAGTTGAAATGAGCTTGATTCGCCTTAATACCGGTCGGGGATCGGAGTTGAGTCAAAATTTGTGAAGAAAAACCTGTGTGGAGGAGTTGGTTTTACAGATAATGCGTTACGGTCTGTTTATTTGCATGTTTGTGTACAAAAAATATAGTTTTGTTTTAATCAAATTTAAAAAAAAATTACAGATGGAGTAGGAAGCATATTCTTATATGGTGCTGAACTATTCAGTTTTCCACTGTTTAACACGAATCAAACTATCTCACTTGCACTTGATAAGAAACATCGAAACATTATTTGCATTTTAGAAAGTGCTATCAAACTTAATCATTTTCAAATCTTCTTGTGCGGTGGAAACACCAAAAAGATTTATCTAATCTAAACTGACATAAACCTTTTGTGGAAACGTAGCAAAACTTAATTATCTCTTCTATTGTTTTCTCTTGCAAAATAAGCCCAGTTAGGCCATTTTCACTAACAAAACTAAATAATATCAACAGTAATAGATTGATTTTTTCCCCAATGGAAAACAGACATGATTCCAAATGCACAACTACTCAACGAACACAGCCATCGAGATACAAATGCAATATCAATCGTACCAACATTTGAGAATGAAATCACAAAAGATCGATTCGAGACTCGTATAAATGTCAAAAACCCATCCATAGTAAGATTCTACTCTAACTTTTATCGGTGTTATTCATACTATGGATATTGTTTTTGTTATTCGTGTAAAATCCTACTATACTATGGATAGATTTTCCAACAAAACACGGCTTATATCGCTAGCGACTTCAATTAAATTTGATTTTATTCTATGTGCAGTGATACCAAACTAGTATAATTTTGAATTAAAAACCATTTGTCATTTCGAAATATCTAACAAGCCAAAAATGATTTCACCTCCGGAAACAACGTTTTTGACATCTGATACAAAAAAAAAAAAAAAAACAAAATATAAAAACCTAAAAAAGCACAACTAAAAATTGGTAAAAATTGATTTTCGACTAAAATATCTTGGAAACAATTAAAGATATTGTTTTCAAACTGGTTTTATTTTATAAAAATATAATGTTTTCAACGTTTAGTAAAATTTTTATATAAATCCAAGAATAATTTTTTGTTATACAAAATTAATATCTACAAAAAATACTTCGAAAGATTGGTAAAAATTGATGTTCGATTGGCATATTTCGAGAAAAGATAAACGCTTCAAAATTATTTCATTCTCTGTTCAAAAAATTCTGCTAAAATTAATAAAAATTGGTTTTGACAAAAAATGTCAAGTACTAAATGTATTCCAATACTAGAATATTATATTTGGGGTTCGTTTACATCAAATGTCAATAACAAACACCTCATTGAAATTAAACTTATGTATTTTATCACATGAATAAAAATTAAAGATATAAAAACAAAGGGTTTTTCATAAGGGCGGGTAGATGTTGAAAATGTCAATCGTGGCGTCCTGCTGGTACCACATGTCGTCTAGGTCCATATGGTTTAATTTGAGCCATAAGAAATTAGTTATCATCGTTATGTACCGCTCGCTATTGACGATGACCGCCTCACTAACGTCGTATTTCAAAAAAGTACGGGCCAATTACGCCGTGCGTCAGTCAAAAATCCACACCAAATGGTAACTTTTTGAGGATGCATTATCACCTGGTGAACCTCACGGGGGTTAGTGTCGTCCCATATACGGCAATTTTGCTGATTAACACAGCCATTCATTCAAAAATGAACTTTGAGGTCCTAGGTCAGTTGGATATTGTACGGGTATAGGCCCAAGTCCCGACGCAAAATTCGCCAAGCAAAAGTCTGCGAAAGGCCGAGTTCTTGTGCACGGCGAGCAATAGACTGCCTCGGGTTCTGCTGTACACTTTCAAGGACCGCGGCGATGTTCTCGGCCGACCTTGCGTTCCTTGAATGCAGATGTGTTGTCTGATTGTTTACTGAACCGGTTGCCTAAAATTTGGCCAACAAACGTGAAACAGTGAACTGTGAAAGGCCACCACGTCTACCGTAAAATGGGCGTAATGCACGCAACGTTTGCGTTAGCGAACATTGATTTTGATAATAAAGTCTTATCATTTAAACGCGCTGTTCAATCGTGTAACTATGATGATTTGGCATAAACATAAACAACTGAATAATGAACAAAAGATTTTACAGATGTTACCAAAACAAAATGGTCGCCATGAGAATCTATCCGCGCCAAATTAAAACCCCTTTATTTTACGAACCCAAAATGATATCACCTCCGAATTAATTTTATGCGACGAAAACCAACGTTTTGGACGTTTGGAAATTTTTTTTACAAAAAATAAAAACCTTAAAAATACTACTAAAAGTTGGTAAAAATTGGTTTTTGACTAAAATATCTTGGAAACTATTAAAGATATTGTATTCAAAATAATTATATATTATAAAACAATATTGTTTAAACATTTTATAAATTTTGTATTTAAACCCAAGATTAAATCTACAAAAAATTACTTCGAAAAATTGGTAAAAACTGATGTTCAATTCGAATATATCGTTTTCAAAATCATTTCTTTCTATGCTTAATTTTGTTTTTAACGTAAGAAAATGTTTTTTTTGAAAAATTTCATCATTTGTTATAAGAAATAAAAACTTTCAAAGAATGCTAAAAAAATACTATTGTTGCTAACTTTTAATTAATGTTTTAGAAAATTTCAATTGACAACTTTTTTAACAACACACAAAAATCTACAAAAACAACAAATAACTTATAAGAAATGGTTTTCGACTCAAGTATTATGAGAAGGAAAGATATATTGATTTATATATAATGAACACTTATATGTATATGAACACTTGCTGGATCATATTTATTTTATTTTCATGATTTTCATGATTTTAAATCATTTTATTAAAAATATTGATTTAAATTTTTTTTATCTCACACTTTAAAAAATCGACAAATAAAAAAATAAATTTATTGGCGCCCTTTTCTTATACACATTTCTCATTTACTAATCCGTTTGTGTAAATATTAACAAATAATGTGTGTTGAGCTTCTATACTATTGTGCTGCGCTGTATGTGATATCATTTTTCGATAACAAGTGGGTGGCTCAGGCTCCCACAAGTCCTATGTTCTTTTCCATGAGGCGCATTATGTATGTCATATCGATTAAAAATTAGAACCAACAATTCAGCTTATACTCGTATCCTATGTGAGTATTGTATTTGGATGTGCTATAGTGAGTGTTTGTAATTCGAATATTAATGTATTTCATACAAAACAATCCACAAAATATATCACAATACAGCTCTCGCTTTTTCTTTCTCTCTCTCTGTCCCTGAAGTTATAATATATCTATCAGGCTTGCCAGATTAGGCTATTTAAATTTTCTAAAATTAGTGACAAACAATTTAGTAAGACAGTCCAAAATGCTCTATAACTAAGGGCCATACAAAAACAGGATGATTCCGATGAAATATCACAATTATAGACTGCTTCTTCACAGCTTAAAAAGTTAACTGTGTTATTATTGGTACCCAATCTATTTTTGGAAACGAAAAATGTATATTTTCTAATTTTGTTTGTATTGAAATCGGACTATAATTTGGGTTTCTTTTTCGGCTTCGATTGTTGGCTAAAATATGTTAAAATTGGACTATGGCAACCCTTATATCAGTTTCTATTTTCAAACAATGACAAAACACTACATTCAACAACGACGCGACATCACAATACCCTATATTTTCAATATATCTACAAATCTATGTGTGTACATATGCATAACGACGATGATGAGGATGATGATGATGATAGACGATTTGAATGGGAAACAATGATTTGTCCTTTGAAGGAAACAAACATTAAAAAAAAAATAAAGAAAAATTATTAGTCCTTTGTTTGAATTTGAACGTTTTGATCAATCGTTTGTCTCTCACTCCATTCTATATTTATATTTTTGTACATATAAGAGTAAAAGGGCAAACATTTAATCGATATCCGATTGAGTTTGAAATATTGTCTGTCCAGTAAAGCTTCGACATGGGATATCTACTCGTATCTATTTTGTGTATAGGGAACGTATGTACGTACATATGTAGGTTTGTAGATGGACTTTTGGGTTGAGTTTTAATGTTTTAGATTGATGATGATATGTATGAGTTTAAGGAAATAATGGGCGGGGTTTTGGAGGGCAGTGGGGGTATGGGTTAAAAATTTAAGTTTGATATGATGTATGATAGTTGTGTGTTTTGTTTTGTATCATTTTATTTTTCTCATCAGAAAAAAGGACATGTTGTGTGTATGAAATGAAAAATATCTTAAATGTGTGTACGTATTTTTAAAAAGGTCAAAAATAAGTTTGGGAATTTTTCTAGAAGTTAAATAATTCTTTTTGTATTGATTTTTTTCTTTTTTTGGTGTAGGTAAGTATAAGTTACTTTTTTTGGTGGATTTGATGAGCTAATATAGGACAATAATAACTGATGATGATAATGATGATGGTTCGATTTGGGTGCGACAACTTATAAAATATTGAGTTTTTTCTTTCTTATCCCAATTAAAACTACCTACGCACTTTAACCATTCATTTTATATTGAATTAGTCATTGTTTGAAAAAAATATATATCAGTTTTTAGCTCAAGGTATAATAGTAATATCTTGATTTGAGTCTAGTGCAATGAAAGGAGATGAAAATAATTTCCACACGTGCCTTTGAATTTTTAAAAACTAAGTACACATAGTTTTCAACCGTAAAGAACCAGATTTTTTTAAGACCTCCGAAAATACACTAGAAGCTTATTTTAGTAATTCCAATACCCCCCTCCCATCGACAAATTATAGGACATTTTTATTATTTACAAAAGTAGATAAAATCCTTAAAAAACAGAAACTCAATTACTGTTTTATTTTCCTTTTCAATAGATTTTATAATTGTTCAAAAGGTCAAAATATTTCGGCTACCCAATTTTCATTTCGCTCTTAAATTTTGTTAAAATTCATGCCTTATGCAATTTCTGATGTGGTTTCTTTGTTTTGTCTAAGAACTAAATATGACGCCGCCGCCGTTTTCAAAAAAAAAACAAAAAAACGAACGTAATTTGCATGAGTCAGAAATTCATTTTAGTCATTCTATTCGGTATTTTAAAGCTTTACAATATTTAATGGTACTTTAAAGTTCAAAGTTCAAAATGACAAACTTGGTTGGAAGAATTCTATCTTAAAATTGAAAACTATGTTCTTAACTTTTATAAGAATCTTGATAATTATAAAAGGACAACATCTAATTTTCAGAAACTTTATAGAAACAAAAACTAAAAGCTGTGTACCACAATTTTTAATATTTGAACAAAAAATATTTGCGTATGAAACAATTTTTTTTTAAACTTTGATTTCCAATAGTTTTTAAGTCTTGAAATTCTTAACTGATATTTTTAACTTCCCATAGGAAGTTATTGTAAGCGGTCCGATTTGTCGAATTGAAAATGTTGACAGCATTGAGTTTTCGAAGCATTAAATTCTACACGGTTTTTGATTCCCCATTGGACAATGCTGTCAAGATCAGAATTTAATGAGCTTATCATACGCTGCCGTTGAAGTTCCACATCCGAAGGACAAGGATGTGAATCTAAAAACGAGTATGAAAAGCTGAGGGTACTGTCGTCGGCGAAACAGTTTAATGGATTAGAAGTGGCAGACAAGAGATCATTTATGAATAAAAGGAAGAGAGTCGGAGACAAAACGGAGCCCTGGGGAACACCAGCATTTATTTTATGAATTTCAGACTTGAAACCATCCAATACAACTTGTATTGAACGGTTAGAAAGGTAATTTCTAATCCAACGAAGAAAAGATTCATCAATACCAAAGGCACGCATTTTCGATAAGAGAGCTTGGTGCCAAACTCTATCAAATGCTTTTGAAATATCAAGTGCAATAATCTTACTTTCTCCAAAACGATGTAAAGACTTGTTCCACTGTTCGGTGAGATGAACCATGAGATCACCAGTGGACCTATTGCTACGAAAGCCATACTGTCGGTCATTAAGAAGCTTCCGTTCTTCAAGATATTTCTTAAGCTGATAATTAATCAGCGTTTCCATGACCTTGGAAAGAAGGGACGTAAGTGCAATAGGACGATAGTTTGAGGGGGAGGAGGATTCGCCTTTTTTAGGGACAGGCTGAACAAATGCAGTTTTCCATCCACTCGGGAAGAGACCTGTAGAGTAGGACAGATGGAAAAGCTTACGCAGTGGTTTTGCCAGCGTTGAAGAACACCTCTTCAGAACAATTGGGGGAATACTATCTGGGCCAGCGGATTTGTGTATGTCTAGGTCTTTCAGTACTCTTGCGACTGCACGAGTGCGAAAGAAGATTCGTCCCATAGAATCGTTTACGCTCTCAAGAACAGGAGGACTCATGACACTTTCCGATAGCGTCGAATTAACAGCAAACTGTGCTGCAAGCAAATTGGCTTTATCAATCGAGCTTACATAGAGAGTGTCATTGTGGACGAGCGTTGGAACCGAGGATGACGTGGTGTTTCGTAAGTTTTTTACAAATGACCAGAAATTTTTACTACCTTTGGGACATTGTAGTATTTTTTGCCTTAATTTCTGATCATGCAAAAATTTGGTTCGTCGAATATGACCATTACAGGTCTTTCTAGCTTGTTTGAACTTATTCCGGTTTTCCTCAGTCGGGTTGGCTTTATAACAACGGAAACTTACATCTCTGAACCTAATAACCTCTTTACAGCTCGAATCAAACCATGAGTTCTCTTTGGGTTTGATAGATTTCACCCTATTCGGGATAAAATTTCTCATTCCACAAAGAATTAAATTTGTTACCATATCTGCGCTGGAATCCACGTCACTATCTTTAGTCTTTACAAATTTGAAAATATTAACAGTCCATCTCCTATTTTTAATTGTGTTTCAGTATTGTTTAGTTCGTTAATGTCAATTTAAGAAACGCCAAATGATAGGCAACAATGATAGGTCCAAAAGCAGGAAGCACCTAATGATATGCTTCTGATTAGTGTTCTGAAAACAGTATATATTGTATTATTATAAGCTTTACAGCCGGATCTGCTCAAATGAGCTGTGATTGAGATACTTAACCTCAGTAAAATGTAGCTCAAAACACTCTCCAGCTCTGTAACTACCTTCACACAAAAAATTATGTCATAAAGTTGCTCCGTTGTGACGTGAAGGATGAACAAACAAACAAACAAACAAACGAACTGACTTCTCCATTTATGTTGTGTTTTGTTGTGCAAGTCTGAAGCCAAATTGATTCCATGGCTCGTATTGTTCGTAAATTTTGTTTCATTTACTATCAAGATTCTTATTTCTTAACCTAATCAAAATGTAATGCCTCCTTTTGGATTTTTTTTGGAATCTAGACCCCAATAAAATACTTTTTAAATTTATCCTTTTAGAAATGATACTTATTTCGTTCATGATTTCGAAATGTATGTATTTTTAAATTAAATTAAATTAAATTAAATTAAAAGTCTTCTCAAACTTTATCAAATACGATTTTCGAAATGTCTTTTTCTCTTTTTCAATGCAAACACCTAACTTACATTATTAATTTTTGTAGGAATCTAATCGAAAATTCACTTTACGACAGTTCCTACCAAACTCTTAACCTAACGAATCCCTAATTCATCCCTGTCTGATGGTAATTGTGAAATTATTTTATGAGCAATTCTGTAAGTTCTTAGTTAAATTTTACATATTTGCTGTAGCCTTTATAAACATATATTATCCCTAAACGAACATAAAACTCTTGGCAAACTATATAAACCTTAAACTAGCAGCTTACCTATACCTATGTTATGTACATATACTCCAAACATTAAACATCATATCTATAAGCTACTTTTTTGCTTCCTTGAACAAAGACACAACGATATCATGATGTGATATTCTAAAAGCCAACCAAGGATTACGTCAACTTCAACTGCCAGAGGCCAGCCAGCCGTCTAGTGTCAGTGGGGCTGTGGGTCGTTGTGGGGCTGTGTGGTGTGTGTCCAGGTCCAATATCTATGTCCATCCAATGTCCATCTCATGTCACTCTAAAGGTTCCTCCTGGCTTGGACTTTATACGAATAAACACTTTTCAGGAATCAGGAATTAGGTTTCCAAGTAATTGCCTGTATTCAGTCAGTTTTGATGCCGCATTTACATTGTAAGCTTTAATTGTGACAAGATATGTGTGTTGTCCTTATATTATATAGTGTCGACTCTCTTTCAATTGTGTGTGTGTTAACGAGTGTATTTTGTGTGTGTGTAAATACGCTTTTAATTAATTCTGAAATCCTTTATTTATGTCCGGTCCGTGGTGTGGACTATATAGCTGTGGATAAATGGTTATTTGGGGGTCTATGGTGTCTTACAAAAAGGATAATAATTTCAACTAGGTACTTATATGTCCAGGACAAAATGTTCTCGGATGATTTGTTGATGACCACCCCAGCCCAGCCGACCCCATTTTTGTAGTCACATTTCAAATACCTACATATATTCAAAAACTTGTTGGGTTGGGTTTTTAATAGTTTCTTTTTTTTTTTTAAGATAAAAAACAAGGACTTTTCATTTTTATTTGAAAACTTCCCAGGAAAACATGAACATTTTTTCGTATGTATATGTAACGGTTAACCAAAAAAATGGCACAGTCGAGGATGTGGGTGAACGATCCTGGAAGAGTAATGGTGATGAGGTGGCCTAAATCAAAAAAAAAAAAAAAAACACCGAGGAATGACAAAGACCATATTTTCAAAATGTATGTATCTATAGAATACGAGCAGGACGTGTTTTGTGTTTTATGGAGGTACACAGTATGGTCAAAGCCATCAGAGCTAGCTAGCTAGTTAAAGTACTTAGTTCCGGTCCTTACTTATGCACATCAGAGGCAAAGACGAAGACGACGACGAGTTATAGTCGCGAAAAAGAAAAGAAGGCCAAAGAAGAAAGTTAAACATGATGGCAGTTTTCAAGACAGGGTGCTTTTTATGGACAAAAAACTTTTTCAATACGAAAAATTCTGCTCCATAGTTTAAACGTTGTTGAGAATGGTTTTTCTTCAAAACAAAAATAAAACTCAAACTTAAACTTAAAAGAAAAAAAAAAGACTAATTACAAAATAATGTCTCCTTTCCGGAAGTTTATGGAAATTTAAGTTTCGTTCATTGAAAAGTGAATGTAAATATAAAGGGGAATACTTGCAGCTGTAGGAATGCTTTGGTTATACTTTAAGCAAAAAAATAGCGCAATGATGTGAATAATTTATGTTTACTTACGAACATTTAAGCGAACAAATTATTCAAAAAAACATCTGGGGCGACTTTCATCAAACTGACAAGTAGTTACATAGAAAAGCTAAAGGTTTTTTTTTCGAATTTATGGTGCAATTTTAGGGACGTAAAATATTTGACACAACGATGTTTAAGGAACTGTTCGTCACATAATTGTTGGTTTTTATAATCGAACTGGAAATTTTAATCAAGTTTTGGCACTCTCTCGTCATTTCTGGAAAGCAATGCATTCGTGACATGACATTACGATGGTAGAGGAGTCAAAATAAGTGGGTCCCCCGATTCCGTCCGTCGCGTCGGTCTGTCCTTTCCTATACAACCCAAACTATTGGGTCGATTGATTTTAAACTTTAAAATAAGCTTTTAAGCTGATTCACCAGCGACTTTTTTTCATTTTTTTAAAACTAAAAATAACAGTAGACAACATATAAATTTTGTGGTCAAAAATAGTAAATTCGAATTTTTTGTCCTAATTTGTCTTCTTTCATTCAATAATATTTAATGATCGGAAATATCATTGTTTTCCTTTTTGGTTGTTAAAAAAATATACCATTATTTTTGTCGATATTATATATTTGTATTAAATAAAAATTGTTTGTTTTTTGGATTTCAATTTTCCTTGTATTAGTTTTTCTATCGGTTTTTAATAAATTTACATAAGTATGTTTCTTAAAATTCCAATAAAATGTTGCATATTTTTGTTGTATTTTTGAAACAGAAGTTCGAATTATTGCTGGGAAGTTAAAAATATCAAAGTTTATTCAATGAATCATTAGTTTTGATATTTTTTAATAGGATTTTGGTCCAATATTTAAAAACTGTATCTGTCGTAAAAGTTAAGAAAAACCTTAATAAATAAATAAATATTTTTACAAGATTTTTGAATAATATTCTTTGCATTCATGTTTTTAAAAATGAATTTAAACAAAAATAAAATGAACTTACTTAAATAAAATAAACTTTGAAGAGTATGCAAAAATTAATAATTTAAGCTTGTGACATCTTTTGTATTGTATATTCGAGAAGTTAAACTGATTTAGTGGTATTTTTGATAAGTTTTTATTATTTCTCGTAAAAAAACATTGAGTTGAATTTTTCTAAAAATTTCAACAAGTGTAAAGAACATTATTTAAAAAAATTGATTTGAATTCAATATTGAAGTCAATATTGGTTTTAAGATATATTTTTAAAATCGTCAAAAAATGATTTTTTTTTCAATTTTAAGCAAACATTTTTTTCAGATTTTTATTATTTTCTTAACTGTCAATTTTATTTTTTTAAAAATTGTACTTTGTGAACAAAATTATTCTGGAGGTAATTTCATTTCTTGTTCGTAACCATTTTTTTAAAGGTTTTTAATAGTTTCAACCCTTAGCGGCCAAACGGGTTGATTCGCTACCCCAGGCTTAAAATAATGCAGTTAGAGGTCTTAAACCTTTTTAAATTAATATAACAAATGACATCTGACAGTGGCAGGTAAATAATAATGCATGGAGGCGCTTTTAGCGTTAGTTACCATGGCCTGGGATAATTAGTTTACCCCAGTGTGGCCGTAACCGTTGTTCAATACAAATATGATTGTTTTTAAATCGATTTTAAATGGATTAACCAAAACCATGAGAAATGTTGAAGAATTCTCCAAAATAGCGATTGGTATGCCAGTACGTGCCAAACGTGGTAGGATGGGCTGTACTGTACCGTTCCTGGCGAGTTCATCTGCCTTACAGTTACCTGGAATGTCTCTATGGCCCGGCACCCAGCAAAGGTGAATATTAAACTGTCGTGCCATCCCCATTAGAGATGATCGACAGTTTTGGACTGTTATAGAGTTTGTAGAGACAGAATCCAGAGATTTGATAGCGGCCTGACTATCTGAGAAAATACGGATATCAGATGTTGATATCACGTTTTCTTTAAGCCAGGACAAGACTTCTTTTATCGCCAAAAGTTCCGCCTGGAACACGCTACAGTGATTTGTTTTTGACCCATCTGTATAGAAAAAAAAATCAGCTAAAATTCTTAAAATATCCACACACCTTCTTTGATCGGGGTTTTCATCGTGGGGTAATGAGTAACCCCATGTGGCATGATCACAATGTGTAATATAAGATTTATTTGTTAGTGATATATTTTGGGGTCAACCAAACTTTTCACTTTTTAAAATTTCTATATTAAATAAAATGCGCTTCTTGGTCACACGAATTTACTCCAAAGAGTAAGTTTAAGAATAGTAAGTAATATTTTAAGATATAAAATATTTAAAAAAATTTAAATGTTTCTTAATATCTCAAAAAAACCTTTTTGAAAATCGTAATCGTTTTCAAATACATTTTTTATACAATATACAATTTTTAAATTTTTTGTAGAAATATTTTTGGTGTGCAAATAATTAGTGATTATAAATTTATGTTTTAGGTTTGAATTTTGTTAAACAAAATTTGACGCATTTTTGAGAAATCGAATTTTGGAAAAAAAATAAATAATTTAAATCGTTTCCTGAGGAAATTTAACAACAAAATCACTCTTCTATGATGGGTATTCTTCTGAAGCATTACTAACATTTATTTTTTATAATTTTTGATTTCTGACCAAAACTTTTGTTATAAATATTTGGTCTAAAAAAAATTAAAAATGCCTCATACGAATCTGCTTAAAACCTATATTTTAAAGTTTGAACTCAATCAACGAAATGGCTCAGGCTGTAGTAAGCGAGGATTTACAGACAGACAGACAGACGGACGGATTCGGGGGACCCATTTTTTGGCAATTTCTCTACTACCGTAATATCATGTTTGGTTAAAATCTTCAGTTCTAAGTTTTTTATGAATGCTATGAAATTTTCTCTACATATATTTTAACCTATCTACTAAATTTATGTTAAGCCAATGTCTTTACCAGTTCTTGATATATGACCGCCAAAAAAGTGACTCGAATGGAGGATCGATGCACGTCCAATATTTGGACAAGTGTCAATTTTAAAGCTGTCATATTTTGACATTTAAAACAAGTTTACGAAACTACTAAAAATTAAACAATAAACGCTTTAGCAATGCATTCAAATTTTTAAGATTCTTTAAAAAAATGGTAAAAATATTGAAGTAACCGTAATATTTCTTGAAGAGAGAGGCCACCGGCAACTTGTGAATTTTTTTCTTTGGGGCCACCAGAATAGAAACGTTCTATGCTAATCCTCCAGAATCAATAAATAAAGTCTTTAAAGATGGAATTTGAGATGTTAAAGACAACTGCAGCCTCAAATGTGCGAATTAATTATATAAATTTCATAAAAAGAATAACGTGCTGCAACCGTATCAGTGGCTGATATTTCTATGGTATCATTTTTCATTTTTAACGACATGCCTTCCTCTTTACAATGAAATAAACATCCATTGATTTTTCTAAAAAAATACTCTTTTTTAATATCATAATGAAACCTCTTATTGGAAAATCCTATGCAAACATTTTCTGAACTTTATCTCCTATTCCTTATTATTTTTCACTACTAAATACTTACATCCTCGATTAACACTTAGTAAGAGTTTGTTAATACGTTTAAGTGAAATAAAAAATCGAAATTTAGGAGTATTTTTCGAAAATCACGCTAATTCTAAAAAAATTGTAAGTTACATATAAGTGCATGTGGTTTATTTCATTCTATTAATACCCCCTTAATTTTTAAAAAATAAAAACAAAACATATTTTTCATAGAGATCATGGTGTACGAGTGGGTACCTTCACCTTTACAAAAAATCGATTAATATTAATCAAAGGAACCTATTGCTATAATTTATTTTTTCTTTTTAGATTTTTATCCTTTTTCCTGACCAAAACACACACACACACACACACAAATCCACACCTCAAATCCACCACAACATTATGATTTAAAATAATGCATTTTTCTACGTGCTTAATGCTTCAAGCAAAATGATCTATGCACATATCCTGTTCAGATGTTGCCTGAGTCCGATGTCAACGTTGAATCCAAAAAGGTTGCCATTTCCTGCCACAAGACACCTCATCAATTTTAATACAAGATATAAAACTCCCTATGCTTCCACTGAAGCTTGTACATATTTTAGAAAAACATTCACCGCAGCGACCTAAAACGAACGCAGTTCATAGAACATAGCATACATGTAGAGGAACCCACCTCCCTTCACGCCCACCGCATCCCCATCAGAGTAGGAGGAAAATAAAAAAAAAAAGAAAACGGAAAGTGTGACGAAGGATTTCATTTCCGTTTGTGTGTGCTGTGTCACGAATAAAAAGTTGCACCACAGGCAATGACGGTACAGAGCCCGGAAGTATCGAGCCAAACTCCTCCGCATTTTAAATGGAACACAAACGGGAAAGTTCATTCGCGTCTTATACCATCATACTCATACATATATGTATGATTGTATACACCTATAGAAGAAGAAAAAGGCACATTCCTATCGTCCTTTAGTCACGCCATGCCATCCATATCCATGCTCTAACATCACCACCATTTCCACCATCAACGCCGCGCCGCCGCGCCGCACCATCAAAGAGTTTTTTTAAATGGATGAAGAAAATAATTTTCCTTTTCGGCAAGCAAGGCAGCAGGCGACGACGACGAGAGACGGAGGCAGGAATTCACCTTTTTTGAGATATTGTATCCTTAATGTCTCGAGCATGAACCATGGACGGGATTCGCTTAGGAAGACATATACTCGTATGTAGGTACGAGTGCAGAATGAAGAAACATGTTCGCGTTATTGTGCTGGCGCTCTCAAAGCATCAGCAAGATGGAAGCGAAAGCGAGAAGCGACTTATATAAGATGACAGTGTGATCCTTTCTTGCAGTGCGGCACATGTAACCCGGTGACGTTTGAATGACGGGATGTTGCGTTGCGACACTCTTTCATCTGCACGTGTGTAACCAGGTGAGCTGTAATTGTTTGTGCGCATAGGTATCAGATATAAAACACGTTTTATGTGTGCCACAAAATCCTGCGATGCCTTCTCCTGTCCTGTGTGCTCTAAGTCCTATATATGTAGCTCCACTTCACATCCTCATGACATGCCTTGCCGTTGTCATTGCTGTTGCCTTTGCTTTTGCTATTACCATTGCCTATGACCGGCCAAAGTTCCAGCATCCCGGATCCATGTGATTTAAGTGAAACGGATATCAAATCATGGATGAGCTCACAAATTGCACTCCAGTGAGTGCTTACGATCTTTGTTTAGTCGTCGAGGTGTTGGGTTACATTTTTGCGAAACAGGCAGAGTGACGGCAGGCCACGCTAAAGCATTATCCTTCGTCTGATGGCATAGCTAGCAATGGTGGCGCGGCAGCGGAGCAAGGATGCTGGAAATCCTGACTGATGGATGGGAATGGAAGCTTAAAACACCATAGAGCAAACCCAGCGAGAGCACAGAGATAAATTACCAAATTAATTGGGGAACAGTTTAGGATTATGTATGGAAGGCCAAAATAAGGAAACAGGAAAAAGGCTAAACATTTTAGTGGCACTTCATGAAAACGCTTTGTTTTATGTTTTGTTGACTAAATTATACCCAATTTAAAAAAGAGAGGAAGAAAATAAATTACTTTAAACTGTGATTTAATTTAGATTGAATTTAAAACTTAAAAAAAAAATAAATGAAATTTAAGAGATTGAAAAAGTTTTTTTTATAAAGTCTTAATTTGATTTCAAAACTACACCATCAGGCAGGTATATGTAGGTATATCGATGTTTGGGATTATGACAATCTATGGCGAAGTTAGGATCGAATATGGAAGATTAGTGACAAAAAGTTCCTTCATCGTTTATAACGAAAACTTTTCCTATACAACCTAAACCATAACACCTGAGTAAACAAAAGATGCGGAGAGTTTTGGTAAACTTTTCAACAAACCCTCAACCCCCAAGCTTTTTCTAAAAACCCCACAATAATATTGCTTTTTGAAGTAAAAGGTTTTCACTTGAAAAGAGTACTTAAAAAATCAAAATAAAAAAGAAGACTATCGGATATACCTTATGGGCTTCATGGGTATACCAACAACCTAACATTAAAAGTTATTTTTTATTTGTACCTATTTTTTTGGGGGGGAGAAAGAATTTTAAAATGTGAAGAGTAAATAGTTTTTATAGAGGTCTTACGTTAAAGGAGGATATATAAACTTTAATATTCATCTGATAAATGAGTTGAATAATCGTCGTAAATTATCGGGAAAGTGACTTTTTGAAACATTGTACACCATGGCGTATACTTACTTTTTTTTAATTTTTCTTGTGACAAAAATTTACTTTGTATTTGGAGTTTTTTAAAATTAATAAACTTAATTGAAAAAAAATTGGAACTTGCAATTATTGTTTATCTATACTTTTAAACAAAAACTCAGAGAAAAATAAATTAATCAAAATATTGTAACACATTTTTGACCATCCAAAAATTAAAAAGGTACGTATACGTCACAGTGTATCATTTACTTTCCTTATAATTTAATAAAATTTTACTCATTTATTATCAAATTAATTAAAACAAAAATTGTGTTTGATATTAAAAATCCTACCTCAATATTTTGATCATATGTGTGCTTTTTGTCGGGCAGTTGCACTTTCAAAAATACTCGTATACACTACTGCGTCTGCGTCATTAGTTGTTTTTGTATTATTTGTATAAAATTTATTCTTTTGCGACATTAGACAAAGCTATTAAATTAGCCATTTGATATAATAAATTAAATAGAATACTTTAAATTTGTTTATTTTCTCTCTCAAGTATGACGTTGATCAAAAGCGACACATAAATTATTATTAAAAAAAAAAAACAAAATGTTGTGATCTACGCCTCCAGACGCGAAGTGTTCTATATTATTATTTATTAAGTGTCAGTTTTAATTATTTTTTTTTTCATATTTTGAAAATCATTTTTGTCTGGCTGATGTCTGTTTTTCAATGTCATAATCATAAAGGCTGATAAGGTTTAAATTATAGAAAACATATGAATATTGGACTCTGAACGGAAGATTTTTACATCTTGTCCTACATTTTTATTTTTTTTATGTAATTATGTAATTTTTAATCAAATCTATTTACTTATGATTTTAAAATAAAATAATGGTTTAACAAATTTTTAAATGTTGCAAGGCCTTGTTTCTTTTTTTGTGACTTTAGAAATCATTAAAATTTTAAAATAATGAGCGAGAGATAAAACTATAAAAAGTGTGTCTCTGAGTTGATTAATGTAGAAACAATTTTAAAATTTTCTGTTATTTCTATTCTAACTACCTTTTTTTATTTTAAGTAAATAAATCTAAAAAAAATATCTTGCTAAATCTGCATAAATTTAACAAAGTAATTTTATTGTAAGTTTAGTTATTTGAAACATAAACCCAATTTAGAAACATTAACGAATCTTTTGAAAAATTAATATTCTTACGAAACAAAAACTAAACAATATTCGAGTCAGTGTCATTATTTTTTTTTTTTCAAAACATTTGAGTTGTATCAATTTTAAAGAGAATATTTAATATTTTAATTTTTTTAAACCTTTAAGGCACATAAGTTCCTAAAATGAAATAATTTCCTAGTCGAAACCATTATTTTTCAGGTCATAAAACATTTTTTAATAATTTATAAAAGTTTTTCTCAGCGTTATAACAAAAAAGAGGTCAATTTATTTTTTTTTGCAAAAACTTAAAACTTAACTTTAAATCAATATTTTGTACAGAATTGAAACCAATGTTTACATTTGCTTTTAAGATATTCAAGCTCAAAAAAAACTTTACGAACTTTTTGGTTGTTTTTTTTTTTTTAAAGATTTATTTTCTGTAAGAAAAAAATAACAAATAAATTTTCATAAAATTGTACCACCTGTCAATGACCTAATTTTTATAAAATTTGTCAGAAGGTAATGACATTCCTTGATCTTGAAATATACGAGTTTAAGAATACTTACAACCCACACTGATAGCTTTCCATCAGTGTCCTTCTGTCGATTTTTCTAAAACCTTAACAAAAATATTTTTTTTTTTATTGTACTATTCGTACTAGAATTTCAGCTTGTTAGACTTGACCATTCTTTATTCCGTCAATTTCATTGAATGTTTGAACAACAACAACAACTTAAAGGTGCTACCACTCATTGTTTTTGGCTGGAGATATAGCTATTTCGTGCTTTGCCACTTTTGCACTCAATATTTTGTGTCAGTTAAAAATTCAAAGTCAATATCTTTCTTCGTTCTCATAATACTCGTGTTGACAACCATTTCTCATCAGTTTTTTCTTTTTTTTGTAGGGTTTACGTGTTTTGTAAAAACAGTTGTCAATCGAAGTTTTCATTTTTTATTTCTTATAAAAAATACCGATTGGATTTTTTACGAATATTATCTTACGTTAACAACAAATTAAGCTTTGAATGGAATAATTTTAAAGTCAAAACCTTCATCTATTCTCTAAATATTCCAAGGAAATAGCTAACAGTTTTTACAATTTTTTTATAAAAAAAAATCACTTTGGATTTTTTTAAAGATTTAATACATTTTTTAAACAATATTTTTATCTGATAAAATTAATTGGAAGGCCATATCTTTAATTTTCGCCAAGATATTTGAGTCGAAAATGACTTTTTAGAAAAGTAGTTAAGCCTTGAAACGTAGAGAAATGTCAACATTTTCAATTCTACAAATCAGACTGATTATAGTAACTTCAATTTAATTTTCAAAAGATAATGTCATTGTTATTCTTGAAATTTTCGAAGTTAAAAGACTTATTTTTATATAATAGTCTCCGCACAGCAGCATTCTTTTTGTTGGTTCTGAGATAAGTATTTACTATACCAATACATCAAAAACAAGAAAATCACAATTTTTTAAAATTTGGTAAAAAGTTGAAGGTGGAAACAAATTTTTTTTTCAATGTTACCACTTTGGTTTTTACATTTAATCCTAGTATTTTTTTTTTTTTTTTTGCAAAAAAAAAAACACTAAATTTAGGCTGCAGTGCGGAGACTTTTTGGACTTAGCATATAAAGACCAAAAATTCTGTTGGTTGTTTATTCCTATCAATTCTGTATAGTTGTAAAGAGTGTTAGTTCCATGGTGCGAAATTGTTTGAACTGTCAAAAAACAACCACCTGAAACGATTATACCTTAATATGAATATTTAGTACTCGTTCACTGCACTTACAATTTTCCCATTTCAAATGCACGTAAGCTTTGATCTATTTTCTTAATTTCTATAACTCAGAGACATTTTATAATATCACATCGGTTTTCCGAATTGCAAAGCCCCTACAAAAGTATTCATTTACCAAAACGGGGTAGTACGGACCACTAAACTAAAACGTGCAACTTGATTTCCAAGAAAAATGTCCTGAACACCTGCTCAAATTGATAGTTTTCAAGATAAAAGTCGCTGAAGCTTACGATATTATCTAAAATTTGTTTTAAAAATTTATTAAAATTCAATGCTAGGTATACTAAAACTTCAAAGACGACTATCTCGAAAACTAAAAATCTTAGAGGTGCGGTGCTCTGGACTTTTGTATAGGAAATCGAATTTCCTATAAACTTGTCTCACACATATTTTTTCCGTATGTCCTGTCATTTTTGAGACATATGAGAATTTTATAATTAAAACTAACATTTCTAACATTTAATATTTTTACCCATAGTACTTTTTAAAATAAACAAAATGTAAGTTAACGATGACCTGAATAAGCTGAATTGTCGTCTGACGTCGACAACTTCCAATTCATGGAAAGCGTTGCATTTTTTGCAATCTTTATAATTATTTCTTTTGGCTAAGTAATCAATTGATTAGTATTTAAAATATGGATAATAATATGGATATTTGTATACAAGATTTCAAATAAAAATTTTAACTTGTACCCTTAAATGTATTCCTCTCAAACTATATTAATAATAAAATTAAATTTTTAAACGTATTTTTAGGGTACAGTTCATAACAGTAACAATAAAATAATAAATGTAATCGAAATTCGAAACTCCTTCCCTTCTCTAATATTAGACATCAATGTTTGATATAATTCGTCACAAACAACTAAAATACTCTTTTATGAACAAATAACAGTTTCATCAATAATTAATTAAAATGAATATGGAATCAAGAAAAATATCTTAATGTTAACATTTTAAATACATACCTTATAAAAATCCACAAACTATGACCGAATGCTAAAAATATCCTTTTTTCAACTTCGTTCTCCTTTTGAATCCTTTATGTACTCTTTTTTAAATTCAATTAATTATTTTTCTTAATTTGTTATGTTGTAGATTAATTAACAATTTATTTAATTGTTTTATTTTTTTAGTTAATATCACAGAATTAATTTTTGTTTAACTAATTTCAGTAATTTTAATTATTTTCTTTCACTTCATTCTTTTTTACTGGAAAAACAAAATTTGTTAACAATTAAAATAAAAATTATAAAAATATATACTCGACGACGACGGCATAGTGTGAGCTACTATTTGTTTAACGTGTTGGTTTTAAACAACTTCCGCAATCATCACTTTGAGATATTATTAAATCATTCAAACGCGCACATAAAACACCGAACTAATACCGAAGGGCTACAAGGATATCCTTGTCCTGAAAATGAATGATGCATCACGTTGTTGCACAATATTCATTTAATTTGTTTTGCAGCAAAAAAGCAGAAGTAAATAATATATTATATATTTTCTTTCCGGCCGATCAGACGACAAACACCTCCGACTACTGCGATTGCGATAGTAGGCTCTTATCTCTCTCCTCAACTGACAATCCAAGAGATACACACGTTCCGATTCGGTTGATGTTAGACAAATTGTTGTTGTATCTTTTTTTTTTCGTTAAACTGCTGTTTTCTTATCAAATCGAGGGTACAAATAAAAAAAAAAAAACAGATACAAATTCTGACAGCTGCCCGAAACGAATTTATTGCAAAGAAGAACTTCCTCTCCCTCTATCGCTCTCTGTTTAGGTACCTTCACCTAACCCTCACTTTGGTTTGGGTCATCAGAGAAGGAATTTAAAAACAATATATTCTTTTTTTCTTTTAATAATATTTGTTTGGGATATTTGAAGGGAATTTTTAAATTTGCTCTAGATACATATTTCTTGTCAGTCCCGAGTCACAGATTCAAAAAGAAAAACGTTATCGAATACATATAGAAAAGTGTCACAGCTGAAAAACGCGATAACGAATATTTCGCAGAGATTTACGTATGTTGTTGGTTTTAGAACTCAAGCATGCTTGAAAAAGTAAAAAAAAGACTTGAATGGTTTATCTCTGTTCGCGGCCGGTTGCAGTTCAAAAAGCCATTGCTCACCAAGTTAACATTTTTATTAGTCGAGAAGAGAGAATCTGTAGGGGAAATTAAGACATCATCGTCGGTCGTAGGAAATTGATCTAAGAGACCAGTTATAGCTATCATTGGTTTTCATCATTGAAACCAATCATTGGATTTTTTTTTGACAGGTCGGTTATAAGTAGGATTAAAAGTTTCTGTCATTGAAATAGAAGTTCCTGATTGAAACTGATTGACAGGTGGGAATATAAAAAAAATGAAACGCTTTCAGTGGAACGATTATGTTTCAAAATGTGAAATCAACAGAAAATGTAAACATTAAGGCGCCAGTTACAGCTATCAATGGTTTTCATCATTGAAAACAAACATTGGATTTTTTTTGGCAGGTCGTTTATAGCTATCATTAAAAATTTCTGTCATTGAAAAAAATTTCCAAATTGAAAGCCACCGAAAAATTTTTACTGACAGAAATCTGTTATTGGAATTGGAACACAAATCAGTGGAACGATTTTTCGAGAAAAATAAATGTGCAATTACACTTTTTTTTTCTCAAAAAAAAAATTATTTGTGTGATTTCCGATCGTTCAGTATATAATTTTCATTTCTAATCAAAGGGAAATACCGTCTAATATCGATTCAAAAATTTTTCGGGATCGATTTCAATGATAGCTTCTCCTTCTGGGTCAAATAATTTATTTTTTTTTTAGGTTTAAAAATCTATCGTTTCGACACCAAATATTCAAAATTTGACTCTCTTAACCGCTTATAAATTTCGAAACAAAATTCTCAATGATGAAAACCAATGATAGCTATAACTGTCCCTTAAATATTTAAAGTTATACGGCTATGGTGGCGTTCATTTTTAGTGGCACATTCGTTGAACAACTTAAATTATGCAGTTGCAATGTTGCCATAGACACATTTTAAACAGAGTATCGGTAGTATTGAAATAAATAGGAAGTTGAGACATTTGTTTAATTCTTTAAATATTTACATACATACATATGTACATATGTCGAAATTCGAAAATTAGATCTAAAAAAAAAACTGAAAACACAATACATGACGATGTTCATATTAGATTCTTTTGAGGTGACTATAGTTTTGAGTGAGGCAGACAATATTATATTTTTAACTTCCCATAGGAAGTTATTGTAATGGGTCCGATTTGTCAAATTGAAAATTTTGACATTTCTCGACGTTTCAAGGTGCCTAGGGTGGAAATAAAAGATTTTTAGAAAGATGTCTGTGCGTGCGTATGTACGTACGTTCGTACGTCCGTGCGTCTGTACGTCCGTACGTCTGTAAGTTCGCGACGTTTTTTTCGTCGTCCATAGCTTAAGAAAAAGGTGAAAATTTTGGTTAAACCTAAATATCTCATGAACCAATGACGCTAGAGACTTGAATTAAATTTTATATTATACATATATTGTAACGTGATACAAAACAATTATATTTTTGGAAAAAAATCCAATTAACGGTTTTTTTTATAAATCAAAAAAACTGAAAAAAAAAATTGTCACCTCGAAAATTTTACGAATACGAAATTTTTTCATCTCCAAAAAATTTTTTTGCAACAAAGAATAATGTTTTTGACATTTGATAAAATTTTGAAAAAATCTAATTGACAGTTTTTTTTATAAAAAATAAAAAACCTAAAAAAACCATTACTCAAAGTTGGTAAAAATTGAATTTTGACTCAAATATCTTTTCACAAACTTGAGATTAAGGCTTCAAACTTATTTTATCTTATAAAAAACATAGTTTTCAATATTCCGAAAAATGTTGAGAAAAAAAAAATTGACAGTTTAAGAAAAAAAAAATAAAAACTTAAAAATTGATTTTCGACTCAAATATCTTTTCAAAACATTGAGATAATGGCTTCTAACTAATTTTAACTTATAAGAAGTATTGTTTTCAACATTCGATAAAATGTTGAGAAAAATCGAATTGACAGTTTTTTTTACAAAGAATAAAAACCTAAAAAAAAAACAATACTAAAACTTGGTAAAAATTTACTTTCGACTCAAATAGCTTTTCAAAAATTACAAATATTGGCTACAAACTTATTTTATTTCACAAAAAATATTGTTTTCGATATTCATATATAATTCGATATAAAAATCCAACAGTCCGTTGTTTCATAAAAAAAATAAAATCTACAAAAAATAGTACGCAAATTTGGTAAAAATTGATACATATAGACAAACTTTTAAGCTAGACAAATCGACAGACGGGATGGGAAGTTATCAGTGTGGATCGCATCTCAGCCTCTTTTTTAATAAACTACATAAATTTAATAATTAAAAAAACACCAAGAAAATTAAATTTCCTTTTTGACAGTACTTTGACAGTTAAGTTCTTATAAATTTGTATTAAATTTCATGAGTAGGTTTATTACAAAAATGGAAGTTGGTACATAGGTATTGAGTTTTTTAATTCAATATACGTAAATAAAAACAGGCAGTATGATTTTCGAAAAATTGGTGGGCCAGCAAGACGTCAAAAATTATATCTTTAAAGATTATGGCGGGAAGTCGCTTTTAAAACTTGTTTTTTTTTTATTTTAGTATTAAAACAATTATTAAAAAACTACTGCTTAAAACATCAAAACTGTGTTTTTATTTTAATATACAGCTTTTTTTAAGTTAGTAAATAATAATACTTGAGTCGAAAACCATTTCTTATAAATTTTTTGTAGTCTTTGAAAGTTTTTGTGTTTTGTTAAAAAAAAAATTTTGAATTAAATTTTTCAAAAAAAGTCACTAAGAGTTAGGAACAATATCTTGCATATGATAAAATAAGTTCAATTTCAATATCTGTTTTTTTCCCCGACATTTTTAGTCGAAAACCAATTTTAATCAATATTAGCAGCATTTTTTGAAAAATACCAATTGAATTTTTCTAAGAACATTATCTTACGTTAACAACAAAATTTGGCATAGAATAAAATAATTTTGAAGTCAATACCTTCATCTATGGTAACAACATTTTCAATACGGCAAATCGAACCGATTACAAAATCTTAATACGGGAAGTTAATAAATCGCTCAAAAAACAAACAAAAATTTAAGAAGACAAACTATTCTAAGAAATCACTGATATTTAAAGAAATATAAAACGGTTTCTGTAACTTCATTGGCATTGTCTTTGAAAAAAGGGTGGTAAAATCAAAAACAAAATACCAACAAACAGGTAAGGTATGACGGTGTTTTGACATAATATATGTCATAAGTTTAAGTTTTAAATCAACTTTTTGTACAGACATTTTTTAAAAAATAATTTTTTTAAATTGTCTTTTTCATTATCAATATTTTAAATTTTATTTTTATAATACCAACCTAAATACCAACCTATCACATAGATACCATATGTATATACATATCTTCATCTGATTCATCGACAGTTGAGGAATAAAGTTTTGGTAACCCTGAACAACAGTGACAGTTTCAGCGTAGTTAAAATGGAGTACTATACACGAGTACGAAAACGTGTTCTTTGATCAATTGGATCAATCTCTTCTTGTAGTGAGTATTCTTCAAGGGGATGGCCAAGGTATTCAAAAATAGGATCAATAAATTTGAAATACTATGAAAAAAAGGCAGTCTAAAATATTTTTAGCAGTTTTTGTTTTTACAAATCCTTAAAATGCCTTTATAATATTGAGAGTATGAAAATCAGCATATAAGCATTGAACTGACTAACTACCATATAACTTTTGGATATGAATGGGAAAGTTCTGTGGTAAGCTTGTATCTCTTATACGTCAAACAGTGAGTGGGTCGAAAATGTTAATCTTTTTTTCGTCTCCTCATCGCCTTCGTCGCATCGTCGTCACTTTGGGTCGTGTCACATCGATTAGTAATTCAAAATCAGTGAATCACAGTTTTTTGCGAATTTTTTGTTTTTACAAAAATTTAAATGAAATTTGTTTAATTTCTTAGAATCATCCTCATGAATGAATGAAGTTTGCTTTTGACGATTTTTTTTATAGCTCACAAGACTGAAGATTGCAATGAACCGGTTAAAGACGTCAGATAACTAACAAGTTGATGTTGTTGTTGTGTTGATGATATCAGAATTAATTTCTTATTAAATCTTCAACAACTATTGACTTTCTTTTGTATTTTAATCATAAACTAATATGTGGGTAGGAATTTATCTACAAAATAATAAATTATTCATAGAGAAAAATCTAAAAGACAGAGAAGCATCTACCCACCTGTTTAATTTTAGATATTTTTACAAACGGTCAATATTTGCATCATGATGAAGAAGATGAAGATGATGATGATGTGATGATGCAGTACACTTCTATACTCTTCGAGAAGCTGAATAAAGTGATGATTGATAACTTCTTCTTTTTTTTTTAAATAAAATCGATGCATCAAATTTTAGAACTACAGACTCCAGACACTCGTAAGTACATATATTTATATACAATGTACTTAGGAGCACAGTTTGGTTAGAAAAAGAAACATTTAAGTGCATGATACTTGAAGAAAAACATTTCATTTAATTTATTTTGAATAGAGCATGGAAACAAAATGAGGGTTTTTGAACCTAAAGTTAAGTTGAGTCTTCAAGGGAGGTATATATATTCAACAATACAGTTTTAGGTTTAAGGATTTTTTTGGACTCAGAAAGTCAGAATCATATTCTTGAAAGCTTTAAAAATTAAGATATTCAAAATGTTGTCTTTTGTTTGATTGTTAAACCTTTATCTTTCAAAATTTTTATTGACATTCGGTTATTTGAAAATTTGCAAAAGGTTACTTTATATGACAATTTTCTTAAGATTCATTATAAAAATATTAATTGGTAGTCTCGCAGATGTCCAAGACAAAATTAGATCAGAGCTGCAAGAACTTAAGTGTAAAAAAGATACTTCAAAAAAAGTAATAAAATCTTAAAGGTTCCCAAGTTCTTATATTTAAGTACCAATTTTTATTTAAAAGCTTATACATTTTCAAAATAAGATTTAAACGATTTAAGGTGAATCAAGCCAAAAACTTATAATGTTGTATCTTTTACATCAAGAAGACTGTTTTTAGAACTATAAAGATAATTATCTTGTTTATCGAACAAAAACTTTTGATATTTCTTGACTTTTCAAGGTCCCTAGAATCTTAATCAAAGATTTTTAAAGAAATATCTGCGTTTGTACGTAAGTTCGTATGTTCGCACGTCCGTTCATCGCCATATGTTCGACAACCTCTTTTCGTCGGCCATATCTCAAGAACAAGTAGAGATATCGACTTCAAACACATTTTTGTTGATATACAATAACATAGAAACATTAAAAAAAGACTTTCATAAAAATTAAGAGTGTGGTTTTTTTACTATAGGTAATAGCAGCTTAGCAAAATTTAGGTTTACTTTAACTTGTATTAAATTTTATTTTATAAAATATGACATGATACCAAATAAGAATGATTTTGAAAACAAAAAATGATATTAACTCCTGAATAATTTAATGCAATGAAGAATAACGTGTTTGACATATCGTAAAATTGTATTAAAAATCGAAGTAAATGTTGTTAACAGAAAGAATAAAAATCGTTCGATTTGAATATTTCTATACTTCAAACTTATTTTATTCTATGCAAAATTTTGTTATTAAATTAAGACAATGTTATTAGAAAAATTCAATCTTTCCTTTTTTTAAGAAATAATAACTTTCAAAAAATTCTGCTAAAATTGATAAAAATTCTTTTTCGGCTAAAAATATCGGGAACAAAAACAGATATTGAAAGGAAACTTATATTATCATAAATCAAAAAAATATTGTAGCTATTTTTTCGCTATTATTTTAGAAAAACTCAATGGACATTTTTTTACAAAAAGATGAAAACGTAAAAAGTTATAAACGTGTAGCTCTCTTTCAAAATTAAGCCTGGTCGAAATTTTTCGAAAGTGAATTTCTAATTTTCCTGTACTTGTCCTAAAAAAATATTTAAAAAATCTAAAGCCTTTAGCTTGTATATCTTAAGGTGAGATTTTTTCCCTTGAAAAGGCTTAAGCTGCCTTACCTATAAACAGGGAATAGGCAAGTTGTATGTATAAGTCGGAAATCAAGAACACAATAAGAGGGGTATATAAGTGGAATGAGATGGGAGAAAATCAAAACCTTTACCAAGTTAATGAGTTCTTCTATACAGTTAGAACCGTTGTTTCCGAGTTTGTATTATCTCTTATCTCAAAAATCAGGTCTTCTATACAGCTGTTATGCACGAGCATTGCTTTATTGAATTCGTACTTAAATTATATTAAACTTTTCCAATATCATTTTGTTTTTTTTTTTTACAAACCGACCTTTTGCGAGGAATTGCCAAGTCTCTCACATGCTTTATATTCGATACTAAACAACATTTTTAAAATTCGTCATTTTAATAAATATGGGTCGGAGATTCCATTATACTCATTTTGAACGCAAAGTGATACAAAACTAAGAGAAGTAAGAAAACGATGGTTGAATTTTCAAAAACCTTAACTGAAAGTTCTACATTCAATCCCAAAAGAAGAAACAAGACGAAGAAAAAGATAAACTTCTTCGTTTTTTGATACACTAATGGTAAGAAAAGAATATGTAAGAACAAGCCCTTACTTTCTTTAAGAGAACTCAAAAATGAATTAAACGGACCAGTGACAGCTAGAACAATAATAAACCTAATAATCGAAGCAAGTTTTCCTAGTAGAAGTCCTCGAAAAGTGCCGTTTTTGAGAAGGAAAAATTGTATACAAAGACTTGACTTTACAAACAAACACTTCCATCGCTTTAATTGGCACAACGGTTTGTGGTGGAAATGAAGATCTATTTGTTTGATTCTGATGGAAATATGTATGTTAGAAGGCCAAAGAACAAGGCATTTAACCCAAATTACACAAGGAAACCAGTGAAAAATGGGGGTGGGAATATATATCTGGTGCAGGTGATATATTTTGGATCAAAGATTAGATGTGCTCTGTGGATTATGTCTTAAATTCAGTCATGCTACCATTAACTGAAGAGAAGGCGGCAATTAAATGTGAGTTCATGTAGGATGATTGTAGTACCCGTGGCATGATTGTTAGTGTGTTGGACTGTCATGCCAGAGGTCGTGGGTTCGATCCCTGCCTATGCCATCCAGCTTTTTTCACGGGTACTTGCGAGGAATTGACAAATTCTCCAAGAGTAATTCTTGTCATGAAAAGTGCTTTCTCAAACTTGCCGTTCGGATTCGGCTTAATCCCTGACAACAGTACTCGCACACAGGAATGGTTGAGAGTTGTAAGTCACTAGGCCCTAGTTCTCAACGAACTGTTGCGCCACCCAATTTATTTATTTTTTTTTTCATGTAGGATGATGGAGCAAAGAACTCCTCAAAATTTACTAATAAAAACTTACAACAAAACAAAATCAGCGGCCATCACAATCCACCGACCTAAACTTATTGAGCACTTATGGGTTATGGGTGATCCCAAAGCGAAGGATCGGAGACTGTAAATTCAAACATAAGGTTGTGGTCGAAAATTCAAAAGGAATGGTACTCCATACATGCATGTGTCAAATTGGTGAACTCGATGGGGTAAACAAGGGAAGCAGTTATTAAAAATAAGGGTGCCACTACAAAATATTAAAAAAGAATTTGAAATACTTTAATGGATAAGTTACTTTTTCGCTACAAAAAGAATACCATTCTAATTTTGATTCAGCAATATTTTTAGAAATTTTTTTTGAAACAACATTATAACCACTATTCTACGCTTTATCAATATTTTTCAATATTATATTTAAAAAAATGTCGTATTTTAGCAATTTTTTTTTGTTTTTATAATAAGCACACACTCAAGGGGATATTACTACCCTTATTATGCAGAAGCACAGTGTGAGCACTAGGAAAAGGAGAGAGGGTTTAAAAGGAGATGTCGGTGCACATTGGTTTTGAATTCCTAAATATTGCAATGTAGTAAGGCATTCCACATTCGCGTAGTACGGCTAAGGAACGAATCTCTGTATTTGACAGTACGGCCGAAGTTGGATTCGAGGTTATACTGTTGAGCATTCCTAGAAGCGCGAGTATTACGATTGAACTGTTTAAGTGGAGGAATGCAGCTGGCTATTGCACTAGAGCATAAACCGTTAAAATAACAGTAAAAAAGGGTCAGACAAGAAACCTTACGACGATGTTCAAGCGAAGTAAATGAACTTATGATGATATTATCACGTTTCAATTTAAATGCTCTACGTTCAATACTATCCAAGAGGCTTAAGTAAGTTGCAGGAGCACCAGCCCAGAGATGGGAGTTATACTCAAGCTTTGGACGTATATAAGTCTTGTACATACAAGCCAGATCAGAAGGTGTGAAATATTTTTTGCATTGCCTAAGGAAACCCAAACACTTTGCGACATTTTTGGCGACATCGCGTATGTGACCATTCCACAAGAGGTGGTTGGTGACACACATACCGAGAATATCGAGGTGTTCAGTCTCATTGATGCAAGTGCCATCCATGTATAATGGCAATGGGGGAATATCTCGCTTTAACGATACAAGACAGCATTGGGTTTTCGAAGCATTAAATTCCACGCGGTTTTTTAATCCCCATTGTACAATGCTCTTTAAGTCGGAATTTAATGAGCTTATCATATTTTGTCGTTGCAGTTCCACATCCGAAGAAGAGGGATGTGAGTCTGAAAACGAATATGAAAAGCTAAGAGTACTATCGTCAGCGAAACAATGTATTGGATTAGAAGTAGCAGACAGGAGATCAATAATAAAAACGAGAAAGAGTGTTGGAGATAGAACAGAGCCCTGGGGCACACCATCATTTAATTTATGGAATTCAGACTTTAATCCATCCAATACTACTTGTATCGAACGATCCGAAAGGTAATTACTAATCCAATGAAGCAGGGATTCATGAAAGCACCGAAAGCACGCATTTTCGATAAGAGAGTCTGATGACAAACCCTATCAAATGCTTTTGAAATATCTAGTGCAATAATCTTACTTTCTCCAAATCGATGTAAAGATTTGCTCCACTGTTCGGTGAGATGAAACATGAGATCACCAGTGGACCTATTGCTTCGAAATCCGTACTGACGGTCATTAGGAAGCTTTCGATCTTCAAGATATTTCTTGAGCTGATAATTAATCAGCGTTTCCATGACCTTGGAAAGAAGGGACGTAAGTGCAATCGGTCGATAATTAGAGGCTGAGGAAGATTCGCCTTTTTTGGGAATGGACTGGACAAATACAGTTTTCCATCCTCTCGGAACGAGACCTGAAGAGTAGGACAGATGAAAAAGCTTACGCAGTGGTTTTTCCAGCGTTGAAGAACACCTCTTCAAAACAATAGCGGGGATACCATCCGGACCAGTGGATTTATGTGTGTTTAGATCTCTAAGGACTCTTGCCACAATACGAGTGCGAAAAAAGATTGGTCCCATAGAATCACTTACTCGCTCAAGTACAGGCGGAGTCATAACACTCACTGGCAGCATAGAATTGGCGGCGAACTGCCTAACAAAGAGATTAGCTTTCTCTAAGGAGCTAACAAAAGGAGTGTTAAACCGATGAACAGGAAGAATTCCTCATGTTTTTTACAAATTATTAAAAATCTATCTGTGTAGTTTTTACTTTCCAACTCTTCACAAATTCGTTTTTATATTTTGAAAAGAATACCGACGAAGCCAGTTTCTATTATTTTTTTCCATTACTGTATATACTCCAATACTACAGAAGTAATACATCTTTTCTATTAAATAGTGTTTATCCAGGAGTCACTATCACCCTGTCCTGTCTAAAATCCTCACATTTAAATCAAATCATATCTCAAAACCTTTAAAAAAATTGCATACTTCATAAATTCCGCAAATATAATTTCATTGAAAAGTCAGTACCTGTACAAATTCAAAACAACAACAACAAAAAAACAAAATCCTCTAAAATTGAGTCCCCGCTGATTAAACTGGAAAAATCTTTTCAAATAATATTTGTTTTTGAAACAATCAAAAGCCACATGATTATTGACGCATTTACCTCTAAAAAAAACCAAAGAAATCAGGTAAATCAATTGATATACCTTTCTCTATAAGTGGGTTAGAATGTAGGTATTCCAAAATCCGCATTCTCCACAACCGGAATGAACTTTTCTGTTTTTTTTTTTTTTTTTGCAAATAGAAGGTCTAGAACGAAAAAACAAAATACCTTGTTTGTTTTTCTCTCAGTTTTCGGAAATCGTTTATCTATTCTTTGCTCATTTCATGTTTTGTTCTCTTTTTTCTTCCAAATGATTTATTTCCTTCTAAATTCAATATTGGCAGATATACGAGTCTTTAAGTGTGTACCTACCAACAAATATTCACCTAACCTACAAAAATAGAGAGAAAATCAAAAATAATGCCAAATCTTTTTCCCTAATAACCCAAAATACCAAAAACCTAATAAACAACAAAACAACACAAAAAAACTAAAAACTAAAAACACACACAAAAATCTCTCGTACAATTCCAATATTTTATGGAATCTCAAGAAATTAGTTCAAGATCGATGTTGCTGACCTTCCCTTCCTTTTTCACGCTTCTCACTTGCCTCACACAAAATAGAAACAACGAGAGATAGATTCAGAAAACTGCCGCTGAACTCAAAAATCTATTGAAACACAGCAACAAACACACAAAAACTCACAAAAACAAAACAACAAAAAAACACGAAAACACCATTCGCCATGCGTCGATTTCGAAATTAAACAAAAATTTTGAAATTCCACCGCAAGCAAAAAGAGACACCAACAACAACAACAACTCAACCAACACTATAACCAACCCAACCAACCATCAACCAGTTCAAATCCCCCCCTCCCCTTTTCTACCACTTCAACCAGCTTAAAAAAAAAAATTAGTCTTTGGACTTGGAAATATTGGACTTGGACTGTTTACGTACTGATTTTTCTTCTTGTTTTTTTTTTTTTTGTTTGGAAACGCTTTGCATCCATTTATCATTGGCAATTCAAAACATCGAGTGTTTAGGTTTATAAAAATGTATCTAAGTACTTTCAGCCATGTTATCACCATCAGGAATTTCATTTTGTTGCCCCAATGATGTAGTACTCGAGTGCCGAGTTTTCCACTTATTCGGTCGTCTTGCCTACAATAAGCTCATTCTTCCATCGCTCGGTTGTTGGTCGTTCTCTCAAACCCCAAACCCTAACCACACCACAGCCCCCGATATATACCAGAGCCAGAGCATTATCATCCCCAAGCGGAATGTTTTGAATAGAGGAAAATTGGAAAAACATCAAAATCCATTATACTCTGGCTCTGCTCGAATAGTGCTCCTATGACATGGCGTGGTGATAGCAATGGCACCGGACGCTTTCCCCGCACTTACAAGAGAAAGTACACCGAGCTGCACCCCAACCCCTTTGCTGACCTAACCGAAAACTCTCTCTCACTTTCTCTTCCCGCTCTCTACAAGCTCTCTTTTCTTTTGCTCTCTATATGAACTGGGCAGTATTGGAAAATAGCCTGGTTATAGTAGTATACCTGTTTCTACACTCGAATACTTTGAGTACGATGGATAGCGGATGGCGGACGATGAAAACAACGACGACAACGCGACGGAGCAGAATAATTTTCCTGATTTGTTTTCCCAGCAGGCAGTTTTCGTCGAAGCAAACCAACAACAAAACCAAAAACAACAAAATAGTAGCTCAAAACACTATGTCAACATTTTCCAAAAGAGTAGAAATTATAAACTCGTCGTCGTCGTTGTGAGCTTTTTTCGAAGTTTGGATTTTCGAAATTTTCCCGTCGTCTGCCCGTCTTCTCGTAAATCCCTTTGTGTGCGTGTGTATATATCTGAATTTTGATTTTCACAACTGTATACCTTTTTACTATTAATTTTTTTTTGTATATCGTGTGCTTGAAAAACCCGAATAGAGAAACACAATTTTTTTGAAGGAACTTATTCTCAAGATGTTTCAAAAACTATATTCACTGCGTTGTTGGGGTGGTAAGGGAGGGTGGTTTTCCGACGACGACGGGATCTACCTCAAATTTTGTGGTAATTCATTTTTCAATTCTCGCACCTTTTTATTATTTTTTTTTTTTTTGAGAATCCGTTTCGTTTCACAAACAACCGCCCGAAATTTTTTGGAAAATAGAAGAAAACAAAGAAACGGATTCGTTTGGAGAAAACTATACTAATTTTTCACACCTCGAAAACGGCCGTGATAGCCCGACGACAGGTTTCCGTTTTTTTTACTTTGCTTTTCTTTTTTAAAGGAGGCAAACTTGCAACAGTTTTTCTTTCTTTCTTTTTTTTTTGTACCGTGAGGGGGGTTTTCACTCATTCATTTTTCAAATCAAGGGTAGACACTAGACACAGACAATTTAGACAATTTTGAAAGATTTTCTTTTTTCTTGTTTGCTAAAAGACACACGGAAAAAACACACTACACTACATGAACTGCTGTCCGCGGGGGGGAAGTTGCCACTGCCACTACCACTGCCAATATAGCGATAAATCTTGCCGTTTTCAAAAAGAAGATATTAATTTTTTTTTTTGAGAATTTGCGGGCCCGAGAAGCGTTCGAGGCGATGTTGTAGCTAGCGATGTACCTACAGAGGTAATTATTATTTGTATGTGCACCGCTCAATATGGCGTCTTCCAATCTGCTGAGCATGAAACTCACATTCTCTGCTGTCCTCTGTCTATGTCTCTATGTGGAAAATTGTTTAGTTTTTGGGAGGGGGTGGAGGTGTGCTTTTCATTTTCCAATGCCGAAATATTTTTGTGTACATTTATTGAGAAGAAGAAAAAAAGCTTACAGAATTGGAATTCGTTATGGTGAGCCTGATGATGAGTACGTCTACGTATCTATTCAATTGGTGTACCTGGGCTCATCATCTCTTATGGGTTTTGATATGGGAAAATGAAAATGGAAAATTCCTCCATGAAAGTTTTTGTTTTGTTTTGGATTTTTTTTTCTACCCTTTCTGACTATAAGAATTGTGCCCCTTAACAGCCGCTGATGGAAGCGGGGGAAAAAGCTTAAGGCTATTTTTTTGACTAAACAAAAGAGGGCCAGAGAGTGAGAGAGAAAGAGAAAGAGAAAGAAAGTCTCATTTTTACTTAAGGGTTTTTGTTTCGGATTTCGGAATGAATGAAAGAAAATTTGGGACAAATATTAGAGAAAAGAAAAAAGAGAGAAGCGAGAAGACTTGAACTTGTGTTGATGAGATATAGAATTCTTCATCCCTTAGGGCGATAGGAGAATTATCTATGTGGGCCATGTTTTTGGAGTCAGATAGTATTGGTTACAGAGAGGAAGGAGGGGAGGTAAGGTGTAGGAGCTGACTGATTAACATAAAAGCTCTTATTACAGCCCATACATTGGAAGACACTCGTTCGCACCTGCTTATGGTTATAGTGGGGTATAATTGGAACTTTATTTCAAAATTCTACTTTACTGCACAAAAATTTAGTTGGGATTCTCTTAAAAATCTTTAATAGTTCTTAATAACTGTTATTTAAATATTTTAGGATTTGTCATCAGTGTTCCAATGATTATTTTAATTAATTTGCAGGTATTGAATTCTACTTTTGTTGATGAAATTACGGAACAGAAACACACACAGGACAGGATGTACATTAAAATTAAATAACTGTGTTCAAAATAAAATAAAAAAAACACGTATACGCCCAAGTATACAACCTGGTTCTTTCATTTTATTTAAAGGTTTTTGGCCCGACTTCAATCGAAGTTTGAATAATCATTCCCACATTTTTATTGCAAAACGAACAACAAAGACCCTGAAATGTGACTCACACTAATAACTTCCCATCCATGCCCATCTGTCGATATTTTTGAAACTTTAACAAAATTTTAAAACAATATTTTGTCAATATCTTTCTTTCTTTTCATAACACTTATTGAGGCAAAAACCATTTCTTGTCAGTTTTTTGTTGTTTTTTTTTAAGGTTTTTGTGATTTGTAAAAAAATTTTTAAAAAGTTTTCAATTGAGTTTTTCAAAAAAAAAAATAAAGCAACAATATTTTAAATATGATAAGAAAAGTTTGATGTCAATTTCTGCTTTTTTCCCGACAGTTTTAGTCAAAAAAACAGTTTTTATCAATTTTAGTAGCATTTTTTAAAGTTTTTATTTCTTATTAAAAAAATACCAATTGGATTTTTGCAAAAACATTATTTTATGTTAGTAACGAAATTTAGCATGGAAAGAAATAATTTTGAAGTCAATTCTCAATATATTCCAATCGAACATCATTTTTACCAATTTTTTTCAACATTTTGTGTACATTCTTATTTTTTATACAAAATTGTCAATTGGATTTTTTTTTATTTTTATCAAATGTTAAAAACAATTTTTTCTGTAAGACGAAACTAGTTTGAAGCTTTAAGTTTTGCCAATGTATTGGAGTCGAAAATCAATTTTCACCAACTTTTAATATTTTTTTTTTGTGGCAAGTTATAATTTCAAAATTCGAAACCGATAGATTTTTTTTTATTTTCTCTAAATTTTTGTTTTTGTTAATTTGGCTTCTTTCAGTAAAAAAATATTTTTGTATTGCTCCAGAAGGGTACCCTCATAGAACCGTTATTTTGTTTTTAATTACTCAAAAACTAATGAATCGATTTCAATAATTTTTTTCTCCACAAGCTCTTATAGTATCTCATAAAATATATTTAATGATAAGAAATGTCAGTTTTTATTTTTAATTTAAAATAAAAAAAACTATTATTAGGTAGATATTTTTTTTTAAATTCAATATCTCGAAAATGGATTATAATTTGTTTACGAAATGTAAAACGTATATTAAAGTTCTAAATAATTGCATACTTAAAATATTTCTGAGCTCAAATTAAAAAATGTATAGGTATGTATATACAAAATTTTGAAAAATTAAGTTTTCTTTTTTGAGAAATCAAATGGCATTTATTTTTTTAAATAAACCCTCCTTTGCGTCATGGGGTCCAAATGTACCCCAGAGCAATGTTTGAACACTCATAACTTTTTTTGTTTTTTGACATCTACTCCTTTGCAAGGGAGTCTCTTGGGGACTGTTAACAAGACCGGTTGAATATCCCCAAAAGGCGAAGGGCATCCGAAGTAGTTTTCCCTATTTTGTGTTACGTGCTAGGCTGTCAAAGTTCATTCGTATCCCTATCCACCTCAGCTCCTCCGCGAGGGGGATGAGCTTATCGTTTTTGAATAAATTTTTGTTTTTCCTTGGTGAGTTGAAATGTCGAAAAATTATGACAGCCGCTACTCCTGCTACGTCTAGTAAGTTGTAAAATACAACCATCATCGGCCATCGTTGTGTTTGACGTGTGCAGAAATAAATAGAAACCATTTAATCGAAAACATCGACTCTAACTTTGTTTTAATTGTAGCCCAATATCATCACATGCTTATTTTGAGAATCCGGAAGTGGTTTTCGCACATTTATGTTGCGTCGATACAAAAACAACTTGTTTGTTTGGCTTTTGAACATAAGTCACCAACGCCATTATTTCGAATACAATTTTTTTCAAAAACCGCCAAAACACGATTTTACATTTACAGCCAAAATTTTCAATTGTAATTGAATAACAAATTATAAAAAAGAGGCTGGGATGCGACCCACACTGATAACTTCCCATCCCGTCTGTCGATTTGTCTTGCTTAAAAGTTTGTCTATATGTATAAATTTTTACCAAATTTGCGTACTATTTTTTGTAGATTTTATTTTTTTATGAAAAATCGGACTGTTGGATTTTTTATAAAAAAATTACTGAATATCGGAAACAATATTTTCTGTGAAATAAAATATGTTTGAAGCCAATATTTGTAATTTTTGAAAAGATATTTGAGTCGAAAATCAATTTTTACCACCTTTTATACATTTTTTTTTAGGTTTTTATTTTTTGTAAAAAAAACTGTCAATTCAATTTTTCTCAAAATTTTTCCTAATGTTGAAAACAATATTTTTTATAAGTCAGAATTAGTTAGAAGCCATTATCTCAAATTTTTGAAAAGATATTTAAGTCGAAAATCAATTTTTACCAACTTTTGTTAATTTTTTTTTCGGTTTTTAATTTTTTGTACAAAAACTGTCAATTCGATTTTTTTTAAAATTTTACTGAATGTTGAAAACAATATTTTTTGAAATATAAAAGTAATTTAAAGCCAATATCTCAAAGTTTTGAAAAGATATTTGAGTCGAAAATCAATTTTTACCACCTTTTATAAATTTTGTTTAGGTTTTTATTTCTTGTAAAAAAAACTGCCTACTCGATTTTTCTCAAAATTTTTCAGAATGTTAAAAACAATATTTTTTATAAGTTAAAATAAGTTAGAAGTCATAATCTCAAATTTTTGAAAAGATATTTGAGTCGAAATTCAATTTTTACCAACTTTGAGTAATGTTTTTTTAGGTTTTTATTTTTTATAAAAAAAACTGTCAATTCAATTTTTCTCAAAATTTTACCAGATGTTAAAAACGTTATTTTTCTTTGCACAAAATTCATTTGGTGATAAAATCATTTTGTATTCGTAAAATTTTCGAGGTGACAAATTTTTTTTTCAGTTTTTTTAACCGTTGATTGGATTTTTTTTTTAAAATATACTTGTTTGGTATCACGTTACAATATATAATATAAAATTTAATTCAAGTCTCTAGCGTTTTTGGTTCGTAAGATTTTTAGGGTTAAACAAAATGTTCACCTTTTTTTTAAACTGCTATGGTAAAAAACCACCTACGCAATTTTCTTGCGAGCCCTTTCTGCATCTTTCTGCCTTATTATCTATATAACAAAATTTATTTGAAGTCGATATCTCTTTTGGTTCTTGAGCTATGGACGACGAGAAAAACTTCCCGAACGTACGCACAGACATCTCTCTAAAAATCTTCTACTTTGACTCTAGGGACCTTGAAACGCCGAGAAATGTCAAAATTGTCAATTTGACAAATCGGACCCATTACAATAACTTCCTATGGGAAGTTAATAATTCAAAATATAATGGGGGTCATATCCATTAACGCAATACGATTCGTTTTGAAATTAAGGGAGTTCCTACGGAAAAACAAACAAATTATCTTATTGGGGGGGTCATGCCCCCTACGATCCCCCCCCTGGATCCGCCATTGTATACTGGGCTCCAAATGCAACTATTTATTTGACTTCGAAATCATATAGTCGTAGTGATCATTATAAGTTAACTTCCTATCGAAAACAACACCTAAATCCTTAAAAACCGAAACCTTATCAAGGCTTGTATTATTATTAACCTTATATTCAAAGTGAATAGGGTTGCGTGATCTAGTATAAGACATTTGCTTACACTTGGAGATATTGAGATGAAGGCAGTTATCTTCACACCACTGAAAAATACAATTGAGGTCATCTTGCAAAAGATTGCAATCAAGTGGACAATTGATACGTTTGTAAATTTTCAAATCGTCAGAAAATAGTAAATTTTCAGAAAATTTGACACAGTCGGGAAGGTCGTTTATAAAAAGAACAAACAAAAGTGGTCCGAGATGGCTTCCTTGTGGAACCCCTGAAAAGTTATAAATTCTTTTTGATGTTTTACATCCAATTTTTACAAACTGTGTACGATCTGTTAAATATTGATCTAACCAAATTAAACAATTGAGAATGAAAACCAAGGTGTTCTAGTTTTTTTAATAACACGTCATGCTGCAGCCCTATCAAATTTGAATTCAAAATTGAAAATTCGGTGTATATGACATCAACTTGCTTACCCCGTTCAATACATTTCGTACAAAAGTGTGAAAAAAGGGACAAGTTAGTTGTAGTTTATCGTTTACTCACAAACCCGTTTTGATTGTCTGAAATCCCTTGCTTAATATTTTCATACATTCTTTTTTTGACAAAACCTCATGTTGAGGGGTAAACCATAAGATTTCCTTTTACCATTTAAAAATGTCCAAAAATATTTCGAGTCAGATTTGATTTTTTTTCTAAATCCCACATAAATACTGGTTATACACAAACTTTTTTAGAATTTCGTATTCTTTCCTTTGGTTTATGAACTGTTTGTCTTTGATTCCCAATTGACCATTCTTTTATCCCTGCAGTAGCAATCTACTCTTTTTACAGACCCGAATATTATCTCCTATTAAAGTACATACATAGATTGCCAACGGTTAATTCAATTTACATAATTTAAAGTAACAGTTGCGAAGATAAAAGCTTTCTGTTCTTCCCATTTAAGATTGTTCAAAATACGTTGAAAATTACCTTACAACTTATAGCATTTGTTTGTAGGACTATTGTGTATAAGCTTACACTTGCAACGATATCCCGGGTAACCCTCCTTGTATTTTGAAATGGGTTTGGTTGAAGCTTTGGTTTTGAAATCCCTAAGTTGGATTTTCCTCCCATCCCCAAATCTTTGTAGTTTTGCTTTAACTTCTTAACATTACACGGCTCATTTATACATATATCTTTCGCGTGGCAATGACTAAGAAAATTCCCACCTTCTTCATTTTCCATCATCATCATTTCCTTGATATGCTTAGCAAGGTTACAATTCTCGAAGCTTGTCGTTAGAATCATAATGTGCATTAGAAAATGTTAAACTTCGATTTTGATTATAATGGGTGATTTTTTTGAGGTTAGAATTTTCATGCATTAGTATTTGACAGATCACGCGGGATTTCAGACATGGTGTCAAAGAGAAAGATGCTCAGTATGCTTTGACATTTTATCATGAATAGACTTACTAACGAGCAACGCTTGCAAATCATTGAATTTTATTACAAAAATCAGTGTTCGGTTCGAAATGTGTTTCCGCTTTTTTATCGACAAATTTTGTTCAGCGATGAGGCTTATTTCTGGTTGAATGGCTACGTAAATAAGCAAAATTGCCGCATTTGGAGTGAAGGGCAACCAGAAGCCGTTCAAGAACTGCCCATGCATCCCGAAAAATGCACTGTTTGGTGTGGTTTGTACGCTGGTGGAATCATTGTACCGTATTTTTTCAAAGATGCTGTTGGACGCAACGTTACGGTGAATGGCGATCGCTATCGTTCAATGCTAACAAACTTTTTGTTGCCAAAAATGGAAGAACTGAACTTGGTTGACATGTGGTTTCAACAAGATGGCGCTACATGCCACACAGCTCGCGATTCTATGGCCATTTTGAGGGAAAACTTCGGAGAACAATTCATCTCAAGGAATGGACCGGTAAGTTGGCCACCAAGATCATGCGATTTGACGCCTTTAGACTATTTTTTGTGGGGCTACGTCAAGTCTAAAGTCTACACAAATAAGCCAGCAACTATTCCAGCTTTGGAAGACAACATTTCCGAAGAAATTCGGGCTATTCCGGCCGAAATGCTCGCAAAAGTTACCCAAAATTGGACTTTCCGAATGGACCACCTAAGACGCAGCCGCGGTCAACATTTAAATGAAATTATCTTCAAAAAGTAAATGTCATGGACCAATCTAACGTTTCAAATAAAGAATCGATGAGATTTTGCAAATTGTATGCGTTTTTTTTTTTTAAAAACTTCTCAAGCTCTTAAAAAATCACCCGATACTTTGCTTCGCTTTACAGCCCTATTATAGCTATCAACTATCAACTAGATACTTGATATTTAACAATATTTTTGATGCATTGGTATTATGGGTATCAACTGTCAACTTTGTTGATGAACTGTGAATTTTATCATTATTGTGAATGATTTTTTGACATACTTGGTATTACGGATATCAAAAAAATAGATACACATCAATTTTCATATCAACCACAAATTATTGGTTGGTACGTCTCAAATACTTTTTGATTTAGAAAATAATTATAAAAGGTACGTTTTTTTCATTCTCTTCATAGAATAAAATATAAATTTAAAGAAACAGCGATTTGTACGCATTTTATTTTTAAAACTACTTTTTATTGACGATGTTTAATTCGGTTGCTATAGGTATATTTTCGCATGCAAACAAAAAACTTACAATTTCAGGATTTTCAAAGGCAAACAAAAAATTTAAGAAATTATAGATATTATGACTTCGACGGAATTGTTTTTTGAAGAGAGTTATTATGAAGTTAACGCAAGTCAGCAACTCAAAATACGCAGAGCATTACGTGATTCTTCCAACCCAATGGATTTGGACGAACACATGTAATAAGATACTTTTCTTTAATTCTTCCATTGGCTGATGAAACTTCATTGCAGATTCATTCAAAACTTTAGGCTTTCCAAACAAGCCTTCCTGGAGGTGTTAAACGATATTGAGGAAAAACTTAAACCGATTAAAAGTCAGCAGTCCATTCCAAATGTACTAAAACTAGCAGCGGTTTTAAAATTCTTTGCCCAGGGAAGTTGCCAATTGAGCGTAGGAAACGACTTTAATATTGGTATGGCACAACCAACAGTGTCATGTCAGTCGTTCTTAGCGAACTGCTTGGTGTATTGGAGAATTATGGAATTATAGAATGGATTAAATTTCCATACTCCCAAGAAGAAGAACGTAGGGATAAAATTTATTTTTTTTTCGAAAAATGAGGCATTCCAGATGTATTTGGAGCTGTTGATGGAACGCACGTTAAAATTCTCGGACCGAAAAAGGCGGTCTTCGGTATGTTTATTATAATATTAAAGGCTATTATAGTATATAAATGCTATGCTTGAACGTTTTGTTCCACCATATCATGCTACTATTTTTACTTAATTTAGGTAATGTTTTTAAAGATTTGTGATAACTTAATGAAAATCAGGTATGTTAATGCAAAACATCCGGGAGCGTCGCATAATTCAAGCGTTTGGAATGTGTCACAAATAAAAACAAAATTAGAAAGTGATTATCGGAATTGAAGAACTGACTTTCGAATTCTTGGTGATGGAGGATATCCACTTTCACCATATTTAATTACACCGTACAGAAACGCTGAAGACAATTCTCTACAAGCAAGATTTAACAAGAAACATGCCCAAGGTCGGAATATAATTGAACGAGTTATTGGAGTTTTGAAAAGTAGATTTCGTTGTCTACTGCAAGCAAGAGAACTCCACTACACGCCAAAAAAAGCAACCCAAATAATCAACGTATGTGCAGCGCTGCATAATATTTGTATAAAGTATACAGCCCTATTATGGCTATCAACTATCAATTATTTGATAACTGATAACTTCTATCAATTTATTGATAATTATGTATTATGAGTATCAAATGATAATTTTTCACCCATTGTGAATACTAATCAATATACGATTGTGAATAGGTTTTGTTTGGTGTTTGACGTTTGTCATTTGTGTTTAGTTCTTGTGTTTTGGTCTATAAATAATTTCGGCGGAATAATGTAAGTTGTTTTCATTAGATAAATTTCTCTTTTTTCTTAATAATATTTTGTTTATTTAGGAGTAGAATAGTTAGGAACAGAAAACAAATAGAAAGGCTTATGGGACTAATGGAGGAAAATCAGTACAATTGCCTTCAAACAACAATTCTAGTGAAGGCATTTCGTTCTTCAATTTGTATATTCAGTAAAAACTACAAAAAAAAAACTTTTATAAATCGTATTTAAATTACAATTCTTTACCATTTACATTTAATACATTTGTCAACGAAGATTTTGTAGCTGATAGAGTTTATCAATAAAGCTATTCACAATAGATCTTTTAATTCACTATTTATCAAAAATATTGATAATTGATCACCATAATACCGATTCAATAATTTTGCTGATAATTACCTATTAACTATTATCAAATATCGTTTTGATATTTAATAACCATAATAGGGCTGATAGATTGGAAAATCCTGAAGACTTTTATGAAGAAAACATTCTTGAAATCCGTCATGTTTTCCCTGATCCTGCAAACCCAACATTTATTGAAGGCAGCCGCATAAGGGATTCCATTGCAAGTAATAATTAATCAATAAAAAAACGGAATTTTTGTACTTCATGGTTTGTTTTAATAACTTAAAAGACAAAATAAGGATAAATTATTGAAAACTTAAACAGCATAACGTAAAAACTCAAAAACTAATAGCTCACTTCATACAAAAACTTAAAAATTAAATTAAATTCAGTCATATAACTAATTACACAGTAATAATAAAACTGGATGATAATGGTTCATTAAATTTTGCTTCGATTGCTCGATTTCCAAAAGTTGGTTTTTAAGTTTTAGTTTTGTTTTTCTGTCGTTCTCTTTGTTTTTGATGTTTTCCTTGTAGAGCAATAACTTTTCTTTTTTAATTTTAAGGATTTCACTTTTTTTTTTCTTTTTTCAAAATATAAGTTTTTTTGTTGTAGTATTCAATATTGTCCATACTCTTTTGAAGATGATTCAATGTTGTTTGCATGCTACTCATCTCAGAAATCATTTTGTTGTAAAAATTGTCTTGTGCCGACGTTTGGTTTTCCAGCAAAGCAAGTCTTTTTTTTTTTCATTTTGGTCTTTATTTGAGGTCCTTGGTTGACTATTTTTCGGTGATTGCACTAAGGGTAAAACTTCTTCGACCTGCACTGCTTCGTCTTCGTCGGCATTAAGACCTTCGTCAGTCAAATTTGTTAATTCCAACCCAAATTCAACACCCGGGGGATCAACATAGGCATTAAAATGCGTTAGACGGCTTACTGCTTCTTCATAATCAGTCAATCGGATTGTGTTATTAGGTCCTCCGCCAGTGGCAATTGTTTCAAATTTACTTTTTGTAACTTTTTTTAATTTTTGTGTTTTGATCAATCCATACCTATTAAAATCAAAAAATTACAAATTGAATGTACTTAAGCAAATTAAACTCACTCTTTGCCACTTGGTTGAGTCGCGTTGTGGAGGCCCCAAGCTATTCAACTCCACTGCGATAGCTTCCTACTTTTTTGCTAGGTCCAATTTGGACAACATCTCCTTGCCACTTCAGGACTTTGCTCCATTAATGCCACCATTCTTTCCAATTGCTTTCTGTTACTTACTATTCCGTATATATGTATGTATATATATATTTTTTTAAAATATGAAAACTTTTTTATTAGAACAACTTACATTTTCGCAAAAAAAAATTTTAACTCCAGACACAATGACACATAACAAAATTTTAAAACAATAATTGAAAACGTCAAACGAGAAAAAAACCTCATTCACAATAAACTATTCACAATCGGTTCAAAAATTAAAAGTTGATGTTCATAATCATAATACCGATTCATCAAATAGTTGATAGATATTATCAACTATTAAATTGATACTCATAATATGGCTGTTATTCAGGTGTTAGCATTTTATTTTGATTTTGGTCTGAGTGTAAGAATTCGTCATCGAAGGAGTTATTTTCGTATTCAATCTGATTTTCAAAAACATTGCTAAGAAATTTTAGTTTTCCATGGCATTACCAACTTAATGAATTATAAAATCGTTTTTAAACTTAATTGAATCAACATTAACATTGCTCGAGAAGTCATTATGATGTGTTGTTCTTTAAATCTACACTAATATTATAAAGAGGAAAGATTTGTATTTTTGTATGTAACGAATAAACTCAAAAAGTCTGGAACGATTTTATTAATTCTTTTTTCATTAGAAAGCTACATTATCACTGAGTAACATAGGCTATATTTAGTACTAGATTACTATAGAAATCTTTAGAAATTCCTATTAAAACCAACAGAAGGTATACAAAAAATTAGTCATAAAATATCTTTCATCGCATACACTGCGAAGATTGGATGATTGTACAAAAAATATTTTCTAATTTAGTGATTCATGGTCGTTTTAATTAACATGCTTATAACTTAAATATCTGTACCTATTTATGTCTACCCGTGCGAAGCCGGGACGGGCCGCTAGTAACTTATAACTCGACTTAAAATTTCTAAAAAAAAAAACAATACAAAATAATACGGGACCAGGATTCCCTTGTTTCCTTTTTGTAAATCAATTTGTGTTAAAACAACAAAATAAACGTCCACTGTCCATTTAACTTTTAATAATTCAAAAATTTATTAAAAATAAAACCTATGTAAATTCTCACATTCAGAAGAAATAAGAAAATATAAAACACATTATTTTACGTATATAATCTAATGGTAGCATCTGCTCCCGTCGAGAACACCCACGGTTGGACTGGATGCCAATTAACATCTAAAACACCAAAGTCATCACGTTTCTCATGCGTCTGTAGTTTCTTCAATGGAACAATCAATGGATTTTGAAGTAAATCACTAAAGGGAAAATAACACTTTTTTATAAAACTGTCCCCAAAAACAAATGGCCACATTTTGAAAACTTACTTATAAACCATTCCATGAGAGACAATCACAGATTGATCATCACTCGCGGATGCAAACAGAGGATATCTGAGATGGTAGGCCACACTTCTCACTGCATTCTTGTGCAGTCTCATTGTCTGATAGGGTTTGGTGGACAGATCCAAATCGAACCACAGCATCTTCTTGTCATAAGTGGACACGAGTAAATTGTCTCCCTTAGGATGGATGGACATTCCGGAGATCCATTTGGAGTTCGTCAGCAGCTTCTTGATGAGTTCTTGCTTCACGAGGTCATAGATACGAATGTTGTGTTGAGTCTGAGAAAATAACGAAAATAAAATAAGACCTGGAAAAAGTTACCCAAACGTCAAACTTACAGCAACAAAGAGACAAGGTTTGATGGGATGGAAGAGGACGAACTGGATCAATCCCTTGCTCTTTGAGAATGGAATCTGGCTGCGACGTTTCGAGAGCTGGTGAATCATCGCGGATCTGTTTGCTCCCTCTGGCATTACGGTGGCCAGGTAGTCACCGCGTCCGTGCCAAGTCACCTGTCTGACTGGCTTGAAATGTGTGATAACCAAACGGACTCCCTTCTCTTGTTCCTCCTTGTCGGCCACAGACCACTGGACGGCAGTCTTGATGCGTTCACTCTCCATTTCGTCGACTTTAGGAACCTCGGCCAGCAGATCGTCGGTTTTCTTCACAATCAACTTGTCACCGACCTTGGGATTGATCAGCAGCAAACGGTTACCCGATGCGACTGCAATGATGGACAACTTGGCGTTGGGACACCAAGCCACACACCGCACAGTCTCTCCGGTCTCAATTGTGCGAATGCAACGTCCAGTGACAATTTCCCAAACTGAAAGAAGAGACAACAAATAGAGAAGGATCTAAAATGGGAATTCTGGGAAAACTCACTTTTAACAGTTGTGTCATCAGATCCAGTGACGATGTACTCGCCCTTGGGTTCCACGCTAACCGAACGGATGATGTCTGTGTGGCCACGATAGACCATGCTCTCGGTGGTCGGGAAGGGTTGCAGATCCCGCGGACTAGGCAGCTTGGGGATCAAATACTCGGCGTCGATATTCAGCTTCAAACGCTTCGCCCTCGGACAGAGATACAAGTCCAGACAGCGGAGGAACCGCTCGCGCAGATACCTCGGATATGCGGGCACCGCTCGCAACGACTTGTATTTCTGCGGCATGAAGTGTAACTTGCGCTTGTGTGGCTCGTCCTTCATTCGCTCCCACTCCTTCATCTCCTTCTGATCGAACAGATACTCTGGCGGAGGATTGTAGGACTCTGCGTGTCCGGGAAGGTCACGTTTCGGAGCAGAGACGGGGTCGTGAATCCTGCGCATGTCATCGCGACTAGTGTCCGTCTCCCAGAGCATGTAGAACTTGGGTCCTCGTTTGGCTTTCTTCTCGCGCTCCACCTCCTCCATGGTCTTCATCCAGCCCATCTTCAGGGCGTGCACCATCTTTCCGATCTTCTTCTTCTCCGGCACCGACGGCAGGAAGGATCGTTTGTGTTCTGGGACGTTCTTGATGGGCATCTTCTCCACCTCCGAGGTGAACCATTCGATCCATGGTTCGTACTCGTTGTGTTCGCCGTTAGGAATTCGTCCAGAATTGATGCGCTTGATGAGTTCTATGTCGGCGTCGGTCAGAGTCACCTCCTGGCCAGTCTGAGGATCCTTGACGGTGCGCCAGAAGTAGGGATCTTCGATCTTTCTCAAGAAGTCGTCGATCTGGTCGCCCTTGGCGGGTTTGATTATCTTCTTGGCGTCCCAGTCGTAGCCAATGTGTTTGTATTCGTCGTACCAATGCATCGGAATGTTGCCCACCGTGTTCCTGATGTCTTCTTCGTCTGAGGTGTCGGAGTTCTCGTATTCCTCGCCTGTCGCCGGGTTGAGGCCTTTATTGTCTTTGTTCAGTTTGTTTTGCATCTTCGAGAGAGCAGATTTCTTCTTCTTGGAGACTTTGAAGTCACCCTCGACTCGAGGAACTTCTACCGGAGGAGGAGCGAGTGGTACTTTCTTTGGCTCTGGCTGTTTTGGTTGTTTTTTCTTCTCGTCCGGTTTGGATGTGGATGGAGCTGGTTTCTCGGTTGGTTCATCAATAACGCTGTCGTCCTCATCATCTTCTTCGATTTCATCGTCACTTGAGACATCTTCTATGTCCAATTCCTCCTCACCCTCATCGTCACCGTCGTCTTCATCATCGTCAGCCTCTTCATCATCATTGCCTTCATCTTTCTTGACGTAGTTTCCTTCTTCATCACTTTCAAACTCCAGCTCATCGCTCTCATCAGAGTTGAATGCTTCATCGATTCCTTCATCGTCTGTGCTATCAGCATCATTTTCGTTCCCAATGTTCTTCAACAAATCCACCTGGAAAAAGATTCTTGGTTTCAGATTTTGTACTCCAAAAGAAAACACACATTTACCTCTCCATCGTCGTCATTTTCTTCTTTTTCTTCAACCTGTTCGGGTTCTTTGATTGGGGCAGCTTTTCTTTTTGTTGGTTTGGCGTTTTTAGCCATTTTACCAATCTTTTAAGTTGAAAGTTTCTCAAAAATGTGGAAAAGATTGCAACAATCCGCGCACGTGTTTGGGTTTTGATGGAGACGGCTGCGATGACGTTTCGAATGTCAGTTTTGACAGCATAAACAAAATACGATTAGTTCGCTTACAACGCAGCATGGTAAAGTGATGCATAATTTGGATTTAAGCACGAGATAGATGGGTAATATTTATAGTTCTGCTATGTGATAATAGGTGGCGGATTGGAAATAACAAACGATTGTAATTTATTTTTTAACAAAAATGACTTCTTTCCATGTTTCCGTTAAAAATAAGGGGCGACTTTCGATTACCGCAGCACCAATTTCGTTCTGATTTTTTTTGTACAGTTAGGTAGGGGTCTCAATAGAACATGTTTTAAATTTTAAGGCGAGGAAACACCGTTAAGTCATAAAAAAAAATATTTTCTTTTTCGGACTTAACCCTACTTTTTTTGTATTGCGTTTTTTGAGCCTAAAACAAGTTGTTTTTAATTGATACTACGGTATACTAAGAGCTAGGTATGTAATGGGGGAAGAAATGTCAAAATCAACCATTTTTGCGTGTTTTGTATGTAAAAAAGTGAACTTTGAAAATTAATTTAAAATAGAAATAAATGTTTCCTCGCTCTAAAATTGCTATAATTATTATTTATTTGTGCATATCTATCAAATAAAAAAAACCGCGTGTCGAAATTCGTGCTGCGGTAATGGAAAGTTGAGCCCTTTTTCATTTCAACTCAAATTAAATGTCAAATCCTAGAAAAATATCGTTGGAATGTAAATTAGCTATACAAATATTGGCCATTGGTATGTTCTTTTTCTTATTGGCAAGTTAAAGCTATCATTAGTTTTCATCATTGAAATTTTTGTTTCTAGATTTAAAATCAAGTAAAAGACTCAAATTTGTTATATTTTGGTGTCCAAATAAATTGGAGTTGTTCATTTTTTAACTTTTCTTTAAGTTAATTTTTAATGTTTCAATGGTGAAATCTTTTTCAATTAACAGCTGATTTTTGATTTCGCAATTCGAAACAAAATCGTTCCAACCTCAAATGATTGATTTTAATCAGGAAATTTGTGTCTAATGACAGACATTTTTAATGAAAGCTATAACCAACCTGTTAAAAAAACACAGATCAAGATTTGTATGATTTGTTAAAACATGACACCATATTTTTGTTTTGTTGAAGTGTCAAAGAATTACAATTTGTAACAAACAAACAATACTTTTTTTTTGATTTGCCGAAGAAATGGAACTTAAAAGCAATTCGTAATCTTTAGGTGTTTTTTTATTTTTTTTAGCACAGAACATGGCACTGATTAGAGCCTGAGCACTTCGAGCATGCTCTGACTCTGAGCAGAATATGATAAGAGCACTCCGATTTTTTTATAGACACTTGGAAAACTGAACTGTCAAAAGTTTAAGAATTTGCCATCTGTATCTCTCATAAAATCATAATACATAAAACTAAAGTGAAGTCAGCGCTTAGCTTTTAACTCCATTAACTCGAGTCATTTTATTCCAAGCTAGCTCTGATTGAAGAAAGAAACACATATCTTTCAGATGTGTGATTTTATACAAGCTACCTTTTTGTAAAAATGACACATTTTTGAAATAACAAAAGTTAACTTTAGCAAGAAAAGAGAACGCCATTTGGCATAATATTTTTGACAGATAAGTTTCCAATAATGGCGTTCACATTCAACTCAGACTTATTTTGATTTTATTCATTTCTTTCAATCTTACTTAGCAGATAAAAAGAGATTATGTAAAATAAGCTGACATTTTTCATTAAAAAAAATAAACATAAAAATGAGCCGCCTAAAAGACTATTCACATGAGAGCGACCAACGACAGGCGAATGAACGAACATTCATCCATTTTGACATTTTGTTCACATGGCATTTTTTATTCGTCGCGAATGACGTTTTACTTTGACAATTCATTTGATCAGTTTCGATACCAAGAAAGATTTTGAGATTATTCGCGCGCGAAAAATGTATTCGTTCCAGTGTGGATTTTATGTGGAACGCGAATAGAGTTTGACAGTTCGTAATAACCAGATTGCAATTCGTGACAACCAATTGATTTTTTCAAATTTAACTTATTTTATCAATTAAACCGCAAATTTTAGTATCTTAACATGTATTTCTTTAATTAAGTTTTCTACGATTTTGTCTAGTGAAGGATTTAGAGGACTTATTTAATGTTTTAAACACTATTTGTCTTTTTATTCGCTGGTCGTTGGTCACTCTATCATGTAAATAGTCCTTAAGAGAATTTAAACTACAATAAGAATTCGATATAAGACCCCTTTTGCACTAGGCAACTGGATTCCAGTCACTTTTCGTTTTTAGATAGATAAAAAAGGAAGAAATAGAATTGTCATGGAGGTATATCCAAATTACACTAAAGCATCTTGCACATGAGCTACGAACTGCGAACTGTGGATGTTCGCATATTTTGACTTTTCTTTCACATGAGCTTTATTTCTATTCGCAGACAGCGACGACTTGTCAACCCTTTTCTCCATATTTTCCTCAGCCATGATCTTTCACACAAAAACAAAACAAGAGTGGTATAATTTTGAGGTTAAGTGCAGCGCGAACAATTTATTCGTTGCAGTGTGGATGGTATGTGGAACGCGAATAGAGTTTGACAGTTCGTAGCAACGACACTGCAATTCGTTACTAACAAATTGTTTTTATAAAATTGTCTTGTTTTAGAGAACAAAATGCAATTTTTATTATTCTAATATTATTGTCAATTGGTTTCTTATAGTTTAAATGTGTTTTTGTTTGGAATTGAATTTTTGAAATATGTAAAATCACGTTTGTTCGTCCATTCGTTCATTCGTTGTTCGCTCTCATGTGCAAGGCACTTAAAAACAATATTAACCTCATGATTTGCTCGTGTGTAAGGACTAATCCTATTTTTTAAGTGCCGAAAATGATTGACGTTTGATGATGTGCAAAGACTCCAAATATTAGAACTGTTCGAGAGCGTAAACACAATTTGTATGGATAGTTTAAGTAAAAATTGTGCATAAACGTTAAGTTAAAAAACAACAAATTGGATTTGTTAAACATTTTGATTGGTTACCAACAAGCAAATCAAATACCAAATTCAAACAGACCTAAATAATTTTGAATTCCATAAAGTTTGTATTTTATTTCAAAATTGACATAAAATCTGTCAAAATGTCAGCTTCTGGAGGACTCTAATCAAAAATTATATAAAAGAACACCTGACATATACATAGTTTTTGTTTGTTTTATTTAAAATTTTCAACTTATCTACATTTTTAAAATTTAAAGTTAGAATTTTTAATTCAAAAAAAACGGTTTTGAATTTAACGATTTTGTTTTAATTAATAAAAAATATTATGTACTTACATATTTATAAAAAAAAGTTAAGTACACATCAAAAAGGAACAAGATTAGGTATTTTTTTTTGTTTGCCTTAACAAAATATCGAAGAACTAATTATTCATCAAAAATATAATTTAAGCATAGATAAAATAAAACATTTGTTTCTTTAAATTTAAATAAAATATTAAATAAATAACAAATAACAACTCTACGTATTCTTGACTCGATAAACAATAAAGAAAAAAATAAGATTTCTATTTACAAATGCCATGGCAGTCGAAATGTCCCCATTTTTTTTGACTTGGACTTCTCATCTTCCCATAATTGTAGCTTCATCGGCCATAGCAAGTTCGTCAGTGGGTGCCTTACTACCCTTCTTCTTGCCCGAATACCACATAAACAATAAGCCACAAACTACATTTGTTATAAAGGTAAACCAGGCGAACCATACTCCAAAGCCATATCTGTAACGAAACATGGAAATGAATTAAAAAACCAAATAAAATCTGTAGTTGACAGGTGACAGTTCACTCACGTTAATTCAGCGCCCTCTGGGTAGGCGTAGAAGAGATGCTTCCTCGTGTAATCCACCGAAGACATCAAGACTTGAATGACAACTAGACACGTTGAAGCGGATACCAGGTGGATGCCTCCAGCTAGACGTTTGAACATATAGCGAGGGTTCATGAAGGTGTAGAAGGTAAAGACGGTCCCCAAGCACATAACAAAAACTGTGATGCAAGCAAAGGACGCCTGAGTACGAATGTAATCTGGAAAGGAAATTTACTTATGTATGTATAAACAAAGCCCAAGAGTATTCATAATTCACATCTTACCCATAAGTTCATCATCGAAACCCGGATCAGTTCTGAGCAAAGTTTCCGATGGAAACATATCGATGTTCTTACATCGAGCTTGGGGAAAAAGAAAAACAAAATTCTAAATCACATTTTGAGGTTCATGTTACATCAACAGTACTCACAGTTATAAATGTAATCGTATCCATTTTTCTTGCCCCCTTTCTTTGGTGGTAACGGTGGCACCAGCTGCAGAATTACCCTATTCTCGTTCAAGACATAAGCCGGTATATCCAGATCCCTAATATATGGCCAAAATAGTTTAGGAACTAGTCGCTGTTCATGCCAACCGGAGAACATGGCTCTCTGCGCAGGGATGGGAATCACGAAGAAATAGTGCAACTGTTCCATTACAACATGGACCAAGGAATCTCCAAAGACTTTCCGTGCCTCCAAGCCCGGCACATCCAACGGATTGACCAATATTGGCTTTGCTTCAATGGGAATCAAAGCCAGCTTCTCATTTGCGAGTTCCAATTTCCAAAAAGCCTTCTTGAATTCCTGAAACATTTCCTGATCGTTGCGAACCCAATGGGCAAACATCCTCTGTCTAGCTTCTTCAGAGAAATTCTGGAGCGGCAGCGTTAGTTCCTTGTGCAAGAACGTTTTCACAAACTCCGCATCCGTTATGTTGACCTTGGCATCGTTGACGTTACCTGGAGATTGAAAGGCAATCGAGGTGAAATTCCGAGCTACGGTTGCGTTCTTTAGGACATTTGGCACTTGAGTTATGCGACAGTGGCGCCATAGACCCGAATTTGAATACATGAAAAATCGACGCGTCTCGGGAATGTAAATTCCTATAAGCAGAAAAAAAACATCAATTAATCATCACAAGAAAAAAGTGTCTTAAAAACGAGCGAGAAATATCATAAAATTGATGAGTTTCAATTTATTTTATGTTGAAATTGCGACAAAGTGGAAAAATCTATCTTCCCACGTCCGTCCGGTCCCACACGCTAAAGTGATAAGTTTTTACGATTTTGTTCTATGTTTGTCCGATCCCCGAGGTTTATGAACTTGTCCATTGATCGTTTGTCATCTTTAATGCGTTTTAAATGTTAACAACGCCTATAATAGAGTGTGAGATTTTTGTGAACCAAACATTTTAACGAGAAACATCTGGTTTTGGTCTCATGACAAAAATTATCTTTTGTTCCATTTTATTTCATTATTTAGCCTTTATAATAATTACCATGCAATTTTTTTGTTTATTAATAAACCTGAGACAAAATTATTGAAATATTTTTTTTTTTGTTTTAAACATGAGGTTGAAAATGCCACAAAAATTATTAAGTACAAATAATTTGTAAATATTACAATATTGTGTGGTTTTTTGTTCGTAGGTGTTAGCAGTGTCATTCTAACGACTATAACAAATTACCACTTGAAAATGTTTGACGATAAAAAGTCGTATATGAACGCTAAAATAATTTAAGCGAAATAAAAGAAAGCATTATTTAAACCTACACAAAATTCTGCTGGAATTTTAATCGCATGTAAAATTCTCAAAATCTTAATAAAAACAGAATTTAATCGTTACTTAAGATTCTTGACGAGATGTTGATTTTTTGTAAATTCGTCCAAATATTTAAAAGTTTTCTTGTTTTTTTCATGCTGTCAGATTTGACAGTAAAATGATTTACATAAAAACATCTTATAGTTAGGTCATATGGCGCTTGTTTGATGACATCGGACAAATAATGATTTCTTATTCGTGGTCAGTTCATTGGTAGCTATTGTTAGATAACTGGCCGATCTATTTTTTGGTCTGACAATCGTGTGTACTTAGCTTTATTATCTGCTTTTTAACTATCTATTAGCACTTTAGAAAGCTGTCACTGTTTACTCTGGGGTAAGCGCCATTTTTAATGTTGGAACAACTTTTTTGAACATCTTTGTTCATATACATAGTTGAGTTTTGTTGATATAAAAATATTGTAATCTTGAGGTAAATTTTAATAATTTCAAAGTGGCCTTACATCGAGCTGTCAAACGTTAATTTAATTTCAAATTTTTAAACGTAAAATAAGATCTCAAAGATATTTCTATATTTTCAGAATCATAAACATGATTTTTACTACAAATTTATCACTTTTTCTGTCAAAAATCTGAGAAAAACATTTGTATTCGATTTCTCAAAATTTTGCAACAGAAATTTTCGAAAGGTTTGTTCAATAAGTTATCAGAGGTGAGTTGGTAATAAAAAATTAAACTGTCAAAGAGACGTTTAAAGTCTAGGCCCAACTAAAATAGACTTAACCGAGCTTAAGCCAGCTTAAGGGAACGAACCAATACGCAGCCTTATATGTCACTAACCATAATAGACGTTCTGCTCAGTTTCGTTAAATTTCGGTAACTTTCGCGCAATTACGCAAGAGCCATTTAAATGGCTCGAGCTTAACCAAATATCAAATTTGCTTAAGTTACTTGAATCCATTATGGTTACTTTTTGTTTTGACGATAACTTCTGATAACTTTTCGTTCGGTTTTGACATTTGCTTACATTCGGTTAAGTCTATTATAGTTGGGCCTTAAACCCCAAGTAATTCAAACTCACCGAACGAAGCTTTTTAGAATGATTGAAAAAACTAAGCCCCCTTTCACATGAGGAAAATGGAATTCGTGAATTCAATTACTTTTTTATATTGAGAATTTTAAAATCTTTAAATCAAAACAGTTATGATAAAGCTATCTCGTGTTTTTTACGGGAAATATAAAAGTTTCATGAAACTTAAAAAAGTTGCATTTGATAAAATTGAACCAAATGTCGTTGATGTTTAATTAGTGTTCTCATTTACATAGGTCAGATGCTTAGTTTATCAAAAAAAAAATGAGGAACTATGATCCCGCCATCGTGTAAAACGCATCAAACCTCTAATTTTAATGGATGTAATGGCCTTAAGATTAGGAATGCCTTCGCTCCAAAAAATCAAAAACCCTTATTTCCACTTTTGAAAAAAAAATGACTTAGGTATGAGGTTTTGTTGCTATCATTCAAACACATACGATGGGCCAAGGTTTGAATCCCAAATCCCATTTTTTGCCATAGAAATCAGACCACAAAATCTGTAGTTAATTTCAAAACCCATTTTATCCACTTGAGTTTTTGTTTCCTATTTTTTTGTTCGCATCAAAATCCTTTACATCCATTCAAAATATATCTTAAATTATCAGATAGCAACTCAAAAAACCGTTTATCCATGGTATGACGTTAGATGGAAATATCCAAATAGTTGTAAAAAATATTGAACAAAATTTCCGAAATAGGCTTTTTTAAATTTTTTTAACAAAGCAGGGTTTGTGACCCATCCATTTTTAACTGCTTTTTATGAGGGAAACCCCCTTTATCGTGTTTTATTCATTTTTATTGTCATAAAATACCTATGTATTTGATTTTAGAAATTCGAGAAGTTGGTTGTTCTTGTAAGAAAGTTTCTATTATTTAATTCTGTGAAAAGTGTTAAAAAGCTAATAAGTGTTAAAAAGTTCAAATTCGCCAATTCTTGTCGGTGATGGGAAAGCCAGAAAAAGACAAAAAAACAAAAACAATTGGAAATCTGAATTGGAAAAAACTGAGCGGTAAGTTTTATAGATTTTTTTATTAATAATCGAGTTGACAGACAAACTAAATAAAATCTTAAATATTTCGTTATTATTACTAGTTTTCGACAAAATCAACCACCTAAAATACCATCATGGAAACACCAACCACATAACAGTGCAATACATTAAGAAGTTTTGATGTAATGGGATTTGCAAAAGCATTTTACAAAACTGCAACCAAATTATCGCAGGATGCATTTCTCTTGATGTACTGCTGTGCATCTGTTCCTAGACGCAGAAGAGTTACATCTGAAACATCTCACAAAAAAAAATATGGTGGAATATCATGTAAGAAACACTAAACAAGAAATGGTTTGAGTTTGTCAAAATGCTTTCTGTGGAATCCTGGGCATAAAACGGGATGGAGTTATTGGGGTTGTTAAAAGACATTTAGAATCTGGAAGTGCTCCCTTAGAAGCAAGAGGAGGTGACAGGTTTTCCCAACAGTATGCTCCCAAAAAAACGCAGTTATTGAATTCATTCAAAAATTCAAAACACTTGAACTTCATTATTGCAGAAATACTGTAGCTAAGCGCCAGTATTTACCAACTGAACTTTCTATTGCCAAGATGTACAAAATGTACAGTACCCAGATCACACAGAACTCACTCAAAGTAAAACCCAGTTTTTTTCGAAGCACTTTTAATAAAAACTTTAATTTTGGTTTTAAGGCTCCTTCAAGCGATCTATGCTCAAAATGTATTGAGCTTACAGAACGAATCAAATACGAAAAGAATGAAAATACAAAAATAAAGCTCATGGTTGAGAAGCTGATCCATAAGAGAAGATCCAAAGCTTTCTTTACTATATTAAAGGAAGAAAGGGATGACCTTGTTACCATCTCATTTGACTGCCAAAAAAACATGGTTTTGCCAAAGGTAGCAGATCAAGCTGCTTACTATTCTCGGCAATTTTACATTTACAACTTTGGCGTTGTTGTCGGAAGTTTCAAAGCTTCCTTGAGTAAAAAAAATGTGTTTTTCATCACACGGACCGAAAATGAGTTTGCAAAAGGATCTAATCAGATAGCTTCCGCTGTGTTCAACCGTTTGTGCAGCCTTAATGTGAGCCATGCTAAGACAGTGCGCTTAGTCTGTGATGGGTGCGGTGGCCAAAACAAAAACTCTACCATGATTGGTATGACTTCTTATTGGCTTTTTAAAAAAGCTCCACAAAATATAGAAAGCCTAGAAATAATTTTTCCTGTACCTGGACATTCGTATATTCCACCCGACCGGGCTTTTGCCCTTGTTGAAAAGCAGGTAATTTTATATTTTAGTGTTTTTTTTTTTAAATGTTTTTGAAATTGGTAAATTTTTTAAGGTCAAACATAAGCAGATAATCATTATGCCACAAGAATACCAGACAATTTATGAAGAGTGCGCCACGGTTATTCATTTAGGAGATGAAAGCTGTCCCGCATTCGACTGGAAAGGTTCTATGATGGACTATATTCGCCTAACTGGTACCTGGCACTTCAAGTTCAATGAATCTAAGAGATTCATTTTAACTAAAAGCAATAGTGGGCCATTTTAGTCCGCGGAGAACCATACTACTTGTCCGACATATAGGAGCTCAGAGATCTGTTTTAAAAAAACAAAAACAGATTTCAAGGATGGAGCCACCGATAATAAAAAAGGGAGTAAATATTAAAGCGGAAAAGTTGAAAGATGTCTTCAATTTGTTAACTAAACACTATGGAGAAGACTGGAGGTCCATCGAAGAGCTTAAGTTCTATAAAAATATAGAAGACGTTAATCATTTAGCTCATAGTGGACAATGAACAACCAGTTTTCGACGAAATTCGTCTTTGAAAAATTTAATAATATTTGCATTCCAACCCACATTGCCTCTCACCAGTATTTTTAGTATTGTTACTTAAATAAAAAAATGAAAGTGAAGTTTTACCATCATAAAATTAAGTTTTTATTTGCAACAATTTTTTATTTTAGATTGAAATCCAGAGGTAATTTTCAAAACCCATTTTATCCATATTTCTTTTTGGTACCACTCGAAAACTAAAACCCTCAGATCACGATTTCTAAACATTAACTGTGGAGGATCCCAATTAGAACAGTCCTGCAAACAAAAAAGTTATAAAAAATGTTTCGTTTAGGAGATATAAGTTTTTCTTGATTTACTCGAAATCACTAAAAGTGGATAAAATGGGTTTTGATTTTGATCAACACAATTTTGCATTGACATACTAGAAGTGGATTGCTAGTCGATACTAATTCTCATACAAAACCCGTTTTAAAAGTGATTCTACCTCTTTAGCTTTGCTTGACATCTTGTAGGTTTGGCAGAGAAAATTATAATTAATTTTCAAACTTCACCTGTTGTTTTTTTTCTTCAAATACTTTTTTTGCCAAAGAAACTAAGGACTTCTATAAATAAACAAAATACAAAAATCAAGTTCAAAAGTTTCTTCATACTTCTGGTGAACCTACAAAAGGGCTAGTAGAGTTAAGGAATAGATGACACTAACATGAAGTTTAGCTTCTATCAGTCTTCTATTGTCCCAAATTTAATTTTGCTTCTTCACAAAGCTCTTTTACCGGAAATGAGCCTCAGCATAAAACATCTTAAAATTAACAAAGTGAACCTCGGGAACAGATTAGTTTTTATTTATAGAGTAAATGTTAACAATTCGGAAGCGTTTTTTTGACGTTAAATGATTTATGATGAATAATCAAAACTTCCTAAACAAAAATGTCAACACAGTTTTACATTTTCATCTGTCAAACCATAGAAACTTCCTAAGCAGCTATAAGTGAAACGAAAGTTGACAGTTTAAAGCCGTTTTAGATATTGACATACTATATATGGATTGCTAGTCGATTCTCATTCACCTTTAAATTAAATTTAATTCACCCTTAAAAGTTAAAAAAATAATAATTAATTTTTAAACGCCATCTCTTGTTTCTTTGCCTTAGGGGTATCTATTAATACAAAAATCAAGTACAAAAAGTTTCTTCATATTTCCGCTGAACTTACAGAAGTGCTAGTAGCGTTAAGAAGTTGATGACACCAACGAGAAGTTGGCTGCTATAGCAGTTCATATCTATTATATGTCAATGCATAAGTCAAATACAAATATGAATACGAAATTCTTTGAAGTCACTTCAATTTTCTTTTTCGTTAATTCTAATTTATTTTGATATTTTTTGTCTGTTTTTAATAATAAAAATTCTTTTTAAACAAACCACCAAATATTAGGATTGAAAAAATAAAAACACACATCAAGCAGAAAAAAAAAGAATATCATACTAATTCTTTTGACACTTTATATTATTCTTAATTTGTATATGTACAATAATAATACGGAACCATAAATCAAATAATATCACATCAGAGCTCATTGAAAAATGTCTTTATTTACCAGCAATTTTATTTTACCATAATATCTAAAATAAACAAAAATCTATATTTTTATTTTATTATTCATTTAGCATAATTTAGTCGTTCTGATTCATTTATGTTCATCTTAAGGTATGTTTACATTTATGTATTTTTTATGTGATTTTTATGTCAATTTATAATTTTCACGCATAAACATATTTCAAAATGGGTAATTTCGAAATATATGTACATACATAGTGAAGCTACTTAAATAAATTTATGAGGAATTTTGGTAAATGTCTGACAATTTCAAAACAATATTGAATTGAAATCTTTTCATTTTCAAAATAAACATTAAAAAATAGCTTAAGATGGGTTAATGGGTGCCAACATTTTAAGAGTTTTTTTTTTATTTTGAAAGATTTCAGGTGGCGAGAGATTTGGAAGTATAAATCTAATCAGATGGTAAAATGTTTGTTAAATTAACATTTTTCAAAATTTAAATGGAATTTTATTTTTAAAGTTCAAAATGTTTTAAAAACACACAGAGTTGTTTTTTGTTTCATTTTTATAATCTACACATCTTAAGAATTGTTTTTAATGTTCTTAGAACTAAATGTATAACTTCCCATTTTTTGAAACCATTTCTTTCAGTGTATTCACTTCATGTTATATTTTTTGTATGAAGGATAGATTAACAAGTGGTTATTATTTCTAGTGTTTACAAAATTTGCATATTTAATATAAATTTTTAGTTGAATTATTTTATTGTTTAAATACCACATGAATAAAACCCCTAGATGTTTTCGTCCTAAAAAGAGAGAAATATACAATATACATAATATTAAAGTCACGCATTGTGTTAAATACATACAAATACCCTTTCCAAACATATTTTTGCAAATTTAAATAAAATGCTAAATGAATGATAAACTCACAGTCACACGTTTTTGTTATTAAATTTTGATGGTGTATTCGTACTCTGAAATACTGTAGACTCTGGGAGGATATTTTCAAAATGATAAGAATCAAAAATTGTTGACCCATCATCGTGTATAGATAAACAAATATAATTTAGTCAAATTAAGGCGTGTTTTGGTAATGTCCAAAGGGGATAAAAGACATCAGGAATTGAAAATCATTATTGAAAAATTTAAATAATTAATTTCAATGAATCAAAATCAGTGATAGTTTTGACGCCTTATTAAAGCTAATAAATTTTTTTAACAATCCGTTTTATCGTAGTGTAGTTGAATAAGACAGTTTAAAATGAGATGGATAGTTTCAGATATCCAAATAATTAAATGAGACAAAAGAGAATAAACTATTCGGATAGTTTTGGATATCCTTATACTTGTTTTAGGCATTTAATATAAAACGGATAATTTTGGAAATTTGGATTATAAAATTTGACATCAGAGAAACAAATACTTGGATAGTTTTTGATGTACGTATAGTTATCTTATAAAGATAAGAAGGATAATATAAGATATTTAAATGATACAACAAGGATTTAAAATATTAGAATGGTTTTGGATAATCGCAAAAAAGCGTTTTAGAAAACCATGATAAGACAATTAATGTCCGATATTCAAATGCTTGAGTTTTGACAGTTTTAATAGACCGGATAATGTTCAATAATTGGGTATCGGATATCTGCAAAAACGATTTGGATAATAAAACGGATAATGTTGGATATTTGGATGACAATGAGACAACTGAGATAGTGTTGAATGCACGAAAGTTGAAAAACAGTTGAATTTATACTAAGAATTTTGGATGTTCGGATATTTAAAGGGCCTATTATGGATCACAACTCAAGTTAGTTGAGTTGAAATCAAGACAACTCAATTTGAAGACAACTACGAACAAAATTCGTATTATGGGAGACAACTTTTTTCAGTTGAGTACACCAAATACATTGCCTACTTTTATGTGCTTTTTGTCAAAATCAGCTGTGTAAAGTAAAAGACTTAGGTATTTCAAAGTTTTGAATTCAGTGCAAAATTTTATAAAAAAGACAAAATAATACGAAATGGAGAATTCTATTGATTTGTTTCTTGTAAATTCGGAAGAAGAAAATCCTCTCAATGTTGCGCTGATGAGAAAGAATATTCGAATCCATTGGAACTTCCAAACAAAAGGTATTATTTGTAAACAAATTCTTTGATGAGAAGTGTTGATTTAATGTCTTCCTTTTGTTGCAGATTTATAAGACGCATTTGTTTATGTGCTAAAGGAAATCAGAGATTATTTGAAACAACCACAGCGTTCCTCCGCAATCCCACCAATTCTCAAACTCTGCAATGCCCTACGTTTCATGGCAGAAGGAAGTTACCAAAAGTTCAGTGGTAATGATTTTAATTTAGGCCTTGCTCAGCCAACAGTTTCTAGACGTACTAGAAGAACGTATCTGTCCGCAATGGATTAAGGCTCATATGACAAATGACGAGATGAATTTATCGAAGATTCATTTTTACCAGAAAACCAGATTTCTTGAAGTAATAGGATGCATCGATGGAACTCATGTTCGAATCATAGCACCAACAAAAATTTTTTGTACACACAAATGCACTACACAACCGGTAAATATCAGTTGTTAAATTTTGACAACAATCACAACTGAGAGACAACTCAACTGGCTTACATAATACCCCAAAAACACTCAAAAAGTCAACCATTTTTTAGTTGACTACTGGTTGACTGGTGGTTGACTTGTGACAGTTGTGATGTGATCGGTAATACCGATTGCCGGATTAAAACTCAACTTTGTTCTTAGTTGTCTTACATAATACGCCCATAAATGTAATAACCGACAAATAAAACCGGATAGATTTTGATGTATGTAAAGTTATCTCATTAAAGATAAGAAGAATAATATTAGATATTTAAATGATAAAACAAGCGTTGAAATATTCGACATTTAGATATTCATGATAAGACAATCAATTTTGGATATTCGAATTTCGAAATAAAATAACATCGAATGAAATATTAGGATAGTTTTGGACACTTTAAATAGACGGATTCGTTAATTGGATATTTGAATGAGACAAAAGAAATTATACTTTTCGAATACTTTTGGATATGTGCAACATGAATTTGGATAATAATATGGATAATATTAGATACTCTGATAAATATGAAACAACTTACTATATAGTGTTCAATACCCCAAAGTTAAACAAAACAGTTGAGCTAAGACCGATAACATTGGATATTGTTATATTTAAACAAAACAACAGACAATGAAATATTTGCACAGTTTTGGATAACCGTATAGATGCTTAAGACAGTTAGATATCCGCATAGTTGTTTAAGACAATCAAGATAAAACAGATTGTGTTGGTAATTCGAATTTTCAAAACAGACAACAGCGAATTATACATTCGGATAGTTTTGGATAAACGTGTAGTTCCTTTAGAAATTCACGGATAATGTAAAATATTCTGATCTATAAATGTAACAACAGATAATTCAATGTTTGGATAATTTTTGATGTACATATGCATACATAGCTATTTTAGAAAGTTGATAAAAGGTGCATAATATCGTATATTCGAATGCTTAAATGAGACCACAGGGAATGCAATATTATGAAGCTTTCTTATACCAGTATTGTTTTTTTTTTTTTGAGAGAGTTAAGAAAGACGGATAGTGTTGGATAATTGGATATTTCAATGAAAAAACAAGGAATAATACATTGGAATAGTTTGGAATATCTGCAAAATCATTTTGGATAGTAGAGATGAAACGGATAATTTGGTTAATTCGGATTTTTAAATAAGACAACAATGAATTAAATATTCGGATATCCGTATATGTAGTTCTCTTAGGAAGTTCACGGATAATTATTAATATTATGATATTCAAATGTAACAAAACATAATTTAATGCTCGGATAGTTTTGGATATCCATATAGATGTTTAAGATACTTGAGAAAAGGCGAATCGTATGTTTGAATGTTTAAATGTGAGAAGAGGAAATGAAATATTTTGATTGTTTTGAATAAAAGTACTGTTTGTTTTTGAAGCAGTTAAAAAAGACGGATAGTGTTGTATAATTGGAATTTTAATGAAATAACAAAGAATAATCTATTCGAATAGTTTTGGATAATAATTTTGAATAGTCAAGATAAAACGGATAATTTGGGATATTTGTATTTTGAAATGAGACAACTGAGATTTAACTATTTGTTAATTGTTGAATCTCCCTATAGAAGTACTTGACAATTGAATTTAGAAGTATGTTCTTATATTTAACCTCAACAACTGAGATTGAACTATTCGACAGACAGTGTTAAATACACAATTAGAATCAAAAGATTCAACAATGTGGATAGTGTTGGATATCTGCTAAGTTGAATAAGATACTTGACATTTGGAGGATAATCTTGGATAACAAATAATATTATTGTATTAGAGAGATATATGCAAATATTTTGAATATCGAATTTTCGATCTAAGATTTATTTCAGATATCAGCAAATAGTATCCAGTTACTCTGATAAACTATTAATAATAAAAATGCGTCGTATTTCTTAATTTTTCGCCAAAGGGGATTCTTTGGAATATTGACGTTTTCAAAAAAAAATAAACTGTTCAAAATATTTATCCAAAACGTATATTTTACCCACTGTAAAATTTCAAAAACACCCAAATTTAATTATTTACATGAAAATTAAAATAACAAAAATATACAAAATATTGCATTTAATTAACTAATCTTTCCACAAATTGGCACGTCTATACCTATATGAGACCCATAAAAACCAATCATTTACACCTTCTTCATTTTCCTCGAAAAATATATTCTTAATATTTAAATTAAATATCCAATCCTCCTCCCCCCCTCCTCCGGCAATCTTACTATAAGAAAAATATTAAGCACTAATTACCTGATGGTTCTTGCCCCGACTCACCTCATCAAGGTTGAAAATTATATTTAATCTCATAAAATTCTAATTTGATTATCAAGTTAAAAAAAAGCATCCTTCTGATACTCGTCCCGTTCTCGTACGAAAACACAAATATATCAGACAATAAAAATGTAATTTTTTGTTTTTGTTTGCTCATCAACATCACTTTTCTGTCATAAACAACAATTTCCTTAGTTTAATTTTCTCTCTCAATAAAATGCATATAATAATATTATGCATGCAGCAGAATTATAGCTGCAGCAGTAGAGCAGAATCGGAATTCCGCTAAAATCGAATGCAAATCTGACTACCTATTGCAAAATGAGACTTTTTATTGTTAATATTTCAATTGGCTTTGGCCCAAAAATAATTCTAACTAAATCACATCAAACATCTTGCGGGGTACCGTCAAACCGTGCCAAACAAAATTACTCGCATCTTTTTCCTACCAAAAAAACACAAGAAACAACCTGTGAACGAAATGCTGACAAATGCTGATGAAGGCACACAACACTAACGGTAACGGAGACGACGGAGACTACGGAGTGATGATGCGACGCACGAACGACATTATGGCGATGTCACTATATATTTTTGCTGCTTTCAACAAGACAGACAGACGAAAAAGTGACAATTTAACTTTTTCAGGGATATATTTTGACTTTAACTTTGTATCTATAAAATTGTATGTGATTTAATTACCTCGATCTCCAGAAATTATAATCCAATGGTCTGTTGTGATGGCAGCTATCCAAACGATGAGTGACACAATCATCATGAAGCTGCAAGCCAGGAGGACTCGCCTCTGGAACATGTACGCATCCATGAGAGGCTTTCGCTCCTCGCGTCCAATTGTGGACGTTGATACATCTCGAATCATTTTTCTAAACGATGATGGTGCTGATGCTTCGATTTGCTGAGTGTTTTTTGAATTCAAAAATATTTAAATATTTTTTGTTTATTAAAATTTCCAACAAAACAAAGGGTCATTCGTTCACATTTCGTAGTTTTCTGATTTTTGTTTTTTTTTTTCAATTTTTCACTACGTTTTATTTAGGTAAGTACTCGTATATTATTTTCACTTGTTGTTTCACGGAAAGTTTCAAATATTCTCAAAAGATTTGGTTTTTTTCAACTTGTTGTTTCTGTTTTTGTTTGAACCGAAATAAAAGAATTACGTTATTCAAATAGTATAAATTAAAATGCTGTTTCACTTAAAAAACAAAAACGTCTGCTTGATGATGGTGCGATGTGAATGTGGTATGCGCGTTGATATAGTTTCTTCGAGCCGATTCGAGGATAGAATGTGTTTTAATTTAGTATTTTTTTGTTTTAATTTCTTTTCTTCAAAAATCTTTTCGACTATAGTTGTTGCACGGATGGACGGACAATAGAAATATAATGATGAAGAATAGATGGACGCAGACGGACGACATGGTCTCGAATGTTGACTTTGGCACAGATATTTATATTAAAAGCGATGAAAAATAGTTTTGAGATGGATAGGGTTGGATATACATACATACTTATGTACTCTTACTCGTATATATATCTATCTATTTAACTATGGGGCCTAGTGGTGGAGTGGCTGCGCGTTGAGCACATTGGCACATTTCACTGTGCGAAGCCACTACCGATCCATTCCACTGAGTACCAGAGTTTTATATACATATTATGTGAGTGTTCTTCAATGAACTGAACAACGAAGTTTTATTCTATAACTCAAAAAGGATGACCTACCACTCTATATCGTCGACAACGGATATACAAAGAAGAATAAGAAGAAAAAGTTCTTGCCGCCACTGACCGCAGGAGTGTGTTCAACATAAAGTATAGTACATATATGGATATGGATAAATATTTAGGGAGAGAGGGTATAGTTGCCGGCACTCCCACTAAGCCAATTATTTTGAACTTTTAGTATGCACTTTGTTTGTAAAACTATACATGATGGAGAGGTTGTATTTTAATTAAAAGAGGCCTTAAACGCAAAGGAAATCGATTTATTCTTGACTTTTTATTGTTCTCACGTTGGGCGCCATTTATTTGATTTTTGTGCTAAGCAAATACATAAGTAAATTCCTCTTCCAGAGACACTAATTGAACATTTAATCCTGATTCAAAATACGAATTAAACTAAGGCGATAGTTACTGACCAATGTTGATATTTTTGTACAAATAATTCATGAAAATGGCGCCCAACGTGAGACTTTCCTTAGTTTTTATCTACATTTTTAAATAAGACTCAATGTTCAATTGGAATATCTCTTCAAGAAAATTGTATCAATTCTTGTCCTTGACACATTCTTTAAAAACAAGAAAAGGGCGCCCAACTTGAGAGTCTGTTTTAATTCTAAGATGCGTTTTTGGGATGAAATTTAATGTTAAACTAGGGTCTATGGAAAGAATTATGAACTAATGTCCATGTTCTCTACTAATAAATAGCGTACAACTTATGAATCTCCTTAGTTTTAAGTAAGTTTTGGAATAACATTCAAAGGTATACCACAGTCTAACCGCAATTAAGTTATATATAACAAATTTTATGTACGTACATCATTTTTTTCCATAAATCACGTAAAAATGAAGAGAGTGCCGACCAAATGTCAGAGTGTATTTACTTTTAAGAAAATAATTAAAAGAAGATTCATTGCTCAGTGAAGTCATCTAGAGGAAAATGAATTTAAATCTACACATACTTATCTTAAAATTGGCGCCCAATGCGAGAATTTCATTAGATTTAAGCTCGTTTTTCAGAATAAATTCTGTGCTTATACTGGAATGTTATACAATAGGCAAAATTAAAGTTTCTGCAGGAAGGTATGTCCTTGAGTACGTAAGTGAAAAAAGAAATCAAGAAAATGGCGCCCAACGTGAACATTTTTGACTGGGAACTATGTCAATCAGACCCATTGAAATTATACTAAATTATTTTAAGAAAATAAATAAGTAAAATAATTCAAGTTCTTTCATATCAGAAGGTGTACACGTGATCAGATCATGCTTGGTTCTTTTATGTCAAGTCATGAAAATGGCGCCCAACTGTGGAATTAAATTAGATTTTAGCTTAGTTTTGAAATAAAATTCACTTTCCATAAGGCAAAGTACGAGGAAAATATATTATTGAGTACTTAAGTCATATTAAAACCAAGAAAATGGCGCCCAACGTAAACATTTTTCACTGGGATCTATGTCGATAAAAATAAATTAATTTAAGAAAATATATGAGTAAAATAATTGAAGTTCTTTCATATAAGAAAAACAAATCTAATCAGATCATGCTTACTCCTTTTATGTTACATCAAGAAAATGGCGCTCAATTGGGGAATTTAATTAGATTAAAGCTCAGTTTTAAAATAAAATTCACTTTCACACAAAGGCAAATTAAATATGTATGCAATTTAAAGACTCTGGAGGAAGGTGTGACCGTGAATTCGTAAGTGAAAAAAGAAATCGATAAAATGGCGCCCAACGTAAAACATTTTGACTGGGACCTTGTGTCGATTAAATTAATTAAAGAAAACAAATAAGTGAAATAATTGATGTTCCTTCATATAAGAACAGTTCTCAAGGATATTCCTAATAAATTTGTAATGGCAAATACAGCCCTGATTCAAATGCATTTGGGAAAAACTAACTTTCTCTTCTGTATTCGTCGCGACTACGACGACAGCGACGACGACGACGTCGATGACAACAACATCACTAATATCTCAGTCTCGGGGTAGTTGGCTAGACTATCCCTGTGGACGGATCTGCATTAGTTTGTTGAGTTCCTATAAAGTGGGTGATGGCAAAATGAGGGACAGAATCGTTTAAGTGTCAGTCAGTCAGTTCTGCAAAAAAAGCAACAGATTGACACACTCTTACTTATTCTCGCAGTCGATATCTTTTACTAGATAGGTAGGTAGGTCGTATAGATAAAGTTAATTTTTCACTTAAAACTAAGTTTAAAAAAAGAATTTTATTTTTAAATTAGAATCGAAAGTAAATTTGTTTTAAATTGTATCATTTTATACGTTTTAATGTTCGTGTGGGAATAGAGTACTCGGTGAATAATTTATAGGTGGATAAATGATTTATTTGATTTATAAAAATGTTGACATATCATTTTGACCGGTTAATCGAAATGTCACAGTTGAAAGAACAAAGTTTTTTGAAACATCAAACAAACTATACATAAAACAACTATTGGTGTGATTGGCAGGTGTTTACATTTGATTTTTGTTTTTTGATATATTTTTGAGATGCAATCAGGGAATGCAATAAGCCGTGTTAATTTTAGTTGGTTGATATGTGAAATAAATGTAGCTATACGGATTATTCCGTGGGCTGTGGTTGTGGCGTGGCGGCGGTGGCGTTCCGCATTTTAGTAATTATAGAAGACTGATGCTTGTTTTTTTGGCATCAGAATTGTGTGTCCAAAAATACTATGTAGGTAGATTATTTGGGGTTTTCCAAGAAAAACAAATAAAATTTTCATCAAAGAAGATAATGAATTTTATTTGCAGTTTTATTTTCTACGCAAAATATTTTAAAACAAAGTGTATAAAAATAGCTACGGATAAAGTTTTACAACTTAAAGAAATCAAATAATCAGGAATGTATGTCCTGCTATGTCAGAAATTATTGGTTCTAAGAACTGTCAGTACAAAATTTCATTATATAAATATTGAAAAAAATCGGTGCTCATTTTGAATATAATGAACATTTTCTTTGAATGATTTTATATCATTTAGACACTTAGGCGTATACGCTACTTTTTTTTTTTATTTTATTAAATTTATTATTCAATTAATTAAAGGTCTTCTCTCTTCTCAAATTCTATGTGTTTTTTTTGAAGACTCAAAAGTACATAATTCACTTGAAATAAATATTCAACGGATTGAAATTCATAAACTTAGGTAAGGTCAAACTAAATTGAAAATTTGAGTAAAAAACCCTGTTTTCAACGCTCTACCAAAGTTCTAAAAACAATTTAAGAATCAAGTTAAAATTACTTTCTGAATTTTGTTTGCATCATAAAAGTAATCCTTAAAATCATTTTCGTGTTCAAAGTTAATATGACATCATTTTGTCAACAATGCGATGATGACAGAAGTCATTCTTCTATTAAAATGACGCAATATGCGTAACACATCAAAAAAAATATATTTTGTTTGTACTATTTGTACACAAAAGAACCATTTTTCTCTTTAAAAGAAAATTTAAATATTAACTTCCATAACCATATCAGAATCGAGCAGCATGTCTCATGTCAATCAACCGAAAATGCACTTAGCAAAAATATTCTGGTTTTTGGAAATTTTAAAGTCAACAAGATGTCTTTTGTAAAATACAAAAGAAAAATGTGTGTTTCAATTTCAAAGCAAAAATGTATGTGAAGGAGAAACATTAAAAGTGAATTAGTGTTAAATAAATAATAATACTAGGCAGTGGGCTGATGTGTTATTGAAGAAAAAACAAAATTTTATAAACTTGAAACCAAAGATATTCAAAGGAAAATAAGGTAGGTCACAATTGAGGTTATGAGAATGGACATTAGAATTCATAGCTACTGAGTAAAATATATTTTAATATTAAAACAGACCGTCGTCTTTGTTTTTGTCAACTTAATATTTTTAATATTAAAAAACAAAACAAGCTGGGATGAGACCCATCCTCATCACTTCCTATTGGTGCCCTTAAAAACTTACACTTGATATCTTTGGAAATAAGCCAAATTGTCAGTAAGAGAACTTAAAAACCTATCTAATGAAACATTCCATACGGTAAACCAATTTAGTAAGTATTTATTTTTTGGTTAAAAAAAACTGTCATTTGGATTTTTCTAAAAAATTTAGTAAAAAAATATGTAAACAAATATGTTTTGAAGGCATTACTATTTTTGTTCGTAAAATATTCGAGCATACAAAAATTTGGTCCCCTTATTTTCTTGTTTTAAAAAAAAAAACCTTTAGTTAATTTTTGTTTACTAAAAGTTGGCTACGTTTGAATCACCACTTTTGTAATAAATATTTTTAAAAATTAGATTGTAAAACGATCCATTTCGTAAAATAAAAAGATGCTGGGATGCGACCCACACTGATAACTTCCCATCCCGTCTGTCGATTTGTCTTGCTTAAAAGTTTGTCTATATGTATCAATTTTTACCAAATCTTCGTACTATTTTTGGTAGATTTTATTTTTTTATGAAAAAACGGACTGTTGGATTTTTATAAAAAAATTACTGAATATCGAAAACAATATTTTCTGTGAAATAAAATAAGTTTGAAGGCAATATTTGTAATTTTTGAAACGCTATATGAGCCGAAAGTAAATTTTTACAAGTTTTTTTTTCTTTGTTTTTATTTTTTGTAAAAAAAAATGTCAATTCGATTTTTCTCAAAATTTTATAGAATGTTGAAAACAATATTTCTTAAACGATAAAATTAGTTTGATGCCAATGTCTCAAATTTTTGAAAAGATATTTACGTCGAAAAACAATTTTTACCAACTTTTATACATTTTTTTTAGGTTTTTATTTTTCGTAAAAAAACTGTCAATTCGATTTTTCTCAAAATTGTTTCTATTGTTGAAAACAATATTTCTTATACGTTTAAAGTAGTAAGAAGCCATTATCTCAAATTTTTGAAAAGATATTTGAGTCAAAAATCAATTTTTAACAATTTTTGTTAACTTTTTTTCGGTTTTTAATTTTTTGTAAAAAAAATGTCAATTCGATTTTTTTCAAAATTTTACTGAATGTTGACAACAATATTTTTTGAAAGATTAAAGTAGTTTAAAGCCAATATCTCGAAGTTTAAATTTTTTTTTTGGTTTTTATATTTTGTAAAAAAACTGTCAATTCGATTTTTCTCAACATTTTTCAGAATGTTGAAAACAATTCAATTTTTACCAACTTTGAGTAATGTTTTTTTTAGGTTTTTATTTTTTATAAAAAAAACTGTCAATTAGATTTTTCTCAAAATTTTATCAGATGTCAAAAGCATTATTCTTCGTTGTACAAAATTGTTTTGGAGATGAAATCATATTTAAGTCGTAAAATTTTTGAGGTGACAAATTTTTTTCAGTTTTTTTGATTTATAAAAAAAAACCGTTAATTGGATTTTTTTCAAAAAATATACTTCTTTTGTATCACGTTATAATATATAATATAAATAAATATAAATAAATATAAATAAATATAAATATATACAAATCAAGTCTCAAGCGTCATTGGTTCATGAGATATTTAGGGTTAACCAAAATTTGTACCTTTTTTTTAAACTGCTATGGTAAAAAAAACACCCACGCAATTTTCTTGAAAACCCTTTCTGCATCTTTCTGCCTTATTATCTGTATAACAAAATTTATTTGAAGTCGATATCTCTTCTGGTTCTTGAGCTATGGACGACGAAAAAAACGTACGGGCGTACGTACATACGGACGTACGAACGTACGTACACACGCACGCATAGACATCTTTCTAAAAATCTTTTATTTCGACTCTAGGGACCTTGAAACGTTGAGAAATGTCAAAATTTTCAATTTGACAAATCGGATCCATTACAATAACTTCCTATGGGAAGTTAAAAAGATATTATGCCACTTTAAATGACAGTCGAGTTTGACAGGGGTCACATTTCTGCCAACCTAAGAAAAGGGAATGAAAGACCCTTATATGAACAGTACAAAAAAATCTTCTTGAAAACTCGGTCTCTTAAATATCAGAAAGCCTTCAATGAACTTCACTGAGTAACTTCAAAGATTTCAAAGCAATTTCCAAAAATTCAAAATATCATCCTCAATTTCTTGTATTTTCTACTTTCGTACATTTGATAATTTTCCTTTTTATTTTTGGGGGGATCTCTTGAAACGAAATTTGCAATCTTGTTCGTTATATTATTTTTGTCTCTATTTGGGTGGTGTAGCATTTTGAAATTATTTTCGAAATACGGATTTTCAGATTTCTGTATGATCAAAATCCTGTATCTGTTTTATCATAATTCTTCTGCAAACTTATAATACTATATGAGAAAACACTGCATTTTATATAATACTTTATCTATCCGCTTTTATAATTGGAAGTTAATGAGTTTTTGCATTAAAAGAGAGCGGTTCGAAATACGGATTTTCAGATTTCTGTATGATCAAAATCCTGTATCTGTTTTATCATAATTCTTCTGCAAACTTATAATACTATATGAAAAAAACACTGCATTTTATATAATACTTTATTTTAAAATCTGTCCTTAAAAAGTTTGTGTCTGATAGTTCTATTTAAAATTTAAGACTTGATTTAATGTATTTTTGTTTTGAAAACCAGAAATGTTGTATCAGAATTAAAAAATCAGAAAATAATAAGAACTATAAAGCACTAAATGAATTAAGTCAAAATATTGATACATAGTTTATATAAAAAACCGGGAGCGGGTCGAAATGCTTTATTTTAAAATACTGTATTTTCAAAATTCTGTATTATACTGTATGATATTGTATGTTCATAGATACATATAGGTTAAAACTCTGTATTTCAAAATACTGTAAATTTAAAATACTGTATCACAAAGTGGTGTATTTTCAAAATACTGTATTTCATAGTACTAGAATTTTTGACAGATCAATTAGTTTTGTGCAATTGCTTATGCAATTGTAAACTATGATAGGAACAATTCATGTACAAATGTTAGAGAGATATAAAACAATGAAGAAAAAGAAAATAAATTATTTTGTTTTGGCTTTTACTAATTCAAAGACTTATGAATTATAATAGGTACATAATATGTAATTGTTCAAGGAAGTATATTAGAACATCATGATAATGAAAAACTATTTTGATTATTTCTTTAAAAAAAAGAATTCTGTTTTCAAAAATTTCAAAATGCTGTTTATTTACATCAACAATAAGATTTTTTTTTTTATTATTTGTATTGTACTATTCGTACTAGAATGTCAGCTTGTTAGACTTGACCATTCCTTTTTAATTTCATTGAATGTTTTTGAACAACAACAACAACTTAAAGGTGCTACCACTCATTGTTTTTGGCTGGAGATAAAGCTATTTCGTGCTTTGCCACTTTTGCACTCATCAGTCTCCTTTTTTGTGGTGCTGAGCTTTAATCCAATTTTATTTGAAGATAAGATTTTTATTTTTCAGCCTATTTCTGGCATTTTGAAATAAAGAATTTTAAGATACAGTATTTTGAACATACAATATTTTGAAATACAGTATTATGATCGAAAAACACTTACAACTTGAAAACTAAGAAGTTGTTAAGAACACAAAAAATTGTTATAATACCTTAATATAAGACAATAATTAGTTTTCAAAATTCTGTACTTCAAAATGCTGTAAATGGGCTAAAAAGAAAAATCGATTTGATAATGTTTCCTTTTGAGGTTAATTGCAGCATTTTTAAATGCAGAATTTTTACGAACCACAATTTTAAAATACAGAATTTTGACAAACCAGTATTTTTTCCCACTGGATTTTGATCATATAGAATTTTGTAATACAGAGTTTTGACTTTTGTATTTCAAATATATTATGACCCATAAGGTTTTTCGACCCTAACGAGCCTAAAGATCCAAAACCGAAAAATGTATAATTACTATGGTAAATATTTAGTATCAAGCAGCTTGTATTCTTAAATATGCGTTTTTCAATCTTATCTATTAACGAGGTCAGTAAGAATTCTGAAGGTGGACTTAATTATTAAGAATATCTGAAAATCCAACTATACAAGCTTTGAAGTCACTTAAAGTGTATTAACTACAATATTTTTGCCTTAAAAATGTCTATGTAAGACCACAAACAAACTGTCATTTGATGATCTATACAATTTGGCGGTCAAAACTGAGGATAGCTGCATGCTTATGGATTCGAGTTGGCTAAAAAAAGGTTGTTAGAATTTAATTTATGTTCAATTTATATCCTATTGCCTATTCACATTATATAATAAAACACCATCTTTCTGATTTGAATATTGAAACATTTAACGTGAAAATAATCATGTATATTTATATTTTATCGGGGGAACCATTAATTTCATTTCTCACTGAAACTTTTAATTCATAAGAAAACTAATTTCACAAAGTCTTAATTTTATTTAAAAAAACTGAATAGTTTATTTGTAGCACTTTTTATTAATTCACTTAAAGTTTTTCATCTATTTTTGTTTTAAATTAAACAATGCAAAAAAACTTTACCTATTGTATTTTTTGTGACAAGAAGATCTACACTCAATTAATTATTATTTTTGAAAACACAATGTCAAATGAAAAAAACCCCAAAAAAAACATTTTGAAAAATCATCATCATCTTTCAGCTCGAATTAATTCTGCTATACGATTATCTTATGCAACATAAATTTAAAAATCTCATTGCATCTCGTATTTTATTTTATTTTAAAACAAACAATATACGAGTATTATTTAAGAAAACAAAAAAAAAAAAAAAAAACTTTCTTTTCAAAACATTTACTTGAATCGTATGAAATCCACAACACGAGCTAGTTTTTGAAAAAAGAAAAAAAAAATGTAGTTTGATGATTTTTGCGGTAATTATTTACGGTCTGTTTAAATATTATTAATTTTTGTTATATCTCAAATTTTGTTCGTTTTTCAAAATCGGTCGATTTTTTCACCGCATACAACATCACACGCATACGCACTCAAATTTAAATTCAATTTAAAACGTTTTTCTTTTATCTCGAAAACTCAAGAAATTCCATTTAATATAAAATTTCAACACATGAAGCACTTCATTTTCATTTTAATGGATTTTTTCGAATACTTGTTTTTTTTTTTTTTTAATATTTTAAATAACAAGAAAGAAAAATATTACATTTTAATAATATTTATTTTCAGGTTTCGTTTCGGGTTTTCTCGATTTTAGTTTGAAACATACAAAAGTTCAAAAAATAAACCCAAAAACCGCAGAGCTACTATAAAAACGTCCTCGTCGTCCGTCGAAGTCGTGCGAAGCAATCACTCACTTAGCCCTGACTGACTGAATTATACTGATTCTGATTCTGACTGAAAGGAAATTCCGAAAAATCTAGTTAGGCTTTCAAAGATACGATAGATACAACTACTTGAAGACTTGAAGGCAGAGGAAAATCCAATGAATGCGAGACAAAAAAAAAATGAAAAAACAAAATCGGAAAAGTGCAGACGAACATTCTTCGACATATGGCAACCCCATGGGACATCAGAGAAACAACAACAACAAAACTTAAGTATCTACAGATTCTATTCTCACCGAAAGCCAAAGCCAAAGCAGTCAGTATAAAATTTATACGTCATGGATTCACGGATGTGGTTGAGAGGTTTAATGGGCGCGGAATGAACGTAATTTTATTCAGACATAAATAAAACACTTTTGTATTGTTAAGATTTTTTATGTTTTTTTTTTTCAGTTTTTGAGATTAAGTATCTTTTTGTTATATTTTGAAATAATTTTTGTTTACAATGCCAATCTTCTTGGCCGGCTATAAATATTTTTTTTTAATTCTGTTTGTTTTTTTTTTTTGCTTTTGTGTTTTGTTTTACCAGAATACAGGTGATACTTTTGTTTTCTAAATTTAATTTTTAATTTTCTTCAGTTATATTTAGAATGTACTAGCATCTTATTCGTATGTATGTATCTTTCAACTAAAATGGGAGTATTTCAAAAAAGAAATGATAATTTTATTTTTGTATATTTTTGGAAGATGGAAAATTAAAAGAAAAGATACAAAAAAATGTCGTTTGAATTACTCATTTCACCGTATGTTTTTCGTCATGTTACAAGACATGAGAAAAAAACTGAACTGAGATATTATTTTACTAAAATTTTCCTCTTTAAGTGAGATTCTATCTTTGTTTGTAGGGTGAATGACCTCAATATGCAAAAAGGAAGAGGGTGTGCGAGACATAAGAAAATTGATTTAAAAGTAGATGAATGAAAAACAAAGCTATATTAGATATTTAATGGATTTCCTTTTATTTCCTTTTTTAAGTCTATTGAAAATGATATCAATTTCCTTAAAGATTAGAATTAAATTTAATGTAAGTGCGTTGAAAACAAAACACTAAAATCACGTATAACCCGCTCAAAAATTTTAAATACAAAATATAAAATTTTAAAGACATCAAATTTTGAATGTATTAATAATTTATTAAAAAAATATATATTTTCTCAATGTTCTATGAAAGAAATATGCAACCGATAAAATGGGATCAAAGAGGCAATTTCAAAACCATCCAAGATATTTTTACAAAATAAATATTATATGCCTATTGAAATCATTTTGGATAACTTGAGGAAAAAACCAAATATGTACTTTAATCATTTTAATTTTTTTTGAGTCAATTTTGTAACAGAGAAAAATAGTGCACTTTGGAAATTAAAATAATGTTGGAATGTGACCAACACTGATAACTTCCCATTACTGCCTTTAAAAAAAATATTTTTAACTTCCCATAGGAAGTTATTGTAATGGGTCCGATTTGTCAAATTGAAAATTTTGGCATTTCTCGACGTTTCAAGGTCCCTAGAGTCGAAATAAAAGATTTTTAGAAAGATGTCTGTGCGTGCGTGTGTATGTACGTCCGTACGTTTGCGACGTTTTTTTCGTCATCCATAGCTCAAGAACCAGAAGAGATATCGACTTCAAATAAATTTTGTTATACAGATAATAAGGCAGAAAGATGCAGAAAGGGCTCTCAAGAGAATTGCGTGGGTGGTTTTTTTTTACCATAGCAGTTTAAAAAAGGTTAACACTTTGGTTAACCCTAAATATCTCATGAACCAAAAACGCTAGAGTCTTGAATTAAATTATATATTATATATTTTAACGTGATACAAAACAATTTTATTTTTGGAAAAAATCCAATTAACGGTTTTTTTTAAATAAAAAAAAACTGAAAAAAAATTGTCACCTCGAAAATTTTACGACTAAATATGATTTCATCTCCAAAACAATTTTGTGCAACGAAGAATGATGTTTTTGACATCTGATAAAATTTTGAGAAAAATCTAACTGACAGTTTTTTTATAAAAAATAAAAACCTAAAAAAAATTAACAAAAGTTGGTAAAAATTGAATTTCGACTCAAATATCTTTTCAAAAACTTGAGATTAAGGCTACAAAGTTATTTTATATTATAAGAAATATTGTTTTCAATATTCTGAAAAATGTTGAAAAAAATCTAATTGACAGGTTTTTTTATAAAAAAATAAAAACCCAAAAAAAAAATTGATAAAAGTTGTTAAAAATTGATTTTCGACTCAAATATCTTTTCAAAACTTTGAGATATTGACTTTAAACTACTTTTATCTTTCAAAAAATATTGTTGTCAACATTCAGTAAAATTTTGAAAAAAAATAAAATTGACAGTTTTTTTACAAAAAAAATAAAAACCGAAAAAAAAATAACAAAAGTTGGTAAAAATTGATTTTCGACTCAAATATCTTTTCAAAAATTTGAGACATTGGCTTCAAACTAATTTTATCTTTTAAGAAATATTGTTTTCAACATTCTATAAAATTTTGAGAAAAATCGAATTGACAGTTTTTTTTTTTACAAAAAATAAAAACTTAAAAATAAAAACAATAGGTTCTAAAACTTGTAAAAATTTACTTTCGGCTCAAATAGCTTTTCAAAAATTACAAATATTGGCTTCAAACTTATTTTATTTCACAGACAATATTGTTTTCGATATTCAGTAAATTTTTTATAAAAATCCCACAGTCCGTTTTTTCATAAAAAATAAAATCTACAAAAATAGTACGCAAATTTGATAAAAATTGATACATATAGACAAACTTTTAAGCAAGACAAATCGACAGACGGGATGCCTCTTTTTTTATATGAGATGAAGCAAGTTTTTTTTTGGGCTTTTTTAGTCATTTCTAAAAGTTTCTATTTTTTTATAAGAAAACTGTTTGTTGGATTTTTTTGAAAAAAATGTTATCAAATAACAAAAACATTATTTTACTTAAAGTTAAATAATTGACATCGATAATACTTGAGTCGAAAACCATTTCTTATCAGTTTTGTATTGTTTTTGTAGGTTTTCGTATTTTGTAAAAAAAGTTGTCAATTGTATTTTTCTTTAAAATTTATTGAAAGTTAAAACCAAATTTTTGAATAATTTTGATTTCAATATCTGTTTTGCTGTTTTTTCACGACATTTTTAGTGGAAAACCAATTTTTATTAGCTTAAGCAGCATTTTTTGAAAGTTTTTATTCCTTCTAGATTCTCTATTTTTTATAGAATGAAATAATTTTGAAATATTCGTATCCAACATCGGTTTTTACCAATTTTGCGTAGAATATTTTAAAGATTCTTATTTTTAATACAAATATTTTTTAAATTACATAGCTTGGTTTTGCCATTTATAATTTTTGCCAAGATATTGGAGTCGAAAATCAATTTTTACCAACTTTTAGTAGTGTTATTTTTGTTTAGGTTTCTATTTTTCTTAAATAATTAAATTGATTCTTCTTAAAATTATACGAGTTATCAAAAATGTTATTTTTCTCATAAAATTATTCTGAAATCATTATTCCGAATTATTATTTTTTGTTCGTAAAAAATTCAGGAAGACAAATATTTTTTCAGTTTTTATGAGTTATAAAAAAAATCTTACTTTTTTTTTTCCTCTTAATTGTTTCAACAGTCCTTTCTGCATATTTCGATATTTTTATCTGTTAATAAAATTTATTTAAAGTTTATATCTAAACTGATTCTTGAGATATGGGCGAGGAAAAAAGGTATTTCGAACGTACGTAAAAACACACACTTAGATTTAAATTCTTGAAACCTTGAAACTTCGAAAAATGTCAACATTTTTAATGTGAAAAGTAGGACCGATTACAATATCTTCCTATGGGAAGTTAAACTAATTAAAAAAAAATGTTCCTCGAAATTGTTTACGCAGTCCTGGCTTTTAGCAAACAAATATCTGCAAGCTATGCTACTTGCCTCGAAGTTTCGTTGCAGTGGATTAACAACAACATTGTCCACTCCGTAATTCTTAAGTATTTAGAATCAATTCCAAAGCACAAAGACTACACCATCCCCCAACTGCAATTTGACAAGAACTTCCAGATTTCTATACCTTCCAGATCTTTCTAGGAGGAAAGGACTTTCCTAGAAGATGAGTAAATCCACTTTTACACAGATGGATCAAAAAAAAAAAAAAGTTTGGTATTTAGACTTCCCAATTATTGTAGCGTGTTCCAGGAATGGTACAGTGAAACCCATTCTATCACATTTGTCTAATGCTGGCATATTAATCGCTACATGAAAACTATTGCTAATGCAAGACGCTATGAAGAAGGCAAAAATCAAGTGGAATAACATTACCAAGTGAAAGCTCACGAAAAACACCTGACCTTCACTAGATTTAAAGTGCTCAAAGTGTTGTGTATCTCTAAGCAGATCGCATATAAGCTCGATAATCGGTATCATAACCGGGCACGGTGTAATAGGAAAGCACGCCACGCGGCTAGGCGTATTCTCAAATGACTTTAACAGAAGTTGTATGGATGAAGAAGAAGAGGAAACAGTTCTTCACATCATCTGAACATGCCCTGCTCTGGTTCAAAAACGTAAGAATTACCTAGGAGGATTCCTAGGTCTAATTAGTAATCAGTCTTTAACGTTTCGAAAGGGATTCAAACTGGTTTAATTGAGTTTAAAAGAAAGCCTTAATATTCATGTAGTATCGCAATGGGACATTGAACTGGCCTAAGTGTGTTCTACTCCTTCACGGACAGCCACTTTAACCTAAATTTGGCCTTAAAAACAAAATGAAAAAAGAGGCTGGAATGCGACCCACACTGATAACTTCCCATCCCGTCTGTCGATTTGTCTTGCTTAACAGTTTGTCTATATGTATCAAATTTTACCAAATTTGCGTACTATTTTTTGTAGATTTTTAACTTCCCATACTAAGTTATTGTAATGGGTCCGATTTGTCAAATTGACATTTTGACATTTCTCGACGTTTCAAGGTCCCTAGAGTCAAAGTAAAAGATTTTCAGAAAGATGTCTGTGCGTGCGTGTGTACGTACGTCCGTACGTCCGTACGTCCGTACGTTCGCGACGTTTTTCTCGTCGTCCATAGCTCAAGAACCAGAAGAGAAATGGACTTCAAATAAATTTTGTTATACAGATAATAAGGCAGAAAGATGCAGAAAGGGCTCTCAAGAAAATTGCGTGGGTGGTTTTTTTTACCATAGCAGTTTAAAAAAAAGGTGAAAATTTTGGTTAACCCTAAATATCTCATGAACCAATGACGCTAGAGACTTGAATAAAATTTTATATTATAAATTGTAACGTGATACAAAACAATTATATTTTTGGAAAAAAATTCAATTAACAGTTTTTTTATAAATCAAAAAACTGAAAAAAAATTTGTCACTTCGAAAATTTTACGAATAAAATATGATTTCATCTCCAAAACAATTTTGTGCAACGAAGAATAATGTTTTTGACATCTGATAAAATTTAAAAAAAAATCGCATCGACAGTTTTCTTACAAAAAATAAAAACCTAAAAAAAAATTAATAAAAGTTGGTAAAAATTGATTTTTGACTCAAATATCTTTTCAAGACTTTGAGACATTGGCTTTAAACTACTTTTATATTTCAAAAAATATTGTTTTCAACATTCAGTAAAATTTTGAAAAACAAATAGAATAGACAGTTTATTTACAAAAAATTAAAAACCGAAAAAAAATTAACAAAAGTTGGTAAAAATTGATTTTCGACTCAAATATCTTTTCAAATATTTGAGATTATGGCTTCCAACTAATTTTAAATTATAAGAAATATTGTTTTCAACTTTAGGAAAAATTTTGAGAAAAATCGAATTGACAAAAAAATAAGAACCTAAACAAAAAAATTAATAAAAGTTGATAAAAATTGATTTTCGGCTCAGATATCCTTTCAAAACTTTGAGATATTGGCTTCAAACTAATTTTATCTTATAGATATTATTGTTTTTAATATTCGGTAAAATTTTGAGAAATATTGTATTGACAGTTTTTTTTTACAAAAAATAAAAACCTAAAAAAAAAAACAAAACTAAAACTTGGTAAAAATTTACCATCGACTTAAATGTCTTTTCAAAACTTTGAGATATTGGCTTTAAACTAATTTAATCTTTCAAAAAATATTGTTGTCAACATTCGATAAAATTTTGAGAAAATATAATTGACAGTTTTTTTTACAAAAAATAAGAACCTAAAAAAAAACAATACTAGAACTTGGTAAAAATTTACTTCCGACTCAAATTTTTTTTCAAAAATTAAAAATATTGGCTTCAAACTTATTTTATTTATTTTTATTTGTTTTTTTATTTGTTTTCGATATTCAGTAATTTTTTTATAAAAACCCAACAGTCCGTTTTTTCATAAAAAAATAAAATCTACAAAAAATAGTACGCAAATTTGGTTAAAATTGGTACATATAGACAAACTTTTAAGCAAGACAAATCGACAGACGGGATGGGAAGTTATCAGTGTGGGTCGCATCCCAGCCTCTTTTTGACGTGACAACGTCTTAAATTAGGTTGCGGCTGGGAGTCACTTATGAAAAAGTGTAACGCCCGGTAACGTTACGATGAGTCACCGAACGAGAGAGAGGCCCGCCGAATGCCTTGCGTCTCTCTCCCACTCAACTATGATCGGTCTGCCGCGCGCGCAGCACTAGAGAATTAGGCGCATTGAATCGGCGCATGCTTGTGTCTCTGTCTTTGTCTTTCTCGAACGTTCTTGGCGTTGGAAAAACAAGAAAGCGTCATAATACAAGTTCACACGTGTGGTTAAAGTATCGTCAGCTGTGTCTGTAGTGAAAATGTGGAGTGCTTAGATTCGTCATTTACAACAACTACAACAATAAAGGTAAATAATTGTACACTGATATTTCATTATCGTAAACTATGATTGATTGATTAATTGTTAGATTGACACAAAAGTTGAGAAACTGAGTTTATAGGTTATGTCATACTATTGATAAATGTTGATAGTGTTAAGTAAATTATTAGTTTAAAAAATTTGTGCAATTCTTATTTTCATTCAATTCCTTGTTCCTATTGTGCAATTTAATTATATTCATATCAATAAATATTCTACCGAGAAAAAGACGTTGTCACGTAAAATCTTCGCCCGTAAAACCGACTTTACAGGCAACCATTTTTTAAATTATTGTTTTTAGAAGCGACTGTGATTTTTCTGTTGAATTTCAACAGGGTCAGGATTTTAATTCGAAATATCTTTTGATTGCAAGAGAACCAATACTGGTATTTTTTTTGTAATGAAGTTTTGTGTGTGTCATTCAAACTGAAAATTTGTAGAGTTAAAGTTTATTTGAAACGCTACTCATGTTTTGGTGATACAATACATAAAATGTGTTGGTTTTTTAGAAGACACCTTAAATATTTTAGAGGTTAAATGAAAACAAATTATCTTAACAGGAGTATCAAGATATAAATTCATCATTTCTCCTTAAGGTCCCATGTTTTTTTACCTTAAGATTAATAAAATTTAACACTCATACATTTTGTAATATTTTAAAAAAAATATACAACTTGTCAAATTTTCCAGATTAAGATTTTAATAAATTATGTCACTTCAAAGAGAATTTTTCATTTTTGTATTCAAATCTAATTGTATTCAAATTATGAGCCCAAGAGCTCACAGTTCAGACGAAACAATTTTATTTTATTATTAAATATTATTTCTTTTATGCACCACCGTGGCGTATGAGTAATTGTTTTTTAAAGTAATATTTTAGTCAAAGGAAATATATTATATTTTAGTATGTCCAGAAATAACATAATGAAATTTCAAAAAATATTATTCATTTTTCAAATATTTAAGTTAAGTACATTTTCAGTCGCTGTAATTTCTCACATTCAATGTGATTTGAAAATTCTTAAAATTTTTCATAAGAAATAAATGACATATTGCTTCCAAGGGTGAGTTATGTACTGTACAGAGTACATACATTCATATAAATAGGTAGTTTTTCATTTTTTTTATTTTTTTTTGAAAAAATGCCAACATTTTTCTATTTACATATGATTTATATATTCTGTCATTTTGAATGATTTTTCCATTGAAATTTGACAAAAGAATTATATCTATTCAAAAGAAAAAGATACTTATTTCTGACGATGGAATTTTTGTGTGTTAAATATTTTTAAATGGTTTTATGAAATATGTACTTTGAATACAAATATATTAAAATTGTTTTTTGAACATTTTCAGATAAAAACCTTAGTATAGATTAAGAAGTGTGTTTTTTAAACATACTAATATTTTCTAAAATAATTTTGTAAACAATTATTAGAATTGAAACACAGGTATTTGTTAATCAGTTACTGGCAACCCTTTTTATCGTAAGCTGATATCGTCTCACAATGAAAAAGTAGGCCAGTGGGCTTAAAATTTCCATTAAGGAGTTCGATACATGAACAAAGTGACTGAAGATGGTAACAAAAAACAAGATGTTTCGAAAAGTAAGCTCCTTATAGTAAAGTGGCTATTGCTTTGCAGAAATTCATTTGATTGGAGAACTTGATTTAAATTCATTTGTTTTTGAATGTAAAATCTGTATTTATTCAACAATATTTTTGTACCTTCCAAACATTTTTTTAAGTTCAATTCTCAGAATCTGAGACCTATAAGGTATTTAAGTTATGTATACTTTATAGTTCTAGACCTATATCCAGCAATTCCATTATTTTAGCTTTAAATTAAATGCTAAACGAAAAAAATAAGTTAAGAGACGAAGATTCTAAAATTAAAAGTTTAAGTTTCGAAAATGCGAAAATACAGAAGATTAAATCATGTCATGTAGCAGGTAGAGTCAATATTCTACAAAATAAGTAAAAACAACAACAAATTTTGAAATCCAAAAGAAGATAAATGATAGTTCGAAGTAGTATTAGCAGTTTTGAAGATAGTTGTCTCTATCATGTAGAGAAAGGTAATGAGAGTAGTATTCAAAACTATTATCAACAGTTTCAAATATCAGCATATTTGATTCCATTATTACTTTCTTAGCCGATTTTGATACAAATTTGCAAATTCAATAATAAAAAAACAAACAATGGATACCTTACTCGTTTCCGATAATAAATTGAAATATGTACAAATAAAATGCACGACTGGGTCTTACGAACTTGCTCATGTATCCAAAAAGTCTGTTTAAAAATATTTCCTGTATTGTAAGACTTAATAACGTACCTGCAGAAAAAGTTTGCGGTCAAAACTTTAAATGCCAATTGATTTATTAAAAATACCTTAACTTTAAAAAAAAATATATATATTTGAAAATCTTTAGAGAGTTTCTTGAGAAAAATTTAAAACAATATAACGGTTCTATGGGGGGTTCTCAAACAAATTTTTTTTGTATTGAAAGAAGTCAAATTAAGAATAAAATTTTTAGGGAAAATTAAAAAAAAAAGGCCACACTGATAACTTCCCATCCCGTCTGTCTTAAAAGTTTGTCTATATGTATCAATTTTTACCAAATCTTCGTACTATTTTTGGTAGATTTTATTTTTTTATGAAAAAACGGACTGTTGTCGAAAACAATATTTTCTGTGAAATAAAATAAGTTTGAAGCCAATAGTCGAAAGTAAATTTTTGCAAGTTTTAGTATTGTTTTTTTTTTAGGTTTTTATTTTTTGTAAAAAAACTGTCAATTCGATTTTTCTCAAAATTTTTCCTATTGTTGAAAACAATATTTTTTATAAGTTAAAATTAGTTACAAGCCATTTTCTCAAATTTTTGAAAAGATATTTGAGTCGAAAATCAATTTTTACCAAATTTTTTTAAATTTTTTTTTAGGTTTTTATTTTTTTGTACAAAAGCTGTCAATTCGATTTTTTTCAAAATTTGACTGAATGTTGACAACAATATTTTTTGAAAGATTAAAGTAGTTTAAAGCCAATATCTCAAAGTTTTGCAAAGATATTTGAGTCGAAAATCAATTTTTACCAACTTTGAGTAATGTTTTTTTTAGGTTTTTATTTTTTATAAAAAAAAACTGTCAATTAGATTTTTTTCAAAATTTTATCAGATGCCAAAAACATTATTCTTCGTTGCACAAAATTGTTTTGGAGATGAAATCATATTTTAGTTGCAAAATTTTCGAGGTTTTTTTTTCAGTTTTTTTGATTTATAAAAAAAACCGTTAATTGGATTTTTTTCCAAAAATATACTTCTTTTGTATCACGTTACAATATATAATATAAAATTTAATTCAAGTCTCTAGCGCCATTGGTTCATGAGATATTTAGGGTTAACCAAAATTTTCACCTTTTTTTAAACTGTTATGGTAAAAAAACCACCAACGCAATTTTCTTGAGAGCCTTTTCTGCATCTTTCTGCCTTATTATCTGTATAACAAAATTTATTTGAAGTCGATATCTCTTCTGGTTCTGGCACAGACATCTTTCTAAAATCTTTTATTTCGACTCTAGGGACCTTGAAATGTCGAGAAATGTCAAAATTTTCAATTTGACAAATCGGACCCATTACAATAACTTCCTATGGGAAGTTAAAAACCATCAGTTTGTTTTTGAGAAAATTTGAATTTTCGATTTTTGACCAACATATTTTGATCTTAAAAAAAAATAAAAAAAAACGCCCAACGCGAATCGGCTTAAAACCTAAATTTCAAAATTTTAAGTCTATCGACCCAATGGTTCGGGTTTTAGGGGACCGGACAGACAGGCGGAATCGGGGGACCACTTTTTTTTACTTCTCTACCCTCGTAATGATTTAAAACTCAAGTGAAATTACGAATGTAAAACCTACCATATTGTTCCTAAAATTTGTTTGACAGAAACAGAAAAAATAATGTTAAAATTTCGAACTTTTTAAAAAAACTATCAAAAAAACTTTAATAATTTTTAAACTTCCATTGAAAATTATTGTACTTTGATTGGTTTATAAAATTGGAAATCTTGACATTTCTCGTAGTTTCTGTATGATCGTACTTCCGTATGTTGGGAATATCTTTTTCCATCTTCCACATCTCAAGTACCAGCAGAAATATTGACTTAGAATAACTCTTGTTGTATAAACAATGGGCAGGTTCAGACAACATAAGCTACTTCATTTGAAGTCTTTCAATGTAAATTTTGACCAAGGCAACTAGTTTGTTGGTCAAGTGTCATAAACTTCTTTTTATCAGTTTTTGTAGTTTTTTGCGTTTATTTTTTTAATTTTGCAATGAATTTTTCTAAAAAATATATTGAAAGTTTACAATAATTTTTTGCTTATGATAAAATAAGTTTGATTTTAATATCTGTTTTTTTTTTCCTGCCATTTGTATTTGAAAACTAATTTTTATCAATTTTAGCAGCATTTCTTGAAAGTTTTTATTTCTTAGAAAAAAGGTTCGATTTTATTTTTGTAAGAACATTAAATTATGCTAAAAGCAAAATTTAGCATAGAATGAAATAATTTTGAAATCAATACCTTCATCTATTCTCGAAGCATTCGAATCGAACATCAGTTTTTACCAATTTTGCCAACTCTTAGTAGTGTTTTTTTTTATTTCGTTTAATTTTTTTTTTTAAGAAAAACTGTTATTTTAATTTTCATAAAAATTATACCAGAAGTCAAAACCTTTTTTCTTTGTTGCATAAAATTATACTGAAGGTAAAAATGTTTGTATTAATAAAATGTCGGAGCTAAAAAATTTTCTATAATTCTTCTTATTTTTAGTTTATTTTTTAAAATTCACGCTAATTTATTATGAATTCACAATTTACAATATATTATAATGCAATTTAATTTAAAATGTCATTAGTGCGTTATTAACACAACATCAAAATAAAGATATTGACTGCAAACTCAGTTCTTCAAAACAATATATTGTTTTTAAAACTTGGTTAAATTAAAAAAAAAAAAAAAAAACCGTCAAAAATATTTTGTCTACAAAAACAAAAATAAACTACCAAATATGACTGCAATATAAAAATGAATTTGACGATATTTTTTTTAAATTGCCTTCCTTACAGGAAGGGTTGGATTTTCGCACCTTCCTCATACCTAAATCTAATCTGCTTTTATTGTGTTCAAACCCAATTGACCATTATTATGAAATCAAACACTTTATAGTATGAAAATAATTTCAAAACCAATATTTGATAAGTATTTGACATTCAGTTTTCGTAAGTGTAACCTTAAAATCTTAAATCCTATATTTTCTACAAATTGTTGATGTTGTCAATTTTGTTCGCTAAAACTAAAATGATCTCTTTAATCCCTCATTCAAAATTACTAACAAAATATGATGTTATGTTTGCAGGCAATAAAGATGAATTGCTCAACTAACCGCTAATTCACATGTTTCCTGAAGGTACATATTATAGAAATTCATACTCTATCTGTATTCCATTTGCTTTTCACTGCCACTCCTCCGCATATGTCACTGCACCAAAAACAAATTCATTTAGGTATGTCAAAATCATCCACCTGTTACATTTATTTTAAATATACCACAAGAGGAAATAATTCTCTTTCAATATGAAACATATCAAAAAGATACAAAAAAACACCCAAAAAATTCATCAAAACCACTCAATTACAAGTATAATATTTTCCTAATGACACAAGAATGCTTGTTCACCCGGCTGTCTATTTGTCTGTCGGTTTTCCATGTTGTTGGTGTTGTTGTTTTGTATGAGTAAACGAACCCCTTAGAAAAGACAAATTACAAGTGGACGATACAAACAGTATACCGTTATGTTACACCAACACCACCCAACAACCCACAAACTACTATCTACAACCAAGCTTTCAACCTCAACGTCACCCTCCACCACCTTCACCTTCTCAATTTAATTTAGTATTTATTTTGATTCAACACAAACAGAAAACACTTTGAGCCAATAAATTAATCTACCCCTCAGCACCTTGTTGGATTGTTTGGCCCTGTAAAATGTAATAAATAAAGCGAATGAGAATGGCTATGGCGGCAAGCGTGTGCTCTCTGCTTTATAAAGACTAAAGAATGTGAGGCACGAATCGCAAGGAAATTTGATTGATTTTTGACGTTGATATTTTAAAGAAAATAAATATATAAATGTATAGGGTGTTTTTTTTCAGCTGCAGGAGAAGTTTCGTAGGGTTTGACAGTTAAAAATGTCAAACTGTGTTTATATTCATCGCATGAAACGTTTAACGTTTACATCTTTTGGCGAAGTTCTTAAAGATGAAGCTGAAATCTGGTTAAAGGGCTTCATCAATACCCGTGTTTTGTTGGAAAATCTATCCATAGTATAGTAGGATTTTACACGAATAACAAAAACAATATCCATAGTATGAATAACACCGATAAAAGTTAGAGTAGAATCTTACTATGGATGGGTTTTTGACATTTATACGAGTCTCGAATGGATCTTATGTGATTTCGTTCTCAAATGTTGGTACTATTGATATTGCATTTGTATCTCGATGGCTGTGTTCGTTGAGTAGTTGTGCATGTGCATTTGGAATCATGTGTTTTTTCCATTGGGAAAAAATCAATCTATAGTAGTGTTGATATTATTTAGTTTTGTTAGTGAAAATGGACTGACTGGGCTTATCTTGCAAGAGAAAACAATAGAAAGGATATTTATGTTTTGCTATGTTTCCACCAAAGGTTTATCTCAGTTAAGATTAAATAAATCTTTTTGGTGTTTCCACCGCACAAGAAGATTTAAAAATGATTAAGTATGACGGCACTTTCTAAAATTCAAATGGTGTTTCGATGTTTTCGATGTGTGAAGTGCAAGTGAGATAGTTTGATTCGTGTTAAGCAATGAAGAACTGATTAGTTCAGCACCATATGAGAATATGCTAGGTACTCCATGTCCATTTTTTTTTGTAATTTTATTAAAACAAAACTATATTTTTTGTACACAAACATGCAAATAAACAGACTTTTATACATTATATTTTAAACCAACTCCTCCACACAGGTTTTACTTCTCAAATTTTGACTCGACTCCGATCTCCGACGGAAATCGAGTCAAATTAAGCTCATTTCAACTCGTTCAGGTATATAAAGAATTGAGGCGATGTTCAAGTTCGCTTCAACACCACACGTTAATGTAGTAGTCTACGAACAAACCCCCTCCTTGAAGCAATTGTTAAATGAACTTTTTTTTATAGAATCTCAATTTCCAGATATTTTCTTCACATTTCGTCTTGAAAATTGTTCATTTTATTAGTTTTAGTTTGTCTTTTTTGATAAGTTAATTTTAACATTTGATTTTCACAAAACTTTTTTTCTATTTGTGTGTTTTTTTTTTATTATTATTTTGACAGATCTTCTTTCAGTAGTACCAATTTTTAAATACAAAAATCTGGCTACTGCGGATCGTTTTGGTGGCAATTTCTCACTGTACTATATATGGAATACGAAAAAAACGCACTTAATAAGCAAAATTGTCGCATACAGACGAAAAACAATCCTCAAAAGTCATTAACGAATCACCATTACTATCAAATAAGGTATGGAGAAAAATGGAGGCGGAACAAAACAGCATACTTAAAGGAGCTTATAAAAAGGTTGATGCTTCAAATGCATTTGATAAACAATTAGCACATCTCGACCTGTGACGTCAGTGGTCTAAAGTAGTGGAGTGCGTAGTGCACACGACTTCTAAGACTGAGCAAATCTGATATGCGTGGGTTCGAATCCTATGTTGTGCATAAAGTTTTTCAAATAAAATTGGATTAAAGCTCAGCACCACAAAAAAGGAGACTGATGAGTGCAAAAGTGGCAAAGCACGAAATAGCTATATCTCCAGCCAAAACAATGAGTGGTAGCACCTTTAAGTTGTTGTTGTTGTTCAAAAACATTCAATAAAATTAAAAAGGAATGGTCAAGTCTAACAAGCTGACATTCTAGTACGAATAGTACAATACAAATAATAACGAATCACCATTACGTCCATCCAAATTGACAGTTTGGAGGCATTATTGACCCTTGCTTTCATAGAAATGCTGATGAAACTGCCTTTATTCTATGAAGCCATGCTATAAAGACGTGCGTCGTAAGTTGTCATACACACGTTTAACTTAAAAACCTTTAAGAGAAAAAATATACTCTGACCAAAAATGAACATATGCAAACAGACAAATGGAAATTATTAAAAACATGCTCTAAAAAAGAGCCCATGCAACTTCTCAATAAGATTTTCTTTGTTCCTGAAGGCGTTCATTCTTTTGACATTTGATTAAATGATAGTGGAATAAGAGCTTAAAAAATGTATTGACCATTCAATTCCTTAAAAATAAGATTAAGCTAATAAATGTCATGATCATTTTTAAGGAATACAATTTAAATGTTAAACAAATTTTGAAAAACTTAAATTTTTTCTTCGGCAAAAGGAACGTTTTTTTTTAAAAAAAAAGGTAAATAAAAATGTTTTGACGCGAACAAATATTTTTTTATTTCAAAACCTGGAAATTAACAATCATACTATTATTCAAATTTCTTGCCAACAATATTTCGGCCATGCATTATTATTTAAAGTTCTCAAGTTTTCTTTAAAAAACACCCTATACGCAGGGCCGGACAAAGCATATGTGCAAGATGTGCAAATGCACAGGGCGCAGAATTCTGGGGGCGCATTGCCAGGAGCAAGAAAATGTAATCTGATCTTGCAAACAAATATGTACTACTACATATTTGCCATTCTTTAACCACAAACATTCTTAAAATAATCTCAAAAAAACATCCATCACAACTGTCCTAAGTTATCACTTGCGCACTAACTAACATCACTTTCATTGTTGCATTCAATGAAAATTTAACTCAAGATATCGCAGAACTAAAAATTCTACCTACCTCATTTCCAAATATTTCACCCTGTTCGTACAAGAGAAAAAAAGAAAAAAATCTCAACACAAAAAAATTCCATGCAAGAGAAAAGAAGAAAAAATCTCAACACAAAAAAGTTCCATGCCACCTCATATGTGCAAGATATATTTTATGCACACCGAGTCCCAAAATTAACATAGAAGTATGACGAAGCAAAATACTTATTCATATTGAATCGTATGGGCTAGAACGTGCAGGTTTTGTATCACGCACAGTACCCTGTATGTGAGACTCACATGAGACATTGTGAGTTCTCATCTACAAAGAAAACAACAAAAAAATGTCTCTGAAAAAAGAGAGCAGGTAGGTTTCTGTATTCTGTGCTACCTTCTACTACAAATCAAAGACACAGCAAACAGCATATATTTTTTTTGTTGTTTTCTTTGTAGATGAGAACTCACAATGTCTCATGTGAGTCTCACATACAGGGTACTGTGCGTGATACAAAACCTGCACGTTCTAGCCCATACGATTCAATATGAATAAGTATTTTGCTTCGTCATACTTCTATGTTAATTTTGGGACTCGGTGTGCATAAAATATATCTTGCACATATGAGGTGGCATGGAACTTTTTTGTGTTGAGATTTTTTCTCTTGTATGAACAGGGTGATATATTTGGAAATTAGGTAGGTAGGTGTCTTTGCTACAAATAATGGTGAATGGATGTGCAAGTTTTCTTTTTTGCACACTGAGTATCGAAACTAACATGGGAGATATTTAAAAAAAAACTTATTTATACGGAATCACATGGATCAGAGCGTGCAGGTTTTCTTATTGCACACTGTGTAAGAGTTAAGTGCCTGATTACAGGAGATGAAATTTTTAATAGAATGGAAAAGGAGCATAGAGCTTAAAAATTAAAGAGGGATGATTGTATGTGGAGTCGAATTGTTCTTGCGCAGGCAGTTTGTTTTTTTTTGTGAAGGATAATGACTGTTGTAACGGCTACTTTTAATGTATATCTAGTCTGGTGCAGAATGCAGATTGTTGCAATTGTTTTTTCACTTTGTTGTTAATTAATATTAAATATATAGCTATCAGTTTTTAATAGAAGTGACGTATTTTGTGACAAGACCGTAATGTGACTGACTCAGTTGATTTTAGACAAGCTTGAATTACATGAAATTTTAATAAGTATCTAACTGTCAAAGCCAAAGTTATGATAATGGTTCGAATAGGCTTCGTCTTGTTGAGTGGACGTAATTTTATAAAACTTAGAGACTGTGTTTAAGAAACAACTAATGTGCTTTACAAAAATAAACTAAATTAATATAAAATAAAAACTGTGTAGCCTGACCAATTCTAAGTCGGCAAATTAATAACAAGCTATTGAAATAACTATGTATAGTATAGGTACATAGAATTAAGAATCATACCTAAGTGTAAAAAAAAATCTCAATAAAGTACATCCATACATACATACATAATGGTTCGAATATAAAAGGAAAAGAAGCGAGTGTTCAGAATCGAATTCGAACCCTGGAACCAAGAGCATTTTTAGTTTCATGTTGCCCGCATTCCTTAAATTTAGTGGTTAATGATGCTGCTCGGTGCTTATTTTATGCAGTTAAATTTTTCGATACAATTCAATGTTTGTATAACTTTTTTTAAAGTTCCACAACGAGGTGGAAAATATAAATTAAACTAGTAAATATTTGCAAAGTCCGTCCGTTAATCTGTCAACTGGCATAACAGTTTTAGAAAATACAAAAAACAGTTTGATTTTAATGCGTTCCGATGAAAAATTTAATGAGTAGGTATGTTCAATTAACCGAGCGTATTGCTAGTTCCCTAGAAATACCAAATATGTTTCTTGTAGCTTCATCATTGCGATCTCAACGGAGAAAAATACTTTATGCTGATGAATGTCCTGAAACTATATTAGCCGAAACAAAGATTCAAAGTTGAATTTTTTTTTCAAATACTTGAAAGGTTTGATACGTATAGTATCAATTTTACATTTTTGAGTAACATAAGCGAATGTTTAAAAAATAAAAATGTACGTGCTTCATGCCTTAATTTGCAGAATGTTTTAACATAAAGTAGTTTTACATATTTAGATGGAGAAGAATTGTTTCAAGAGTTAACCGTAATATCCCAGCTTGTTACGCCACAAAGCTCAAGTTTAGATATGTTAAATTTTATTTTTAGTTCAAACCTTGAAGATTTTGCTCCGAATTTAGTAACTGCTCTCCAAATCCTTAATACAATCCCGGTCACGGTAGCTTCAGGAGAACGTAGTTTTTCTAAACTTAAAATTATTAAAAATTATCTTAGGACAACCATGACTCAAGAGAGATTGGTAGGTTTATCTATAATGTCCATTGAAAAGAAATTATTAAATTTTTTAGACTTTGATAATCTCTTTTCTGAATTTGCAAAATGTAAGGCCAGAAAAGTAAGTTTCCAAGTTTAAAAGTTTCCCCTTTGCTCATTTCTTCGCTGCGTTTTAGTTTAATGGTTTAGGCCTCCTGGGGATACCTCAATAAAAAAAAACGCATTGAAAGTCTACCTCCTGGGTAATGTGGGAAAGGCTTATGCTTGTGTATCAGTTTATGTGTAAAAAAATATAAAAAAGGGGCGCTTTCTACAAATCTTGCACAGGGCGCAAGTTTGGCTTGGGCCGGCCCTGCCTATACGAGTATTATAGCTGAACTGAACCGTCTCATTATCTCATTGATCGATTTTGGCTAAAATAATATAAACAATTAACATGTCATATTATTTTAAAGATGCATCACAAACACTTGTTTTTCTGATAGATGATTGGGCATTGGGTAGTCCTTTAAGGGGTCAATAATAATTTATTGGTCGATTTATTTTAAAAGTTTAAAAGGTAAGAAATCAATTAAATTTATGTGATATTTAATCCTCTTATAAAGAAGACAAACTGTAAATGACCAAAACCATTAAATAAACACATAAAAGTTTATTTAATTTCAATCGATTTATATAAGACTACATAGGTGCATATAATATATTTCTGTTTGATGTAGTATATTAATTTCATGCTTGCCCAAGGCTTTTCGTAATAAATACGATGTCAGAATGTATAAATGAAACCATCATCAGTCATCGTTTCTTTCTTCCTGATGCTTCTTCTCTATTCTCATTCACCATTGTCATTGTCCAATCCAAACAGATATGTATATGTTTTCGCTATCCTTATTGCAGGCATTTGTGTACATTTGTAGTTCTATATCCTTGGGTGTTTCCTTCGAAAATATCTATCAACGCCCAGGCCAGGATATAAATATATGAAACCAGACGCAGTAGACACTAAAACCAGAAAACTAAAACCATAAAGCATCATTCCTTTTATGTCCCAAAGATATCTACCAACTATCGCCATCAGACGCTCAGAGGCATAAGATTCTGGACAAAATATCCTTAAGATAGATTTTAGTTTGTCTATGACTAGTCTCGTCCTTTGGGGTTTTTCAATTTGGCTATAGAACAGAAAATCCTACCATGTTGCATAATGTACTTATATAAGTACTGGTTAGAGGCTTGCTCATGACATAAGCTCTCTATGGTTGTAAAATTTGTAGTACCAAACAAAAAAAACACGATAACTAAACAACGTCGACGATGAGATGACGATGTCGAAATCATTTAATTAATTTGCGCACATAATTTTCCATTTGAGTGCACCGCACTTGGCTTTGGCAAAATTTTACCAACAAAATATAATTCAATTTACTACGAAACCAGATTGGTTATAACTTTTGTGGTTGTAGAGAGGGCAACCTACCCTTAACAATTTGCACAATCAACCCCCATGTTGCATATTCTCTCTCTTATAATCTGAATGCTATATAACTTAGGCTTATGTTAAGTGAATTAGAGGCTCCACTTTAAATTGCACAAATTAATAATTGAGTTATGAGATCAACATATAGTGCTAACACTCAACACGATTCAAATTTTGTCTCCTCCGCAAATATATGTATGTATTTTGATGATGATGAGAATCATGATGATGATGATGAAAAGGATTTTAAGTTTAAGTTTATTTTTTATGATTTAAAGCTTAGAAATACTTTCTAGATACATTTAAACCACAGCTGCATAGGTAGGTAAGGTATATAGAGAAATTACAAGCTTTTTCATCCTGAATTTCAAATTAGACTGGAGCATAAGTCTACTACAATAATGATGCATCTGAATTTCACTAGAAAAATACTTAATAGGTTTCATAGAAAAACATTAATTTAAAGGTAATATACGATTTTATTTACACTTCAAATTTCACATTTCACTTGACATATGTCACGCTTTGCATTTTATACTTCACACTTCGCTTTTCAATTCAAATTTACTTCTTATTCACACTTCACATCTCACACTGCGAACTCGCATTTCACATTTCTCACTTCTAGGTTTAAATTTATCAATTAGCAGTTTATACTAAGGACTTTGTATTTTACTCTTTAACTTCATCCTTCATAAGTCGCTTTTCGAAGTTCACACTTTTACAATTTTCACTTCAGAATACTTTATTCACACTTGCTATCCGTCATTTCCAACTTCGCATCTCACATTTCTAAGTTAATTTTCTCTCTTTTAGTCTTCGCAAACCAAACTTTATATTTCGCATTTCACATTTAACACTTTGCTATTGATGAGCGATGTGTTCTTTTTCACATTTCGCATTTGAAAATCCTTGTTTTTAGATAGCAGTTTACAATTATTGGCGGCTTACACTTTAAAGACTCCACATTTTTCACTTCAAAATTCAAATTAACTTTTCATAAGACATCCCTCACTCTTTAAATTTAGCACTTCATACATTTCACTTCGCACTACGTACTTGACACTTCACAATTAACACCTTAAATTTCTCATTTCATTTCTAATTTACATACATTTTTTCCAATCTTCACATATCACACTTTGTAGTTCACAAAGGCTGAATTTTTTTAAACAATTGGCAGTTTACACTATACATTCTATTTCACTTTTATTAAGTCATTCTTCTAAATTCACATGTTACACTTCACACTTTACAATTTTCACTTCGCAAATCAAACTTTACATTTTATATTTCACATTTTACACTTTGCTGTTAAATAGAAATAAGTTATTTTCCAAATTTCATGCTTATTGCTTCGCATTTGTTAGTTATCAGTTTGCAGTTGGAGGTTTTCACTTAAGACTTTACATTTTACACTTCGCATTTCAACTTCACTTTTAAGTTCAAGCACTTCATCCCTCACACTTAACACATCATAAATTTAACTCCGCACTACGTACTTGGCACTTCACATTTTATATTTCTCTAACTTAGTATTTCACTTTCCGAAATTATACTTCTTTTTTCAATATTCACAACACGTCACACTTTGTGGTTCACGAAATATGAATCACAATCGGCAGTTTACACTTAAGTTTTCAAATTTTTCACTTCACATTATACTTCAATTTTCAGAAGTCACTCTTTACACTTCAATATTTTCACTGAACACTTTATACTTTACACTTTTCATTTACAATTTTGCACATCAAGTTTTAAAATTACAATTCTTTTTCAGCCTTCCCTCAACAAACTTTGTATTTCACACTTCAATCTTTACATTTCGCTCTCTTCATAAATTGAACTATATACTTCATATTAAACTTTTTCAATACTAGTTAGCATTTCACACTTGAAACTAAACGCTTCAAAAGTGGAGTTTTACACTTCGCATATCAATCTTTGCAATTCACTTTTCGATATCCAACTTTGCATTGACAAATTTGGACTTTACAATTCAAACAATCGGTATACTTCAAACTTTTCACTTCAACTTTGCTATTTACGCTAAACATTTTTTAGTACACACTTCGAACTTAAAACTTTTCTTATTGTTTTCTAAGTTTCACACTTCGCATTTAAAATTTCGCAGTTTACACTTGAAACTTTATATTTAGCACTTGGAATTTCACATATCGTACTTATAAGTTCACAAAATAAACTTCACATTTCACGCTTTCGTGCTTCAAACTTCGAATTAGGAACTTGAAATTTCAGATTTCCGCGTTTCGAACATTGCATACGCCACTTTGCATTTTACATTTCACAAATTAAGCTTCGCAATTTAGATTTCAAATTTTAAACTTCGCATTAGAGAGTTCACGTTTAGCAGTTCGCGCTAAAAACACTCCGCTTTTTACACTTTGCTTTTCACTAGTCGTTTTTCACACTTACTTACTTTACTTCATATATTTGAAACTTCACTTCGCATTGGGAAATTTACATTTCACACTTTGCGTTTTCTTACTTCAAATTTCACACTTCTGATTTAACAATTCACACTCTGCGTTTCACACTTTGCATATGCCAATTTGTAGTTCACGTTAAGAACACACCGTATTTCACACTTTGCGTTTCACGAGTCGCTTTTCACACCTCGAACTCTCCATTTCAAAATTTTCTCTTACGCTTTAAAAATCACTCTTCACGTATTTTAATTCGTATTTAAAACTTCACTTCGTACTGGTATTTTCACATTTCGCACTTGATAGTTCACAATAAAAACTTTACACTTCGTATTTGACAATTTTCACTCCAACTTTTATTTTCAAGAGTGCCTCCTTAACTTCTCACTTGACACTTCAAACAAATATTTTTTTTTCACTAGTCACTTTCACTTCGTAGATTTCATTTCACACAGTTTGCAGGGAAAATATGTCAATGTCAATTTCGAACTCCAAACAATAAGACTTGGTGAAATTCACCATTTTTATATTTTTTGTTGGAAGTCATTAATGAACATATCCAAAAGTTAAACTCTTCAAGATAAAAGATTCTAAATTGCATTCTTGCAAAATTATTCATTAGGACTCCTTCCTGGATGGCAATGGCATCAGGCTGTGTAGTTCTTTTGTTACCTTGGCTTGAAGATAAAAAGAAAAAAAGAGAATTAACCAAAAAATAAAAGAAAAAACTCTTACAAAAGCCTATCTTGTGTTAGCTTCCTTTTCTCATCATTCTGAGGTTTGATGGCGGCAAAAATGACAACGAAAAAAAAATATAATAAAGAAGAAAAGAAGGAAATACGAAAACAAAACGCTTCAACTCAAGCATCCACAGGATTAAGTTTTATTCTTCTTCCTTTTTTTTGTTTGTCAGCGGGAAAAAATGGTGGAAGTGGAAATCTTAGACTTCCAAGGATCAAAAAAAGGATACCTTCTTAAAAAAGTGTATGAACGAAAAAAATAATGAAAAACCTGGAAAAAGAAATCTACAATCATGAAAGTAATTTTCCACTAGTTAAAAATTTCATAAAAATTAGTCGGTTATCTCTGGACTGGGGATGGGGATGAGGTTGCAAAGGACTTTATTTTGATGTTTTGTTTTATATTTTCAAAACTTGTGAAGTACAATTTTGGCTCGAAGCCAGTTATGTTATTTTTTCGTTATCTCCGACTATTACCGGGTTCTTAACACGTTGGATTATTGTTAAATTGCCGAAGGGTTGTGTGTGCGGCTTGCTTGAGTTCCAAGATAGGGTTTGAGAGACGGATTGGGGTCGACTGGATTTTTGAACTTTCTGATAAACATCTTAAAAGCTAGAGGATGGGAGATTATGTGAATCTTCTGCGTTAGGGATTTTGAGAGTTTTAGGGGGTGAATTGATAGAGAATATGGAGAACAATTGGCACAAGTGAACCTTAATTCAATTTGAAATGTCGTTTTGTACGTTGCGTATCTCAGGGAATGTGCTGAAGTGCCAACTATTAGTTGAATCCCATGAGGGTTATCGTGGCTGGAATAATAAGACGAAAAAGAAAAACTTACCTAGAAAGTGGTTGAAGTTGGGTTCTCCTTTATATTATTTTTCTTCTTTTTCTCAAGTATTGACTGCAAATGTTGATGTTGAGAGAGAAAATTGAGTTAATCTGGATAAAGAAAATCCTAAACTATCATACTGGACAGGGGTCCTGGGTATCCCTGGGTGCGGTGATGTCTTATAGATAAGTTTTTCTAATTTTTTTTTTTTTTCAAGAAAAACAGACTGTCGGGTAATATTTTATTTTTTTATCTTACAACGAAGTACATTTAGGTTTTATCATGAATAATTTAAAACTGTTTGCTTTTAGTGAAAATAAAGTGGTAGGGGATGATGATGGTCATGTTTAATAGAAATGAAAAACTTCGGACACTTTATCCACTTTGTACAAAGTAAAGCAGCTAATTAAAGCTGATTATTTATAAAAATTGAAAATCTTTTTTTTTTTTAGTTCGGGATGGAAATTGTGTATCAAAATTAAGTTGGTTGTTTCAAAATAAATTATGCTTCTTATGTTTTTAAAAAATACTTATAAAAGCGATCTTTCCTTTTTCGATTTTTTGATTGGGTTTAAAGAGAAATTTGAATGGAATTGCACATCTGTTCATTTATTAAAAAAAAACTTTGTTGATTTAATCAATGTATCACTTTAATTTATTGAAAATTGTGACATAAATATTCGGATGATTTAGACTATGGACATATACGTTAATTATCCAGATCCTTAAATCGAACATTTTAATTTTTATCATAAAATGAGTAGGACAGGAAAAAAATATTAAATTTGGTTTATTAATTTTTTTTATTAATTTATTTATTATTTAAAAAAACAAAATAACTGTTCTTTGGGGGGTACCTTTTTGGTGCGATACAAAAATATATTTTTTTATTGAAAGAAAAATTTGTTTAGAGAAAACTTTATACAAAGTTCGTTTTTGAGAAAATTCAAATTTTCAATTTTTGACCAACAAATTTGTATGGGGACTACTGTTATTTTTGTCTCAAAACAAAAAAACAAGAAAAAACACCTAACGCGAATCAGCTTAAGACCTCAATTTTGAAGTCTCAATTGATGTAGGGCTGTTGGGACAGACGTACGGAATTTTTCCGATTATTCTCATTTCTCAAGTTCGAAATTTTGTACAAATAGTATCTAAAAGACAGTTGAGATTAGATACTATCCGGATAGTTTTATATCGGTTGTTTTTTTAATACTTCGGTACTTCAAATAATAATAAATACAAGAAAAAATGTTCGAAAGGTTTTTAACTATAATTATAATAATAATAAAATTTTTGAAATATATGTATGTACCTACTAGTACAATTTTTCAATACTTTTCTAAAAAATCTAGCCATGCTTCAAGACTGGTTTATCGTCATATGTCAATGACTTAACATAGCCAGAAAAAAGGTAATCGGGAATCTAAGCCCTACAAACGGGGATCCGTCAAGGGGTCGACTTCTAGAATTAAAGTTGACACCAAATTGACTTTGCCATAAATTAATTTTAAACCAAATGTCGTTGATTTTTTAAGAAATCAATCAGCATAGCTCAATATTGTATTTTATATAGGTATAGAACTTTAAGTTGGTAGCATTTTTTAAATTGCGGCCATTTTGTCAGCTGTCAAATGACTAATTGTAAGTTTGGTTTGGCATTTCGTAAAAAATATAAGGACTGAAGATGCTGTACATTTTTAAACCGCATTTAACCGTAATTTTTATGGATATAATGGTGATTCCTTATTTGTTTGAGGATTTTCTTCGTACAATAAACGGACATTTCGCTTATGTGTGAAGCGATTTGTACAGAAATATGCTTTATTATAAAACACTTTAAAATGAACAAAAAGACTTGAATTGATAAAGTTTATATTCCTAAATATAGTTTTTTTTAGAGTCATAGAAATTAAATTTGGCATCACTTTTTCACTGTTAGCCATTTTGACAGCTGTCAAATGATTTATTTGTTTGCTTTGGAATTTAAAAATGAATGACGCTTCCATTTGTCCAAATTCATTTTGAAAATACGTTTGAAATACGTATCGCGGGATAAAGCTGGCATATTTGGAGTAACGATAACCCTCAGGTGAGTGTTCAGACACAGTAATATCTACAAAAACTGACGATTGTGTGTGTTTGATGCGTTAATTTAATAAATGGTTCGTACTTCTTCAAAAAATATGCTGGTCAAAAGGTTATAGTTAATGGTGACTGCTGTAGAGGCATGATTACTGACTTTTACGAAACTAACGGCGCAACATTTCACATAATTGATCTATTGAATGGAATTTTAGGAAACAGCATAGTTTTAGGTTGCAGACCTGTTAATTGTCCTCCAAAATTGTGTTATTTAACTCCGTTTGACGATTTTCTGTGATGTGCTAAGTCACAATGCCGCCGATATGCTCGAAACGATATACCTACCACTTTAAGGAAAACATTCGCCATCATACTGCCGAAAATTTAACCTATAGATTAGACTATGTCTGAGCTAGCCGAGGTGGTCAAATCCCAGAAATCATATTAAAATTAGAAAACCGTATGATTATCTTTAGTAAATTTCATGTCAGTTTAAAAAATAATCTTTGCTGTACTCCATTTCAAAGTTATGTACCTCTAAAAAAACACCTTTAACAACTTATCTAACAAACTGTAGATGACATATTTCGAATATTAGGATAATTAAGTGAAACTTTCCGGATATCGGAGATTCCGCAGTATTTATAACTGGAAAATAGAAAAGGATAATACTTATGAAAAAAGTGTCTATACTTTTCGTATGACATTGGTTATCAGAATTCAAAGTAAAATATGGATTTTGTTCTTTTAAATTATGAAAATGAAGATGAACTAGATCTGAATGTGTTTTCAATATCTATAAAATGTCTTAAATTAATTTTTCGGATATTGGAAATTATCTGGATAATTAGGATATCTGTTATCTCATCTCTATGTGATATACATATATACGAAACGTTTGAAAATTTAAATATCTTTTGAAACATTATTTAGACACAAAATTATGATTTGAAAGTTTCAATTCAAGTGTTCACCGTCACTAATTTTTTCCACAAGTTTTTTGGTTGGAAAAGAAGAATTCTTCATTATACTCAATGGACATCAGGGGCCATTTAATCCGCTAAAATCGAAATTGTATGTTAAAAAGCTCTGATGCTACATTCAACGATCCAATTCCAAGGAACCACTTATTAGTTGATTAAAAAAGTATATACACTGACTCAACACAAAATTTTTTAGTTTATGAACAATTTCATTTGTTTAAATTTTTACTTCCTTTTTTCAAACACCAAAACTTGCAGTCTTAAAATCACCATTAATTCAAATTCCGAAATCCCCACTATTTCCCTTTGATTTACTCTACCATTACGCCACGCAGTAAAAATCAGGAACCGTATAATTTGCACCACAAACATTATATGAAAAATAGTTTCCAACCGGGACCATTCACTGAATACTTTACGTACGTACCATCATATTTTCCTATCTTTATGCACATACGAGTATACGGTTAATTAAAAGCCCATTTCATCTTTGGACTAAGTATAGTGCGGCTGGCGTTCAATTATTCCTTCATTCTTTATACATATCCCTATCTATACCCTTCCCATATAGCGACTTTCACGCTGTCTATAAGGGAAGGGAAGCACACCCATAATATCCAATGTAAACAACCAACCACTCACGTAAATTAAATTCACTTAAGCGCAGAGCATCACGATTTTTACCCCCCCCATAAGTTTTACCCTCCTAACAAATGCATAGATAAAGGTAGGTAGGTTTATGCTTTTGGGCCACATTATAGTGAAGCTCTACCTTATTATATATTTTAGCATAAACATCCAGTAAAACAAACCGTATCCGTAGTGTAATGGATGACTCAAAAGACGACACAACAGTATAAATGCTAACGAGTACCATTCACAGTGAAACAATATCCAAAATAAACCCTTGATATCCCGTTCAATTAACACATCCATTTCTACAAAACCGACACACGACCGCGTATGATGTGGGGGATGGGGATTGGAGGTGTGTTTTTTTAGGATTGGTGTGACATTTTGAAACACCTTTAAAATTTCATCGGTTCATCAGAAACGATCTATCAAATTTCCTTAAACATTTCCAGTACAGGAAACAACTAAAAATCCATTCGGAAATTGTTTTCGTTATTTTCGTTTTGTCAAGTGTTTTTCTTTTTTTTCTTTTTCGAAAATACATAATTTCAATGAGACTTTATTTTATAAATGTATTTTCATCCCGCTTGTTTTTTGGCAGAGTCAATTGGAGTTTTCTATACGCAAATGGAATGGAATCCTTTTATTTTTTGGCATCACAAAATGGAAGGATATTCGCAGTTCATATAAAAACCATTATTTGAAATGAAACTTAATAAGTGCTTTTGTAGCATAAAACACGAAAACAAAAAATAGTATATTCGTAATAAAGTCGATGGTGATGGTGGATGGGTGCTGGAGCTGAAACTGAAGTTGATGCTCGCGGATTGTTACATTCAACCGCAGAGTAGAGCAGAACAGAGCAGAGAAGAGCAGGACATCGAAGCAGCGAAGAACCCACTTTGGTAATAACTTTTTATGGTAATAGTGAAGCAATATGGTTTAACATACTTTTTAGCGGGGGAGGCGAAATTTAAAACGATTGTTTTGAAAGTTATTCATTTAAAAACATAACAAGAATAACACAAACAAAAAAAAAGATGTTCTCTAAGAGTTTTTTCTAAGTTGATTGTTTTTTAAATTTCGGTTTTTAGTAATGGTTAGTGATGGTTAGGGGTTGAAGTGGAGGAGGTATGATAATTGGAGTATGTTTTTCTGGGGAAATTATATTTAGTGTGGATAGAAATGTGATGGAGTTTCTTTAAAAATGAAATGAATTTATTAAGAGTATTGCCTTTTACAGAAAAAGCTAATAAATTGATTGGTGACACTCAAAAGGTTTTTTTTATTTTAAAGCCGCAATGGTGATATGTTATAATTGTGAATTCATTTCAGAAACGTTCTGTATTGTTTTCTAAGTTAATCAAAATCAAAATTTGCATTAAATTAACTTACCTAATTTGCACAAAAAAAATCAAAATTAAAAAAGAGTACGTATTCGCCTGAGTGTACCTGCCATTGATTTATTTATACTTATCAATAAGCTTGTTTAATAATCAAGGCGATGTTCAACATTAATTAGTATAGTTTGAATTGTTATTGTTATGTTTTCGTTATTCAGTTGAATGAGTTCTGGGACTTCCTCAAATCCCACATGTGGGATATCGTGGAAATATGAACACTCAAGGCGAATTTCAACATCAATTAATATAGTTTTGAATTTCTATTGTAATGTATTCGTTATCCAATTGAATGGGCTTTGGAATTTCATTAAATCCCATATGTGGGATATTCGTACAAAAGTATGTAGTAATTATGTAAAAAATATCAATTTGCTGAAAGAAAGCTAAATGGCAATAGAAGAATTTCAAAAATTAATTGAAATATTTGAAAAGAAGCAAAAAGATTTTTAGAGTTAGTTCAATGGGATATTCACTATAAAGTACACTCAATTATAAGAGTCACTAAATTTTAACTATGAAAAAAGTGTACTTAATAAGCCATATGTTTTAATTCAAAGCAATTCGCAATTTTTTTTTTTTAATTTCAAGGTTGTTACGATTATTTTTCGGTTTAATCCCTAACTGGTGCGATAACTTTTTCTTGGTACTCAGCCTCTTGTGAGGAATTTTGACAAACAATCCAAGAATAATTTATTATCAAGAAAAGTGAATTCTGAAGTATGTCCCCTCCATCTCTGACGTTACTTCTAAATGAATTTGTTCTTCATGAGGTGTAGAGCTGCCGAATTTGAGATATTCAATATACTATACATATGTAAATAAAAAGTAAAATTAGAATATTCAAAAAATATATGTGGTGTGAAGGTTAACAAAGCCCAAAGATTGATGGTAAAAAATTGTTATCTCTTAAAGCGAAGGAAAAAAAACAACCAATGATTTAAGAAATTTCAAAGATCAGATTAGATATGCACATAATTTATGGGATATTCGATGTAAAGTACAGAATTCATAAGAACCTACAAATGATCATAAAATGTCAACAACTGTTTTAAAATTAATTATTTAGGTTATTTGTTTGAATGTCCCACAGCAGAAGGTGGATTTAATATAAAAAGTAGATATTTGTGAAGTTTTGAACAGGTCAATTAATTATAAAAGAGTTAGACCTTAAGAAACCACTCTCACTTTGTTATCTATTTCTTAAAAGTTGTTTTTTTTTATTTGGTTGGTTTTCACTTTGGGATTTTCAAAAAAATCTTTGATGCAATGTTCTGAAAACGATCACAAAAAATAGGATAGGTTAACATCATCCCGTGTTTAGTTATTTCTTAAAAAGTTTTTTAATTAACTGTTTTGAAATTAATCATTTGGGTTATTTGCTTGAATGTCCCACAATAGAAGGTGGGATTTAATACAGAAAGCAGATATCTGTGATATTCAAAAGGTTAATTAATGATAAAAAGGTAAGACTTTAAAAAAACACTCTCACTTTATTATCTATTTGTTAAATTTTTTTTATAATGTGGTTGGTTTTCACTTTGGGATTTTCGAGAAAATCTTTGATGTGATGTTCTGAAAAAGTTCACAAGAAATAAGATAGATATACATAATTTGTTGTTTAATTATTTCTTATTAGTTTTTTTTATTAGCTGGGGGTGGAGGGCGCTTTAAAATCACTTCTTTGGAATTCACGAAAAATATGTGACTTATCATTCAACCCTCAGATTTTTCCATTTTGTTGACTACTAGCTTCCTTAACGAATTAAATTGAAGAAGATTTTTATTACAGTCACTTTTAATGAATGGGATATTCGATGAAAAAATATGGGATTTAAATGTAGCTGAAGTCTTGTACAATTTATTTTAGTACAATATTATTTTTTAAATGTCTAACCAAATGTAGAAACCAATTGAATTGGTTTTTTGCGAATATCCCAAGAAAGATCCGTGTTTTATCCTGGGATATTATATTTTTTCAATGCTTAAAAAATTGTTCAACCAATAAATTAATTTTATTCAACTTCGAGATCTCCTAAATGTAATAAAAATTCAATTTACTAACCAAGAAAAAGAAGTTAAAGCAACAAACTCTATACTTCCAATAATCACGTAATAATCTCTTGTTATGAATGGGTTATTCGACACAAAATTATGGGATTTAAATGTTACTCAATATTTATATTTTTTTTTTTAAATGCACTGCTATCTATAAGGTTATTCATATAGTAATGTTTAAAGATTCTTTCAAATGTCTAACCAAACGGATTGACCTGTTTTTTTTTGAATATCCCAAGAAAGGTGCAAGTGTTGTCCTGGGATATAAAATTGGGATATTATGTCTGCAATGTTAAAAAAATGATTGAAACAATTAATTCATTCTATTATACTTATAGAACTCCTTAAAGTGAACAAAATACAATTTCCTAATTTGCTGACCAACAGGAAAAAGTTAAAGCTACAAACTCTTATACTTCAAATTTGATGTCACCTTTTTATGGTAAATTCTAAACTTTATACCAACTTCAAAGACTATAGTAAGGTAGTAAAAACTCTCTCTAACAAGCAATAGACAGTAAAAATCACTTACAAAAAACAACAAAAAAAAAAAAAAACAAAAGAGTGACATGGTAATTTTGGTTCTGTGTTTACGAGTTAGGTCCTTTCATATAGTCGTAGTCCTTTTTTCAATAGAGTCCCTCTAGACTCTCAACTCTATACTTACATACAATACATACATACATATATGCAGGCACATCACTATCTCATCAATGTTTTTGCTGTCGAGGCATAAAACATTCACCATGAATACTTAAGAGTTTTTTTTATTTTGTGTGTGTCCTGTGCATCACATCCTGGCATGGCATCATGTTAGTTGTAAAAAGCCCTCAACTCTATAGTAGGTAGTTAGATATTATGTAGATATCGATTTATCTCTCCATGGTTGTAAAATTGTCTGATAATAGTTTTTCTTTTTTGCATAAAGAGAGATTCTATATATTTTGTCTGCGAAAACATGAAATTTGCATTAAAAAAAGAACCACTCGTTATGCTTCAGATTCAAAACATAGGTACATGTCTAAGCTTTTAATGAAATTCACCACACTTCCTCTGTAGAGATATAATGAGCTTTTTGCTTTGCAGACGAATTTCCCCCAATTTTATTTCCCCTCTCTATGTAAACATTGCAGAAAGCCCATTAAGTTCAAGTTGAGGAAACATAATTTATTTTTTTTGAAAGCGGTTAGAATGGATGTGGTGATTGTGATTTACTACTTCTTCCTTTTTGGGGATATAAGAATCCTTGATGTGATGTTGTCCCCTTGACTTACAAGATTAATGCTGAACATTTTCAATTGACATTTCAATCAGTTTTAAGTGCGGTATTGGTATAAGAAATTTCTATACCTACGCAAGTTTATTTTTATATATTTTTTGTTGACAAGAATTACAATCATTAAACTTGACATTTGTTTAGGTTGGTAGGTTCCTGCTTTTTTTTTTGAAGGACTCCTGTCGTTTCTTATCTTAGTTTTATGAAATCCTTTTTTTGATTTTTCGCTGTTGTTTATTTGTAGAAATAAAATGGAAATGTGACTTAATCCTTAACACAATCGGCATCATTGTGTGACCTTTCCAATCTAAAATCCACCTAACCTAGATTAACTTTATATTTTGAAGGCTTATTTCTCGCTTCAAGATCGGATTTTCATGACACAAACACTTTTAATTTGAAACAACTTTTTTTTTTCTTCGTTGCTCTCATTAAAGTTTTTCAAATTTCAAACCCAAACAATTTACGTTCTTCATCTATGTTTAGGTTTTTATGTAGGTTCCTATATTCCTTTTGTAAGGTATATGGAAAAAGTTTGTCGTTTGAAAGTGACAATAATTGAAAGGACACCCAAATTGCCGGGCTCAAAAAAACACATTGGCACTAAATATTTATCGGGGTCGAGGGTGGGAAACAAATGTATAATTTAGGTCGAAATCTTTGAAGGCGATAGGCGGCAGCAGCACATCAGGCAAATTTTCATTTTAAAAATAAGCTCTTTTACTCGGACTCGGATGGATGGATTAGTTTAGGTTAAGGAAATATAATTTGTGGTTAGATGAAAAAGTAAAAAACAAATAAAGTGCTTTTTATTGTTTCCGTTATTTACAAATAAGGAAAGGACGACCGACGCGACGGGCACAACCGGATATGAAAGGAAAACATTTTTGTTTCTCGTCTATGTTAATTTTCGTATGTAGGGTGTTCCCAAAGTAACTCAATATTTGATTTTGCTGCTTCTTACAAAAACAAATGTTTTAAGAAATGGTTTGGTAGATAGTTTTTCATTGATTATTTTGGACAATCAATCTTAATAACCGGTTGATAGAATAAATCAATCGAAATAAAAATCATTATTGCCAAAGAGAATTGTTAAAATATTATGCCATTGTGAATAAAATTTGTATATAATTATTGGGAATGTACGTCTTACAGAGGTTTGTTTTATTTTTCTTGAAGAAGAGGAGCGGAGTTCGAAGAAAATTATGTTAAACATCAATAAACTTTAAAACAAAATGAGTTCAACTGAACAATTTTTTTTAACAAAGATGAGGAGTTGCATGATCCTGTTATTGAGGGAATGGGTTGATTGAAGATCACTGAAATGATGAATTCTCTTTTGATCATCACCCAGTTTCCTTGGTATTAATTTTGAATTTTAGATCGATCCATACTCTCTGCATCTTTTCTGAAGTTTGTTATGAACTTAATAATTACAGATTTGGAATAAAATCCTTTTACAAGTTCAGCATTCTTTTCATTAGGTGGACCAATCTGCATAATTTTGTTTATTACTTAATACTTCATGATTAATTTAAATAAACAAAATTATTATTATATTATTATATTATAATTATTCAAAAATTAAATTTTGTACTGTCTCTAAGCTACTGCCAACTCATTCACTTTAATTTTTTTAAATTGACAGCCAACTAGAAAATTGGATGTTTTTTTATTCAAAACAGATGATTAAATAATATTCACAATGGCTCAACAAAATTGGTAATTGACAGTCACAATGTAATTTAATAAAATTGATTTAAAAATATCAATTACTAATTGATAGCTGATATTCAAAATGAGGGTTAATTACTATGAAGGAAATAATACAAACTGCTTCAAACATTATATCGCTTAAATTTTCAGACAAAGCTAAATACTTGGGTCTTATCCTGGATAAAAAATTAAGCTGAAAACATAATATTCAAGAGAAAGTTAAAAAGTCATTGTTAATAAATGGGGTCTACAAACCCATAACACCCTTTGACTATACATCTCGGCCATTAGACCTATTCTTACATATGGGTAATGTAAGCGAAACAGTTCTACATTCACCTTATGTGAGTGCCATTAAGGGTCATAGAGACATTCCAGGAAACTGCAAATCTGACGAACTTGCAAAAATTTACAAATTTACGTTTGTTGAGCAACAAATCCAACATCGGTATACCTGTACACTGAACCAAAAAGGTACATAATATCAATAAAAAAGTTTATTGTCCCAATAAACTTTTTAATTGAAACTCGTCCAACTAAAAAGTTTGTTGGGACAATAAACTCCTGTTTATTGAATTATTTTTCCCCTTAAAATTCAATAAACTGTTAGTTGATTCCTATAAACAGTTAGTTGAAATACATTTTTGGAACAATAAACGATTTATTTGGACAATAAACGATTAATTGAGACAATAAACGGTTAGTTGAAATAAAAGGCAAAACTAAAAATTGAGTTGTTTGGCACAATAAACTTGTTTATTGGCGCAATAAACCCGTTTATTGGCGCAATAAACCCGTTTATTGGCGCAATAAACTCGTTAATTGGCGCAATTAAAACGTTTATTGGCGCAATAAACTCGTTTATTGGGGTAATAAATTCGTTTGTTGGGTCAATTAACTCAGTTTATTGGCCCAATTAACCGTTTATTGGCACAATAAACGATTAATTGAGACAATAAACGGCTAGTTGAAATAAAAGGCAAAACTAAAAATTGAGTTAATTGGCACAATAAACTCGTTTATTGGCGCAATAAACTCGTTTGTTGGCGCAATAAAAACGTTTATTGGCTCAATTAACTCAGTTTATTGGTTCAATGAACGAGTTTATTTCCGTTTATTGGCTCAATAAACTTATTTATTGGCATAATTAACTCCGTTTATTGGCTCAATAGTCGTATTTATTGGCACAATTAACTCCGTTTATTGGCTCAATAAACTTATTTATTGGCACAATTAACTCCGTTTATTGGCTCAATAAACTTATTTATTGGCACAATCAACTCCGTTTATTGGCACAATAAACTTATTTATTGGCACAATTAACTCCGTTTATTGGCTCAATAAACTTATTTATTGGCACAATTAACTCTGTTTATTGGCTCAATAAACGTATTTATTGGCACAATTAACTCCGTTTATTGGCTCAATAAACTTATTTATTACCACAATTAACTCCTTTTATTGGCGCAATGAACTCTATTTATTGGCGCAATGAACTCGTTTATTGTCCCAATAAATGAGTTAATTGGCGCAATTAACTCAGTTTATTGTCACAAATAGCATATTGCTAAAAATTTTAGTAAAATATTAAAATTTGTATTTATTTATTTATATAAATAAATTAAATTTCAATATATTTATTAAATTTCTATAAATATTTTATTGTGGCAATATGTAGGTTTGGAAAATCAATTAATAGTTTATTGCGACAATAAACTGTTTGTTGGGACAATAAATGGTTTTTTTTAAAGTCAACTCTTATTTTGAAATACAGATTTCAATAAATAAATTAATTGCGACAACAAACTGTTTGTTGGGACAATAAACAGTTTGTTGGGACAATAAATGGTTTATTAAAAGTTAACCGTTTTTTGAAATGTAGGTTTGGAAACTCAATTAATAGTTTATTGCGACAATAAACTGTTTGTTGGGACAATAAATGGTTTATTAAAAGTTAAATGTTTTTTTTTTTTTTAATTTAGATTTGGAAAATCAATTAATAGTTTATTGCGACAATAAACTGTTTGTTGGGACAATAAATGGTTTTTTAAAAGTCAACTCTTATTTTGAAATTCAGATTTCAATAAATCAAATAATTGCGACAGCAAACTGTTTGTTGGGACAATAAACTGTTTGTTGGGACAATAAATGGTTTATTGCAAGTTAACTGTTTTTTGAAATGTAGGCTTGGAAACTCAATTAATAGTTTATTGCGACAATAAACTGTTTATTGCGACAGTTAACAATTTATTGATTTTCGGATTTCGAAGTCAATAAACTCAGATTGTTTGTCCCAATAAAAAGTTAGTTGATTACGGAAATCTGAAATCAATTAAAGTTTATTGGGACAATGAAAAGTTTGTTGGAACAATGAAAAGTGAGTCAATAAACGGTTTTTATAATTTTTATGAACAGTATTATTTTCAGTGTAGCTACTTATTACCTTATGCTTAAGCATTATACCTTGAAAAAAGCCAACCACTTGCCTGACAAACAAAATTAACTCCGCCAATGCTTGATGATAAAATTAGCTCCATTATGTATATGTAGGTGTCTATACAAGGCACTGCTTAGGTATAGTTTTTGATTCGAAGCTCCTGCAAATGATTTTTGCAGAAGTTGCGTGATATTTATTTTTGTTATAAAGTTTAAACGTTGAAATTATACTTTTTATATCATTTAAATGAACACCACACGAATTGTAACAGGCATGGAATTTTTGAGGTAATTTTTGACCACTTTTTGACACATATTGGGCGGTATCTCAGCCATAACTTGATGAATGTTGGTTTATAAGGGCTCAAGAGTTAAAGGTTTATCTACATATACACGGTCTCGAGTTGTGTGGCATGCGTGGAACCGTCTTTTTGAAACCACATATTCTCCAAAAGTCGTATTCTTCAATAGCAGGCAAAAAAATGTCGGTTATCATGTGAACATAACGCTCCGAATTGTCGGTGACAGTCGTTCCATCGTCGTTTTCGAAGAAGTAAGTTCTAAGCACACCTCCGGACCAAACAGTGATTTTTTGTGGATGTAGTGGCATCTGTTCAATTACTTGAGAATTCTCAGAACCCAAAATACGACAATTTTGTTTATTAACGTACCCACACCGAGTATGAAATGTGCTCCGTCGCTGAAGAAAATTTTGTTCGAAAAATCGCCGCCCACCGCCTGTTGTTCAAGCACCCATTCGACGTATCTAGGACGTTGTGAATGGTCAGTTGGCTTCAGTTGTTGTGTGAGCTGGACTTCATATGGATGTAGGTGTATAGATCCAAATGCAAAAAAAAAAATTGTTTAACAAATTAGTTTGACAGATGTCGAATAAAAGCCCTATACTTTGAAACCACAAAATGGATAACCCGTTATAAATATGATCGTTCTATGATTTCAATGTTTTGTAAAATATGTAAATACTCTGAAAGCCAAGTAAATACTTCTTATATTCAATAATTCATTAATTTAGAAATAATCAGCCGTTAATTTATCCTTTTTTTTTATTTGATCGTTAAAAATTAAATTTAGTTCCACCCTGTAAACATAGAAAACATTCCACAAGCTAATTTAATCTAGCACAGAAGGCGTGAATATGAAAAAAAGGATTGGCCATTTAATATTACTAATTCTTAACCATTTCCAAGAGGGTCGGATGCTTCTCTGAGTATTAAGTTGATAAAGCAACAAAAAAAAAAAAAACAAAACAAAACCCAAATTGACAGAAATTCTTAACGACTTATAATTGGGAAACTGTCCAATAAAACACTGTTGAAGCAGTTTAAATTTTCTTAGATAAATCTGATGACTTTACAATTCTTAATTGAACTAATTGTTAAACCATTATTATTGGATTATAATAAGGTCAAGAAAATTGGCTTTTAAAAGTTATATTTTCAACTTCGAAGAAAAACTTCTGATTTTTATTTTCTTCGAGATAACCACATTTTTAATACTTAAAGAACATTTTATCTACAATTTCATTATTCCACCCTCTTTTATGTTCAATGTTATCATTACCCTCAAATTCGATGACTTCTTATGTCGTCATTTTACACTACTTCATGTCCTCTTTGTCGCCTCCTTTAACCTAACCAAGACCAAAGTTCAATTCTTCTGTGACAATCAAAATCACTCAAAAAAAAAAAAAAAAAAAACAATAAAATCGAAAATGTCCCCAAAAAAAAGACGATACCAGACCAAAACAGAGGCAGAAGCAGAAACAGAGCGAGAACAACTCAAGACAGTTTAATTGGTATTGATTTATTTCTTTGCCGGGGTTTGGGTTCAGGGTTTTTCACCTGACATAAAACCTGCCCATTTCCAACATCAGGGTATCTATAGAACTCGTATAACTACAACCAGAGAGCCAATCTATATTATATACGAGGTCGATGTACACGTTTTGGATATTTTCAACTGTTTGGCATCATTTGCGGACCATGAATTGTCACATCAACGAATTGTAATACTTAATCAAATCACAAGCGGAAATTTTACGGTCGATAGATACCAATTTGAGTCTGTCTACGGCTACGGCTCCGGCTCCGGCTCCGGCTCCAGCTCCGGATCTCTGTCTCTGGACATTTGCAGGTTTTATTGATATTGAAGGATGACATCGGTGCTATGTTTATTGTTGTTGATATATTTATGTATAGAATCTGGACACAACAATGACCGGTACTTTGGTCATTATGAAAGCATTTTCCCGCTTGGTCTCTGATGGTCTCTGATGTACCCAAAGTCTATGCCTATATATCTAGATAAAGGTGTACCAACTTCGTCGACAGTGGCATTGCAGAGAAGGTTCCTAAAGCATCATATGGATCTGTCCACATAAATCCTTCTGATTAATTCAAACCATTTGGGAACTTGCATTGAGTTCGATTCGAGGCTTTAGGGTATATCTACTGCTATCTAAATAGGAAGGTACATATATAGGTACCTTTTGTATATTGAATGGCATGAATTTTGTGATAATATGTCAATAGCGGTATATTCATCAGTTGTAAATTTGATTAGTGTCAGATGCGAAATTACGAGTCAGTTTGTTGGCATTTCGCTTTCGGAATAATGATTCCTCATCGAATAATGTTTTATTGAAATTGGTCTCACAAAACTCATATCGTCTATTCTATATATATTCTACTAGTGTATCTATCTATACGCTCTGCTAAATATATGTGACAGGACATCAAGAAGGGGATGAATATATTAGGTCTTTTTAGTTTTATACGAGCATAAGACTAAACTATGATGTAGATCTATGAGAGAATTAAGTGTAATTTTATTTCCATCAATTTACCAGAAACTTTGACTTGATATTTAAGCTTTTGAAACCAATTCATCTGAATTTTAAATGAATCAGCTCTTCTTTCATTTCAGGAAATTCGATGGTAAAATCATGTAAATTACTATTTGGAAGTTGAAAAGGTTGAAAAGTGAACCCCATATGGATGAACTATATAAATTATTAGGTAGACATAGCTCGTGTTCGAAATCATTTTAGATTAGAAGAACGATAACTTACATAGAGTTTTCGGAGTATTTATTGATTTGTGAAATGTTGAGTTTTGTATGAATGTAATGTGGAAGAATATGATCAAAATTTCATGTGTGCAGAGTTAAAATGTGCACATATAAGATTGAAAAATTCACTATCTTTATCAGACATTGGCCATCTTAATTTTCCGTATGAAACTAAAACTGTCGGAGATATGATGGGATTTGTTTCCTCAAAATTGCGTACTGTGCAGAAATAGTTTTTTTTGAAGAAATAAATAACTAATGTAATGTTCCGTTTCTGAATTAATCACTGTAATCCACTGTAATTGCTTTCTAAAAATCTTTGATTTTGATTTGGGGACCACGTCGGGAAATGTCAAAATTTTCAATTCGACAAATCTGGCCGATTACAATAACTTTCTATGGGAAGTTAAAATTGGAAAAATTGTATTTATTAAAAATATAATTTATAAAAAAATGCTCAAGCGATTTTTTAAATACCCTTTTTGCATATCTTGATTTTTATTATCTGTAAAATAAACTTTATTTGAAGTCCAGACTTCTACTGGTTTCTGGGATATAGACAATTTTACTCCATTCATAATTAAGTTATTTTGATCCAATATTCTGACAAATGAAATAAATTAATATACACGTCCAAAAAGTCTCCGTACAGCAGCTTTTTTTTGTTGATTCTGACATAAAATATTTATTATAACAATATATTAAAAACAAGTTTTTTGAAAATCACTAGAAACTGATAAATTAACACAATTAATATTCTTCAAGCGAACAAATAACGTTTCATTGAAAAAAAAACTAAAAGTTTAAAACAATTTACAGCAAGTAAAAGAGAAATCATAACCAAAAAGTTTCCATACACTCCATTTTTCCATTGATCTCTTTGAAAAGCAATGCATCGAAATTAAAAAAAATATTAAAGACTAGTAACTCGTAGGACCTCGGTTTTTAATTGAATGCACTAGCATGGAAGTCGTTTCCGGTGAAAGCTTGTTTCATTCCTCAAGTAGGACGGATTTAAGGCCAGCTTTATTAACTTCCCATAGGAAGTTATTGTAATGGGTCCGATTTGTCAAATTGAAAATTTTGACATTTCTCGACGTTTCAAGGTCCCTAGAGTCGAAATAAAAGATTTTTAGAAAGATGTCTGTGCGTGCGTGTGTACGTACGTTCGTACGTCCGTACCTCCGTACGTTCGCGACGTTTTTTTCGTCGCCCATAGCTCAAGAACCAGAAGGGATATCGACTTCAAATAAATTTTGTTATACAGATAATAAGGCATAAAGATGCAGAAAGGGCTCTCAAGAAAATTGCGTGGGTGGTTTTTTTTTACCATAGCAGTTAAAAAAAAAGGTGACAATTTTGGTTAACCCTAAATATCTCATGAACCAATGACGCTAGAGACTTGAATTAAATTTTATATTATATATTGTAACGTGATACAAAAGAACTATATTTTTTGAAAAAATCAAAGTAATGGTTTTTTTTTTATAAATCAAAAAAACTGAGAAAAAAATTTGTCACCTCGAAAATTTTACGACTAAAATATAATTTCATCTCCAAAACAATTTTGTGCAACGAAGAATAATGTTTTTGACATCTGATAAAATTTTGAGAACAATCTAATTGACAGTTGTTTTTATAAAAAATAAAAACCTAAAAAAAACATTACTCAAAGTTGGTAAAAATTGAATTTCGACTCAAATATCTTTTCAAAAACTTGAGATTAAGGCTTCAAACTTATTTTATCTTATAAAAAATATGGTTTTCAATATTCTTAAAAATGTTGAGAAAAATCAATTTGACAGTTTTTTTACAAAAGTAAAAACCTAAAAAAAAATTAATAAAAGTTGGTAAAAATTGATTTTCGACTCAAATATCTTTTCAAAACATTGAGATATTGGCCTTAAGCTACTTTTATCTTTGAAAAAATATTGTTATCAACATTCAGTAAAATTTTGAAAAAAATCGAATTGACGGTTTTTTTTTACAAAAAATTAAAAACCGAAAAAAAAATTAACAAAAGTTGGTAAAAATTGATTTTCGATTCAAATATCTTTTCAAAAATTTGAGATAATGGCTTCTAAGTAATTTTTTTAAACTTTAAACTACTTTTGCCTTTCGAAGAATACTATTGTCAACATTCAGACAAATTTTGAAAAAAATCGAACTGACAGTTTTTGTACAAAAAATTGAAAACCTAAAAAAAAGTTAACAAAAGTTGGTAAAAATTGATTTTCGACTCAAATATATTTTCAAAAATTCTAGATAATGGCTTCTAACTAATTTTTTTAAACTTTAAACTACTTTTGTCTTTCGAAGAATACTATTGTCAACATTCAGACAAATTTTGAAAAAAATCGAACTGACAGTTTTTGTACAAAAAATTGAAAACCTAAAAAAAAATTAACAAAAGTTGGTAAAAATTGATTTTCGACTCAAATATATTTTCAAAAATTCGAGATAATGGCTTCTAACTAATTTTTGCTTATAAAAAATATCGTTTTCAACATTCGATAAAATTTTGAGAAAAATCAAATTGACAGTTTTTTTTACAAAAAATAAAAACTTAAAAAAAAACAATACTAAAACTTGGTACAAATTTACTTTCGACTCAAAAAGCTTTTCAAAAATTACAAATATTGGCTTCAAACTTATTTAATTTCACAGAAAATATTGTTTTCGATATTCAGTAATTTTTTTATAAAAATCCAACAGTCCGTTTTTTCATAAAAAAAATAAAATCTACAAAAAATATAACGCAAATTTGGTAAGAATTGATACATTTAGACAAACTTTTAAGCAAGACAAATCGACAGACGGGATGGGAAGTTATCAGTATGGGTCGCATCCCAGCCTCTTTTTTGTTTCAAAATGATCCCACAGGTGCTCAATTGGGTTGAGATTTGAAGACGGGGCAGGGGTTTAATTTGTTTTTTGATATTATATAGCAACCATTTTTTAACTTAGAGGGATGTGTGCTTCGGGCCATTATCTTGTTAGAATATAAAATTATTCGTGAGACTCAGTTTTTGAGCACTTGACAGACTATTCTCCTTGAGTATATTCAAGTAGGTACCATTATTTATCTATCGTACTCTCAATGGAAACTAAGTTCCAACGCCGGAAGATGGCATACTTCCCTACACCATAACATTGCTGCTAGCATGCTTCACAGCAGGTTTTAAATTTGTCGTATTCAGAGCAGTAGTTGGTTTTCTACAAACCATTTGACGATCATCTGTTAAATTAACTTTCGTCCGTAAATGGAACTTGATCCCAAAACGAATTCTGCTCTATGATGTGTTTTTTCGTAGTCCATTCTAGCTATCTTATTTGCTTTTCGTATAAACGGCTTCTTCCGGATTACACGACCCCGAAAGAAAACAAAATAATTAACCCTAAAAACTATAACAAACATTTCCACTTACGAAAAACTCACGGAATTCTGATCAAACTCCTTACAACTTCGTCATTATAAGATTTGTACGGAGACTTTTTTGTCTCTATCTAATTGAGCAAACGATTGACAATCTACATAACGGTATATTTAGTGCATACATTTTTTTAAAATTTGGTAAAAATGTGAAGGTGGAAACAAACTTTTTTTCAATGTTACCACTTTGGCTTTTACATTTATTCATAGTACTTTAAAAAAAAAGAAAAACACTAAAATTAAGCTGCTGTACGGAGACTTTTAGGACTATGCATACCTTCCTAGGTTATTACGTGGTATCTGCTTAAAGAATTTGATTTTACGTCCTGGAAACTCTAAAATGTGTCTTTATTAATTTTTTTATTTCCTGAAGCTCCAATCTTCTAAAAGAAATCAAACACACCCAAGGGTTTCCTTAAGTATCAATATCTTTATGACCCATTTCAGATTTTTGCAATCTTTCATTTGTGACCAAATATACCAACATCGAAAGACAATAGTCCCCAGAGAAGTCCCATTATGTCGATCATAAGTAGTGTAAAACAATTATTATAGTAAACCCCCAATGGAGCTTCTCTACACCTAATATAGACAACAACTGATGTTTTGGAAACAAGAGTATCGTAAAAGTTTATGAAGACGTTTGATTGAAAATCCTGCAAAAGAATGGGAACATCATAAACAAGGATATAAAGATGACAATCTTGACATCACACAGTTTATATACCTATTAAGGGTAGGAGCGTTTAAGTTTAAGATTAAATTATTTCATGCGTGCCTCTTTAAAATGTCTTCAAACAGTTCGTTTGAAAAAAAATCAAACCTTCATTTGAAGTTCAAGAAAAAATTACAAAAAGACACTCAAATCCTTCTCCCCTCTCTTTATCAAATTCATAGGGCAAAGAGGAAAACAAAATAAAACCAAGTCAATCCCCTATATTTTCACACGTAATACCAACCGTAAATACTGGAAACAGAATTGAAAAACTTTTTCTCGTCATACACGTATCCTGAATATGAATTAGGCATATCAGCAGCTAGAGATGAAAAATACACGACTACCTAAATCGAGTAAAAGAAAAAAATAAACTTACATAATTGTTTTCATTGCTGAATCAGCTCATTGGAGTTGGGACTTTTGGGTGCAGAGCCTCTGGAAAGATATCTAAAGAGATAATAAACACACACCCTTTTTTTAAGGACAATTTGGGGAGGAAGGCGAGTTTTAGGACTCTTATTTGAAATTGCCTTCTTTTCAGCTATGAATATGAATAAATTCGTTCAAGGACATTTTCTCACCTGCGAACCAATTTAAATACTTAAATTCCATCATCAGCATCATCATCATCATTATCAGGATCCCTTTAAAAATCCTAACCGTATTCCTTCCAATCGTTTACCCTACATACAGAACCAAAAATCCCTCCCACTGTACCCGCAGGCTGATTCCTGCTATGACAGTGAACTGTGGGTGGCGGAAAGGATTTGTGTCTCGTCCTTTTTTCGCATTAATTACAAAAAAAAAGTCTTTTCATGTTGCATTTGCCGCCCTGGCTGCTCCTGTGCTATAGAAGCTGGAGGTGTTTTCTCAGGCACTGTGCTGAAGCTGATGCCATGTGATTCGGATTCAAAAGAGGACTCATCACAAAACAGAAAAAATATTTACCCAACTAATGAACTATCCAATGGTGTGAGGTAGATTCCCATCCGAAGTCGAGAACTGATATTGCAACCGTTCGTCGGCTTCGGTGTTGGAGTTGGAGTCGAAGTCCTTTTCTGATGATGGTAGTTCTGGATAAGGATACGTTTATATATATATTTTTGCCTCCAGCTGCGGGCATATGTTTCCGTAAGGAAGTTTTTCTATTTTCCTGCTACGAGTATAGGTAAGGTATATGACAGACACAGTGGCTTTTGGCCAAAAAGTTAGTTTACCTTTCTAAAAGTGAAAGACTATGTAAAGGTGAGAAGTACCAAAAGCAATGGATTTAACTTCAGCACAATCTTCAATAGATTAAAGTCTGTTTTTGTTGTTTTTTTCCTCAAGTTCTAGGTGTAACCATAAGCAAAGTTTGTATGGCTTTCAAGCTGCGTCGCGTTTCGCCGTCGTCGTTGTTTGCCGTCTTTTGCTGATGGGCCGGGCCAGGCTAGAAAAGGGTTATGGAAGATAAGTTTGTGTAACAACATTACCTAAAGTTTATAGTTTGATGGATGTTCTATTCGGAAATGGGTTTAAGCTATCCAAAAGTCAAGAACACGAAAGGGTTGATGCACACAGAACACACACATACCCTATATAAATTTAGATGCATAGAATAAGGTATATATTTTATATCTTTTTCCGTCTTCGTTCTCGTCGTTGGTAGTGAGGACTCAGTGCTACCGGTACTCGAGAGACTATCATCTGATGTTGCAAAAGTTTAGTGGTCGTATTAATTTCGATGATGAAATATTAAAATGGAGTGATGTTGCATTAAAAAGTTAAAGAAGGCGGTTCTTTATGGTTTTCGAGGGGATTTATAATGCCAGAGGGTTAGAGTGTTGGGAAATATGATGTACGAGTTGAAGTTTTCAATATGACATTTAAAGCATAAAGTGGAGAATTTAAAAACTTTACTAAAGTTATTTTTGTATTTTAAGAGATTTTCAATGTTTTTAAATAAAAAATAAATAAAAGTGATTGTCGTGGAATTGAAAATAAAAATTCGTTACAAAGTTTAATATCAATTTCACGAGAATTAATTTTGTTTTTTTTTGAATTTCATCAAATATTTGCACATGCACAAAAAAAGGAGAATAGTTTTACATTTACTGTGGAAGTTATTATGACATTTTTTTTTATCAAATTTATAATTATTATTTTATACAAATCTATACATTTTTTATTAAATTTGGCAACCTATAAGCTATTTCAAAATTGTATTCTCTTTCTAATTATTTAAACACTGCACTTTCTTTTATTGAAAACGAATGATGTGAACACGTCTAAAAATTGACAGTTCGTGAAGAAATAAAACGAAGCAAACAAACTGAAATATTCTGGGAAACGGAGCTATTTATTTGAAATGTCAACAACTCAGAAGACATATTGATTAAGTCAATTATTTAAGGTAAAAGTAAGCAATTTGTAAATATAACTTTATAAAAGACATTTTAAAAATAGTAATCTGATAAATCTTTTAAAGTTAATAAAACAATCACTTTGCTAAAACTTTGCGCAATTGACTTAATGTTTTTAAACATTCCTTGAATTTTGAAAATAATTTAACTACAAACTTTTTTTTTAATAAAAAAACAAAAAAAAACTGTTTGATAGAAAATGTATGGTTTTCGAACAATTGTTTCTTATACTCAAATAAAAACTGACAATAATGTTTATTGTGTTCTTAAGGTGTTCAAATTTCAGGAAAAAAAATAAGCTAGAAAGCGACCGACACTATTAGCTTTCAATATAATATGTCCTTTAAAAATCGATAATTTTACTTTTAGAAAATAATATTTTTTTTTTTCAAAACTCGATATCTCAAAAACGAGTCATCATTGTAAAAGAAATGTAAATGTAAAACGTATGACGCCTTAAAGAACTGCATAGGCATAGGTACCAAACTATTTCTAAAAAAATTGAAAAAGTTTGTAAGCAAAATCATTTTTAAAAAAAACTTTAACGATTTTCGAAAAAAAAAAATATAAAAATGTTTTAAGATACTACAAAAATGAACTCTTTGGAAACATGATTAAGTTCTTGCTACCCAAACGTTATTCGTGCAAAATTTCGAACTCGATATTTTAATCAAACATGATATTACGATGGTAGAGAAGTCGAAAAAAATGGGGTCCCGCGATTCCGTCCTTTCGACCTGTCTGTCTGTCCAAGCTTCTATAGCCTAAACCATTGGGTCGATTGAGTTCAAACTTGGAAGTTTAGGTTTTCAGCAGATTCGCGAATTTTCTCAAAAACAAACCGATAGATTTTTTAAAATTTTATTTTTTAACTTGGCTCCTTGGCTCCGGAAACGTACCGCTCATAAAACCATTATTTTGTGTTTTAATTTTCTCAGCAACGAACGAGCTCGTATATTGCCTAAACAATATTTGATTATCAAAGGTGCAATTTTTGTTTGTTTGGATTTTTAAAAAAATATTGAGTTTTTTTTGTTTTAATTCTATATCTCGAAAAGGGTCCACATTTTTTAACGAAATTTAAATCTAAAACGTATATTTACAGTCACTAAACAACTGTATGACAAAAATATTTTTAACAAAAAATGGAAAATTTGTAGATATATATAAAAAAAATTAATTTAAATAAAACCGGTCGATTTTTAAACAAAAATTAAAAATTGATTTTTTTTGACAAATCAAATAGCATTTATATCTTTGAAGACAAACTTATTTTACAGGTATATTTTTAAATCTTGTATAGGTACTTTTTTAAACAGACTCTTTGCATACAGGAGCAAGTTCGTACGACCCAGTCGTGCATTTTATTTTTTAAGTATCTGTTGTAAAAAAACCCTCAAAACTGATTTATTTTGAAAGTTGAAATGTTTGATGTTATTACCTGTTTAATAAAATGTTTACTTCCCATTGGAAATAATTTAAATCTGACCGATTTTTTAAAATTGTAATTTTTAAAATTTCTTGACGTTTTAAGGTCCCTTGAATTAATACAATCCGAAGGTGTAGAAAGGACTTTCAAAAACATTCGGTGGGTGGTTTTTTTACAACAGCAATTTAAGAAAAAAGCTTGGAATGCGACCTATATACTGACAACTTAAAATCTGTCGACTTGTTTAAAACTTTAACGAAATTTTATTATTTATTAACAATATTTTGTACCTATATCTTTCCTTGTACTCATAATACTTGAGTCGAAAACCATTCCTTATCAGTTTGTTTTGTTGTTTTTAAAAGGTTTTTTTGTAACAAAAAGTTGTAAATTGTTAGTAACAATATTAGTTATAGTTAGTAACAATATTTTGCATATGGTGAAATAAGTTTAATATCTGTTTTTGTTCCCGACATTTTGAGTCGAGAACTAAGTTTTATGAATTTAAGCAGAATTTTTTGAAAGTTGTTATTTTTTATAAAAAAAAATACAAATAAGATTTTGCCAAGAATATCATCTTAAGTTAATAACACAATTTTGGATAAAAGAAAATATTTTTGAAATCAATGCCTTCATTTATTCTCGAGATATTCGATTCGAACATCAGTTTTTAATAATTTTGCGTAGTTTGTTTTTGTAGATTTTTATTTTTATACAAAATAACTGTCTGTTGGATTTTTCTTAAAATTTTATAAAATGTTAAAAACAATATTTTTTTATAAGATTCAATTATTAATTGAATAATAATAATAATTTTAATTTTTGAAAAGATATTTGAGTCGAAAATCAGTTTTTACCAACTTTCAGTTGTGATTTTTTAGGTTTTTATTTTTTGTAAAAAAGATGTTACTTCGATTTTCTTCAAACAGACGTCGAAAACGTTATTTTTTGTAGCATACAATTATTCTGGAGACAATATCATTTTTTGTTTGCATTATTTTATAATATTCGAGGTAAAAAATATTTATTTTTTATTGATGCAAGAATACAACACTAAATTGTCTTAACATAACAAAGATTTCGACAAAAAACAGTTTAAACTAAAAACTTGAATTATTGATTGCATGTGGTAAGAAGATCCTTAAAAACTAATTAATACAAAGGTCGTCAATGGGAAGTTATCAGGGTGGGTTGCACCCCAGTCTCTTTTTTTTATCTTACATGATTGCTTGATATAATCATTTTGTCATCATTACGATTTAATTATAGCTCAAATTCGTACTTTTTTGCAATCTTTTTGGATAACAGTAAGAATATCCCTTAATTAATCTTATATATAAAAATGAATCGCAAAATGTGTTGGTAAGCGCATAACTCAACAACGCCTGGACCAATTTGGCCAGTTCTTTTTTTAAAATGTTCGTTGCAGTTCAAGGATAATTTTTACGGGGAGAAAAATTGGAATAATTGCCGGAAAAACCATAAGAACAGCCCTTTTCTTTTTCCCATACAAATGTTTTCTAACTAAAACTTAGTCAGCTTAAAGGATTTGACTTCAAGTCATGTCAAATTTAAAAAAAAAAAAAAAAAACAAAACAAAAAAGTGTTGATGTCGATTTGCCGGAGTACAAGTATTGTTTTTCTTGGATTTTCTGTTACCTAAACTACTGAGTTTGCTTTTGTCAACTGATAAACGACTGAAACAACTTCTTATATCGTGTTTTGTGCAGAGTGATTAGTTAGTTAGTGTTTAGTTACAAAATAATATATATTTGATACGCCTCCTATAAGACGAAGCAATTTAGGTAGAAGGACCCGAAATGCTACAAACCAAGCTAATTTATTTATTTATTTATTCAATCTACGATAATTACATCAACAGATTTTACCGATCTAATCGTAATGTACAAGAACTTGACGACCAAATTGAACGTGAAAGAATTCGGATATCACAAACGCGTGAAGCGCGAGCGCGACATTCAACTAATAATCGTGCAAGTTTGAATCGAGCAACAATTGAATATTAGCAAAATTTCGCTCACAAAATAAAATTGCACTTGCACTCGCTTCCTCGGGAATCGCAGGAACTTTGCTTGAAGGTGGTCAAACAGCCCATTCGGCACTAAAATTGCCATTAAATATGCAAAGTAATTAAACTCCAACCTGCAACATTTCGGAGAACTCTGCAATGGCAAAGGTTTTGCTGCAATGTAAATTTATTTTGGGATGAATGTACGATGGCACATAAAATAAAATCTTTGGAGGCTTTAGACAGAACCTTCTACGAAGCAATAATAACAGATTTGCTGGTGCAATGATTTTATTAGAAGAAGATTTTCGTCAAACATTTCGTCAACGCCAGCTGATGAAATCAATGCATGTCTTAAGTCCTCCCATTTGTGGAAACATGTCGAAGTACTTCATTTAAGTAAGAATATGCGTGTCGAGTTGCAAAATGACCAATCTGGAAACATATTTTCTATACAACTCATTAACATTGGTAATGGTAAATTTCCTATAGACATGTTGACTGGCTGCATTATCTTTTCTCAAATTTTTTGTCCGTTAACGCAATCAAAAGACGAACTTATTCAGAAGGTGTTTCCAGATGTTTCTCAAAATTACAGAAACCATGATTGGTTCAGCGAACGAGCTATACTGGGTGCAAGAAACATTAATGTAAATGAATTGAATTTCAAAATTCAAGAACAAATTACAGGCGAATCGAGGATATATAAATCAGTTGATTCGGCTACTAACCAAGATGATGTAGTCAATTATCCATCGGAATTTTTAAACTCGCTTGATTTGCCAGGATTGGCAAAGGAGAAGATTTTCTCATACCGCGAATCCCAATGATTCTGACTGATGTGCCATTTGAGTTTAAACGACTACAGTTTCCAGTGCGGCTTGCTTTTGCTATGACCATAAACAAGTCCCAGGGGCAATCATTAAGTGTTTGTGGTATTAATCTAGAAAATTCATGTTTCTCACATGGTCCATACAATTGCCTGTTCCCGTGTTGGAAAACCACCAGATTTGTTTGTCTATGCACCAAGTAATCAAACAAAAAACATCGTATATCACAAAGCACTACAATGATAATAAAACTAATTTTAAAGCTATTACTTACTTTTAAATCCTTATATATGTTTCATTTAATAATTTTTTATTCACAACGCCCTATCACCAGGGTGACGGTTCTGTTCAGGAGAATTTTTAGCCACGACTATAAAATACGTAGGAATAAAAAACTGTCATATTACAAATATTTATGACAGGGCGAAGTCTGTCGGGTCCGCTAGTTTTTTATAAAAAAGATACAATAACTTTAATATTTGAAAAGAAATGAGAGTAGAAATTTAATTTTTACCAACTTTCAGTTTTAATTTTTTGTTTTTTTGTAAGAAAAGACGTTACTTCGATTTTTCTCATAATTTTAGCCGAAAACGTTATTTTTCGTTACATAAAGTTATTCTAGAGATGACAATTTTTTTTTTTATAATAAATTGTATAATATTCAAAATTTATTTTTCAGTTTTATTGATTTATAAAAAAGAATGCAACACTAAATTGTCTCATGACGAAGATTTCGACAAAAAACAGCTTAAACTTGAACTATTGATTACGCATGGTAAGAAGATCTTTAAATGTAAATTTGGCTAATGTCAAAAAATAATTAATACAAAAGTCGTCAATGGAAAGTTATCAGGGTGGGTTGCATCCCAGTCTTTTTTTTATGATTGATTTGAAAATTATATTTTATAGCCTATTAAAAAAGCGTTAAGCTTACATGATGCCTTTATATAATTATTTTGTCATCATTACGATTTGATTATAGCTCAAATTTATCCTTTTTTGCAATCTTTTTGGATAACAGTAGGAATAACCCTTTATTAATATTCAATATAATTATTATTATTATATTCCAATTGCAAATTTAATTGAATGAAAAATTAAAATTTAATTTTAATGAAGTTGCTGTGTTTCTATGTTACGCGAACACTGTACACATAAAGTACCACCACCGACATTATTGAGACTGAAATTCTTTCGATCAATTTATTGCATTTTACCAAAACAATGCTCAGTTTTTATCATAAAATTTCAATTTTCATCATAACAATCAACGTCGTTGTTATTTTGTGTGTCCTGAACAACAGAGAGTTCATTAATCCCTGATGATGACTATGAATCGTCCTCATAGCTGATGCGCTCGTCGCTCCTTCCTCGTAGTCACATCAATATCCATCCGTCGAGAGAGTTGTAAAACTTCTGCAACACATCCCTTGAACGATGTACGAATATTGTCATTATCGATAACAATTTCCTGCACTCATCCTTCTAAAGCTCCTGAGGGCAAAATGCATACACAATACCTACATATAGTGATAGCATACTGTAGTAGGTCTAGGGCCAGGACCAGGTTGCGGATTCTAGGTTCCAGGATGACATGCATTGCACACATAAACGAGACACAAACTCGAACACATTCATTTTGATTACAAATATCGTTTTAATCCCCTTATGACGTTTATTGTCTGCCTTGTGTGTTTGGCGTTGTGTCGTGTCGGTTGGGTCGATATGATGATATGATGCCTGTAGGAAAGTTTTTCGGGAAGTTCTGATACTGTGCTGGATGTGTTCTGAACTCTGCTAAAGTTGTTTTCCGTTGAACTTTAATATATTCTAGCACAGCAGTGTAATTCCCGACTTCTCTATACCTAGCTCCGTTGTCGTCGTTATTATGGTGCATTCAACTTCTTTCTTTTCTCACCCCCATAATCACACCAACCCCACTACCACGTACCACATCGTGTGTGTTCAAAAGCCTATTTGCATGCAACAAAATTTTTGCTCAACCAAATTTTCCACTTGGTTGCATTTATTTGGCACTCTACGTTCCGTTCATATATGAGTCCTTATATGAATTTGAACACGAAGGAAAGACCAACCCAGCCCAGGTTTTGAGAATTCCTATCTAGTGTTTCTAATCTTGCAACGAATACCTAAGTAGGTTTACGTATTGAGGGTGCGGTGCGAGGCCGATGATGGTTTAAAGAGACATAGAAACGTAAAAAACAAAGTTAGATATTTGAAAAGGGTTATTGTGGAAGGAACTCCTTGAAGCTGGATCCCTTTGAAGCTGATAAAAAAAAACAAATACCTTATTCATACCTAGGCCTATACAATATATACTTTATACATATGTACATACTTATAGACACACTTATGTTTTTTGTGGTTGGATTTTTATAATATAAGGCTTTCATATAAAAGAACTTTTGGCATAATATGAATATTTAGAAAGAAAAAGAGGTACCTTTCCAACCAATTCTAATATCCAGAAAACAAAAACAAGCACACAAAGGCTGAGAGGTACTCATACTCAACTCATTTTTATCTTTTTAGTTTTTTTTTGTTTAAAAGCATAAGTACTTATTTTGTTTTGTTTAAAAACAAAAAACTATTTTATATAAAAATGGAATTTTATATAAAGTTTTCTTTGGTTAGATTCTTTTTGGGGAAAGGAGTTAAAAGATAAATATTTAAACTTTTTTGTATGATAATAAAATGCTTTAGGGTTTTATTCAAAACATTTAAACGTTAATGAATAAATATGTATTTTGAAAAAAAGGGTGGGATGCAACCCACAAGAATACCATGCCATTTGGTCTCATCTGTCGATATTTATTAAAGTTTTAATAAATATCGACATTACTAAAAACGTTTTGGGCAAGATAAAACAAGTTTGAAGTCATATTTTTTCTTCTTTCTCAAGATACTTGCTTTAAAAAACAATTTCTTATCAGAGTTTTTTTTTTAATTCTTTTCTTTTTTTAATATAAGTTGTTAAGTCTTTCTGTAAGAAAGCTTAACTTAGGGCATTGATAAAAGTTTGCCAAAAAATATAATTTTTAAATTTTTAGAAGTAATGGAACGACAGAAAAACGAATATTAAAGAAAATTTAAATGTAATAATAAACAGAGAACAATCTAAAAAAAGAAACAAAAAATAGAAGATAATTAACAGAGAATCAGAGAAACCAACAGCAAGCAAAGGAGTCTAGACCGGATTCAAATTATGACGTGGAAAAATGTTCAAAAACATTTTTCTTAAGACCTTTAAAATTATCTGTATTAGCTGCAGCTATTAAAAACCATTTGAATAACCTTGAGTCGAACTGGATCTTGGAATGAAACCATGAATGTCTTCAAAACCAAGGCAAGAGCAGCAGTAACCGAAAAAGCTATGAGGAGCCCTTACATGGAAAACTGGGAAGGAAGAATCAAAGTTTATAATTCAACAATTAAATCGACTTTACTATACTGTGCGGAGATATGGGGTCTGGAAGCTGGAGACAAAATTGAAGTTATTCAAACTTCAGTTTTAAAGAAGTTGCTTGGTCTAGCTAAAAACACACAAAGCAATATGGTTCGCTTAGAAACTGGTACACTTCCATTAGATTACGAGATAGCGAAAAGAGCTTTGCATTTCTGGGAGAAACTGTTGAATGCCTCTGATGAGCGCCTAATTAAAAAGTGTTACAACGAAATCTTGAGAACCCATAACAACTCCCAACGACCAAACTGGGCAACAAAATTTAAGGCCGCCTTAATGAGTAATTTTATGGATATATGGGAACAGCAAAACTTATTACCTGTTCGTCAATACTATGTAAGCATCCTTGAAGACAAGAAGAGAAGCATTATAAATGAAGATTTCAGGAAGGCATCTAACTCAACTTCTTGCTGCTATTATGCTCCTTATTTAGCGAACATACAAGAACTAGAATATAAACCGGCTCCGTACCTGAATTCATCCTGCAAACCATACGTGCATAAAGTCTTAGCGCAAATTAGGTGCGCAAACAGATATGCCCACAGAATAGTTTTACACGGTGATAGACATATATTTGACCCAATGAACATTTGCACATTGTGTAATACATATGAAGATGATACAATTGAACACTTCCTTTTAGGATGCCCAATTTTTAATGCAGTTAGAAACCAATTCCTATCCCCTATGAACTTAACTGACATGAATAGTATAATGAAAGTTGAAGATCAAAACGTTGCACTGAATATATCGGGTGGTTTTTTAAGAGCTTGAGAACTTTTTAAAAAAAAAAAAAACGCATAAAATTTGCAAAATCTCATCGATTCTTTATTTGAAACGTTAGATTGGTCCATGACATTTACTTTTTGAAGATAATTTCATTTAAATGTTGACCGCGGCTGCGTCTTAGGTTGTCCATTCGGAAAGTCCAATTTTGGGTAACTTTTTCGAGCATTTCGGCCGGAATAGCCTGAATTTCTTCGGAAATGTTGTCTTCCAAAGCTGGAATAGTTGCTGGCTTATTTGTGTAGACTTTAGACTTGACGTAGCCCCACAAAAAATAGTCTAAAGGCGTCAAATCGCATGATCTTGGTGGCCAACTTACCGGTCCATTCCTTGAGATGAATTGTTCTCCGAAGTTTTCCCTCAAAATGGCCATAGAATCGCGAGCTGTGTGGCATGTAGCGCCATCTTGTTGAAACCACATGTCAACCAAGTTCAATTCTTCCATTTTTGGCAACAAAAAGTTTGTTAGCATTGAACGATAGCGATCGCCATTCACCGTAACGTTGCGTCCAACAGCATCTTTGAAAAAATACGGTCCAATGATTCCACCAGCGTACAAACCACACCAAACAGTGCATTTTTCGGGATGCATGGGCAGTTCTTGAACGGCTTCTGGTTGCTCTTCACTCCAAATGCGGCAATTTTGCTTATTTACGTACCCATTCAACCAGAAATGAGCCTCATCGCTCATCGGACGTAAAGCGCGAAACACATTTCGAACCGAACACTGATTTTGGTAATAAAATTCAATGATTTGCAAGCGTTGCTCGTTAGTAAGTCTATTCATGATGAAATGTCAAAGCATACTGAGCATCTTTCTCTTTGACACCATGTCTGAAATCCCGCGTGATTTGTCAAATACTAATGCATGAAAATCCTAACCTCAAAAAAAAATCACCCATTATATAAATATGTTAGAAACTCGCTTAACTTAAGAGCTTTTATCCTTAACGAATGATAAATCCAGTTTTCAGTTTAAGTAATAAAAGTAATTATTTTTTTTTTTTATTTTCTTTATAATTGTTGCTTCATATCTTACCTTATTGTTCTGTTAGATGAATTAAAATTATATTACACTTACCTTATGAAATAATGTAATATTTACATATTGCCAATCAATTTGTAAAAGCTAAGCTTATAAACAAATAAATATATCTATCTATCTATCTATCTATCTATCTTAAAAACTGGCGCACTGAATTAAGGCTTGAGATGCGAGAAATTATTATTTGGTTAGGAAGTCTACAAAGGTAAAAAAGATTTAAAAAGAACATAGGTGTACGTGGTCCTACAAAATTATCAAAGAAATGCCACACATTCTTTTGGAGAATGATGAAATGTGATCAAAACGACTAAGTCCAAAAATATTACATGCTATGTTGTTAAAAAAAAACATTAAGCTTTCTTTGGCTTACGCTGTCGAACATGCAAAAGATTTCAAAACCATTGATCAAGATTTGTAACACAATGGGGTTTCGCTCAAAGGGTTTAGTTTACAATAGGGTCAAATTCTTGTAGGATACAGTAATCGGAGAGCTCCATATGCTTTTCTAACAGCATTAACGTGCATGTATCAGCTAAAGGTCCTATAAAAGTAAGTATTTAAATATTTCTACATATTCAATTCGTGGCTTATTAGGCTCGATTACAGGAAAGTAACTCAAGTCCATATAACTTTTAACTATGAAGAGACATTTCGTTTTTTGAGAAAAAGAGAGGACCAAGTATCGAACCTTGAGGAACTCCACAAGAAATTGATAAGAAATCACATACCTGACTTTAAATTGAAACCATTTGCTGTCTTCCAGATACAAAGATACGATAGAATAAACTTCATACCTTCTGCTGAAAAGTTAAACTTTAACTTTAGACACATAAGTTTGTGATCGATGATATCAAATGCATTTTAACAATTACGTATTACCCGTGGGGTGATGGTTAGTTCATTGAACTGTCATGCCAGAGGTTTGGGTTGTTGAAACCCTCCCTGTGCCATCTAAAAATTTTTCACGGGTACTGCCTCATGTGAGGAATTCACAAATCCTCCAAGAGTAATTCTTGTCATGAAAAGTGCTCTCAAGTTAGCCGTTTGGATTCGACTTGAAACTGTAGGTTCCCTCCATCCCTGACAACATAACTTCTACAAGTCACTAGGCCCTAGTGGTCAGCAGACTGTTGCGCCACCTAATTTATTTTTATTTGAATAATTTAAAAGTACCAGAAACGTCACTCTGTTATCGTCTAAGGCTTTTCTTGTTTGTTTGATGACGTCAAGTTGTGCAAGTGTAAGGCTGTGACCTGACCTTATTGTTTTCAGTTGGATATATCTAAAAAGTTAAATAAAAGTCAATAAGAATATTTTGTATAGAATGAAATAGTTTTAAAGAAAAGACCTTCATTTATTCTCGAAAAAATCGGTTTTTACCAATATTGTGTAGTATTTTTTTAAAAACTGTCAAACTATCACTCCGATTTTTCAAAACATTTTACTAGATGTCAAAAACGTTATTTTTCGATTTATAAAATTATTTATCATTCATTCATATCATTTTTTGTGCGCAAAATATTCGAAGGCAAAAATATTTTCAGGTTTTATATTTATATTTATATTTATATTTATATTTATATTTATATTTATATTTATATTTATATTTATATTTATATTTATATTTATATTTATATTTATATTTATATTTATATTTATATTTATATTTATATTTATATTTATATTTATATTTATATTTATTAACTTCCCATAGTAAGTTATTGTAATGGGTCCGATTTGTCAAATTGAAAATTTTGACATTTCTCGACGTTTCAAGGTCCCTACAGTCGAAATAAAATTTTTTTAGAAAGATGTATGTGCGTGTGTGTGTTGTGTACGTACGTTCGTACGTCCGTACGTCCGTACGTCTGTACGTTCGCGACGTTTGTTTCGTCCTCCATAGCTCAAGAACCAGAAGAGATATTGACTTCAAATAAATTTTGTTATACAGATAATAAGGCAGAAAGATGCAGAAAGGGCTCTCAAGAAAATTGCGAGGGTGGTTTTTTTACCATAGCAGTTTAAAAAAAAGGTGAACATTTTGGTTAAACCTAAATATCTCATGAACCAATGACGCTAGAGATTTGAATTAAATTTTATAATATATATTGTAACGTAATACAAAACAATTATATTTTTGGAAAAAAATCTAATTAACCGTTTTTTTATAAATCAAAAAAACTGAAAAAAAAAATTTGTCACCTCGAAAATTTTACGACCAAAATATGATTTCAGCTCCAAAACAATTTTGTGCAACGAAGAATATTGTTTTTGATATCTGATAAAATTTTGAGAAAAATCTAATTGACTGTTTTTTTTATAAAAAATAAAATCCTAAAAAAAATGTACTCATAGTTGGTAAAAATTGAATTTCGACTCAAATATCTTTTCAAAACTTTGAGATAATGGCTTCTAACTAATTTTTACTTATAAGAAATATTGTTTTTAAAATTAGGAAAAATTTTGAGAAAAATCGAATTGATAGTTTTTTATAAAAATAAAAACCTAAAAAAAAATTATAAAAGGTGGTCAAAATTGATTTTCGACTCAAATATCTTTCCAAAAATTTGACATAATGGCTTCTAACTAATTTTAACTTATAAGAAATATTGTTTTCAACATTCGATAAAATTTTGAGAAAAATCGAATTGACAGTTTTTTTTACAAAAAATAAAAACCTAAAAAAAACAATACTAAAATTTGGTAAAAATTTACTTTCGACTCAAATAGCTTTTCAAAAATTACAAATATTGGCTTCAAACTTATTTTATTTCACAGAAAATATTGTTTTCGATATCATTCAATATAAAAATCCAACAGTTCGTTTTTTCATAAAAAAATAAAATCTACAAAAAATAGTACGCAAATTTGGTGAAAATTGATACATATAAACAAACTTTTAAGCAAGACAAATCGACAGACGGGATGGGAAGTTATCAGTGTGCGTCGCATCCCAGCCTCTTTTTTATATTTATATTTATATTTATATTTATATTTATATTTATATTTATATTTATATTTATATTTATATTTATATTTATATTTATATTTATATTTATATTTATATTTATATTTATATTTGTATTTATATTTACATTTATATTTATTTTATTGTTTATCAAAAATACGAAAATTGTCTAAATAGAATTATCAAGAATTGTTCTTATTAAACAAAATTAGAGTCACATATTTTAAGATTCTCGAAAGGACTCTTTTCGTAGGCCATGCAAACACTTTTATAAAAATATTTGAGGTCTATATTTTAAAACCTTCTTGACCCAAAGAATCGACTATAATCTTATATAGGAGATAAAATTTGTCTTCTGCATAGTGTGAAAATAATCGAATTTCTCCATTAACTAGAATCCTTTAAGTTTTGAAAGTTACTTACAACAAATTCATATCCTCTTAAAGATCCTTTTTTATTTTCAAAGAAACGTAAGAAAAAACATATGGCAATGGAAATCCAATCGATATTAATAATCTAAAAACACATTTTTGCTTACACAAGGACTTCTTCGATTTCTCAAATATATACATACATATAAAAGTGCATAGATATAAAATTCTTATTTTCTTTTTACAAATAGAATAACAGTAATACTAGTAATATATAATGTATGCCTGTAGGTTCATCTATATAGAGAAATCCTTGATTTCTTTCAATCTGGGATTTCCAATCTCTAAGTGAATCCATATAAGAGTTTCCATATATCGCACATAGTAAACGTAAAAAGTAAGGAGCTCCTTGAACAGCTAATAAATAAAAACGAATCGAGCCAAGGCGGCCCCAGCCAGGACGCCCTTCAAGCCTTTTATAAGAAGAAAACAGAACTAAACCAAACCCCTTTACGTATAAAAACATCCGAGTTACCTCGTTTTTCTTTCTTTAACCTCTTTCCGACCGGCCCCCATTCCTCACCTCATAAAGGACTCCTTGTTCCATATGACTCGTCCTTTCTAGGCATATACTATACATATACAAATCCACTTACATGTACTACACTATACTTGCAATGAGATTGTAATCTCAAAATAGTTTCCTATCCACATCTCTCGTGAGACAACTTCAACAAACATTCTAATATATTGCAGTGCGCCTATATTCCCGGCGGAGTCCTTAAGAAATCATGAAGCTGCAGCAAGGAGCAATATGAACACACACAAAAAAAAAAATAAAAATGAAAACAAATTTTGTTCTGAAGCTTTCTTCTTGTGTTTTCCTGAAGGCAATAAGGTTATGGTCTCCCAAAAAGAAAACTACAAAAATGAAAAAAGAAAACCGTGGAGAAAAAAAAATAAGAACTGCTGACGACTTCAATTTCCTTGGGTGGCTTTTTAAGGAGTACTACGTGCAACAGTGGTTCCACTAGGTAGGTATAGGCACTCAAGGAAGTCTGGAGCGAAACGAGGCATAGAAAGGCCCAAAATCATTTTAACCTCCTCTGGTCTAATTATAAAGGACTTGATTTTGGTTTAAAACCAGCAATCGAGGGGGAATCTATAAGACGGATGCATATTCCAAACAATACAATCGGCATAAGGCTTAGGATTAGATTGTAAGGTCTTACCGTGGGCCTGTGTTGGAATGTGATACATATTTCAGCCCTGTCCTACGGTCAGGTCAGGATAAAGCATTATTATCTTGTATTTTTCATTTGCCTCGCTGCTTAAGGAGATATGTACAATGTTTTCTCACTACAGACACGCCCCGTCTGCTTCCAGATCCAACAACCCAACAGCCTCATGTTTTTAGCAGCCTTTTTTTTTAATGAAAAACTTCGTTCGAAAACTATTTCTACACAAAGTTTTTCATCGCATCGCAACGCAACGTCCTTTAAAGGACTCTATGATGCTGCTGCTGCTAGTTCTTCTGCTGTTGATGCTGCCAGAGGGAAATCATTTTTAAAGGTTATTCGCTCGCTAATATTCCCGTATGCATCATTTTTTGCAGGTCTTTTTTCTGTTTTGAAGTCTTGTTGTTGGAAAATTCTTTGATAGCGAGGAACATTATGGAATTAGCTCTTGCGTGCCAAAGCATTTTCCAAGAGCAACAACAAAAGACAGAATCATTCAATATCCAAGGATACAATATGGCCTAGCAAACATAATGAAACTAAAAAAAGGACGAACTGAAAAAACAGGCTTAAAAGCCACAAAAGGTCATGGGATATATTTTTTTCTACCTGAGTGTGTTGTATTTTGTGTGGCAAAGATAAGTTGGAGGCTTTAATATTTTTGCTTATTTTTTAGTTTTTGTATATTGGGATATGATATATGTATGTAGGCTCTCGTCGTAATTTCCGGGTTGGATCTATGCTCAAAGTGTGGGGGCTGCGGGGCAGAGATGGAAAGTCAATTTCGAATGACAATGCGATATTAAAAAAGTGAGTGTGCAACACAAAAGCTCTGTGCAATATTCAAAAAGACTACGGAGCTCGATGCAGCGTCGTACTCGATATGGTTATAGAGGTTCGAGACCACCAACGACCGTGGATTGCATTTCGATTAAATAAAAATGAAATTTCAATTTGAAATTATTTTTATGCTTTGCCATGACTTTGATTGTATGTTTTCAATAGTTCGTGTTCGTGAGCCTCCCTAACGTAGGTATATGAATTTCAGTATTTCATTTCAAGTTTAACGTGAAAATCGTCTTTCGATATTTATAAGGACTGTATTTTTGTTTTTTTTTTTTTTTTTTAAATTAAATGAAAATATCAAAGTTGAATGGCCTTGTCTTGGACAAGTTTTTGAAAGTGAAGCAATTTACAAATAATTTTATTTTATTTTTTATTAAGTTTTGTTTGAGTAAAAGGCAAAGGAATATAAAATCGGGTTATTTATTCATTACGGTAAGTTATGACTTTGCCAACATTTTTAATGTTGATGAAAAACTTGATGTGAAATTTTTAATTAAAATGCTTTTTTTTGTAACAAAAATAATAAAAAAACCTTTACTGGATTGCATGAACTTGCTTCATATAACTATAATTGGTTCGAATTTTTACAATTTTTTGTTTTATAAGTTGTTATTTGTTTTCTTTAAAACTATGAACCGTTGATATTAAAAGTCATATAATTAATGAATGAAGAAGGGGGTAATTAACAATTGCAAGATTTCGAGATATAAGGACTTGTTCAGAACTTTTTTCGTATTTCAATCTTTGAAAATGTTTATAAACAAATAAAACAAGAAAAATAATATCTTTTTAAAAATGTGACATTTCAGTAGAGAAGAACGAAAAATGTCACTTACCCCTTTCTTCATCCTTAGCAGGGGCTAAGAAAAAAAAAACAGAAATGGTTCAAAATTAATTCCAAACTAAAATTCTCAAACTATGTTAAACGAAAAATTTTAATAACAATAAATCAGAACAATAAATGTCTGTATTTTTTGGTAAAGAAAGAAAAATATTTTTCTTGTTTTCATTCATACTAACAATTAAAATGTTTACTATTTTTATTTTCCAACACTGAGGTAGAAGAAAAGTTTTTAACTTTTTGCTAAAAATGAAAAATTGAAAACAGAAAATGACCTTGTTGTACTCGTTTTTGAAACGATCTCACGGCCACTTATGACACATTTAAATATCAAAACAATGAAAAATTGTTCGGTTCATTTATGTTAGTTTTAACTGTAAATTGAAAAAAAATCTTTTAACTTAACTTTTTCACTTCTTGAATTGTGACACAAGAATATTTTAAAACAAAAACAGCAACCCTGTTTCCCTTTGTCGCCATTTTTCCCTATTTTTCAAGAACAAGATTCAAATTAATAATGAAAGTTACGTGATGTCTCCTAAATTCAATATTTTTGAACATTTGATTGCGTTTCTGCATTTAAACATACCTTAATGTAAGACACAAAACAATATGGGGCATATTCATAGTCATATTTTAAACCCGAGTCTATTTGAACTGGATTCTTAATTTAACATATAGGTTAGACACAGCTGCTATTCATAAAGAATTTGCCAGCTCTGTTAAGTTAGAAACAGTTTTAAGGCATATTCTAATACAGTTTTGAAAAATTTCACTTAAACCTATAGGTATACAAAATGGCTTGTAGAGGGTAACAAAATAAATTGCGTTAGCTGGATAGCCAAAATCTTTGAAACCCTTTAAACTATTTTGTTTTCTGTTAGTTGAGAAATTTTATAAAGTCGGGCTGGTGGTTTAAGACTTGGAAGCACGCAGATATTAGCAAACATTTCATTGAATTTCGATCTATAATATTTAGAAGGTCAATCATAAAATTGATGAAGGGGTCTAATCGGGTTAAGTAGAGCTTTCGTTTTTTGTTAGTTGGTAGCATTCCAACATCCAGCAAAATATAAAAATATTTATATTATGCTTAAGTCTTTTGACATTTTAATTTTTTTTTGTCTCGTAACTGATGGAGAATTTTCTCCATCAGTTTGTTTATTTTTAGATTTAGAAACAGCTTAAACATAGGTTCCGTCGTGTTTATTTTTAGGCTCCAGATTATCGTTTTAAAATGGGTTTAAATTGTCTATGAATAACATAAACTGAAGTTTAATTTAACAAAGTCAAAATCAGAACTTATCAAGGAACTATGAATATGACCCTATGTCTTCGGTCTAAAGTTTCGGAACGGTGAGTTTAATCTACGGTAAATTCGAATATGCGAAAACAAACAAAAGAGAACTGTGAAAATAGAAAAATCTCACCTCATCTCTTTGTTTCTGTAACTCACATTTATTCATATGTGAGTTCAGCCTTAGAATAATGGCATCGACAACGGCAACTAGGACATACAAACTTATACATGCATAATGCATATAAAAATTAAGTTTTAGCTTTGAAGTCAAAGTCAAACTGTTTTGTCAATCGTGAAAGTAAGTCATATGTGTACGAGTATGTAATTTTTATTCATACATGTTTTTTAGTACCTATATAAAATAGTGCCAAAAAAGAAAAACACACTTAACATATAAAATAAAAAAATAATAAAATATATATTTTTTGAAAGAAGCTTTCAATGTACGTTTGCACGCACACTCAGTCATCTCTCTTAAATTTTTTGAATTAGTTTCTAGGGACCTTAAAACGTCAAAAATTGTCAAAATTTTCAATTTTTAAAATCGGACCGATTACAATAACTTCTTATATGGGAAGTTTACTAAAGTTTAAAAGGGGTTTACTTATTGAGCGACACAATAATATATTTTTTATATTCGGTTTCTTTGAATTCAAACTTTTGGTTGACCCCAAATATTTCAGGAATCAATAACGCTAGCAATTTTTACATTATAAAAAACACTACTAGACGTTAGTTGATTTTCGACACAAATATCTTTTCAAAAATTGAAAATATTGACTTCACACTCATGTTATCTTATACAAAAATATTGTTTTTAAAATTTATTAACATTTTTAGAAAAATCCAACAATCTTTTTTCAAATTCAAATATATTAAGAATAAATGAAGATTTTGACTTTAAAATTATTTAATTCTAAATTTTGTTGCTTACGTAAGATAATAGATAGATAGATACATAGTTTAGATAGATAGATAGTTTATTGATTTTGTTTAAATTTTACAATGGTTTGTTACCGCACATTTTACAATATAGGGATTTGATAAAATGTATCTTTAAACTAAAATAGTATGTATATAAGTTTTATAATTTATCAATAAGGTTTATATAATTTTTTCCGGAGGAAAAAACAATAAAAACCTCCATTTAATGTAAGAATAATAATAAAATCTTAAAGCTAATGACTAGTAAGGGTATGAAGTGTATAACAGGTTAACAGATGAACCAATAAATGAATAAATGATAATTTTTGAACAATAAGTATGCATTAATATATAATAAATTACATAAATACCTATGTAAATTATTGAATAAATAGAATAAAATAAAATAAATAAATAAATAATTTAAACAAAAATAATAACAAGTAAATAAATATATAAATAAATATGTAAGTAACTAAATAAATACACAAAAAAAAAATGAACAAATAAATAAATAAACAAATAAATAAAAGTTAAGGATTCCCTGAAGGGGGATCCTAAAAAAAAGCGAACGCCGACCCCTGAGGGGTCAGCCCAACCGTCCGACTTACTGATTAAATAAAAAACAAGATTAATATTTTAAGGATCTATATTTAATTGACTGTTCTATCTCAAGTCCAAATTAACACTAAATCAATTAATTGAATCAAAGCCATATCTAAACCTAATGCATAAAACTACCTTAACCCTGGTTCCCAGATGCGTCAGCATTATTGGAGTTGCGCGTGTTGTTCAATGCGCGCGTGAAATGCATCCGGTTTAAATGCAATGAAGCAGATTTGGGCACCTGTGGGAAATTATTCGATTGTGCAGGTCATTGGCACAGGTTTCGGGTTAACGTAAGCTGCGTTGTGTTAACTCCTCCCCCCTTAAAGATCTGCGTCTCGGAGATCAAATAAATTTTAGTGTTGTGGCAGGATGTTAGATGGATCTGGCACATGTAATGGAATTTGTAGTCGAGGTGTTTCAAACTTCTTAAAGATGGTCCTCCAGATGATCAATCCAATAAAAAGGAGTAGCAAACAAATTGTTGCATCAATTATGATAGAAAAGTTCGCTCTGCCAGCTAAATTAGATAGGTGCTTTATGTTGTTCAGACTAATACCGTGTATGTATCTAATGTCAACTTCGTCTCCCATGGGAAAGATGCTTGAAAAGACTGGTGGTAGTGCTTGAAGTGCAGTGGTGAAGAAGCTGGAGAAATTCTTATTACCAATTTGGATAGTCTCGTTCGTCAACTGGATAATATAGCTTCCTGCTAAGTGTTGAGATGAGTCCTTAGACAAAAGCGTTCCATTGAAATTAGTGGCAAAGATTGTCCCTTCCTTAATAAGTTCAATGACTTCTTCCGTTGTTGATCTGAATGTACAAGAAGCATTTCCGCCTTTCAGTAGTCGAGGTAGACAGCTTTCCTCGGGCAATTTTAACAGATTCTTTTGTTCACATACTAACGAGTTGGCAATGGTAAGGCATTTGCTTGTTAAGCCGTAGGTTTCTTCATGATTTACTAACATCTGTTGGAAAGGTAAGTCAACACGTTTTCCTAAATTAATAGTTGACATTGTCCACAAAAGGTTGTACTCCGAATCCCGCACCTTGGGCATAGAAAGGATGTACAGCAGCATAGAGTTGTTAGAGAACACAGATGGAGTAGCGTATTCGAGGGCTTCTATCACATTAGCATACGGTAAGTTTTCGATCTCTCCTACAAGCCTATTGATTTCCTCTGTATCCAGTATGTTTGTGTTGACCAATCTGCTCTTTGCCATCTGGCAGGCGCGAACAATTTCGTTGATAGCTTCCTTCAGGACGAGTACTTCGTTTAACATGTCTTGCTCGATTGCCCCAGAGGCAACGTCCTTGAGACCATTGTTGAATTTATCTATAATGATGTTCATTTTTTGAGTTATTTCCTTGGTGACTCCGAATAGCTTTGTATTAATTTTATATTGTTGGTTATTGTTCACGACTATCTCTTGCTCATTTTGAATAATTTTGTCCCAATCGGCAGCATCAGGGTTACCTGCTACCCATTTCCATGCACTTCCTATCCAATTGATTGCTCTTTTTTCGCGTGACTGTTTTGCTTTCAAGAGACCGATGCGGTCACTGACTTGTTGCAGATGGTAATCGATGATAAGTTTTTTGTCGGCTTCTTTGAATTTATCGCTTATGATTTTCCTAAACTCTTGAATCTTATGTTCGAATGCTGCTAAGTCGATGACATGGACCAGTTTGAAGTTGCCGTCGATGATGTAACCTCTCCCCTCCTTCAGTGATACCAATGGTGATTTGTATTCAAAGACGCTGAGGCCGCTTGCAACCGCCAGGAGAAACAGCAGGGTTAATCTTGTCAAAAATTTGGTTAGAAATTTTATTTAAAAAGATATTTAAATGGCTTTTGATTCTATAAAAATTATCTTATTTTCTATGGATTTCACATTTATATTAAACATTTTGTCTTAATTTAGAATCTTGTGTTTCTTGTTACTAATAAAATATATTTGTTCATACTTTTTTTGTTTTTTTTTGTTATACATATGTGTATGTATTTATGTCTTTTTTTTTTTTTTTTTTTTTTTTTATTTTTATGCTTAGATAAGGAAACAATTATATTTTCCTTTTGTCAAAAATATATAAAAAGAGATTTATCTTTTTTGCTTTTTTTTTTATTTATTGTTTTTGTTTTACCTCTTTTCTTTTTTACTTCTTTTTTTTATATTTATGTATATACATATTCTTAATTTAAATTTTACTTTTTCAAACGAAGATATGTTATATACATTTTTAAAATAGGTGTGTACTGTATATTCTTGTCAAAGTGCATTTTAATGCTTTTTTTTCTTTTTCTTTTTCTTTTTTTTCTTTTTTTTTTTTTTTAATTTTTATTTTTTTAGTTACTAAGGCGTATCCATTCAAAGTTAACAAACCCATCCCTTCCTATTCTTTGTTCTCAATTACCTTGGCGTGCCTATGTTTTTTATATGTGTCTTATGAATTTTCCTCCCTGTATCAGTCGTTACTGTCACCCGGTTATTCCTAGCTACAACATTCCTTCGGAATAAAGGTTTATTTTTCCCTTTAATTCCTTTTGATGCCTTTTTATAGTCTTTGGGGGAAGTTCTTTTTTTGTTCCTATGGTTTAAAAATTCTCTCTGTTTTCTTTTTATCTCAGCTTTGAGGTCATGGTTAATCTTTTTCCTGAAGTCTGTTAAATTTTGGTAGTTGATTCTAGGAGACCTATCGAAGAATACATCGGATGGTTTTAGTTTGGTAACTGAGTGAAAACTATTATTGTACCGATCTACCGCAATGTTCAAAAGTTCCTTCAATCGCAAATCTTTGTATTCTGTTTTAAGACATCGATAAATTTCAATTATAGTGGAGTGAAATCTTTCAACCTGCCCATTTACTTCAGAACGATGAACAGAAGTTCTGTATAATTCCACGCCTAACATTTCAATAAAATTTGCGATAATTGGACTGACGAAACTAGACTCGTTGTCGGTTACGAGAATCTTGGGAACTGTAAAGTAATGAAGCACTTTTATTATTTTGTCTCTCAGATGTAAGACAGATCTGTTTTTAATGTGAAAAACTTTTCCAAACTTAGAGAATTTGTCTAGACAGGTGATAAATTTTTCATTTTGGATTTCTAATATATCGAGATGAAGTATCTCACAGGGGTAACTGGGAATGGGGGTTGGTTGAAAGTCAGGACGGATAGGGTGTCTGTCATACTTATTTGCATTGCAGACTCCACATCCTCTTACATACTTTGTAATAAGGCTAGTCATGTGTGGAAAATAGTATTTTTCTAGTAGTTGCTCCTTGTTCTCGCGAGCATTTCTGTGAGCTCTTTTATGTTCTCTCATGATTAACTCACATTTGCGGTTCTCATTGCCCACGTCTTCGACCAATCTCTGAGTGATTCTAATTTTATATGCCGAAAAATGTTCAACAAAAACACTTTGAAGAATGCCTAAATAACACTCGGGTATCTTAATACCATTAACTATTTTGGGATTAAGTTTTGACTTTAAAGTTTCTACAAGGAATTGCTTGTTTGGTTTATCAATTGCAATGTAGTGACGGTGATATCCCGGGTGTGGTTCTTCAAATACTTCAAGGCCTTTTCCGTCTTTGATACATATCTGATTTCGGAAAACGTTGAGGGGTGCCTCTACGTGCGGAATAAGATCAGTGCTGTCTACTTCTGCACTGTGGACAGTTTCACTGGCAGTGTCCGTAGACTGACTCTCCTCATTCGCTGTTTGAGTTGAGGAACCGGATTCACTGGCTGTCGCTGTTGTTGAAGCGTCTGTTGCAAGTCGTGAACTTGATGGAAGCTCAGCCAATGCTGAAGAGGTCAAGTGATTGACTTGCGTTTTTAATCTAGATAGAGCGTCTGCTACCAGATTTGATTTACCAGGTTTGTAAATCAGTTCGCAGCTATACTCTTCTATCCTTGCTTTCCAACGCTTCAGCTTAGCATTGAAATTCCGGTTTCCCAGCGCAAATGTTAATGGCTGGTGGTCTGTGTAGACTCTGATTTTTTTCGCTCCATAAAGGTAGGACCGCAAGTTGTCCAGTGCCCATACGATTACGAGCATTTCTTTTTCGTTGGTCGCATAGTTTTCCTCGGTCTTATTGAGGGATCGTGATATGTATGCGATAGGTTTGTCTTTAGTCGGTTCACCCTGAGCTAAAACAGCTCCAATAGCGTAGTTGGAGGCGTCGGTGGTGAGGTTAAAAGGTTTTTCAAAATCCGGGAATGCCAAAATCTCGGACGACGTGAGAAGCAGTTTCAAATCGTTAAATGCTTTCAAAGCTTCATTATCTAGTTCAATATTCACTTTCCTAGATTGGTTGGCTCTTATTTGTGCATTTTCTCCCCTTGTAAGGTTTGTGAGGGGTTTAGCGACTTTCGCATAATCTTGGATAAATTTGCGATAGTATGACGTCAGACCCAAGAAGCTCTTAAGTTCTTTTAAATTGACAGGTGGTAGAAGATTTTGGATGGCAGTAACCTTTTTAGGATCAGCTCGAATTCCTTCTGGGGTTATTATATACCCCAAAAATTCGACTTCCCTCTTCATAAATTGAGTTTTCTCGAGGTTCACTTTGAGATTAGAGCTCTTTAATCTAGTGAAAATGATTTCCACATTTTTCAGATGTTCTTCAAGTGTTTTACTAAAAACTATGATGTCATCAATGTAGACATAACATAGTTTTCCTATATACTCCTTTAGTACGTCGTCGATCATCCTTTGGAAGATGGAGGGAGCATTTTTCAGACCAAACGGTAATCTTAGAAACTCATATTTCCCGTTCATGGTCGAAAATGCAGTCTTTTGTACATCTGAGTCCTTCATTCTAATTTGATGGAACCCAGATGTAAGATCGATCGTAGTGAAATAATTTGCCTGACCAAGGCTGGCGAGAGTTGAATTGATGTCGGGTATGGGATAAGCGTCTGAAATGGTTACATGATTGAGACGCTTGTAATCAATGACCATACGAAATTGTTTTTCTCCGTTAGGTTTGGGTTTCTTTGATACTACCCAAATAGGAGATTTGTTAGGGGTCTTCGAATGTCGTATTATGCCTCCGGCTAATAGGTCGCTTATCTCTTTCTCAACCACCTCTCTCATGTTCGAGGGGTATGGATAAATTTTGGTATAGATGGGCTCATCGGTACTAGTCCTAATTTCGGCCCTCACATCTGTCTTGATTGGTATGTCATCGGTTATGGGATCAAAAAGATCTCCAAATTGTTTTATGATATCTTGTAGTTTAATTCTGATGGACATGGGAATCCCATCTTCGAAAAGAATATTCACTTGTCCTGACAGTTTATTCTTCAATGGGAGTTCCACATCCGGTTTGATTGATATGATATTTTTCTTTCTATCAATAACGGCCTCGATTTCCTTTAGAGTATCGTCACCGATTATACCGTCGAAATATTCTAGGCCGGGCAAAACGTAAAATTTTAAAACTGAAGGGTTTCCGACATTGTTGAAAAATTTACCAGAGAGACTTTTTGTTATAATAATTCTTCCGCTTGCTGAATGAACGGAAAAAGGGTTTTTGAGTACTGTGGCGCCTTTCGCAATAGATGGACTGATAAAGTTCTTGTTGGCGCCGGTGTCGACAAGAAATTTAAGAACAGTACCGTCTTTCTTCACGTACTCTAAATATGGTACGCTGGAGAAGCGTCCGTCATAAAATTTACCTGGTCTTCGAAGTCTTCAAATTCCCTAGGCTCGCTGGGTGAAGCATCTTCGCAGGTTTCTGTATGATACAACCTTTGCTGCTTCTGAGGGAATTGTTCAGAAAGAGCCTTTCTCTTGAAAGGATTTTCAGTCTTTGGCCGGTTCATATAGTTAACCTGGCGTGATTGTACTGATCGATCGACATCCATTTTTTCCTGTGGTTTTGGTGCAGTGGGTCTTGGAGGCGGACTTTGAGTTCTTGTTTGAAGGTTGTTTTTCGGGGAATAATGAAATTGGTCATACCTGGGCGTGAATGGCTTCTGTTTTTTATGAGTAAAAGGAGGCCTAGTGTCATATTTAAAATGCTGGTTAATTGGTGACGTAATGGTGTTAGAAACGTTGTTCGGGTGAATATTGTGACTTCGAAAATTTAGGTTTTGCATCTCCAAACATGCCGTGTAGGCTTCGGGGAGATTCTTGGGTTTTTGAACGATCAACATGCGAGATAACTCGCCATTCAACCCGCGAATGAACACATCTAGTGCGCGATTACGATATGTTCCTATTAGCGCGTTCACTGTCTCTTCCGTGTAGGACTCTGTTTTCACTTTATTAATAATGAGGGATAGTTGGTGATTTACCGTGGCATAAAACTCGTCCAACTTTGATCCTCTTTGGGTCAGTTGGTTGAGTTGATGTTCTAGCGTTCGGATATCCCTTTTATCTGCGTAGTGCAGCGAAAGACAATTTTTTATTGAGAGCCAATCATTGTCGAACAAGTTGTAACTCACGAGGGCAGCGTCGGCACTGCCCCTGATCTTTTGGCGGACATGTTGCAAAATGGCCCTGTAAATAGGTTTATTTTTCACGATATCGAAGTCCTTTAAGATGCTTTCCACATTATGTACCCAGGAAACATACTGGGTAGGGCTTCCGTCAAAGACTTGAAGCTCCTTTACACAATCTGGAAGTCTACTTATTTCCTTTAGTTCGGACTCGTTGCGCGGTCCGCATAACGGAATAACCTCCGCGATCTCATTACTCACGCGTTTATCTTCTAAATTTTTTATTCGCGCTTCAAAGCCTTTTAATTGCACCAAAATAGCGTTAATCGCTCCGGTCATTTCGGTGATTGAATTATTCAATTGTTGCATTTTTATAAATTTAAAGAAGGAGGAAGGTAAAAAAGAATAGGGTGGGTTTGTAAACTGTTTATATATATTTGTTTTATTTTATTTATTCAGAATTAGATTTGGATACACCTTACCTGTATATTTTTTCAGAATACCTTTCTTGGTATATTCCTTTTTTTTTTGAAATTTCTTTTTTTTCTTTCACAATTTTTTCTATTGCTATTTATGAAATAAATTCTATTCCTTTTATTCACTTTAATTTTTTCTTTTTTTCAATAACTTTTGCACTCTTTTTTCCTATTATAAAGAGATGTCACTTTTTATTTTCCCAATTCTTTTTTATTCGTTTTTCAAAAAAAAAAAAAAAAAATATATTTTTTTCTTTCTCTTTTTTATTTTAAAATGCTTACTTTTTTTCAAAAAACATCACAAAACGTTTCTTCTTTTTTCTTTCTGAAAGAGGAAATAAAAGGGAAAAAAAAGTTATTTATTATACGTCGCGTTAAAAAGGATCAGGATTAGGAAGGCTCGTGTTAATCCCTTTTAGTTGCAAGCTTTAATATTCGCAAGCAACCTACTCGCGGCACGAAATCGCTTCACACGTAAGTTCTTTAGTCCTTTTTCGATCTCCGCCATGTTCCCATGGGTATGGTGGAAGTGGTAAGTAGCAGACATACTTTTCGCTTTCATTATTAAAATAGTGAACCATGTTCTCATGGGTACGGTCACTTTCATTCATTTTGGAATGTATTAATTAATGTATATAGCGCTGCTTCTTCCACTATCGAAGGACGAAAAGAACGAACACTTATCCTGTCCCTGCTCGGGCGCCAGTTAAGGATTCCCTGAAGGGGGATCCTAAAAAAAAGCGAACGCCGACCCCTGAGGGGTCAGCCCAACCGTCCGACTTACTGATTAAATAAAAAACAAGATTAATATTTTAAGGATCTATATTTAATTGACTGTTCTATCTCAAGTCCAAATTAACACTAAATCAATTAATTGAATCAAAGCCATATCTAAACCTAATGCATAAAACTACCTTAACCCTGGTTCCCAGATGCGTCAGCATTATTGGAGTTGCGCGTGTTGTTCAATGCGCGCGTGAAATGCATCCGGTTTAAATGCAATGAAGCAGATTTGGGCACCTGTGGGAAATTATTCGATTGTGCAGGTCATTGGCACAGGTTTCGGGTTAACGTAAGCTGCGTTGTGTTAACTTAAATAAGTAAGTAAATACATAAATAAATAAATAAATAAATAAACAAATAATAAAATAAACAAAGAAACAAATTAATAAATAATTAAATTAATAAATACTTGAATTTATAAATCAGTTTACATTAATACATAGAATATATCACAGGTAAAAAAAAATAGAATTTTTAATTTTGATTATTTAGTTCACTAACCAAATTGTTATCAGCAAGATCAAGTCGATCAAAGAATTTTGTTGTGAGTTTAATTATTCTATCTTCGATCAATTCGACATTCGCCTTTACGTGGAGATCTAAGGTGGAATGATGCCAGGGTAGATTGAGCATCATTTTTAAAACTTTATTTTGAGCAACTTGTAGTTTTTTTATATGAATTTTAGCTGCGTTTTTCCATACTGAACAACCGTACAAAAGTATTGCCTGAAATATAACCTTACAAATTATCGTTTTATTCTCGACTGAAAGTAAGGACTTCCTATTAATAAAGGGGCAGCAGTTTGGTTGCTATCTTGACTTTTTTTAGTGATTGTGAAATATGGTGATTGAATGTTAAGTTAGAATCAAAGAAAATACCAAGATATTTCACTTGATTGTCCCAAGAAACCGCTCTACCTAAAATTGCAAATTATTGCTCGGGAGATAACAAGCTTTTCTTTTTCTCGTGAAAAAGATGGCTTGTAACTTGTCAGCTTTAAGTTTGATTTTCCATCGATTGTAATATTGGTATAATATTCTCATCGCATTATTTAAGTTCGTCTCAATGTTGAGACCAAACGTATGGGAAGAAAGTATTGCAGTGTTGTCAGCAAAAATTGCTGCTTCACAGGATGGTAATTTAGGAAATTCAGAGGTATACAGGTTATACAAGGTTGGTCCAAGGACAGATCCTTGAGGGACACCAAAATCAAAATGTATTATTTCCGAAACACTTCTATTTACATGTACCATAAAACATCTACTTGAAAGAAAACTTTGAACAATTTTACACAGATAAGGTGGAAAATTGAGGGAAATCATTGTATAAATAATACCATTGTGCCAAACTGAATCGAACGCTTTTTCGATGTCTAACAATATCATTCCAGTAGATATACCTTGGAAGCGATTGCTTTTAATTAAGTTACTTATACGAAGCACTTGATGAGATGTACTGAGTTATCTCCTGAAACCAAATTGTTCATTTGGATATAAGTTGTTATCAGTTATTGTTTTAACAATTTTGTTTTTAATTATTTTCTCATATATTTTGCTGATATTGCTCAGTAAACTGATTGGTCTATAACTTTCAGTCTTAATAGGGTTTTTGCCGGCTTTGAGAATTGGTATTACCTTACCTATTTTCCAAGTAATAGGAAAATATTGCATTTTCAAGCAAGCATTTATGACGAATATAAGGAAGATTATTCCGATTTTAGGCAACATTTTTAAATATTTAACTTGATCGAGCCCACTAGATTTTCTTGATTTAAGTGAGTGAACAACTGCAGCTACTTCTTCTTGAGTTGCTAAAATATTTTGTGGTATTGTGCTACAGAATGGTTTTGGGAGAAGCTAAGAGCAAGAGCATTTGCTATTTCCAAATCCGTATAATGGATTCTTGAATCGTTTTTCAGAAAAGGAACCTGTCGATGTTTGTTTTTTACAATTTTTACAATATTCCAGAAGGGTTTTGCATTTTTCTCTAAGGAACGTAGTTTATTATTCCAGACAAGATTTCTTTTGTTTAATAATTCATAAGAGATTTGGCGATTTAAATATGTAACGTTATCACGAAAAATTGGTTGGCGATATCTTTGCCAGTTTCTTCTTTGAATGTTTCTATTTTTACTTGCGGCATATAGGAACTATATGGCAAGTTTTGCATTCGTGCAAAATTTCGAACTCGAGATTTTAATCAAACATGATATTACGATGGTAGAGAAGTCGAAAAAAGTGGGTCCCGCGATTCCGTCCGGTCTGTTTTGTCTGTCTGTCCACGCTCCTACAGCCTAAACCATTGGGTCGATTGAGTTCAAACTTGGAAGTTAAGGTTTTCAGCAGATTCGCGTTAGGCGTTTTTTTCATTTTTTTTAAGACCAAAACTAACAGTGGCCCCCATACAATTTTTTTTGGTCAAAAAATGAAAACTCGAATTTTCTCAAAAACAAACCGATAGATTTTTTTTTAAATTTTCTCTAAAATTTTATTTTTAAACTTGGCTTCTTTTCATAAGAAAAACATATTTTTGTATTGCTCAGGAAAGGTACCGCTCATAGAACCGTTATTTTGTTTCTTAATTTTCTCAGCAACTTATCAACCGATTTCAATAATTTTTTTTCTGAATAAGCTCTTATATTACCTTAACAATATTTGATTATCAAAAGTGAAATTTTTTATTGTTTGGATTTTTAAAAAAATATTGAATTTTTTTTTTTAAATTCTATATCTCAAAAACGGGTCAACATTTTTTTACGAAATTCAAATGTAGAGCGTATATTTACAATCACTAAACAACTGCATACCAAAAATATTTTTAGAACAAAATTTAAAAATTTTATATATACAAAATTAATTTAAAAAAAAAACCGCTCTAACTATTTTCAAAAAAAAAAATTGAAAAATCAAGGGTTTTTTGATTTATAAAATGGCATCTAAATTTTTGAAGACAAACTTACTTTTCAGGTAAAATTTTGAATCTTAAAATATTTTTTTTTTTAATTATTTTAACTGTATTAAATGTAACCCCCTCCCATCTCACCAGATCAAATCCTGTGCGTGAGCCCGAAAGAGCGCATTACATTGACAAAACTTTTATTATATTCAGCCCTATCATGAATTCCATCGTAATCGGAAATTTTTACGAATCCCGAAAAACTATATCATGAAATCCGTTCGTAGTGGAAAATCTCATACAATTTTGTATTACGAACGCATTTCATGATACAGTTTTTCGGGATTTGTAAAAATTCCGACTACGATGGAATTCATGATTACTATCTTTTATCCAAATTAGATAATGCATTTGGTACATATGTATGTATTGTTTATAACTATAACTATTGTAAATACCAATTGATTTCCGGGATGAGTTGTCCTAGGATGAGTTGTGTCTTGGGATGAATAGCGCGGTTTTTTTGACAAATCGAATAGCATTTAAATCTTTGAAGACAAACTTGTTTTAAAGGTATAATTTTAAATCTTATATCGGGTGATTTTTTTGAGGTTAGGATTTTCATGCATTAGTATTTGACAGATCACGCGGGATTTCAGACATGGTGTCAAAGAGAAAGATGCTCAGTATGCTTTGACATTTCATCATGAATAGACTTACTAACGAGCAACGCTTGCAAATCATTGAATTTAATTATCAAAATCAGTGTTCGGTTCGAAATGTGTTTCGCGCTTTACGTCCGATTTATGGTCTACATAATCGACTAAGTGAGCAAACAATTAATGCGATTGTGACCAAGTTTCGCACTCAGTTTACTTTATTGGACATTAAACCAACCACACGAATGCGTACAGTGCGTACAGAAGAGAATATTGCGTCTGTTTCTGAGAGTGTTGCTGAAGACCGTGAAATGTCGATTCGTCGCCGTTCGCAGCAATTGGGTTTGTGTTATTCGACCACATGGAAGATTTTACGCAAAGATCTTGGTGTAAAACCGTATAAAATACAGCTCGTGCAAGAACTGAAGCCGAACGATCTGCCACAACGTCGAATTTTCAGTGAATGGGCCCTAGAAAAGTTGGCAGAAAATCCGCTTTTTTATCGACAAATTTTGTTCAGCGATGAGGCTCATTTCTGGTTGAATGGCTACGTAAATAAGAAAAATTGCCGCATTTGGAGTGAAGAGCAACCAGAAGCCGTTCAAGAACTGCCCATGCATCCCGAAAAATGCACTGTTTGGTGTGGTTTGTACGCTGGTGGAATCATTGGACCGTATTTTTTCAAAGATGCTGTTGGACGCAACGTTACGGTGAATGGCGATCGCTATCGTTCAATGCTAACAAACTTTTTGTTGCCAAAAATGGAAGAACTGAACTTGGTTGACATGTGGTTTCAACAAGATGGCGCTACATGCCACACAGTTCGCGATTCTATGGCCATTTTGAGGGAAAACTTCGGAGAACAATTCATCTCAAGGAATGGACCGGTAAGTTGGCCACCAAGATCATGCGATTTGACGCCTTTAGACTATTTTTTGTGGGGCTACGTCAAGTCTAAAGTCTACACAAATAAGCCAGCAACTATTCCAGCTTTGGAAGACAACATTTCCGAAGAAATTCGGGCTATTCCGGCCGAAATGCTCGAAAAAGTTACCCAAAATTGGACTTTCCGAATGGACCACCTAAGACGCAGCCGCGGTCAACATTTAAATGGAATTATCTTCAAAGAAGCTCTTAAAAAATCACCCGATATATGTAGGTGCTTTTTTAAACAGACTCTTTGCATACAGGAGCAAGTTCGTGCGACCCAGTCGTGCATTTTATTTATACCTAAGTTCCAATATATACGGCGAAAAACTTTGGTGAAATGGTTTTTTATTAGCTTTTGGAACAGATCGATTAACAGACGCAATGATGTCTTGAGTAAAGTTATGCACAATGTTATCAACATTATTGCTGCTTACACTTTCTAGACCAGTAGGCATATTTCGAAGTTTACTTTTTAAAATTGATAATGTTATAGAAAAGTCCAATCGGTACCTATGTTTTTTGTAAAAGAAATAAAAACTTTCAAAAAATGTTGCTAAAATGTATGTTTTTGACTCAAAATGCCTAGAACAAAAATAGATATTGAAATAAAACTTATTTTATGTTGTTGCTAACTTTTAGTAAATAATGTTTTAGAAAAAAATCAATTTTTTTTTTATATATAACGAAAACCTTTAAAAACGACAAAAAACTGATAAAAAATGGCTTTAAATTTTCGACTCAAGTGTTATGAGGACAAAGAAAGATATTGATGTCAAATTCGTCACACATGTCACACAAAACATTGTAATTAATGTTTTGTTGAAGTTTTAGAAAAATCGACTTTACGGGTGCGAATGGAAAGTTATCAGTGGAAAGTTATCAGCATCCCAGCCTTTTTTCTTTCTTAGAAAGGAACCAAAATAGATATTAATTGTTTGATTTTTTTTGGGAACTAAATATCCACGTTCTTTATGTAAAATTGACATTTAACTAAGATGGAAATGTCCAAAAGTCGTTCCTTTTATCTAATCTCGATAATATTTTAATGAAATCGGACATATGTACATCTTACTTAATATACCAACATAATTTTATATTTCAATCATATTTAAGCTTCATCCTTAATTCAAACCCGTACATATATTTCCAACATCCTACATTTGAACTTAATATTTTTATACCTTCATCCCAAAACCGACATAATCAATTTAAAAATGTCATTTTGATTATTATCTTAAAACCCATGAATTTGAAAAAGTCATTTACTTCCTTTGCTTCTTTATATGGATGTAAATTATACCGTCCCTTCCGTTTTGACTGAATGTCCTTATTTGAAACTTCCAAAAACCAAAACAAAATCCAATATCCACAAAAATAGATTTTGTATGAAATGTAAATATTTAAATGTATTCAAAAATAAATTGCAATGTCAATCAAAGCAAAAAAGTCTTTCTTTTGAAGCAAATCCCACAAAATATACTCTTGAACCATTTTCTCATTCATCACCCATGAGCCATGAAGCTTCGCTTCTGTTGGATTCTCTCTTTTCTGAAACAAAAACTCTCATACAAAAATCAATCTTAGATGTCCTTCATTTGGGGTTTTGTTTAAAAAAAGAAAAATTATTCTTTGACACTCTTTTTACTTCTTTATTTTTGAATGAACAGAAAATGAAAGAAAACAATCAGAAAAAATATTCAAGGATAGGTACAACAGATAGCCAACGGGCAGATGCGTTGAATGCAACCTTCATTCCGGACTCAGGAGTCATTTTACGTCTTACAACTCACATATCCTTTTCAAAGGATGAAGGAAATTCTTGTGTAGCATCATCAAGCTTATAAAAATGCTATAACGTGTGTATCCTAAAATATGAAGTCCTGATATAAAAGACAACAATGTTGAAATAAACCTTCTGCGAAAAAGTGACGATGTCTTGCTCAAAATCCTTCACACCCCCTCAACCTTTCCCCAACGCAAAACCCCCACATACTTTTTCGCTTATAAATATGGCCACTCGTTCATACAATTGCTGTAAATATTTGCATAACTGAATAAATTGCAACATCCCTGTGGCGTTACATTTAAACGGCATGAGACGCAACGCTACGCGACGACAACGTTAACACACTGAATTCATATATTGTATTCGAAATACCACCGAGCGATGACGAGCGATACAGTTACAGTTACAGCAAACGCAAGGGAAGGATGAATATTTGACTGAGCTCAGAACTGTGTGATGAGGATTAAAATGGCTTGAGGACACAATAAGGAAGATTTTATTCTTTTTTTTTCTTTGCACCGAATTCAAGGCGTGATGTGTGATAGCTTGGGGGCTTTTCCTTCATCCTCATTTCCTAGGACTCCTGTGGTTTTTATTGCCGAGTCGGGTATTATGCTATAGAGAGATGAATGGCATGGAGTTGGAGCTGAAGCTGGATCGATTTGGGATGCGCATGATGTTAGACCACATTTCGATATAAGGATATCTATCAATGCTCCGTTATATAAATGCATCGATTTTAATCAAGTACACCAGGGGGGGTTCCGTTTGACAGAGAAATTGCCCATATTATATGGGATTGCATTGAGAATTTATTGTTGTAAGGATATACGAACATTTGAACATTAAAGCGAGTCTGTATGGTCAATCCCTTTTTCACTCTCAATAAAATCAACTGTTATTTTGTCCTTCATTAGATTACAACAACAACAGATTCGATGCCGCATAAAGTGCGCCATTAGGCGATTTTTTTATCAATTTAATTAATCGATCGCCCCATAAAAGGCATAGCTCAAAAAACTTTTTTTTTGCGTGTAAATAATCGCATGGCGTAGCTTTTGACTGGTGGTTGTAGGTAACCAAAACTCATTAAGGACGAAAATATTGTAAGAACTGAATTTTCTGTCACGGTCCGGGCGTCACGAAAAGGTGAAATTTATTCGTCATTTAGAGTAGAGACGCGTTTATAATCATATAACCGTATGCTGATGGCAATAATTTAAGTTGGAACTCGAATGGCAGGAGTGGCAAAAGGCAACAATTGGCATGACAGGGTGGGTGGCCAGGCCATCAAGGCGAAGGCTATATCCATCAACAGAGTTAAACAATCACGAAAGGAAAAGTCAACTTATGTAGCTGCACGTAGCAAAGGACGATGGAGTTTTATGGCCTTGTGGATTAAAACCCAGCTGTGGAATCGAAATAAGGGACTACGTTGATTGTTGTTTTTTTTTTTTTTGTTTTTGGCAGGTGGTGGGTACTTTTGTTTCGCTCTTAATTTTCCGTTGTGTTATTTGATTTCGATTGCGCGTTTCGATGAACTTTTGTAATTAAAAAATCAGCAATTAGCGATGTGTTTTTTTATTTGTTTGTTCTTTTAATGTGTTGCTGCATGAAGTGAATTAATTAATATTTAATGAAGAAGAAAATGCTTTTTAATGGTCCTCTGAATATAGATATAAAGTATAGTAGGTATAGATATTGTGTATACGTTGTATTTTGTGTTTTAAGAGAATGCAATCTTTATCAATCATCTGTAATCTGTAATTGGATTTCAACTTAACGATTGCAATCATTGAATTCACTTTGGGAATGGGACTCAAAAAATAGCACAAATCATTTGATTCCAATAAGATTGCAATCATATTTTTCCTTCAAAACATAACTGTAATTATTTGATTGGAATTCCCAAAAGAAATTATTGTAAATGACAATTTTTGACATCATTTCGTTGTCCCTAGCATCAAAAGCAAGGAATTTTAGAGAGGTTTCTGTGTGCGCGACGCGACGCGACGTACCGTACGTTCCGGATACCATTTTTTGTCGTCCATATCTCAAGAACCAGTAGAGATCAGGGATGCCACTTTACTGCAATAAATCTACTGCACATTTCCCAAAATCTAAATCTACTGCCACTAAATTCAATCTACTGCACTTTTTTTATTTTTAATAAACCTTTTTTTTTTGAACAGCTGTCCAAAAACGTAATACTCGTATATATACAAAACAGAGACTGGAATGCGACCCACACTGATAACCTCCCATCCCGTCTGTCGATTTGTATTACTTAAAAGTTTGTGTAGGTTTTCGTGTTTTGTTAAAAAATTTGTCAGATAAATTATTCTTAAAAAAATTAAAAATTACTAACAATATTTTGCATATGATGAAATAGTTTAATTTCAAAATCTATTTTTGTCGAAAACCGATTTGTAGTCGAAAACCAATTTTACTAATTTTAGTAGCATTTCTTAAAAGTTTTTATTTCTTGTATAAACAAATACAAATTGGATGAATGAAACTAATTTAAAGTCAATATCTTCTATTGTTCACGAGATATCGAAAAAATTAATTTTTAACAATTTTGCGTACTGTTTCTTGTAGATTCTATTTTTGTTATGAAAAAAGGACTGTTGGATTTTTATAAAAAAATTATTAAAAAAAACAATATTTTCTATGGGTTAAAATAAGTTAAAAGTTAATATTTTTAATTTTTGAATAGATATTTGAATCGAAAGTAAATTTTTACCAAGTTTTAATATTGTTTTTTTTTTGTAGGTTTTTATTTTTTGTCAATTTGATTCGTCTCAAAATTTAACCGAATGTTGAAAACAATATTTTTCATAAAACTAAAGTAATTTAAAGCCAATATCCCAAGTTTTTAAAAAGAGATTTGAGTCAAAAATCAATTTTTACGAACTTTTAGTAATTTTTTTTTAGGTTTTTTGTTTTTTAAAACTGTAGATTCGATTTTACTCAAAATTTTACTAAATGTTGAAAACAATATTTCTTATAAGACAAAATTAGTTTGAAGCCATAATCTCAAGTTTTTGAAAAGATATTTGAGTCGAAAATCAATTTTTACGAACTTTGAGTAATGTTTTTTTAGGATTTTATTTTTATAAAAAAAATCTGTCGATTCGATTTTACTCAAAATTTTACCAGATGTCAAAAACGTTATTCTTCGTTGCACAAAATTATTTTGGAGCTAAAATCATTTCTTGTTCGTAAAATATTCGAGTTGACAGTTTTTTTCAGTTTTTTTGATTTATAAAAAAAACCGTTTATTGGATTTTTTCCAAAAATATATTTAATTGGTATCACATAAATATACATAATTTAAAATTTAATTCAAGTCTCTAGTGTTAGTGGTTCGTGACTTACGTTCACACACACTCACAGACATATCTCTAAAAATCTTTTATTTCGACCCTAGGGAACTTGAAACGTGGAGAAAAGTCAACATTTTCAATTCGACAAATCGGACCGATTACAATAACTGGGGAAGTTAATAAATGTTGTTTTACAGACAATAACACCAAAAAATGCAAAAAGGATTTTCAAAAAATATACGAAATTGGAGAACTTTATCTAAAAATCACAATTTTAGTTAATAAACATTCAAATAATGAAAGCCAATTGTGAAACAACCAAAAGCTGTTGTATTAAAATATTTTGTTCTTCTTATATTTGGTTTTAGTTGATAAATTGTATTTAAACTACGATGAACGAGTAGAAAATGCTCTTAAATCACTCTTTCGCATTTGAAAGTACCTACATATGTACAATATACATATTTCATTGAAACCCTACTCAAAACATAAATCCTTTAAGAATAATTCCTTAATACTTGTCAGCACCTTGTTCAACATAGCTCGTGTTCCCTCTTTATATGGCATTGGCGTGGCATTTACCTAACCTATAGAGCGTTGGTTGTGTTTTGGTTCAATTCTTATAAGTTAAGCCACCCCATTGTTTTATATATGTATATTATTTCTTTGAAATCCTTTAAATGTTACAAACTAATAACACGTATAGAATCTACGTCCAACGTATGTACTATGTGTATATGGGGGGAAGGTATATGACAAGTTACGTAACATCTATAGATACTAAGTATATGGCAGGATATGAAAGGAACACGTGCATCGTACATTCAATTCCCATTGAGTTTGAATTTTTTGTTTTGTCTTTATCCAGATATAGCAAAACTAGGGAGCCTTTCCAGTATGGTTTTGTCCCTAGAGACTTTCTGTAAGGGTTTGGTTTTTTTGTATCCTTTTTTGTAGGCAAAACATATATTTTCTATATTGCGTATTATTGACTATTTTATTGGTTCACGTTTTACATGTAGGTAGACATCATATACATATACAGGCAAAATTGTAGAGAGTTTAATAATGAGACAGTGATTAAGGACGTGACAACTCACGTATTTTTTGTTCTACGTTGAGCATGCGTTATAAAGGTCAAACGTAAGAGATTTAATATTGAAAATATTAACGACTGTCAAGTTAGCACTACATTTTTCGAAATTAAAAAAACTGAGTATGCAGTTTATTATACCTTTTTTTTTGTTGTAAATTAGTTGTGGAAAAAAAATTGTAGCTCGACGATTTTTCAAAAAAGTAGTATGTAGTGCTAGGTTGATATCAAGTTAGCACTACACTTTTTGATTTTGTTAAAACTAAGTACGCAATTAGTTGATAATTATTTGTTGTTAATTAGTTGTGGAAAGAAAAAAAAATCAAAAAATTTGTTTTACTTTGATTTTTTAAAAAAAGGGGTATGCAGTGCTAACTTGACACCGTGAGTCCAGGCATAAAACAAGAAATTCGAAAATGTAACGATGCACTTAATTGTAGCTTTTTTGTTTAAAATTAGTTGTGGAAAGAAAAAAATTCCAAAAATTTTGTTTACTTTGATTTTTTTAAAAAAGGGGGTATGTACTGCTAACTTGACACCGCCGTGAGTCCAGGCACAAAACAAGAAAAAACTGTTTTTGGCCTATCCCCTCTTTTTTCGAAAATCGATTTTTTGAAATTATTCCAGGTTTTTCTAGTTGTTCTGAACATTGATCCAAATTTTTGGACCTCTATAATCTAAATTTCAAAAATTCTTACCCCCTTTTTTCGAAATTCCAACTTTTTATATTTTTTAGATTCTAAAAAGTGTTCTAACCATTGTTCCAAAAACTAAGAGTCGTGAAATGTATATTTTAAAAGATAATGCAAAATACATCTCTCCATTTTTTTTAAACCCTACAGCATAATAATTCGTGAATAAGCACATGTACATTAACCAAAAATTGGTTTATAAACTATTATTTACGCTAATGGTCGAACTTTCAAAAAAATCTCAATATCTTTTAATTTTGTAAACATTATTTTAGCTCCCCTTTTTCAAAAATCAAAAATTAAAAAATGTTGCAAGTTAAACCATATTTCCTCCAGTTCGTGTCCAAATTTCATCAAAAACTGTAATCAAATATAGGTAAAGGTGCACACCAACAAGAAAATAATATATCCCCTTCCTAGTGCCCCCCCTTTGAAAGAATTTAAAATTTTAAGCCAAAGCTTTATACTTTCAGCAAAGATTCTATAAGATTCTGACCTTAACAAAACCATACTGTTCAAAAATAAAGATAATAAGTCCAAATATCATTTCACACTGTACCATTCTGTAAACAAAAAAGCTACAATTAATTGCATCGTTACATTTTCGAATTTCTTGTTTTATGCCTGGACTCACGGTGTCAAGTTAGCACTACATACCCCTTTTTAAAAAAAATCAAAGTAAACAAAATTTTTGGAATTTTTTTCTTTCCACAACTAATTAACAACAAATAATTATCAACTAATTGCGTACTTAGTTTTAACAAAATCAAAAAGTGTAGTGCTAACTTGATATGTAGTGCACTACATACCACTTTTTTGAAAAATCTTCGAGCTACAAATTTTTTTTTCCACAACTAATTAACAACAAAAAAGCTACAATTAATTTTTTAAATTTTGAAAAATGTAGTGCTAACTTGACAGTCGTAAAATATTAAGTACTTGAGTTTAGGGTTTTCTCCTTTTCCATGATTCAACTCAAAAATTTTTGAGATTATGGCTTCAAACTTATTTCATCTTATAAGAAATATTGTTTTCAACATTCGAATTAACAGTATTTTTACTAAAAAGAAAAACCTAAAAAAAAAATTAGTAAAAGTTGGTAAAAAATTGTTTTCGACTCAAATATCTTTTCAAAACTTTGAGATATTGGCTTTAAACTACTTTTATCTTTCAAAAAATATTGTTGTCAACATTCAGTAAAATTTTGAGAAAAATCGAATTGACAGTTTTTTTTTTACAAAAAATAAAAACCTAAAAAAAAAACAATACTAAAACTTCGTAAAAATGTACCTTCGACTCAAGTATAGCTTTTTAAAAATCACAAATATTGCCTTTAAACTTATTTTATTTCGCAGAAAATATTGTTTTCGATATTCAGTAATTTTTTTATAAAAATCCAACAGTCCGTTTTTTCATGAAAAGATAAAATCTACAAAAAATAGTACGCAAATTTGGTAAAAATTGATACATATACACAAACTTTTAAGCAAGACAAATTGACAGACGGGATGGGAAGTTATCAGTGTGGGTCGCATCCCAGCCTCTTTTTTTTTTTTTTTAACCGGACACAGTCTAGTCTAATAGGAAAGCAACCACGAGACTAGGCGTATTCTCAAATGACGTTTGCAGAATGGACGAGGAAGAGGAAGAAACAGTTCTTCATCTTCTCTGCACATGCCCTGCTCTGGCTCGAAAACGCAAGAATTGCCTAGGAGAATTATTCTTTAACGATCTAAACGATCTAAATCATATCAGCATAATCATCCTCTCACGTTTCGTAAGGGACTCAAACTGGTTCCATTGAGCTTAGGAGGAAGCCTTAAGATTCATGTGGTATCACAATGGGCCATTAAATTGGCCTAAGTGTGTCCTTTTCCATCTTGGACAGCCACTATAACCTAACCTAACCTACTTTACGTTCTGAGAGAAATTGTGACTTTAATCTCATGTAAATTAGATTTTTTAACCTCTGTATTAAAATCGAAGTTTATTAAAAAGAAAAAAAAATATGTAAATAACTTACAACTAAAAACCATTGTTGTTTTGTCATAAAACTGACACATTGTGTTTCATGTAATTTGAATAAGAGTCTTTTCTCGCATACATCATAAAATACGTCCAGATCAGCACAATAATTATTACCCACCAGCATGCATCATGTCCTTATTATTATGTATATTATTATTTTTGTTGACCTCTCGAAACAGTCAAACAACAGTGGCCGCTGCAGTGGCATCTCTCATTACAACAATTTATTCCCATTAAATATTCGTTATTTTTGTAATAAATTGCCGCAACTGAATTTTGTTTTTTGGTAAAAACGGGGACCGACAGAAGGATGATATATAATTTATGTCGTGGCAGGATAATTGAATAATCTCAAACTCTCCAGAAATAAAATATGAACATAATCCAATAAACAAAAAATACCAAAAAATAAAAAAAAACATTTTAAATGAATAGACCGCGCGCCGCGCTGCGCCGCACCGAACAACGATGGAACGTAATGAATTTTATTTACTGCCAAACTGAAATTTGCATATTTTTATACCAAAAAAGGCGGAAATTATCATCATAAAGCTTCCTCTGTAAATTTTGTCCTCTTTTTTTTATATTCTCTGAATTATCCTAACCTTGATGTATTCAGAAATGTCCCCAAACCACAAAACCCTCTAACGACAAACTTGAAATTTACCCTTTTTTTTGAGATTCAATTTTGTATTTTTTATTATTTTTTAAAGTCGTTCTTTGTTGTTGTTGTGTTGTGTTGTATGGTTGTTATTGCTATTTTAAAATTTTGTATTGCAAGTAAAAAGAGGATTAACCCCTTTTGCAAGGATATAACACACAACATGCATCCTTTTAGCCAGAAATACAATTTTCCGGTTGTTTAGTTAGTGATTACTTGGATAGAAGCCAATATGGTGAGCGGCGCGGCGGTAGCGTGGGTTGCATGTTATCCTAGGCTCATCCTTATATTTCACGTCATCATCATCATCAACAACAACAACATCCTCATCATCCATGGAGATAGGATATATCCTTGTAGTCGAAGCACTGAATTGTTGGAAGGACTTTAGCAAAACAAAACGACGTAATTTAACAAAACTTTTCGAATATCCTCGCCGAAAACGATGCTGTACTACGATGTTCTTGTCACGGACCGGGGCGAACGCAAAAACTAAAAAAAAACTTCCTCTTTCCTGGGCAAACATTTTCTACCGCAAAGAAGGGTTACAACAACTCAACCTCACTGCCCCCAGACGAGGCGGTTCGTTTGACATTCAGCCAAAAAGGCACACGAAATGCGATTAACTTGGCAGCATTAGATGAGTGTCCTGACTGTCTGTCTGTCTATCAATCCGCTTATATACATGAGGCTTAAATAGACCTTTACATGTCATCGACAGCGCCGTCATGCGAGCCATGCATCCATCACACGAAATGAATGTTAAGTCATAAAAATTTGGATTTAAAACACCAACAACAAAAACATATAATGCATTTATTTTCGAGGAATGAATAACCATAAATGTAAAAACTCCCCTTTTTTGAACTCAGAACACCATAAAAGCTTTACAGCTGCATCAGGGACGTTGCCGGTATAAGTGGGTGGTTCTAGTTTCCGCATCTCGCTTCATAAAGAACGAAAGCGGATCAATAAATCTCACCCAATCCTCCTCTGGACGGGATTTTATGAGTGTTTAGGGACGATTTTGTATTTTTATGTTGGTGAATTTATCGCCTTTAAAATGTAGACCACCACAGCGGAGACGGCATGCAGCGGCAGGATTAAGTTCGATAGAAAAGGGGGACAAACCAAAAAGCGCATTAATTATGAAGTGGCATCCTTTTTTGGAAAAAAAAAATGCGGCCAGAATATCTACCTCGTTTTCTGATGATATCCTTTTATTTATATTTTTGTATGAAGAGACAACGAAATTAAAAGGCAAACATCCTTTTTTCTGTTTTCTTTTTGCGGTACCTATGGCCATTGCCCTCGAAAGCTACTTGAATTTTATTGAAGAAACCGAAGAGAATGAGTTCGGTGATTGAAAAATAAGACAGGAAAGAAAACGACTTCTCGCCACTTTCATTCATTTTAAAAGGGGTCGAGGATATGATAGAGGAGGGGAGGGGGGTTGAAATATTTGAAGAGTCGCAGACGTTTTCAATTCAATTTCAGAAGGATTTCCATAATTCAATTTAACGAAGAACAAGAAGCAGCGAAAAAAAAAAGAAAAATTTAAACTTGAAGTTGAAATGGAATGCAAAAACCTTTTTCTTTTTGTTTCGTCTCTCTTTTGGGGTTTTTTGAAGTTTATAATAAATTGAATTTTGAGAGCTTACGAAAATTTTGAATTTTGCTGCGGGTTTCAGAACGTTTATTCTATAATTTACTGGTCACGGTTTGCTTATAACGTGTTGTGGATGAAAACAAAAAAATACTTACACAGCACACTGTCAGGTTTTTTTTAAGAAGAATCTCATTTTAAAATAAGAAACATTAATAATTTATGGTTTTAATAAAATAAAATAAAATTAATTAAACTGGTGGTCTTATGAAGTAGACATATTTATGCTTTTAATACCATCAAAATTTAAGATAAAATTTTAATGTGAATTAAGTGAAGACAATTTTGTCCACAATATTTTTTGACACTTAAGATTAAAGTACTAAAATCATATTATGTAGGTTCTTGAAAAAAAAAAGAAAAGTAAAAATATAGAAGTTCAACTCTACGTTGGCCGCATATCAATAGTTACATGGGGCGTATACGCCAGTTTTTATTAAACATTTTAACAGGTAAAAACACGGTTTTTATAAAGTGTGTTTGATAAAAACGCTTATTTTTATTTGAATACCAATATTATTGATGTTTGCTAAAAAACGAAGAATTTTACTTACGAAGTTTGAACCTGTTACTGGGCTCAAACATTTAATATAATAAAAGTTTTTTTGTATTTATTAAAGTCGAATGAATTGACTTCACATCTTTGTCGATATACAATTTTATACAAAACTTTCCATTGTTATCTCATTTTCTATTACACTGTTAAACAAGGTTTTCTTACTGGCAAAAAAATTGCATATTTCCAATGGGTTTTTATATGATGAAATAGTTTGATTTCAAAATCTATTTTAGTTAACGAGATTTTTATAGTCGAAAACCAATTTCACCCAATTTTAGTAGCATTTCTTAAAAGTTTTTTTTTTTTCTTATGGATTAATGAAATGAATTTGAAGTCAATATATTCTATTGTTCACGAGATTTCGAGAACCGAACATCAATTTTTACCAAATTTGCGTACTATTTTTTGTAGAATTTAATTTTTATGAAAAACAACGTCGAAAACAATATTTTTTGTGAGAAAAAATTAGTTTGATGCCAATATTTTTAATTTTTGAAAAGATATTTGAGTCGAAAGTAAATTTTTACCAAGTTTTAACATTGTTTTTTTAAGTTCTTATATTTTGTAGAAAACTGTCAATTCGATTTTTCTCAAAATTTTATAGAATGTTTGAGACAATATTTTTTATAAAATAAAATTAATTTGAAGCCTAAATCTCAAATTTTTGAAAGAATATTTGAGTCAAGAATCAATTTTTACGAACTTTGGAGATAAAATCATTTTTTCTTCGTTAAATATTCGAGGTGAAAAATATTTTTTTTCAGTGTTTTTGATTTATAAAAAAAACGTTAGTTGGAATTTTTTCCAAAAATGTATTTGTTTGGTATCATGTCATAATATATAATATAAGATTTAATTCAAGTCGCTAGCGTTATTGGTTCTGGAGATATTTTGGGTTAACCAAAATGTTCAACTTTTTTTTTAAATTGCTATGGTAAAAAAAAACCACCCACATCATGACATGACGAAAAAAAATTCGCGAACGTGCTGACGTATGGACATACGCACGCACAGACATGTCTCTAAAAATCTTTTATTTCAACTCTAGGGACTTTAAAACTTCGATAAATGTCAAAATGTTTAATTCGTCAAATCGGACCGATTACAATAACTTCCTATTTGGTGTTAATAAAAGAAATTAAGTAAAATAAAACTCATGACTGGATCGCACGAAGTTGCCCCTGTATTTAAAAATTTCAAAATATACCTGCAAATAAGTTTCTTTTCAAAAATTTAAATGCCATTTGATTTCTCAATAAAACCTTTATTTTTTTATTTTTTTTTTGAAAATCGTAAGAGCGTTTTGTTTTTAAATTAATTTTTTTATATGCATTCTTCAATTTTAGTTTAAAAATATTTTAGGTTTTTACGTTATAATATTTTACGTTTCACATTTCCATTTCGCAATAAATTAACGATCCATTTTTGAGATATCGAATTTTGAAAAAAAAAAAAAAATGTTTTATGTTTTTAAAAATCGAAAGTGTAGAATTTGACATGATCAAGCAACGTTTCATCAAATATTATAAAGACAGACCTTGTTCGGAAACAAAAATTATTGGGGTCGGTTCAATAAATTTTAAGAAAACTTAAAAACAAAATAACTCTTCTGAAGTAATACAAAAATATTGTTTTTTTTACATTGAAAGAAGCCAAATTAGGAAAGTTTAAAAAAAAAATATATCGATTCGTCTTTGAGTAAATTCCAGTTTTCGATTTTTGACCAAAAAATTTGTATGGGGACTACTTTTATTTTAACCCTTTCGGTACGCGAGTGGTACAGAACAAAGAATATTTATATATAAACGTACCACTCGCGTCCTGAAAGGATTAAGTCTAACAAAATAAAAAAAATAAATTAGGTGGCGCAACAGTCCGTAGAGAACCAGGGCCTAGTGACTTACAACTCTCAACCATTCCTGTGTGCGAGTAATGTTGTCAGGGATGGAGGGGACCTATAATTTATATGCCGAATCCGAACGGCTAATTTTGAGAAAGCACTTTTTCATGACAAGAATTACTCTTGGAGAATTTGTCAATTCCTCGCAAGAGGCAGTACCCGTGAAAACTCTTTTTTTTTAATTAAGGTGGCACAGGCAGGGATTGAACCCAAGACCTCTCGCATGACAGTCCAACGCACTAACCATCATGCCACGGGTACTACATTAAGTCTAACAAAAAATAAAAAAAAAACATAATTTCCAAATGTGAAGTCAATCGATCCAATGGTTTTCATTTTAGGGGCGAAGACAGACAGACGGGATCGGAGGATCTACTTTTTTCGACTGCTCTACTATGTCATATTTGATTTAAATCTCAAGTTTGAAATTTTTTACAAATGCAATACTTTGCGATTTAAGTAAAATTGCAAACAAAAATTAGTTGACAGATTGTCTTATAAAAATAAAACTCACGTCTAGGTCCCCGAACTTAGGACTATATGCAAAGGGTCTATTTATAAAAACTACATGTATTTAAAAATTTGTAAAAAACATGAGGAATTCTTCCTCTTCATCGGTTTCACGCTCGTTGTCAATGACACTCCATTTGTTAGCTCTTTAGAGAAAGCTAATCTCTTTGCTAAACAGTTCGCCGCCAATTCTACGCTCCCAGTGAGTGTTATGACTCCGTCTGTACTTGAGCGAGTAAGTGATTCTATGGGACCAATCTTTTTTCTCACTCGTATTGTGGCAAGAGTCCTTAGAAGCCTAAACACACATAAATCCACTGGTCCGGATGGTATCCCTGCTATTGTTTTGAAGAGGTGTTCTTCAACGCTGGAAAAACCACTGCGTAAGCTTCTTCATCTGTCCTACTCTTCAGGTCTCGTTCCGAGAGGATGGAAAACTGCATTTGTCCAGCCCATTCCCAAAAAAGGCGAATCTTCCTCACCCTCTAATTACCGACCGATTGCGCTTACGTCCCTTCTTTCCAAGGTCATGGAAACGCTGATTAATTATCAGCTCAAGAAATATCTTGAAGATCGAAAGCTTCCTAATGACCGTCAGTACGGCTTTCGAAGCAATAGGTTCACTGGTGATCTCATGGTTCATCTCTCACCGAACAGTGGAGCAAATCTTTACAAGATTAAGTAAGTAAGATTATTGCACTTGATATTTCAAAAGCATTTGATAGGGTTTGGCATCAGGCTTTCTTATCGAAAATGCGTGGTTTCGGTTTTCATGAATCCATGCTTCATTGGATTAGTAATTACCTTTCGGATCGTTCGATACAAGTAGTATTGGATGGATTCAAGTCTGAATTCCATAAATTAAATGCTGGTGTGCCCCAGGGCGCTGTTCTATCTTCAACACTCTTTCTCATTTTTATTAATGATCTCCTGTCTGCAACATCTAATCCAATACATTGTTTCGCTGACGATAGTAGTCCTAGCTTTTCATATTCGTTTTCAGACTCACATCCCTCTTCTTCGGATGTGGAACTGCAACTACAAAATATGATAAGCTCATTAAATTCCGACCTAAACAGCATTGTTCAATGGGGATTAAAAAACCGCGTGGAATTTAATGCTTCGAAAACGCAATGCTGTCTTGTATTGTTAAAGCGAGATATACCCCCATTGCCATTATGCATGGATGGCACTTGCATCAATGAGACTGAACACCTCGATATTCTCGGTATGTGTGTCACCAACCACCTCTTGTGGAATGGTCACATACGCGATGTCGCCAAAAATGCCGCAAGGTGTTTCGGTTTCCTTAGGCGATGCAATAAATATTTCACCCCTTCTGATCTGGCTGTTATCTACAAGACTTACATACGTCCAAAGCTTGAGTATTACTCCCATCTCTGGGCTGGTGCTCCTGCTGGTGCAACTCACTTAAGCCTCTTGGATAGTATTGAACGTAGAGCATTTAAATTGATAGATGATAATATCATCATAAGTTCATTTATTTCGCTATAACATCGTCGTAAGGTCTTTTGTCTGACCCTTTTTTACTGTTATTTTAATAGCTTATGCTCTAGTGAAATAGCCAGCATTCTCCCCTTAAACAGTTCAACCGTAATACTCGCGCTTCTAGAAATGCTCATCAGTACCTATACCCTCGAGCCCAACTTTGGCCGTACTGTCAAATACAGAGATTCGTTCTTTAGCCGTACTATGCGAATGTGGAATGCCTTACTACACTCTGTCTTTCCTAGTCATTGCAATGTTCAGGAATTCAAAACCAATGTGCACTGACATCTCCTTTTAAACCCTCTCTCCTCTTCCTAGTGCTCACACTGTGCCTCTGCATAATAAGGGTAGTAATATCCCCTTGAGTGTGTGCTTATTATATAAAAAAAAACATATTTTTAGAAAATCAAAAACAAATTAGACATTTTAGATTAGATCATTAAATATTATTTAGGCAACGTAAGAGCCTATTCAGAAAAATATTTAAAATGGTTTATTAGTTAATACAAAAATTATTTTCTTATCATTGTTCTTAAGAGGAATGGGGGAGAACCTTCTGGAGCTTTTATTTTTGATATTGAAAAATGTCTAGTTAAGAACAAAAATTTCATATAAATCTAACTGTCCGTTCTGAGCACATCCAAATTTTCGATTGTTAACTATAAAGTTGGTAGGGGACTATTGTTAATTTTTGTCTAAAATAAATGAAAACAAAACGTCTTACATAAATCTGCTTAAAACCTTAATTTCCCAGTTTGAACTTAATCGACTACCATCGTATAATGTCATGTTTGATTTATATCTTAAGTTCAAAATGTTTAACGGATGCAATATTTGTCATATACTTTCTATATGCCACAAGTAAAAATCCTTTTTGTCTATAACAATTCAGAGCTTGTACGCATATAAAAGCTTTTTTTAAGTCACATATTTCGACATGTCCTTCAGTTGGTTCCTTATATTTTTTCGGAATGACTTATCTGTTTCTTCTCAAATGTTTCTTACAAAGAATCTTAATGTTAGTCCTTTCCATGTGAAATTCTCGTTGATTAAAGAACACACTTTCTTTATTTTGTACCTACCTTTTTTTTAAATCAAACCATTACACAAAATTCTTATCATATTCTCATCATTCCACATATGCCCTTAGTTACCGTATTTGTTCAGTGAATTATTTACGGAAAGGTACTCTTCTATTATATTGTAATGAATGAATATGAAAATGATTTCTGTTTATATTACGGCCATATTATTATTATTATCCATATCCATGACCTGAATCTTAATGTGTTTTTGTCCATGATTTCTTTTGTTTGAAAAATTCTATAACGTAAAGACCAAACTTACAAACAAAAATGTTAGTAAGAGTTTTTGTTTTTATTTATCTAAGCCATACAATATCATCTTCGCTTCTATGAATTTATATTTTGATGGACAGAATGTAAACAACAATAATTTAAAGCCCAAGGGTTTCATATTTTTTGTACCTACTACATATACAGTATTTCCCGCTTAATTGCAATGACCATTTTTTGTCAGATTTTTCGGTCAATTATCCGGGTGGTTTAATTAGCGAAACCCGTATAACTGCACGAGTAGGTCAACTGAAAAATAAAATATTCATCCCAGAAATTTACTCTATAAGCATTTCAGTGTCAACTTAATTTCGGCGTTTGTTAGTTCGCCATTACATGATATGTTATGTCACCACATGCCAAATAAGCAATCCTCAAGAGCGTTATCTATGACCACGAGATCATTTTCCGGCTGCTTTTCTTCTTGGATGAAGCCTGCCTTTAAAAAAAGAACTTGCAAATGTAGGTTTAGTATTAAAATATTTCCAATATTAACTTTCTAAAACAATTTCTTATAGTAGAAGGTGTTATAAGTCACAAACAATTTTCGCTTATGTGCATTGCTTGCAAAGATGTGATGGACTTCGAAAATACTACTTCAATAGTCTTGCCTCGTTCGATGACTGTAATTTGTTTCCTTATTATATTTTGCTGATAGTAAGCTTTGAAACAATAAAGAATTGGTCAAGGGGCTGAATGATGGACGTTGTATTTGTGGATACAAACTGCACGTTTATATTTTTTAAATCGTCCAACTTCTTATGACAGGCAGCATTGTCGACAAAAAGAATTATTTGTCTGTTCTGCATTATCATTTCTTCCTCAAATTTATATAAAATTTGGACCCATAAATGTTGGGTCATCCGTGCCTTTTTGTTGGAGAAATATTGCAAAGGTACAACCTTATTTTTAAAACACTTTGGCGTTTTGGTTTTTCCAACCACAATCATTTTTTTGCCCGTCCAATTATCCGAAAAATGTCCATGTATTTAGTTTTTCTGCTGCATATTTTTAAGATCAATTAAGCGAGTAATTCAACTAAGAGGGTTCAATTAACCATCCAAAAAGCTCTGCTACTAATACGGGAAATTTTCGAAGCCAATTTTGTCGATCAATTAAGCGGGATGTTCAATTAAGCGAGGTGCAACTAAGCGGGGATTACTGTACATTATATAAAAAATATTATACAGTATAAAAATGTACACAATGGTTATTGTGTTTCTCTAGGTCAGGACTTTCAGGACCGTCAGCGAGGCAAACTGGGTCATAGTGATGGAGAGTTTATTGATGGTTTTTGTTTTTCTTTTATACGAATATACGTTTTCTAACCTATACCTAACTCAATGTCCTTTTTGGCCAATTATTTTTGCTGAGAAAAAATTGAGTGTTCTTGTGGAAATGACGTTTTTATTGGCAATTACTTCCTTTCGTAAGGTTGTATGTTTTTTTTTGGGGGGGGGGGTCAAAACATATAATTTGACGTGAATCAATTCAATGAGGCGTGAAATTGCAAACGAAAATTTAATTGGCTTTTCCATGTTTGAGGATAAGTAAAAATCGGAAACAATATCGAGCAAGATAAACAATTTAAGGATACTTTAATTTTTAGACTTTTCATCCATAAAAATATACTCCAAGTTTATAGAATCCGTCAAAATGGTAATAGATATCCTTTGAAATCTTGACGAATAACCCTGTATATAGTTGCAACTCAATCAACGTGTGTCTTAATCTCCCACCGGTACCATACTTAGCGAGGCCACAATTAATTCATCGACAGACTTGTCATGTGGACTCAAATAAATCTACTCGCTTTGATGCAAATAAATCGACTGCAATTGTGGTTGGCTGTTGGCCCAACTCACAACACATGTCCTTAATAACCATATCAATCTGTTTCCTTAATCGAATCGATAAATGACCCAGACAAATGCCAAACCAACCCCAATCCAACCCCAACCCGGATGCCAATCATTTTATCTTTGAGCCATATATGCACATGCACTACAAAACACACCCCTGTCGTCATCTCCCTCTTCATATCATCCTCAGTCCTCATCACCTCAACTTTGTGACTCCCACGAGGATATGCAAACAGAATTGCATATTATCCAACAGGGGTTGCTTCGACTCGACTTGATTCGACCGACCGAGCGAGGAATCACAATCAGCCCAGGATTCTCGTGTCAAAGGAAAGCATTATTTAAGGGCATTAAGCATGAGAAAAAGAAAAGCGTAAGTATTGTCGGTTGGTGGCGGTGTGGCGTTGAGGTGGCGCCAGTGGTGTGTGAAAAAAAAAAAACGTTTTAAGAATAGAAATAATAATGAGGGTCGCATATTTCCTCCAAAGAATGAATGGAACGAACGGTGGCGAACTCAACAAAAACGACATGACGGAATGCGCAAAGGGTTCTGTGTTTCTTCTTTTTTGTTTTCTTCCACCTTTAGACACCTTTCACATTATATATGCATCTCAACCCCATTTTTGTTTTAGCTGTTTTTATTTTATTGTCCTGTTTTTACGATATCCTTCTTTGAACGTGCTGCAGTTGTTGTTGAAGAACGCGTTTACCTACTTTATTATAAAAATGTTAGATATTCCAAAAAAGAAAATGTAAAGGAAGCTAAATCTAGGGCAGTGTAAATATGTATCACTGATTTAGGATGAGAGGACAATAATTTTTTTACTATATATACTCGTATAATAATACGACGACTTACCTTCATAGGAATAGCAGGTGCGAACTTGTGAAATGCGTTATCCTTTTACATAATTTAGTAAAATTATATGTGTGGTGCATGGGGAGGCTTTGTATACTCTTAGGGCTTTTGTACACGAGTAAAAAGGATGAATGAATAAAACATTTGACGTAATTCGAAGATGGCCGATTTGATGCAGTTGTTAAATGTGATTTTTTAAAGGAATTTTGCTTTTTAAGAAGAAACGATAAAGTTGTTGATTTTAGGCTGCAGCATGTTCTTCTCATTCTTTTGGCTTTTCATGTTCATACTTTTTGGATAGTAAGTAAAAGGAAACCTTTTTTTTAAGCTGATTTGATATACCGATAGTTTTGAAATATGTGACTTTTTACACTTACATATGTATATTATAAATATGAAAGTCGGTTTATTTGTTTGTTTGTTTGCTTGTTTGTACATCGTTTACGTCACAACGGAGCTTTATTATGACATCATTTTTTGTGTGGAGGAAGGTACGAGGTTGGAGAGTGTTTTAAGATACTTTTTTTTTTTTACCGCGGTATCTTATTCCCAGCTCTTTCGAGCACATCCACCGGTAACACTTACAATTAGGTATTTAATTTATTCTTATTTTAGAATACTAATTAGTTGGATATTCTTAGGTCCTGAATGCTTTTTGGACTTTTCATGGTTGCCTATATTTAGGCGTTTCTTGTAATGACATGCAAATAGTCTGAAACACTATTAAAAATAGGCGATGGGTTGTCAAAATCAAATGCCAAGGGCTATGTGACACTAAAGGAACTTTTTTTTTAATTGTTCGTTTAATTGTTTACCCTAATTTTCAATTCCCCATTGAAGTTAGTTTCGCTATGAAAATTAATAAAGCGTAAGGGCAAAAACTAAAAGTAGCGGGGCTGAACCTAGAAAATCCGTGCTTCATATGTAGTTTTAATAATAGACATGATATGATAGTGGGAATCTAACCAACTAACTCAGGTATACTTGTTCCTGGAATTTCTCTTTGATAAATTTTGATTTTATTTTACTACGAGCGCAAAGCCGATGGTAAAATAAATAAATTAGGTGGCGCAACAGTCCTTTTGAGAACTAGGGTCTAGTGACTTACAACTCTCAACCATTCCTGTGTGCGAGTTTTTTTGTCAGGGATGAAGGGGACCCACAATTTCAAGCCGATTCCGAACGGCTTATTTGAGAAAGCACTTTTCATGACAAGAATTACTTTTGGAACACCGTACCGTAAAAACACTTTAGATGGCACAGGAAGGGTTTGAACCGAAGACCACTGGCATGACAGTCCAACGCACTAACCATCACGCCATGCCACGGGTACTACAAGCCGCTGGTAGTATACTTTCATCATTCTGGACTAAGTTTGGTAATTTTTTTCATTTATCAAGCTAAGGTTCTCAAGCCACACATTCACAAAATTCATGTTAAAAGTATTTGATTTAGAGTATTGATACTTTCTCCCGAGATTTTTCATGTTTTTTAATCCTGTAAACAATTAGGCTCTTCTTATTGCTTAGGATCAGGTTAACCAGGACCGTGTCAAATTTGATAAATATTTTAGCTTCAGTTTTTATTTTTACTCAAAAAATAATCGAATTTGAGGAAATTTTCTAAAAAACTATAGACAAAGGTAAAAAGAAGTTTGAGATTTGTGAAACCTTCATAACTTAACCGGAGTTTGAAAAAATCCTTTTGAACAAAAGTCGACAAAATTACGTCTTTTTCGGTAGCACAAACAAAATAAACATTTTTTAGGTTTAAGATGTCCCAGATTCAAGTCTCACCTTTAAAATTTTTGATCACATCAGATGCCCCTTTAAAAATACTAAAAACAATCACATAAACAGGGTTTTTAAGGCTTAGTTAAAACTTAATATACCTCTTAACAATAAATTGTATGTAATTTTGCAAAGTGCAAATATTTCTTCTGCAATTTAAATAATTTTAGTATTTTACTTAGATTATAGAAATTTTCATTAGTTATGAGTCTTTTTTTTGTCTCTATATAAAGTTTTGAGCAAACCTTGAATTTAATACTATCATAGTTTTGAAAAATACGTTTTAAAGTTAACTATGAATATTAAGAAAATTATATCACCAAAATTCTAAAACCATAACAAATTTAATTGAAAGGAAGGTGTCCTCAAAAATCTTGTATAAGTGTTTTTGGAATTTTAAAAAGAATTATCTCAAAAACCTGTCGTGATAAAATAGTTTTGAAGAATAGAATTTGAAATAAAGCCATCAAAACCCAATGGAAAAGTGCAATTTTGTTACTAGTAATTTTTTGAGTTACATTCGAAATTAAGAATAATTAAGATAAAATTAAGATAAGAAATGGTCTAACTCTAACAGATCTACAGTTGTCAACTTCCGAATTGCCAAATATAAAATTTATTTTGATATTGTCCTCAAATCTAATTAAATGCTTTTTAGAGAGATATGTCTGTACGCTTTAACACTGTTATAAAACTTTGTTAGAATTTTTTGGAAATATAATTAAACTAACCAACTTATACTTAAACAACTTTAAATTAAATCCACCTTAACTATTAACCAGCAACTTCGTGCGACCAAGTCAAGCATTTTCGTATTATGTATTACCCAACATTTTATCAAAACCCATCTATTTTAAAGAATCATCTGCAATTTTTTCCATAGTGTTATCGTAACTTCGATATAATTTGATTCAGAGTTTGAACACATATTGACTCTTAAAGGTAGGTTACTATGGAAGGAACATATAGCCATGAGGAAACTATACATACATATACATATATTCCTGCTATTGTAATATCCCAGTTTCAATCCTCTTGTTACTCATCGATGCTTCTGAATAATTGAATTCAATCTCACCAATCCACACATCACATACCACCTATAATATTGCCTTCAATATACGAGTACATTCATTCAAATCTCATCCCTCTCACCACCTCACTCACGGAAGAGTTTTTTTTTTTTGTGTGAGGCCAATAAACGCGAAACATAAAAGCTGCGTTCAATATGATAACAATGTTGACTTGCTGACGGCTCGACACGACAACGCCATCCATCTGTTGTCATTTAAAGTAAACAGTCATGATTCCTCATCCCCATTATCTGGCTGTATCTCTGGCTCCAAAGTCCACCCCCAAACTTCTTCCCACCCCCTCACCCTCTCCCACTCCCTTTTAAATCCTTTCAACATGCCCTCAGGAGTAGGTTTGTTATATGAACAAGGATACGTATATACACGTAGAAGTATAGAAAGTTGAAGGTACTATTTCTATTGTTAAAGGATGTTGTAGCGTTGATTTTTATGCCCCAACATCATCACGTCAAGCGAATAAGCACTAAGCAGTAAGCAGTAACTTAGAAAGATGAGAAAAACGAGTATGGAATATATTAAAAGGCCCAAACCTAAACTCAAACTATCACCATCATCATCATCATACTCGTACATCAGTTAAAGTTCATTCTGGGTTGTGCTTCATTAAAAGTCCTTACTCACTGGACTGGAACTAGAAGAAAAAAGAAAATACATACATAGACACAATGTTGCTTGTATATCCTTTTTTATTTTTATTTCACTCTTGTTATGTTTGAAAACTTTTTCAATTTTTGATTTTTCTTGCACCATAAGTAAAAAGGACGAGAAAAGAAGAGAGATCAATCTTGTCAGTCACTATATGATGCAACTTTTTCCCAGGATAAACTTCTCAGACTCTTCAAGGTAAATAAACTATGCAATATGGTTGGATGAATCTTTCAATCTGTTATGTTCTTCGAGGTAGTGTTTTCATTTCATACTAAGAACGAAAAATAAAAATGGGTCGATGTACCGGATATAGCTGAGAAATACAAACACAAAACAGATTTTCAATTAAATTTACCCCCAACTATAATAGTCCTTCGTCCTGGCCACCGCCGCTGCTGAGCCGCACCAATATCATTTCTAACAATGGACATTTAACAATAGAAAATAAATTTAATTGGACGTAAATAATAAAAAGAAAAATAAAAAAAAAAGTTTTATTTAATTTTATTTTTATTTTGAAATATTGAAGCGACGCGCTTGAACAATCAGAGATATGTGTTTAATTAAACAATATAAAATGGCACGGGTCCTCGCCGAGTGCCATGCTGCCTCCGTTTGGTTTCTCTCTGGATGGGTTTTTTGAAGTTGAGAGGCGGAAGAGAAAACAGAAAATTCCTTGCTTTCAAGGATGACTTTGATATTTCATAAAATACAAAAGAGCATTCAAGTGGAAATAACATCGTTTATATGTATGTATATGTGAGTGTAGTCCTGGCAGAGAAGAATGCCGATGTTTTTATTGAAATTATGAAAGATATCTCCTCTATGATATGGCTTTCGTATATAAATAGTATAAGGAGTATGATGGTTGTATCTACGTAAGGATAATGATGATTAAATAGAATGTTTTTTTTTTTCTAATGGGAAAAGGAACAACAAACAGATTTTAATGATAAAGAAAATTCCTTCAGACTTCAGACTTCACACAAACGATTGTCTGTTTATCTTTTTGTAAGATTTTGAAGAATTCTTAACATTTTGTTGAATAAATTAATAAGAGGGTAAGTTTTCTGAATTTGGATGACTTATTGTTTGCTATAGTTTAACACAAAACTATATCAACATCATTCATAGAAGTTCTAAGTAATCTACGTTTGAAATAATGTGTAAAAAGGAGTCTGGGAAAATAGGGTTACAATTAACAATTTTAAGGTGTTTTCTGTCAAGTTATTCGGGGCTTTTAACCATTTTGAAAGGATTTTGTAGTTTTTTTATACATATACAAATTTTATTACATAATTTTCTTTTCTGCAGATATTCGAATCGAAAAACAATATTTAACAATTTCTTGTTCTTTCTTTTTTTTTTCTTGCAAGAAACCGTTAATTGAATTTTTGTAGTTTGAAATTTAAAAAAATGTGCTCATTATTTTCATATATTAAAAAGTATGTGGTGACATTTTTGAAATATTTTTTTAATTTTTGGAAAAATTCTTCCAATTTTATAAAATATTTAGGAAGTATGTATTTTGAATTAAATTTTTTATATAATAAAATCATTACTACTAACTTCGCAGTTTTCTATTGCTTCTTTGAAAAAACGTCATAAGAATTTTTCTTCAAAATAAACTATATCGAAAAAACGAACTTCTCTATCGTTTTAAATTATTTTGTTTTTAATTTATGAGTCGAAAAATAATTTCTGTTCATTTTTTTTTTAAATTTTGACGATTATAACTTTTTTCAACGTCAATTGTCAAATGAAATTTATGACCAAGTGGTACTATTTTTATTTACACACTTAAAAAATTTTCAAGCCGAGATTTTAATCAAACATGACATAACTATGTTAGAGAAGTAGAAAAAAATGTCCTCGATTGAGTTGAAACTTTTAAATTAAGGTTGTAGACACATTTGCGAAGTTTTTTTCTTCTTCCATAGCTCAAGAACCAGAAGAGATATAGACTTCAAATAAATTTTGTTATACAGATAATAAGGCAGAAAGATGCAGAAAGGGCTCTCAAAAAAGTTGCGTGAGTGGTTTTTTACCATAGCAGTTTAAAAAAAGGTGAACATTTTGGTTAACCCTAAATATCTCATGAACCAATGACGCTAGAGACTTGAATTAAATTTTATATTATGTATTGTAACGTGATACAAAACAAGTATATTTTTGGAAAAAATCCAATTAACGGTTTTTTTATAAATCAAAAAAACTGAAAAAAAAAAATGTTTCACCTCGAAAATTTTACGACCAAAATATGATTTCATCTCCAAAACAATTTTGTGCAACGAAAAATAATGTTTTTGATATCTAATAAAATTTTGAGAAAAATCTAATTGCCAGTTTTTTTTTATAAAAAATAAAAACCTAAAAGAAACATTAGTCAAGTTGAGCAAAATTGAATTTCGACTCAAATATCTTTTCAAAAACTTGAGATTATGGCTTCAAACTTATTTTATCTTATAAGGAATATTGTTTTTAACATTCTGAAAAATGTTGAGAAAAATCAAATTGACAGTTTTTTTACAAACAATTAAAAACCTAAAAAAAATGTATAAAACTTGGTAAAAATTTACTTTCGGCTCAAATATCTTTTCAAAAATTTGAGATAATGGCTTCTAACTAATTTTAACTTATAAGAAATATTGTTTTCAACATTCGATAAAATTTTGAGAAAAATTGATACATATAGACAAACTTTTAAGCAAGACAAATCGACAGAAGGGATGGGAAGTTATCAGTGTTATCCCAGCCTCTTTTTTTTTTAAATCCGATATATAAAAACAATTTTAAAATGTTGTATTTATAAAATAATAAAAAGAAACAGTTCTAAAAATTTACTAAAAAAAATAATGTTTATAGTGTTTCAAAGAAATATTAAATGACATTGAATTTTTTGAAAACAAACTTACTCTTTGAATTCTAGAACAAGTTCGTGCAATCCAATTCGTCTAATAAATCTAACGACTGAACTTTCAAAAAAACTTGTTTATGTAAATGTAATTATTTATAAAATAAAATCTCTCCCACGTGAACTCTTTATTTGTTTTCGAGTCAAAAAAACAATTCTTAACAATTGTTGGTAAGTTTTTTCATGTTCATACTTACAAAATCAATTTTTTAATTTTATTTTGTAAGAATTATTTGCAACATTTTCTTTTTTTTTTGCAGAAGAAAATATGAAAATATAATTTTTTTAATATAACTATAAGTAAACAACAATATTTAATATAAAAAAAGAGGCTGGGATGCCACCCACACTGATAACTTCCCATCCTGTCTGTCGATTTGTCTTGCTTAAAAGTTTGTCTATATGTATCAATTTTTACCAAATTTGCGTACTATTCTTTGTAGATTTTATTTTATTGAAAATCGAAAACAATATTTTCTGTGAAATAAAATAAGTTTGAAGCCAATATTTTTAAGTTTTGAAAAGCTATTTGAGTCGAAAGTAGATTTTTACCAAGTTTTAGTTTGTTTTTTTTTTAGATTTTAATTTTTTTGTAAAAAAAAAAACGGTCCATTCGACTTTTCTCAAAATTTTATAGAATCTTGAAAACAATATTTCTTAAAAGATAAAATTAGTTTGAAGCCAATGTCTCAAATTTTTGAAAAGATATTTACGTCGAAAATCAATTTTTACCATCTTTTATACATTTTTTTTTTAGGTTTTTATTTTTTGTAAACAAACTGTCAATTCGATTTTTCTCAAAATTTGTTCTAATGTTGAAAACAATATTTCTTATAAGATAAAATTAGTTAGAAGCCATTATGTCAAATTTTTGAAAAGATATTTGAGTCGAAAATCAATTTTTACCAACTTTTGTTATATTTTTTTTTGGTTTTTAATTTTTTGTACAAAAACTGTCAATCCGAATTTTTCAAAATTTTACTGAATGTTGACAACAATAATTTTTGTAAGATTTAAGTAGATTAAAGCCAATATCTCAAAGTTTTGAAAAGATATTTAAGTCGAAAATAAATTTTTACCAACTTTCATATTTTTTTTTTTTAGGTTTTTATTTTTTGTAAAAAAACTGTCAATTATATTTTTCTCAAAATTTTTCCTAATGTTGAAAGGAATATTTCTTATAAGCTAAAATTAGTTAGAAGCTATTATCTCAAAGTTTTGAAAAGATATTTAAGTCAAAAATCAACTTTTACCAACTTTTATTAACTTTTTTTTTAGGTTTTTATTTTTTATAAAAAAACTGTCAATTAGATTTTTCCCAAAATTTTATCAGATGTCGAAAACATTATTCTTCGTTGCACAAAATTGTTTTGGAGATGAAATCATATTCTAGTCGTAAAATTTTCGAGGTGACACATTTTTTTTCAGTTTTTTTGATTTATAAAAAAAACCGTTAATTGGATTTTTTTCCAAAAATATAACTGTTTTGTATCACGTTACAATATATACTATAAAATTTAATTCAAGTCTCTAGCGTTTTTGGTTCGTAAGATGTTTAGGGTTAACCAAAACTTCCACCTTTTTTTTAAACTGCTATGGTAAAAAAAACTACCCACGCAATTTTCTTGAGAGCCCTTTCTGCATCTTTCTGCCTTATTATCTGTATAACAAAATTTATTTGAAGTCGATATCTCTTCTGGTTCTTGAGTTATGGACGACGAAAAAAACGTCGCGAACGTACGGACGTACGGACATACGGACGTACGGACATACGGACGTACGAAAGTACGTACACACGCACGCACAGACATCTTTCTAAAAATCTTTTATTTCGACTCTAGGGACCATGAAACGTCGAGAAATGTCAAAATTTTCAATTTGACAAATCGGACCCATTACAATAACTTCCTATGGGAAGTTAATAAAATAAATTTAAAATCAATGCCTTAATTTTTTCTTATCAATTTTGTTGTGATTCGATTTTTTACAAAAATATTTCAATTGCATTTTTTAAAAATTTTAACAAATACGAGTAGCGAAACCTTGATTCCTCGTTGAATGAAATCATTTTTTAAGTACTATAACTTTTTTTTTGATAAAATACTCAATTTTTTTTAAATATTTGTGGTCAAGTACATTTTTAATTGTGACATATAGGAACTAGCTATATGGCAAGTTTTGCATTCGTATAGAGAAGTCGAAAAAAAGTGGGTCCCCCAATTCCGTCTGTCCTGGCCCCTACAGCCCAAACCATTGGGTCGATTGACTTTGGAAATTAAGGTTTTGAGCCGATTCGCGTTAAGCGTTTTTTTTTTTATTTTTTAAGACTAAAATTAACAGTAGTCCCCGTAAAATTTTTTGTATTCAAAATTTGAAAATTCGGATTTTCTCAAAGACAAACCAATTCATTTTTTTTAATTTTCGCTAACATTTTTTTCTTAATCTGGTTTCTTTCAATAAGAAAAAAATATTTTTGTATTGATCCACAAGCAACCGTTATTTTTTGTTTTTTTTTCTCAAGAACTAATCAACGGATTTCAATAAATTTTTTTCTACACAAACTCTTATACTGCCTCGATATCTTGAAAATGGGTCATCATTTTTTTTTACAAAATTAAAATGTTAGACATACATATGTATATTAATAAGCTCTAAATAATCGCATACCTAAAATTTTTCTAAACTAAAATTGAAAAATTGTGTATGTAAAGAATTCATTAAAAAAAAAAAACTGCTCTAATGATTTTCAAATAAAAACTTTTGTTTTTTTTTTTTGATAAATCATATATTTCTTGAAAACAAACTTTTTTCCAGCTATATTTTTAAATCTTGAACAGTTTTTTTAAACAGACTCTTTGGATACATGATCAAGTTGTGGGATCGAATCGCGTGCATTTCATTTTATACATTTTTCTAAAATCTGCTCTTGAAGTTTTAAAAGTCAATTCTACACATTTTTTGATCTGTAAAACATAATTAATTCTGGATATATGGGGTGATTCAGGGTAAAACATTTGTATTATCAGATATGTATCTGTATTTGATCCTTTTTTTTGTAGCTCCATATCTTGCTATGAAAGTTTTTAGTGTGCTGCAAAAAGTCCACGCGGAAATAAGTTAAAGGGTGTTTTGTTCAGCTTCAGAGTTGTGTGTGGTAAAAACGTTTTACAAGTACATATTTTTTATTTCTTGTTTGTTTTATTTTTGTTTTTTAAGTTTAAAATTGTGGCGTAGGATCCAATGCACAAAATTGCTAAATTTTTTATTTTTCTACTGGTTACATTTGTATTCGCTGATAAAAACAAAAAAATTAACCTATTAAACATTGCTTTGATGTCTTTTTGAAGAAGTCAAAGTATTAATAGGGTGAAATGGGGTAAATAATGCATTGTGTAACGTTATAATGTGCAATGCTAAGCAAGAAGTAAACTATACAATAGTACTGAGTTTCCTAATTATACCCAAGAACAGTAATCACCAACACCACAAAACAATTGATAGTTTATCATTATGCGCGATGTTTAAAAAAAAGGTTTCAACACTTAGCAACTATCCACTATCAAAGCGAATTTTATGCACATAAATCTGTCTCTCTCAAATGACTTTGAATTCTTTTCTATCTCTTTTTGTTGTAACCTTTAAAAAATTCCACTGAACCAGAACCAATTTAAATAATAATGCAACACAGAATAAAATAAGAATACAAAAATTGAAGCAAGAAAATATATAATTCCTCAAGTAATAACGGTATTTCAGTATTTCATTATCCTTCAAATTATGATAAAAACTTAAATCGTCTTAAGCCATCCAAATGGTTTATTCTTTTTTCTCTCCAATGCCGACGAAGAATGATGTCCTCTCTTTGGGTGGTGGTAGTCATAATCATCCCCTTCTTCTAAGTTTCTTATTTTTTTTACATAAGTCACATAGAGACTTTCAACCTCAGCATAAAATTTAATTTGAAAATCGTTTTTCTAGTCCGTTTTTTTTTTCTACCTATTTCATCCTTTACTCCTTCACAGGATATGAAAAAAAAAATAGAAAAATAAAAAAAAAGAAAAACGTAGCACTTCAGCTTCAGTGCTACATCGGTACCTACGATATGGTGGCTTTGAATCAGCAAAATTAAAAAAAATATACCTACCTACCTATGAAAACATCAAGAGCACCACAATTTATAATCGTTATACTATCGTCATCATCATAATCATCAGCATCATAGTCCTTATCACAATCGCAGGACATTTTTGCATATGTATATAGTTATTCGAAGTAAAGAGAAGGTATACATTTTACGTTACATCCAAAGTCGATTATTTGAAACTTTTCATGTGTACGCCACTGGCAGCAGGTTACCATGGTACAAGTGCGCAAGTCCACTATACACCACCATAAAGGATAATCACCCCTCGCGTCAAAACGAAGCGAAAAGAATGTCAAGGGTGACAACAGGACTACTAAAGGAGTATAGCAGCAGCAGGAGCAGAGTGAGGCGAAGGCAATATAGCAACCGTATTCCGTGTATCCACAGCTTCTCTGTAAAATAAAAACCCATACACACACACACACTCCTACACATAGAAATACAGACACAATTGTAACATAAGAAATTCCGTGTGTCTACGTAATGTTGATCCAAGGGATGCCATCAGTCTTAAGGCACTTCGAAAGCACAACAACACGTCGCCCTCGCCGCCGTTTTGTAAAGTCCTGTAACTGTTTTTTCTCTTTATATCATCATACATCTCTCTTTGCTTTGCTTGAATTTTAGTTAATTATAAATTTTTAAATAAATAAATGGTTGTAGTGAAATATATATTTTATTTGTTTTAGAGTTTAAAGTGAAAATAAAAAAGTTTCTCATTCATTCACATATCGCATCCTTTCGTGGATATACATCAGCTTCAGCATCCTTGACATTCACATTTCCTAGACTCACAGACAGGTGGAGTCAATAGGTGTGTGCGGATTTCCCCTTTTTTATTTTTCATTCCAAAATGTCGCTTTTTGCTTGAAACACAAATAAAATTTAATTTAACTTAAATTAAATTTCGTGAAAAACTTAACACAAAAAATATCAACAAAATTTAATATAAATTCGTCCTTAAGGAGTTTTTGTTGATTGGTGGTAGCGCTTATAGATAGCTAATCTTTCATTTAGTGTGTGCGTGAAAACAACTCAGGAACGATATATTTTCTTTTCATATATATTGTGTATAGTGTATGCCAACCCCCGCGCACACTTGCTACCTACTGCCTTCCCGTATCCTTCGTCCTTTTATCTACGGTCTGCTGTGCTTGGAGAAGGATATTTATTTTGCTGCTACTCGAACTCGAGTTTGATGCTTTTTGGTATGTTTATCGTCATCATCGTCTTCGTCTTCGCCATCGTCTCGTCTCCTTCGTCATCATCTTTATTGCGGCAATTTCGGTCATAAACAAACATTGAGCGAAAGGAAGTTTGTTGTTGTTTTTTTACATCGTATCGTGTCGTTTCGTTTTTCTGAAGGATTTCAAGGATATAAATTGCTATACAACATACTGATTCTGGCAATGAAAAAATCCCATATATCGTATACACAGGAATGCAGTAAATGTTCTTAACTTCAACAGCTCCATTTAACATTAGCGGTAAGTGGGTTTATATGTGAAAGTTGTTTTATTTTTGTTTATTTTTCAAAACTTGATGTCAAAGATGTGGGTTGATATATGAATGAAAAAAGCCCATATGAGGACCACGTTGCCGCCGAAGTCATTTGGAATTCATCATTAAATTGTTTAACTGGCGTCGATTTTTATGGAACGAAATATATGATTTTTATTTAACATTTCGAAACAAAAAATTCTTGTTATTATGGAATTTATGGAGATTTAAGAGGGAGGCTAAATTGTTCTTATTTTATAGAGCACTTAAAACGACAATATACTATACTCTACTACGCCTATGAGGAAGGAATTTTTGATTTTAATATTAAAGTCATTAATAGATTTTTGGTATGTGAAAACATGCATAGATACATATGTGCGATAAAAGAAAATTTGATTTATCTTTTTTATGAAACGTAAACATTTATTTAATCTAAAAAAATTAAATTAACTCACGTTTATAACAAAAAAAAAGTATATATTTTTGAAAGCTTTTTTCCTGTGTTTTTCTTCTTTTTTTTTGAAAATATATCATTTTTCATTTGAGAACTTTAAAACACAGTTATTAAGATAAAAATGAAAAACTGATATAAACATTATGTTGTATTATTTTTCGACTAAAGCTCAACTGAATATTTATGCCTCCAACTATAAATTTCCAAATAAGAATGAAAAGTATTTTTAAAGTTGAAATAAGTTTGAAGTAAAAACACTTCTTAACATTTTTGACTGGAGTATTTCTCAATAATGGAAAATGGCTTCGTAGAAAAACTTCCCAATAAAAAACCCCCAAAAATAAAATGAAATAAACCCCGGACTTATTGCATTATGAAAATATTCCCCAAATTCGAAAACGTAATAAGTTCCCAAAGCGTGTAATAAGTCTCCGAAAAAATAATGACATAAGTCCCCAAAAGACATCAGGAGATTATGGTTTACATTATCGTCCAACTACGCAAGCAATTGGCAAAATTGTGAAGCAATTTGAAGAAACTGGATTGATTGTAAGGCCTGTGCATCATCGTTTCGTTCGTAACAATGAAAATTTAAGTGAAAGTGTTGTCGAAGACCCGAATGTGACGATTCCTCGTCGTTCTCAGGAATTGGAACTGTCTTACGGCACATTATGGCGTATTTTGCATTTGGATCTACACCAACATCCTTATATAAAGTCTAGCTCACACAACAACTGAAGCCAGCTGACCATTCACAACGTCGCGTCGTAGAACAACAGGTTGAAAATCGAACCAAGTCCACTTGTTTTGGAGGGAAATTAAAAGAAGATACGTATTTAACGATGCAGATTGGTTTTGAGAAATAAAAATAATTTAGCAGCAGCAGGTCAGAAGATAAGCCTATCATTTTAAATCTTATTTAATTTCGAAATCCATCCAAGGAGGTCAGGTAGGACAAACTTTTCTATAAATATCAGAATTTTACACGCCCTTTGTAAACAAAACTTTTGCCAAAACAATGACATGACCTAGAAACACCTGACATAACAAATATTTATTTATTCATTAAAATCTCAAAAAAAAAGGTCTGTAAAAGCTGTCCAATTTCCTATGTGTAAGTTCCATTCATTATTAACGTCCGCAAAATAGTTTAATGTATTAGAAAAAGAGAAAAATTCATCGAAACAAAAAAGGAGGACGAACGGAACCTTGTGGCACACGAACATTTGTTTTGTAAAGCAAATATGTTTCTTCTTTAAAGCTAACAACATGTGTTCCGCTCAAGACATGCGCTTAAATCGATGACTTTTTTATATAATTGCCCAATTCTTACTAGGTACTAGTTTTAGTGTTTTCAATTTGGCAGCATTGGTATTTTACTTTTGTCAAACTCATCTCTCATTGGAAGTGTCATAATACCAGTTGGAAGTTTTTGATAGTGGTTTATTTAAAAATTGAACAAAGCATTAAAATTTATTAAAACTTCTACAAAAGTTCTTATTCAAACGTACATAGTTATAATCGATCGACTACTCAACCAATCAATAAAATTGTGAAGAAATTTGAAGAGATCGGAATTTGGAGTCGTAAGGCGTGTATACATTATCGCAATGCACGCTAAGTAGAAAATATTAGTTTTGCAAGTGAAAATGTTGTTGATGATATTCCGAATTTATTTTTCCGGCTAACGCAGTAGTGGAACGTATAATTTTGGAAGACGATTAAAAATCATATCATGGGTGGTTCCGAAAAGACGGGCCAACAAGCCACACAACACGTTGGATTTTGAAGTTTCCTAAACTCTTGATTTAAAGTTTTGGAAATAATACACCAATAAGCTATTAAGATCATGCAAATGCACGTATTTACGGGCATAATCATCGAATAAAAGTTATTAAAAACCAACATTACTAAAGTTCGAAAAATGTGTTGAATTGGTAAAAACAGCCATATGCTTCGAATCTTTCTGAGAAGACCGTTTTTCAAATTTTCTGTCACTTTATAGTGAAACAAAATATTCATCAAAAATGTATAACTTTAATTTTAAAACCGATGAAAGGTTGATTCTGTATTTTCAAGGTCTTTTTTCATTTTCAAGAAGTTTAGTGACCTGTTACGCAATTGCTGATGAAGAAGTCGTTAAAATTTAAGACTATAACAATAAGCTTTGTTTATTTGTCTGTTGTTTCATTTGTCATTTGTCTGTCTCCATGATATACTCGTAAGTTCCGTTCTAAATTATGACAGAAATAGATGAAACCTAAAATGTTATAGAAATGTATAGTTTTGAAGAATTGTTCTAACTTTTCCGACGAAAAACTTCTAATTTCTGCATTTGTTTCAAAGGTTCAAAAGTTTTTATTGCGTTTATTTTGATTTCTGTGTAATTTTTAGCTTGCATAATTTTCTTTAAGACATTTTAATTGAAATATTTACATTGTAAGTCGTTGTATGTCACTAGGACATCTATACAATGCTGCTTAAGTTTCTAGGTACTCATGCAATTAAAGTATGCTAATTGAATTTCAAAGAAACTTTGTCAAAACCAAAGCATCTTCAACAAAAACACAAATCAGTTATCGTTGCAATTTCCTCTATTCTCTATACTGATGTTGTAGAGTTGTAGATTGTTACCATAACCAGCATCGCACTTCTTGTTGTTTTCGAGAGCAGTACTTTACAAATGAATACATAAGTCCCATCAACACCTCTGAAACAATTCAAACCACGAACTTAAGTTTTATATCTACAGGTAAAATTTTAAACGATTCAACGCGACCTCGTTGCCATCATATTTGTATGTGACATCCTTCGCAATTCCAACTCCAACTCGCAACTTAAGGACGAGCTTTCGATGGATGGAAAAAGTCGTGACGTTGCCATATTATGTATGCAACTCTATCTATATACAATACTCATGAAAAAGACCTCTTGAGAATATATACAAGGAAGGGTTAGACATGAAAAAAAGCTCTGGGACCATCAGCTTCATCATCATCTTGACATCTTCCATGACATTGTATAATTGCAATGCTCATCCTTAGGATAGGATTCATCTCTCCTTGACTCTCCTGCCTGCATCGTTTGTTGTTTTTGCCAATTTGTCTGGGATATATGAAGCTGAGTCCTGCATATGCAGTGTTATATTGCCTCATCCTTATTCAGAAAAAGAATTCCTCAAACCCTATATAACTTAGCTCTTATCCGTCAAAGAAAGATAAAGGACTTTCGAATGTGAGTGCATAATATGAACTCGTTCTGTCAATATTCCTGTAGAACTTGAGATGAACCTACCTCCACCCACCCCCAACCCTTCATCAAACGTATACATGTAGGCAAGACAACATTATGTGAGTAGGAAGGATATAAGATAATGTCACATGGGTTCCATAGACCTTTCAGGTCTGTACTTATGCAGAGGGAGAGTCACACTCTTGGCACATTGAAATAAATGTGTGTCTATCGGATGTCGGGATGAATGTATCCGACAGAATAGAAAAGCCGCATAAATGTGCACAATTCCCTATTGTGTAGTTAAAGATATGCAGGGATAGGCAGGGCAGCCTCTGCGAGTCTAAGCTATATATGTAAATATAGGACTTTGGAATGACATGACCTAGTTTTTCGGTTATATTGTTCATTGTGGCAAAAGTTTATCAACACTTTTTTTGTATCTAGTATTTGAAAAAGGAAGAAGATTCATATACACGTTTTTGTTTCAAGCCATGTGAAGAAAATCGGGAAAACAAATTCCGGAGCCACCAGAAGGACAAACTCCCACATATAGAGTATGTTAGGAGGAGGTTTGTAATTTCATTCGGGAGAAAACAGAAACTGTTGTTCTGTTGTGCAAACTGTGGGAATTGTTACCATCATCAGCATCACCACGTGCGATGGAAGTGATAGGATGTGATGATGCGACAATATACCATCACACGTTATACGGTGAATGACCAATAGTTCTTTTGTTCTCTTTCCCATTTTATTCTTGTATATTTTATTGTGTCTTATTGTCATTTTTCCATTGAGAGACACATCTTATTCTAATGCAAAGAACTTTTATGTTTGGATAATTAGTTGAGACATGTTTGATATTCCGGTGATATTCCGACATCAATGGACATATACAGGATCAAGGATACATATGCGAATATAGTGATGGGAGAACGGTAGAAGAAGAAATTAGTTCCACCAAGAAAACAATAAAGTCTTTTATTGTTCTTTGGCATTAAGTCTTGGAAGAGTGCTTTAAGTAACTATAATGGATAGAACATTTATGCAAAAGTTTGTCCTTGGAACTTGGAAATAAATTCATTTTGTTATTTAGTCCATTTAGATTTAGGAGTTGATGGATTGAAACAATTATATGGTCCAAATTAATGGCTTTTTGGAATAATGTTGTATAGGGATGGCAAGAACTTTTAAGACTCCTTTAAGACTCCTTATTCACTGTCCCTATAGAATAGGAGTTTGGGTTGCATGTGCCATCAGGGGCTTAAGCGATGATTCTATTCAAGACCGATATTCCTTCTTGTGCTTGACTTGTCTCCAAAAAAGATGTCGACATCGAAAATATTTCATGGACAAAATAGTATCTAAGCAATTATGCTAAATACTTACTTACTTACTTAAGGTGGCGCTACAGTCGCTGTACAGCCCGTACAGCTCGTTCCATCTTCAACTCCACTCCACTTCGATGCATACAGAACCGTAGATCACACGAAGAACTTTTCTCTCGAAACGACCCAAGGTGCTTTAATCCTTTTTTCATAGTCCATGCTTCTGCACCGTATAGCAGGACGGGGATGATGAAGGTCTTATATAGCGACACTTTGATTCCCCGAGAGAGGGCTTTGTTACACAATTGCTTTCTTAGCCCAAAGAAACAGCGGTTATCAAGAGTTATTCTTCGTTTGATCTTAGAGCTGGTGTTGTTTTCTGCATTTATAACGGAGCTTAGGTAGACGAAGTCCTTACCTACCTCAAAGTTACGTCTGTCGATGGTAATGTTTTGACCCAGACGTCGGTGTTGTGTGTCCTTTCTTGACAACAGCATGTACTTTGTTTTGCCCTCATTAACCGCTAAACCCATTTTTGTTTCCTCTGCCTCAATACTCACAAAAGCCCCATTGACATCACGCTAAGTTACCATATGCTAGTAATTGGAAAGATAGTGCCTCTAGTGTTGACGTAGGAGCTCTACTATATGCTTTCAAGCACGATGTTAAAGAAATCGCATGACATCGCATAACCTCGCTTAAGGTTTTTTTGACATTGAAGGTTCTGTTAAGTTTTTTCTAACCTTTATGGAGCAGCGTGAATTCTCCATGGTGATCCTGCACAAACGGACGAGTTTGGCAAGGGATGCCTATAAAGCTCGTCCCTGTGTTTGTGTTGTCAAATTTGGGCCATAATTTCCTTTCTGTGACACAGGTTTCAAGGCATTTCCCACCTTTCATTAGTTTCTTGGAGTATCTTGTTACCAATGATGCGTTTTAATTCGCAGGATGGGGTGTCTATACTGGATTGGTTTGGTGTTGTACCAACCCTCGTAAAAGTCTTGTGTTATTATGGACAGAAATTTCAATTTGATTGTTGTTGCAGAAATCGATTTTAATGCTGCTTGGTTATCCATAAAGTGATATCAGCTTTCGCCATCATTGAGACCTGTTTTACAGCGTATGTCACTGCCAATACTTTGGATAGAATAACGGTGCTTGGATTGGAAAATCTAGAGGAATTGGAAAGATTGAGGGTCTCAGAGAAGAAACCTGCTACTCCTCCAACATCCATTTTCGAGCCACTAGTATGTATGGATATGGACGACTCGATCATATGAGAAAAATTGCCTACCTATTCGTTCTTGTCAGGAAAGATGATGTTTAAAGTTTTGTTGAAGTGGAGACAGTGTATCAAGAAGTCTAAGCTTACGTTGCTCCTTAAGCATTCCTGTAGAATCTGCGCGTGTCCGAAATGGATGGTTTTCCAGCAACTGGTCTTTGTCACTTCTAAAGCGCTGTTTGCAGCAGTTTCTTTCACATATAGGTCCAGAGGTAAAAATTGAGTATTGCTTCCATTCCTGCAGATGGAGTGGTCCTCATTGCTCCTGCAATACCTATACCTGCCATTTGCCATTCTCTGTACTCTTGTGTAGGCTTTTAGGTTTTTGGCTTTCTCTAACACATTCCTGATACCATGTTATTATAAGTGGTGTGACTGGTTGGACGATTTCAGTGTACGTTATGATTTTGGATTCGGTCCTCAGTTTCAGCTGAAGATTCTATTGCATGAAAAGAATGATATATTATTATATTTTTTAGATGTTTTTAGTGTATTTGGACCCCAATTTAGCTTTTTATCTAGGAATTATTTTAGGTATTTGGGTTGATCTAATGATTTAAAGTTTAGTAAGGATTTCGTTCATGACCAGGGTCCAGAGAAGTGATGAAAGTACACCTCCTAGAAGCGTTCCTCTGGATGATTTTGAAAATAAATAATGTAAGACTTATGGGTCTGGGAACTACTCTGATCTCCGGCCACAGTTAAGGGACATATGTTGAACTGCCTTAGGCTGCTGTGGAATACTTAGGTGTGGGATTACGAGATCGAAACTTTTTCGTAGCATCATAGGAAAGATGCCGTCAAGGCCTGTAATATAATTACTTTATGTTGCAAATAAAAAAATGCTATTATCTGCTAAACAAATTTTATTTATTTACTGGTTTTTGGAATATGTATTACGAAAAAGTCTATCCCACAGGATTAAATCAAATCATCTTACCAAACACGATGCATTTAGATTCTAAAGAAGATCTTAAAACATAAAATAATCAATTCGAAAAATCGTACTATTGTATTAGGTAATATTAAGTTATTCAGTTTTTCTCTACCATTTTGTCAAGATTTAATGGAGAACGGTAGGACCGAAAACAAAAAATCTAATCCAATGGGTTTTTAGTTTTTTTCTTTTTGGGTCGGTGGTCGACATCATTTGAATAGTTTTTAATTCCTTGATTTCACGTTCTACACTATGTTTTCAAAGTCCAACCACCTTTAGCCCGTTTGGCTGAACTTTTCTTTCAAAATTACAAAATTTGAAATATGTGTGATATGCATATAGTATAGGTATTCCGCAGACAAACCTAATTACAACCAAAAACTTATGTTTTTATGTGTAGTTTTGGTGGTTTGTGGAGGATTTTAAGCTTAAAAACCCTCGCATTTTACTCGAATACTTCTGACCATAATCCTCTCTAGACGACCATTCTCTTATCTTATTCCACATTTAAATATAAATATAAAGCAAATGGAACTCGCTGAATAGATTATATGCGAGAATGGATTGCATAAGCTTAAAAGACCATTAATCATAAAAACAAATCCACACCAAGAGGGAGAGACTCTGAAATACCGCACATACCTATATGCTTATAGCTTATACCCTAATAAGAACTTCTGGTGTAGAAGGACTTAATTGATATTCCTGCTGAAAACATCCAGCAACAAAATTATTTATATATGTATATATACAAGCTAAATAACATAAGTAATAACAACCGGAAGGAAATCCAACCGAATGTACGTATAACGGCGACCAAAAATTTTGCAACAAACGGTAGGTAGGTTATAGGTACTTGGTTGTTGGTTGTTTTCCAGATGTGATTATCTCTCTATATATCCTTCATACAAAAAGGATGACGATGGAACCGAATGTGAAATGGTTAGAAATGGTTATACAAAGTTGCGTATACAAGGATTGGTAGGATACAAAATCATTGTTATTATCTTCTAAACAAAAAAGGGATGATATTGATGTTATGGGCTGGATGCTGCAGTCGCGCCCCTTTGTCTTTCGAACCACATAATTAATGAAGTGCGGTTTCTCTAATTTTATGTACGACTACGAAATTGGCTATCAAGCGGGGGCCATTTTGATTATCGTTCCCGGAAGGACGCAAAATAATTAATAGCCACAATGTTTGTATGTGTAATGTAGATGTAGAGGTATATAGACGCGCTCGGCTCGGTATAATGGAATACAACCTCATATAGACTTCCTCTCTCTCACTGATGCAAATGTTGTACGTAACGAGTACGTAGCAAATAAGGAAACACCCAACATAATAGTTTCTATATAATTTTGGGTTATTCACAGCATTTCAAAATGGAATTCTATGTCACTGAACTTGTCTGGAAATTAAGATACTACAATGTCCTTAACCTAAAGGTACCTATATCCTCTATCTGGTTTCAGCATAATACAAATTGGTGGCAATACTACAAATAATACAAGAAGACGATGTGTTGTAATTTCGTTGAATGGCCAAAAGGGTTTTATTACAATTGTATACAATCCCTTTGGGAAAGTTTCGTCCTTGGAGAACAATAAAAGTTCATTTTGATTGAAAAGAAAGCGTTGTAAAGTTTTATCACATACCTTGGCTTACAATTCCGGAAAATTGTTTTATTTTTGTACAGAAGAAATTCTTTAAGAAGGTACTATACACATTTTCATATAAATAGTTGTTATTAAGAGATAATCCTGAGATAAGTATAATATGATCCAAGCTGTTTTGATGGTGACAAGCAGAAGAACACAACAAAAAATATAGATAATACGAGTTTATAAATCATCTTGAAGTTAAAAGGTTTATTTTTTATTTTACGCACAACACAACACAACATCAGGCTTCTTTTGTTGAATTAGGTAACTTATTTCCTAAAAGATTCAATTTCAGGTGAATGTAGATAGATACCTACGAGAATATTTAAGCTGTCACTAATAAATGAACAACAAAAGGACCATCATCGTCAGGATCAACGCGAGTATAAAATAAGGATACACTCAACTGACAAAGAGGCACCACCTTGGTGACAACTTTTAGGTTTGAAAAGCTATGCGGATTTTGTACGCCAAATTATCAAGGACTATAAATCAAGAGGGCTTTAAATATGAATGACTTGGGAAATTCTGCTTTTCATGAAATGACTCAATTATATTACTTAAGCAATAAGCTTTTTGGCTTTATAACCAAGTACGAAGTAGCAATATTTTCTTTTGTATATATTAAAAATTCAAATGGCTATAGGTTTCTTTTGAATGCTTGTTAAATGCAATAAAAGTGTATTAAAAGATACAGTGGTTCAATTTGTAATGTTAAAAAATATGTATGAAAAATAAATTTTTAATCAATATTTAATCATGAGAATTTTAAATAAAAATCGAATAAAATATTGTCCTTTAAAAAATGGCAATGCCTTTTAAAGATCTCAGAACCCAATAAATACCTTTTTAAAGGGGTATAAGTTCAAAAAAGAGGGTGTTGTGGAGAGGGGGGTATAAAGGTTCAAGTTCCTGTAAAAAAAAATTACACATACATCAGAAAGCTTGAAAAAATGATCTGAATTTTAACCTTAAAACGTGGCTATTGCTGTTTCCAGTTTTTTACGCTGAGTTACGTAAAGCCGGAAAAAATGATACAACTTGCTATTTTAACTTTTAACGATAACCTGAATTAGATAGATAACACTGTTATTTGCTTTTACAAATTAAAATTAACTTAATTCATATTTTTTTAATTTAAGAGCGAAATGACAACGTTTGGACTTTAACGAAGGGTAACAACAAATTCCAGGGCAATTAGTTCTTGAAAAATTACTCTTTTGTCTATGAAGACTTCAAGTGAATGCAAAGTCTTCAAAAGAATACGAGGAATACATGAAGTCTCAAATGATTGCAATCAATTGATTGATTGCTTGCAAAATTTGAAGTCCCAAAAGATATTTTTTGCTGCACAGGCTCTTTTAAAATCTTTATAATATTCGATGATCAAAAATATCTATTTTTTTTATTTTTTAAAAATATTGATTTTTTATTCAAAATTTGATGTCTCAAAAATATGTACATAACTACTTTTGTAAGAAATTCAAGTACAAAACGAATATTTATAAGCTCCAAATAACTGCATACCACAAACATTTCTTTTAAAATAAAATAAAACGATTTGGTCGCATGGTCTTGCTCATCCAAAGTCTGTTTAAAATATTTTTAAATTTAAAAATCTACCTAAAAATAATTTTTTTTCAAAAATTTGAATGCATTTTGATTTTTCAAAAAAAACCGTAATTTTTCAAAATTTGTATTTGAAAATCGTTAAAGCGGTTTTTTAATTAATATATATTATTATTATATATTATTATTATATATATTAATTAATATATATTTTATATCTATATTAATTTTTTCAATTTTAGTTTAAAAATATTGTTTGTATGCAGTTATTTAGAACTTATTTATATTCGTCTTAAATTCCAATTGCGTAAATATATTATGACCCATTTTCAAGATATCGAATTTCGAAAAAAAATTAATATTTTTTTTAATAAAAATTAAAAAAAAACTGTTATTTTTAGACCTTAAAAAAATAAAAAAAAAGTCCTAACAGGAGTTTTCTCAAAAACCTTAACTTCCAAATTTGAAGTCAATCGACCTTGCTGTAGGGTTCGGAACAGACAGACGGGCGGAATCGGGGGACACAATTTTTTCGAATTTTCTGCCATCTCATGTTTGGTAAAAACATCGAGTTCGAAATGTTTTACTAATGCAAAACTTGCCAAGCTTGTTTTTTGTATGTTTTCCATTTTGTAAATTGAAGCTTAATAAAGTTAAAACTGAAGGAAAGGAGTTTGTTCGTAGATTATGGTCTAAAGATGTGTATGTCTCCGAGTGCAACAGATGGCGCAATATTTGTTGAAACAGACTTTTTGCAAAATAACAAACAAATATTACAGCTTATGTCTGTTTCAATATAATGAAACAATTAAACCTAGTCAGCTTACAAAAACAAAACTGTATTTTTATTTATAGTCCAGTCAATAAATGACCCAAAATGAGGTGTAGAGTGCGTGAGCAGGTAACTAAGCGATTCCTTCAGAAACTTGTTCAGGGGGCTTAGGTTGTTAACATACCAAAAGTCCTGACTCCTAGGTGATGAGCGGGGGGAGGAGTGGGGGGTAAAGGTACGAATTTTGGGTTTTTCGCTTATATCTCGAAAACGGTGCATCGGAGAGAAATATTTTCAGATAATAAAATGGAGTTCTTAAAATTATCTAAAACTTTTATATCATATGTTTTTTTCTAATTCCTAACCGTTTTTGAGCTATACCCTCGTAAAAAGTTGAAATTTACAAAAAAAATCAATTTACGTCAAAATATTCATAAGCATTGCATCATATTGTCTAAACCTATTCATAAACGAAAAGTATGAATAGGAAAGAAGTTGTAGATTTTTAAATTCCCTTTTAGAATATATATACATACATATGCTGATTAATGTCCAACCCGCCTAAAGTTTATATCATATTCTTAACCCACAACCTTTGTTCGTGTATTTTGTTTTGTGTGTCCCATGTCAAATTGATGTCGGCTGACCTTTTTAGTCTGTAACGACGCATTTGTTCTTGTGATTTAGTGCTATTGGTTGTGTTTGCGTACCCATCATAACTATTACAAATAGTCACAACCGATGCATCTTTTGGCCAAATAACTCTGTGGAGTAGAAATCCTCCATCGACTACAATGTTCATTTGAGGCAGAAGAATATCTTTCTTGGTTGGCTCAAACAAGTTGTACAGCACTGATTTGTTTGTCTTTCTCATGCCACTTTCGTTGAACAGTGCTAAGGGAAATGGGGCCAACTCATACTCAAAATATGTCATCAAATCCTCATCTGATCGTTTGCTTATACATATCCGCTGAAAGAGCAATGTTGGGTCAACTACTACTCTTTCATCGTAAACTTTTATCGATGAGCTGACAGAAGATATTGGCAATGCCCGATCCTTGCGTGATAACTTTACGTCTACAAATGTCAAGTCAACTATTGAATTCATAGCCCTTTTACCAACTCGAACACCATCATAGCATGTTATCATGGCATCTCCGACAACTCCACTCGAAATTGACATGATTTGAGAGGTTTCTGGGAAGGGAGGATGAGAATCAAACCACTGATTGAGTTTGACAATGTCTTCTGCATCTTTACTCTTGCGAGCCTGTCCAATGTCCTTGTGTTGTTCACTTGAAGTGAATGTGACTCCAGAAAACTCTTCAAGCGAAGTGCATATCTCATGAGTTGCACTCATACCAACTAACCATTTGCTGAGTACGTTGTGTTAAACACCTCTGCCTCCAGTTATGCATCCTCGGCTTTTGAATGATCGCATCAACGTGGTTTCAATTGTCATATCTGACCATACGCCGCCGCCTGACCAAAAGCGATCAGAGCATCGCATAGTAAAATACCCGCTGGCTGCAAACTTGTGGTATTCTTCAGGAGTCATTGTTGATGGTAGATTTTCCATATCTTGAATATACAACTGGCAGGATTTTGCGTAGGGAAAGTGTCCAGATGCATGAAAGTACGGTATCATTTTTTTGACACAGTTCAGGTGTGAATCCCAATTACCAGATCTTTCTGCATGTATATATTCCTTGACTGGATTTACCATGTTGAAGTACTGGATCCATAGCTGAGCTGTTGGTCCATTGTTTTTAAGCTGTTCCAATTTATCACCAAATTTCTCAGCCAACTTTTTGATGATTGGATTTTCATTTAAGGCATTCAGTGCAGGCTCATCAAGGAAACCTGACAAAATGTCTGTTACAGTAGACTTCTCTTCTTCTGTCAGTATAATTTCGTCCAGTATTTTGTTGGACAATGCCGTCGTTGCAAGCAAATGTCCTCTTACTGCTCTAGCGAACGCGTGACCCTGGAGCATTTTGTCAACAGATAGAGGAGCGTGGGTAGTGCATAACAGTTCCTTTAGGCCACTTCCAGCCATGAAGTAGCCTATGCTGCCTAAAAAGGACATCAGTAACTGAAATCCACCAACGCGCACTATACAGTTCGTTATTTGAGAGTCATGAGGTGCAGCAGCAATGATTTCCCGCGCCTTCCAGTATAGTGGCTGGTCAAAGGTGATGATTACTCTTAGTTGGTTACTTTCATTGTCTTTCTGGGTAAGCTGGATCAACTCGCAAGCATATTGCACGGCAGTATAGACCGTGTCATAGTTTGTTGGAGGCGCATTGATTAAGGGGAGGGTTATAACTTTAGTTTTTTCACTGAAATCCCCTGTTGTTATGGTTGCCATGTACCCAGTAAAAAAAGAATTATTATTTTACTTGTTTTTATTGAAAAATTACTTAGTTTTATTTTATAATATAACGCTTAGGACCGATACGGAAAATTGGCGATTCGGTTAATCGGCATTCTATTGCATACGGTTTTTTTTAATGTTGTTTTCAAGTATTAAATTTAATTGACTACCAAATTGCTGATATAGTTATCTGTAATTTAAACAAAATACATGATCAAAGGTTGTGGGTTAAGAATATGATATACAAACTAATTTTTCTGAAAATTGCAAAATGCTATAAAAGTTTTAAAATAGCTGTAACTTTAGGCGGGTTGGACATTAATCAGCATATGTATATATATTCTAAAAGGGAATTTAAAAATCTATAACTTCTTTCCTATTCATACTTTTCGTTTATGAATAGATTTAGACAATATGATGCAATGTTTATGAATATTTTGACGTAAATTGATTTTTTTTGTAAATTTCAACTTTTTCCGAGGGTATAGCTCGAAAACGGTTAGGAATTAGAAAAAAACATATGATATAAAAGTTTTAGATAATTTTAAGAACTCCATTTTATTATCTGAAAATATTTCTCTCCGATGCACCGTTTTCGAGATATAAGCGAAAAACCCGAAATTCGTACCTTTACCCCCCACTCCTCTCCCCCGCTCATCACCTAGGAGTCAGGACTTTTGGTATGTTAACAACCTAAGCCCCCTGAACAAGTTTCTGAAGGAATCGCTTAGTTACCTGCTCACGCACTCTACACCTCATTCCTTGACTGGAGTATTAGTTTTACAATCAAGTAATTATAAAAACCAAAGTTGAAAACCACAAATAAAAATATACAGCTAAGCGAATAAAATCAGCAATCAACAGCTAAGATACCTTATTCTGTTGCTTGAAGAACGCGTTGGCTTAGAAGAGCTTACACAACTTCTTTTGACACCTATATATGATATAAAACGCAACCTTTTTCTTATAAAAATGATGTCAAAAGCGTTATTGTTTCGAGTTAGTTTGGTTGCAGATAAACCATTAATCTCAAAAAGTGCAGCAAACAGTAAAAAGCGCTGAAAAAATGTTAAACAACTATAAATCTTATCATACTCTACGAACGAGCATTCGAGATACACAAGAGTTATAAATTGTACAAAAATGTATATTGGAGACTCGAACATACATACGTCGAAATACTATCCGCAGTTGGATCTTACTTCTACTTTTATCTGCAGTGAAGAGTTTGTATTTGTAATACGTGTTAAATCATACTTCAATACTGATATTTTTGCCAAAAAAACGCACCTTATATCTGCGGGTTCTTGAGATATGGTTGATGAAAAAAGGGATTCTGAACGTACGTTCACACAATCACATAGACTAGACTTCACTCTATTATTATTATTATTTACTTCTTTATTAATCAACTAATACATAATTACAATAAATATTTTACAAAAAAGAAAAAAGACATGGCTATATTTTGCCGTCTGCCGATTGATTGAAAGAAAAACATACATATTTGAAAAGTAAAAATAATTTATATAATTAAAAAGAATAATGTGATATATACATCATGAATTGCATTAACAAGGTTTGAAGTAATACTAAAATAATTCAATGTAATTGTTGCGACACCTATAGGCATGAATACAATATTGTGATAATGACTCCCAACCGTATATACCATTTAAGAAATCTTTGGTTTCCTGAAGTGTGAGAAAGCTTTTGGAGAAATACCTATAGTCTTCTAATTTCAAGTAAAATTGGACATTCGGCAAGGAAGTGGAAAATGCCTTCCGGTACATTAAGATTACAGAGACTACAAGTCACCGTTAAATCTTGTCTGTGTGGCATGTAATTGAGGTAAAGAGTTTCAGTCCTCATTTTAAATATAGTACTGATTTCATAGTTTGTCAAGCTGTTATTGAAATAATTATTTGGACCAAGACAGTGATTTAAATTCCTACATAAGCTTCTAGATTCAGACAAGCGCGCGCGGTCTAGACAGCTTTCGTAAAAACGTTCATCTATCTGCGCAATGCACTCGTAGAATTTGTTTTGCCAGTCATTTATGTTTTCAAGAGTTAAATTAAGTACCATTCCGTGTTCCGTAGCCAAATCCAACCACTCTGGCGACAAATTGCGTCTAAATGCATACGTAAGTAAGTGCTTCTGAAGATTTGTGCTTGGACGTTTCATTATTTTGATAATGAAATCCGCATTTGCTTTGAGGTTCTTACAGTAAATTTGAGGTATTCCCGCTTCTACATAAATAGCATAGGTGGGGACTGAGGAAGGTAGTTTAAAAATACGCTTAAAGAAAAAGCACGGTAATCGCTCAAATTCTTCCACTTTTTTATAGCCAAAAACTTGATTCGCATAGCAAAGACAGGAGTTGATGGTTGCATTGAAGACCTTAAATTTAGATGCCGTATCCACGTTTTTATTACAATAAAATTTAGGCCACATAAGATTGATTGCAGTTTTTGCCTTACTGACTTTTTCTTCTACATGTTGTCGCAAATTAAGATTGTAAGATAGAAGGACACCTAAATATTTGAATTCCTTAACAACCTCTATAGGTTGGCCTGCCAATTTCCACTTTTCTCTCGGATGCCTTCTATCTACCGTGTGCTGAAAAATCATGATTTTAGATTTTGAGGTGTTAATGTTTAAGTCCCAAGTGTCACAATAACTCTTAAGTTTATTAATTTGAAGCTGTAATGTAAGGGGGTTGTCCGTTAAAATCACTAAATCATCTGCATAAAGGAGTGCTTTAATGTGTTTATCTCCTACTATGACACCGCCCGGCAAGTTTTCAGATACATCGTCAATGAATAGGGCGAACAAAATAGGACTGAGGACGCAACCTTGTGGAACTTCAGTTTCAGTAACAAAAAAGTCTGACATATTACTACCATTCCAAACTGCAGGTGAAGTGTTCGCAATTAGTTTTTTGTAAAAATTTCGTAGAAACACCTATCAAGCTTAGCTTGTATATAAGTGAGTTTCTGTTGACAGTGTCGAAGGCAGCCTTAAAATCCACAAAGAAGGCATAGACTTCACTCTAAAGCGCCCAATACACGATACAATTATTGTGCCTACCGATTATCGTACAAAAGTTGAATCGCATGCGATGATTGTATCGTGTGTGTAAAACAAAGTATCCGCTGTACTGAAATCGCATGGTCGAATGCTATCGAGAAAAAACGAGAGGTTGCATACGGCTGCTTTGATGTGAATCGTTTTGACAGTTGATGAAATCGTGAGCTAGTCGTATGGTGTATGTGCTCACTTTCGATATCGCTACCGATATCGGTACAACTCAAGTCGGTACGATAGGTTGTATCGTGTATTGGGCGCTTAAAAGTCATGCATTTACATTTTAGAGACTTTGAAATGTCAAGATAGAATAATTCAAAACTACTACTGTCGTTTTGCTCAAGATATTTCTCGTATATGTAATTGGCCTTTTTGGTAGTTTTTCTATGAATACATTTTTTTATTTTGGTGAAAATTTTGTAGCTGACGACGCGTGTAAGCAGTGAAGTAAGTATGGCAGGGCATGCTGCCTCCACAACCCCACTTTTTGGGCTCTTGATAGGTGCGAGGTTAGGCGTATGCAAAGTTTCCTTGTATTTAAGGAATTTGGATTGAATGAAACTTTGCATGTGCACAATATCGCACCTACCCCAAATCCCAAGAACGGGATTTGCGGGTGGGGCAGCATGAACCCAATACTTACCTCACTATTTACACGCGTATTTCACTGTTAATACGCCATAATTCTGGATGCTCTCACTGTGAAAATAAGCCTTCTTTTGCTCTCTGAAAGTGGAACAAATCAAAACATAAATACATATATGTATGTTTTAAGCTTTCTTGACGTTCCGACTTTTTGGGCATTCTGCCATTTTTTTGCCTTGTGGCATTTTCTTTAAAATGCAAATCGTACAGCAACAAAATGATAATGAAATTGTTTTGCGTGCTATGAAGTTTTTAGAGATATGGTTTTGGGCGAAAGGAACCATGCCGTTATTTTACAAATACAAAAATATCAAACTTAAAAAACTAAGATTATTTAATTTCAAGCCAATTTAAATTTTTAACACCTGATAAAATTAAAAGAAAAAAATATTGGAACGTCTTTTTTTTATTTTTTTTTTTCAATAATTCGACAATTTTTCAAAAAAAAAACACTGGGTAATCGGTTTTATGTCTGGAATAGCTTTTCAGATAATGGCTTAAGTATCAAAAAGTTAATATTTTAAAACGCCAATTCAGTTTATTATGACAAAAATGAAGCTAGAAGTTTCTATGACTACCAATTAATGGGAACTTACCAGTGTTATTAGTTCAAACGAAAATGATATAATTTTTAATAACTAATCCAAAATAAACAAAGTTATAAATTTCATAAGACTCAAGGTATAATAAATTAATTACTTGTTTTTTTTTACTTTTTTGTTTAAAAAAAAGTTTAAGTAGATTCTGAATGCAATTAGAAAATGTTTCGCATTTTCTATCCGTAACTAAAACTGGTACAAACTCAACTAATTTTAAATTCTGTTTCGACCAACCTACCTACCTACCTTTCAAGGGCAAAACTTATTCAATTAAGCCATAACTTTCTTTTTTTTTAACAAGGTATCTTTTTTATTCATTCTCTATCTTTAGGTACCTACTTCATGTCTATATAAAAGAAGAGAATTAAAAAACAACCCTTTTTGAAATACTTATGCGGCATACAAAACATAACCGCGCTGCGATGATGATAAGAGTCTCCGACCCACTTTTTGTTTTTAAACTTGTTCCAGTTTTTGATGCAATCTTTTTTTTCTTTCTTATTGAAGATCTCTCTTTATAATGTACGCGCTGGTCCTTGTAAATGCTAGGGAAAAAAAAGTCAGCATAACGGACGAGAAAAGTCGACCGACACGGACCAAAAGACCGTCAGACCGACAGCGACAGGATGCACTGACATCATTTCGTCTAGAAAATTGCATTGGTTGGGTTGAGAGTTGGTAGTTGGAATATGATTTCTAGAGCGGCACAAAAATAAAAAGTCGAAGCGTTTTAAAAAAAAAGTTTTGCTAATTATGTACTATAAGCCGAGCGGAGCCCTTGCTCTGAATATGCACTCGTGCAGTCATCAAAATTTCCCAACTTGGGGTAAGGCAGGTAGGTAGTATATTTATAATGAGTCACTCTTCAAACTCAGCGCAGCAGTACTCATATCATAATTTATTAAATTTAATCATCGTTCAGACTTCAGGACACACAAACAAATTGAACGCAACCCGCACTTCTGCTGCAGCAAAATGAGAAAAAATAATATAAAATATCCTCGAATGTGCAATGTCCTGTCCTGCAACTGCAACAGATTTTTTGTTCTATTTTAACGTCGGTCGTCGTTGGGACGACGACGTCGGGATCGTTGCGTCGGTCTTCGCCGCAGCTATGGGGTTTTCATTGCTTGTCTTCATCGTTTTAGTCCTTTTGTGTTCTCGTTGAGCTCGTCGTCAACGCTCTCATTATCCTTAAATTTTTGTTCTGTTTGCTTTTGCTATGTGAGTAAACACAAAAAACAGTACACCAAGTTTTCTACGGTCTCCTTTGTATTAGTATAACTCAGTTCAGTCTTTGGCTCCAGCTCTAGCTCCATCTCCAACTCTAGAGCTCTACACTTGTTGGTTTAATGACCACACCAAATCCAGGGGATCTTATTTAGGGATTTTCCTAGATGCAGAATAGAAGAGTCTTTGCCACAAAAGCCAAAGCCAACCCACTTTGCAAACTCGAATGGTATACGCCTGATATGGAAAAATATCCTTTCAGAAGCTATAGGACAGTCCAGGACAGAAGAGAAGATCTAACACGACAGCCAACTGCCGACACAATCACAAACATCACCATGGCCAAGATTGCGTTTCTTATATTCTATGTAAGCATCTATATTTTTAAGGGTTATTCTTTTTTTTTTGAGCCTTTTAGGGCTGGATACTTCACTTGGCACAATAGTCTCGTTGAAAAATGCAACGATGCTCCTTATATAGATATAAGACCACCAACCAACGTCGAGGGAATGGAGGGGAGGGGGGGGGGGGTGTTAGGATCGTATTTAGTTCTTATAATTATATCCCCCCCTGCACACAATCAGATGCGATTTATTCTAATGGCAGGCCAAAAGCCAAGAACATTGAAATATTTTTCAGCTAAAAGAAAATCCTTTTCAAAGGATTCGCAAAATATATGTTATATCCCCTTTAAAAGGATAACGATAGATAGACGAATACAAACATCAGACGTTAAATGAGGGGGGAAGGAGGGGGTTGGAGGAAGGTTAGGCAAGCTCTATATAAAATCGATTCGACCAAGAGACCATTTGCCACATCGTTATGTTTTGTTTATGTCGAAGCTCTATGGTATATTGGTTCATTGACGCAACCCCTTTAAGACACTGAAAAAAATGGTTGTGAACATTTTGAAAGAAAAAATTCAAACAAATTTGAAACCCTTTAAAAAAGTTGGATTTCCCTTATATTTTATATGATATAAAATTTGACACAGAGAAGTATTTGAACGTTGAAAAATTGTGTTTAGTAAGTAATGAGATTTGTCAGTTTCGACAAGGATTATTAAAAATTCAAATTTATTTGACAGTTCAAAATCAAGGAGTTGAAATGTCAATATTAAAGAAAGTTGGTAAAAGTGCAGGTTCTAGAAGCTATTTAATTTGTTACTGCAATCATTGTCCTTGAAAAAATGATTGCACTACTTATTTTTTGTTAAATGTTCCGCATGTTAGCTAGCCCTTAGCTGTCAACTGTCAAGTTATTTTGTGTTTTTAAGATTTCAAACATTTTGTAACATCTATTTGAATTAGAAGCCCATGTGCAATAGTTTTTTTGTTTATTCAATTTATGTGTTAAATACAAATTATAACTCCATTCAATTTATGAATTTAAACCACACAACTTAATTTTGTGTTTTATATTGGAACATTTTTTCTTTCAGTGTAATTGCAAGAAAATATGGCTATAGATAGTCTGGAAGCCGTAGTCACATTTCAGACTGTCGTATAAATATATTTATTTTTGTACAAATTTAGCTGAAGCATCCTTTTATATTTTTGTTTGGGGTCTGCGTTTGCCACACCAGAGTGTCATTCAGGTAACAAACGGATGGTTTTTAAAGGACGAAGATTTTCCTGTGTCATGCAGTGGTGGGTTGGGAAAAGGAGTTCAAACTGATGGTGGAAGTTGGCCGGTTTAAATGTCTGGTTCGATATCCTGTGTGGCATAAATTATATCGAAAGTGATTTCCATAAATAACAAAAACAACATTCAAAGGACACAATAACTTTTCTCCTGCTTTTTTTATGTTTTCTTAAAAAAAAAACACTATAAAGTGCATTTTTGAAGCAAGGAGCAAACAACCCAGAGACGAATCATTTTTCATCACTCTTATACCAAATGGGACAAGATAGTTTGGAAGGGGGGGGGGGAATATGGCAGGTATTCTTTTATTGATTATAATATCCTGAAGTTTGCCATCTTTTCACCATCGTGTCCTCGGTCGGTCGTTGCTCGGAATGGAAGAAACTATTTTGGACGTCATCTCCTTTTTTTTTGTTTTTGTTGTTTTGCCTTTATTTTCGTCCGTCCTCCAGATGCGGCTTTATGATAAATTGATTGCCCTGTTTTCGATGTACATATATATAAATGTGCCTGTTGTATAGAGTTCTTGATAATATTTGAAAATTGAAATTTTCAATCTATTTACGATGGTAGGAACTGAGTGGAGGTGTATCAACGAGCTCATAGGTACCAGGGTTGAAAATAGTTAACTTTATGCCGACATCTGCTCTAGAATAAATATTGAAACTGGGAAAAAAGCTGAATTTGATTTTTTTCTTTTCAAAACCATTGATGCATCCAAATGGACGACAACAACCGTTTCATTTTTTAAATGGAAACTTGCCTTGAGAGTTGATACCTACCTATAGAATTTATTTTGGCAAAAAAACCATTAAAAAAAATACTTTTAAATATGGCTCCAGTTATTAATCAAATATATGTAGGTACATTGGTATATTGTAACAATATTTGAATATTTCATATCCTACAACTAAATGCACTTATAAAATTAGAAAAATCAGTTAAAATGGTAAATATCTGTCAATAATGGAAAAACTAAACAAAAAAAGTCACTTACCAAAGTAAAACACATCTGGAAATGAAAAACCTACGATAAAATAAAAATTTGTAATTAATAATAATGGATTATTTTTTCTCTAATAAAAAAGAAAACCAAACAAAAATAATAATTTTTTAGTTGAAAAGATAAAATTCTATAAATTGAGGTACCATGGTTTGAAGAATAATAAAATATAAAAAGTGAGTATACGATCTGGTGTACTATAACTACTTCCTGTTGGTTTAAAAGCCAAAACTATAACGACTCAGTATCAATGAATATCCTTTTATTATTACAACTTGTTTGGCTTTTATTACTTTACTATGCTTCCATTGCAAAAGGGCTTTTAAAACACTGCCCTGAACAATGTGGACATCTCTAATTTACCTTGTAATTATTTATAAAATAATTATTTAAATTTGATATATTGATTGATATACTATTTTGTAAATTAACAATTCATAAAAATATTATATTTCGATTTCACATAATTATCATCATTTTATGTATTACATCAAATTACTATTAATTTTAACAAAATTTTAATCAACTCTAATTATTATTACCCCATCTGTCAAAGGCAATTTAATCTAAAGCTAATTAAAGCTTATCCATAAATTCCTATCTGCCTTCTGGTCAAATAAAATCCCTGCAGCTTCATAAATGCGTGTGCAGTCCTCTCCTTATCCTTCTCGCCACATCCACACCTACATAATGTACATATATTGATATTCACTTATTTACACAAAACCACAAATTAAACTAAACGACATTGGACATAACCATTTTATACAATAAGGACTGCTTGTTTAACTCTCCCTAATGCGCGTAATTCAAATATAAACAAGTAGTGTCGTTCGTACTTTAAAAGGTAAGGTCTATTCTTATGGCAGCTATATAAATAAACAACAACAACAACAGCAGCGATACCACCGTATATGCAGCAGCAATGAGTAAACACACCTTGAAAAAACAATTACATTCGCCTTACAAATAGATACAATACGACTATGCTACGTTTGCTATCCAACGCATCAAAGTTACATTTTTTTCCAATGTAAACCATGTAATTCATGTGAGTTGGTATAGCATCAAAAACACCCTCTCATCTACTAAATGACATTGACCTGAGCTTCTAAAATCTAAACAGTTCAACTACAACAACAACTGAAACAATATCAACAACAACAGACAGTCTAATTTCTGTTAAGGGAATGTTCTTAGCAGACTTTTAGTTGAATAGGAGTTGCCATAGCAAATGAAAATAATACGAAAAAAGTTATTCATTAACTCAGCTAAGTACGAGATCTACAAAATTCCTTCACAGGTTTTCCTAATGATTTAAACATATCATTTAAAGGAGTCACTTGTTCATAAGCTTTCCTATGGTTTGGAAAACATATGCATTTAGAAGAATTCCTGAGGTTTCTTTATACAACGAGACAGAAGGTGCAAAGAGTCAATATTTCTATTTAATAATTTAACAATGAAAAAAAAAATAAATATAAATATAAACATCCTTATCCCCTAAGCGTCAATCCCAAGAACTTCTTTAAAATACAAAAAATTGTAGAAAGCTTTTTCGTTAAGTTCAAAGTTTTACTTTTTATCAACGATAAGAAGCAGACAGTTAGGAAATACGAATCGTAATAACATTGCAGTTTTTCATAGAGACCAATATTTGAAATGGTTTTCAGGATTGTAACATCGTCCACATAAATTATGCACTTGCAGGACTTCAACACAGACGGTACCTATATTGTTTATAAAAAAAATATAAAGAAGAGGACCTAAAGTACTACCTTGTGGGATTCCAAAATTTTAAACTTGTTTGATTCGCAACCATTGAAAAGTACATTCAGAGTACGATCTATCAACTAAGTATAATTTCAGCCAGTTAACGGACGTTTCGCTTAAGCCTAAATTAGATAGAAAGTATAATTCGATTAAATATAAAAATAAAAAAGAGGCTGGAATGTGACCCACACTGATAACTTCCCATCCCGTCTGTCGATTTGTCTTGCTTAAAAGTTTGTCTATATGTATCAATTTTTAACAAATTTGCGTACTATTTTTTGTAGATTTTATTTTATTGAATATCGAAAATAATATTTTCTGTGAAATAAATTAAGTTTGAAGCCAATATTTTTAATTTTTGAAAAGCTATTTGAGTCGAAAGTAAATTTTTACCAAGTCATAGTATTGTTGTTTTTTTAGGTTTTTTATTTTTTGTAAAAAAATTGTCAATTCGATTTTTTCTCAAAATTTGTCCTAATGTTGAAAAAAATATTTTTTATTAGTTAAAATTAGTTGGAAACCATAATCTCAAATTTTTGAAAAGATATTGGAGTCGAAAATAAATTTTTACCAATTTTTGTTAAATTTTTTTTATGTTTTTAATTTTTTGTAAAAAAAACTGTCAATTGGTTTTTCTTTCAAAATTCTACTGAATGTTGACAACAATATTTTTTGAAAGATAAAAGTAGTTAAAAGCCAATATCTCAAAGTTTTGAAAAGATATTTGTGTCGAAAGTCAATTTCTACCGTGTTTTATTAATTTTGTTTAGGTTTTTATTTCTTGTAAGAAAACTGTCAATTCGATTTTTCTCAAATTTTTTCCAAATGTTTCAAATAATATTTCTTATAAGATAAAATAAGTTTCAAGCCATAATCTTAAGTTTTTGAAAAGATATTTGAGTCGAAATTCAATTTTTAACAACTTTGAGTAATGTTTTTTTTTTCAAATTTTTATCAGATGACAAAGACATCATTCTTCGTTGCACAAAATTGTTTTGCAAATGAAATCATATTTTAGTCGTAAAATTTTCGAGGTGAAACATTTTTTTTCAGTTTTTTTGATTTATAAAAAAAAACCGTTTATTGGATTTTTTTTCCAAAAATATACTTGTTTTGTATAACGTTACAATATATAATATAAAATTTAATTCAAGTCTCTAGCGTCATTGGTTCATGAAATATTTAGGTTAAACCAAAATTTTCACCTTTTTTTTAAACTGCTATGGTAAAAAAAAACACCAACGCAATTTTCTTGAGAGCCCTTTCTGCCTTGAGCTATGGACGACGAAAAAACGTCGCGAACGTACGGACGTACGAACGTACGTACACACTCACGCACAGACATCTTTCTAAAAATCTTTTATTTCGACTCTAGGGACGTCGAGAAATGTCAACATTTTCAATTTGACAAATTGGACCCATTACAATAACTTCCTATGGGAAGTTAATAACAGACTTAAATAGTTTTGGAACACAGATAAGTAAATCATTTTTAAGATGACAGTCCTCTCAAGAGCGCGGTGAAAACAGCTTTATTTTCTGATTGTTTTTTCCTACAGAACGAAACATCGGAGACATAAGAATTTTAAGATATTTTAACTTTATCTTAAACTACCTCCGAGAAATTTCAAATGGCCGTCGGCCGAGTAATCCACGTTTTGAGGAAGGTTCTTGGCACAGTCAAAGTCTAACTGCGAGACTATAGCAGCCCTTATTTTCAATTTAAAGCAAATCTTGTTGTTTGTTTTCTTCCTTAGGCACGTTTGTTCTATGTGAATTATGAAAATTTCAAAATTTGAAAAGTTAGACATAAAATTATGTTTAAAAAATGTGGTTTAAGAAAATAGGTTAAGAACCTTTTAAGTTATCTTTCCCCCAATGTGTAAAAACAATCTCTGAAATTTGAAACACTACTAGTCTTAAAAAACAATATGTAACACCTACTCACATATACCTTCGAATAGGTCTCTAAAACAGGGATTCTGAAATCAAAAGAGTTTAACAGGCTCATCGTAATATTCATTCTTCCCCTAATCTTGCTGAGTGCAACTGAATATCCGTGGAACTACATTTGCATTCGTAAACAATTTCGAACTCGAGATTTAGTCAAACATGACATTACGATGGTAGACAAGTCAAAACAAGCTGTTCCCTATAGCTCAAACCATTGAGTCAGTTGACTTCAAATTCGGAAATTAAGGTTCTAAGCCGATTTGCGTTAGGCGTTTTTTTTAGACTAAAAATAACAGTACTGCCCATTTTTGTAAATACAGAAAAACCCAGATAAGTGCCTCTCTCACATGTGCTTAGCTCTCAAAAGTATCTTCTATTTTTGTGAACAAACATTTTAAAGATTTTTTCATATAAACATAATTTTGTTAGTATTTTTTGTTCAACTGCCTTTCTCGCTTAACTGCCTTTTACTTTGTATAGTTTTAACAAAATTTGTAAGTATACATTAAAAATATTTAAAAAGAACTTTTTATAAGAGCTTTATTGTGTTTCACTTTTATAAATACAAATATAAAAATCTTAATATACATAGTTCATTGCTACATACTATTTTTAAGGTTAGAAACCGGGTTTTACTGTACAGCTTTTTATATCGTGGCAAACTAATTTAAAATGCGTTTTTGAGTCAAGATAAACTGTCTGAATCATAGTCTTAACTTTTTTAAAAAGTCAACCGAGTTAAACAAATGGAAAAGATATTTTCGGTTATAGTTTAAAATATATTTTTCCATGCTTTGAAGAAACAAGCTAAACCTGGAAGGGCTATTTAAAGCATTAAGTTCAGAAGCGGCATAACCCCAATGTGCGCACTTATTAAGAAAATCACGACTTTAGCATTTAACGAAAAAGAAATGTTTGTTATTTTGGTCTAAGAAAAGTTTCGTGCACAAGCGATGTTTCAGCATTTTTGCATTGATTTATGAGCAAATTTAAGTAAATATCACTTCTGCGTTGGAGAAAAAATTATAATTGCCCATTCTGGATTAAAAATTGATAAATTAAGGGTTAGCTATGCCACTTCGGCTCCCAATGTCTCATTTCAGAGTAAATAGAAGATTTCATTTATTTTTCACAATTTTCATACACGTATAGCTTTTAAACTTACCAACGAATTTGATTATTTCTGTAATTGTTTTAAAAACTCTTTCGACCTAATTTCATCAGTTTCCTTAAAAAGTGATATTAGATGAGTTTCTTTATTAAATGTTTAACCCTTAAAATTGATGTTATCAAAATTATTAGGTTTGGGTAGGTAGATATAATATTTTTTTAAATCAACACAAAAAATAACTTGAAACGGCAACACTTATCACCTAATAAACTGCTAATCAACACCATTGTGAAGCTTTTCACCTCACTATAAACAACACTTATGGTGATACTTCCTTACTTATGGGGAGACTTCCCCAACGAACGTAAAGCTCTCTTTGGCCACCTTATCAATTCACCATATTCGTATCAACGCTTATGCGCACTATTTTCTGCAACCGTTTCTCCGTTATACTTCTATACACAACTTAACAGTCTACAGTAGAAACTACAAATTCAAACAGATTCCGTTCCGGAATAAGCAAAATATAGCAATTCAATTGGCGTCAAGCTTCATTGAGACTTTGTGGGGAATTCAGTCTGTTTTGGACGGTCGACTGGATTTTCATATCCGCGGACGGAAAAACTTCAAAATCTTTGAACATAGAAATAAAATTGATGTGGCAAAAAGAAGTTAAGTAAAAGAATCAATTTAATTGCATTGCGTTGCGATGCATCTTGCATTATTTGAAATATTGTGAATCGGTTAAGTTTTATGTTGTAGAGAGTCTCTGAGGACTTCGAAGACCGAGGACGTCTTCCTCCATCAACCAACATTAATACCTACTTCTTATAACTACTTTGCTGGGACGGTCGTTGGTGCGGTGTTTTTCGTTGTAGTCGTCGTCGTCGCAGTCGTCGTTTTGCCAATTCAATTTGCGGGCGAAATGGTAATTTCCCATCGGGGTTTTCCTTTTTGGCCAGAAGCACTCAGACAAGTTGTATAGTCGCAGTCGTACAGTGGAGGAAGTGCAGTCACCGCGACGCGCTTTGAGTAATCAATCAACTGTCGCGCGGTCTTGAGCTTCATCGTCGTCGTTGTCGTATGGTCTTCATCATCATCATCATCAGTAGAAGCAGCAGCAGTATAGGGCGCTTCTGGGATGGAATGAAAATAAGAAACCGTTATTATAGGGTTTGTCGTTCGTTATAGTGGGTGTGCAGTGCGTCGTGTAAAGTTTTGTGTAGTGCATCAATGAAGTGATTGTAATCGAAAAGAAGCACAACAAAAAAATATAAAATAAATTGGAATTTAAGTCTTGAAACAAGCGCATCAAGGCTGACAGACGGGTTTGAGTTGGGTTTCGAAAGTAATTTTCTCGTTAAATAGTTTTCGTTCTGGGAGGATAAATACCCTACACAAATGCAAATGCAGTTCTTTCCGCCCCATCTCGGGGAGTGTTACATCCCAAGTGGTGCTGCAACCCATTAAAATGGGCCAAGGGATTTACAATCATGGAGTGTCACGAAAAAGAGTGTAATAGCCTGGTTCCCCATTAAGGGGACAACGCGTGATTTAAATCGATTCTATAAGCGTTCCGCATTCAGGACATGAATAGGCATAGGGATACGAAAACTCTTCATGGATTCTGCATACCTATGTGCTTGTTGTGCACTCACCCGGAGCAAAGAAAAAAGAGGTGAATTGCAATTTATTTTAATGTCATGATATATTTTTAGAATTAACAGTAAGTCTGATACAATATTATTTCACCATCCGGCTCTGGTACGATGGACTAAATTCGTAACCGGGAGCGAAGGAAGTGTAGGCATTTTTTTTAAATTGTTGTCGACACCGACACGCACTGGTAACGTCACGTCACGTCACGTCACCAATGAGGTGTGAACTTTTCGGCCCTGACATCTATCTACTCCCGTTCCGTTGATGTTGATGTTGATGATGATGCCTCTCATGATGATGATTATGGTGATGCGAAGTGCATTTAACTTTGGAGTTGTTTGAGATGAGATGAGGTTCTATATGAGATGAGATACAATATCTATACCTATGGCTACATAATCTGCTTCTGGTTGTAACTATATGAGGATGTGGGTTCTATTATGAAATTATAGAGTGTAATTTGTGTGTTTGGTTGATGCAGTCATTAGGGACAATGATCTGATCAAATTGTACGAACGATAAAACTCAAATGGGGTGGACGGAGCATCAGCGACGCAGTTTATATGCGTGCATTTGCTTTTGATGATTACACAATGGAAAAATGGGAGTTTGATTATGTTTGGGGATTTTATGTTATGGTTCATCAAATTGTGATGTTGTGAACTACTTTTGTATGTAAATTCATCGCTACCGTGCATACCTATAGAACCTACCTACTGAATTATTCAAAACGAATTCCACATAAATGAAAAAACCTCGATTTGAATAGAATTTCATTTAGGTTCGAGTACTTTGAGCACCATCAGAGTCAGATTCAGAGCAACTGATGTAATCAATTATAAAGAATTTAATCAAAATATGTTCCATGTAGATAGTGAATTTATTCGTGGATTAGATATTAATTAATAATAGCTTTTTGACGAGAACAGAGAAATTGAAGATGAGTAACTTTAGAATTATTTTAAGTCACACAAGGCCGCAATCAATTAAAAATATACAATAATTCAGTTTAAAATAACCTTCATAATACTCGGGAATAATTATTTCATCAAAACGTTCGCTATTTCGATCTCGAAATATTACGTTTTACTTTTCAATAGTTGCGAAACAAACAAGTTCAAAGTAACTCTGGAAGTCCACAAGGTAGTCATTTAGGCCCCATTCTCTTTATTTTATTTATAAACAATTTATCGTCTGTGTTGAGGCGCTCTAGGCGCATCATATATGCCGAAGTTTTTACAATTTGTTTTAAGTTCTGGTGATTGAGAAGATTTGCAATTTGATTTCAACTCTTGTTTTGATTAATGTGTTCGTATCGTAACTGTCTGCTTCTTAACGTTGATAAATGCAAAACTATGAGCTTTACAAGAAAGCTTTCTGTAATTTACTTTAATTTTATTTAACGGAGTATCATTGTGAATGAAATGTCTGTCCTTGGTGCGTTTTTCGATGGAAAAGAACACATTTACTCAATAACTAAAAAGAGGCTGGAAATATTTTGTGTGAGATAAACAATTTCAACATCTTTCTTTTCATGATACTTGAGTTGAAAACCATTTCTTATTAGTTTTTTGTTGTTTTTCAAGGTTTTTGTGTTTTATGAATAAAGTTGTCAATTGAGTTTTTCTTAAAAAAATTATTACTTAAAGTGGGAAACAATATTTAGCATATGATTTTGTTCCTGACATTTTTGTCGAAAACAAATTCTCATCAATTTTAGGAGCATTTTTTAAAAGTTTGTATTTCTTATAAAACAAATACAGATTGGATTTTTCTATTAACATTATCTTAAGTTTATAACAAAATTTTGAAAATATTGAAATAATTTTAAAGTCATTTTTTATATTTTCTCGAATTATTCGAATCTAAAATTAGATTTTACCAATAAGGCGTAGTATTTTTTGTAGATTCTTATTTTTTATAGAAAAACTAACTTTTTGATTTTACTTAAAATTTGACTAAAATTAAAAATAATATTTTGTACGAGATAAAATTAGCTTGAAGGCAATCACTTTTATTTTTGCCAAGATTTTCGAGTCGAAAATTGATTTTTACCAAATTTTAGTAATGTTGTTTTTTAAAGTTTTTATTTTTGTAAAAAAAAACCATACTTAGATTTTTTTCCAAATTTTGCAGATATCAAACTCGTTATTATTTATTGAATAAAATTAATCTGGAGGTCATATCATTTTTGTTCGTAAAATATTTGAGTTGACAAATATTTTGTTTTTAGTATTATTGATTTCGTCAAATTATATAATATAAAATTTAATTGAAGTCGCTAGCTATTTTGGTTCGTGAGATATTTGGCGGCAACCAAAGTGTTTTCAAAGTCTTTTCTGCTAGTCTTTTGTGTTACACAACACAGACAACAATCATTTGAAGTTCACATCTATTGAAGTTTTTGAGATATGACGAAAAAGAGTATGAATAAATGCGTATGGGAAACTGGGGCACATTTGACACTTAATTTTTAAAAGTCTTTTTCCGAAGATTATATATGAATTCCAATACTTTTTTATTTATAAGATGCATTGACTATTCTAGATAAGACTCACAGATAAATTTTACTGTTATAACAACTGCATTTTCTTAAATTTGTTTAAAAAAAGTCATTTTGTCAAAAGTGCCCCGGGCATGGGACCTTTGACTTTACGCGGGGAACATTTGACAATTGCAGTTTTATAAATCCATTACTGTTTTTATTCCCGTCTCATCTAAGTTGTATATGTCCCTTGGGTCAAATGAGTATTGTGCATAAATTTGTTGAAGTTTTTGAAAGAAATTATCAACGGCTGATTTTGTAAAACCTTTTAGTCTGGCTAGGCTCATATTTTCGGGCTTACGTAGCGAGAGTTCAGAATTTTGTTTTAAAAATCCGTAAGGCCAATCATCTCCTGTTTTTTTTTGAAATTTTCCAAGTTGGTGGATGCAACTGCACTATTGGTTGCAACTGCACTAAATTGGATGCAACTGCACTAAACTGCAATTTCTTTGAACTTTCACAGTCTTGAAAGTTAATTTAAAATAAGAGTTGGTGGGCAGCTAATATTGTTAGCCTTAATAAAGTCATACACAAATTTCTTGAAAGAATCGTTTGACAAGCCGTACGCGTGAAAAGAGCATTTTTTCACATATTCTACCAGTTTTTTTTTTCTTGCAGCTTTGTAAGGGTTTGGCGCGGCGTATATTTCGATTGAAAAGTGAAACCTTCGTCAGGGCTACTTTCATTACCCGAATCTGACCAATCTTTTAAGGGATCCTGTTTTTTCATATGCATGATCAATGTGGTTCTATTTATCCCATATTTTTCAGCAGCTGATGTTTGCGTTTCAAGTTTTTTCCGTATGTCTGCAATAGCCCTCTTCACCTTTTCTTCGTCGATTGCAATCCTATTTGTCTTTCTCTTATAGTTTCTCTTCATTTCTTCAAAATAAACATGAAAACAAAATAAAACACAAATATTAGCATAACAAATCATGTTGGAGCACATTTAACAAATGTCAAATGTACCCCTACAATCAGCCAAATGTGCCCCCTTTGCAAAAGTCAAAGGTGCCCCAAAGGTTTTTCATAACATTTGTAATGTTTTTTTTATATTAATGTTTTGATTTAACAAAATTGGCTTAAAAATATTAATAATTTAGGAACAATGCTATCAAATCTCTTACAAACCTGTAGTCAAAAATTACATCAAAAATCCCGAAATCACAAAAACACGTGTTACTCGAAGACGAGTTGAAGCAAAACTGCCAAAGTTCATAACGTTTCTTTATGTATATTAATTGAGGCTTCGTTCACCATCCCAACTTTTCTTCTTGTTCACACCGAAAATCACAAAGTCAAATGTGCCCCGGGCGTCAAATGTGCCCCCGTTTACCCTAGTCGTAAGTAAGGGACCTTGAAACGAAGCAATGTCAAAATTTTCAATTTAACAAATCGGATAGATTACAATAACTTACAATGGGAATTAAGAAATTAAAATTAATTTTAAATTAGGTCCGTTCGCGTACTTTCTGCACTAAAATTCGTAAAAAGAAATATTTTAAAGAGTGGGGGTAAAATTCTCTCACCAAAAAAAAAAATACAAAAAAGTAAGCGAACGGGAAAACAACAAATTTTTCACACAATATTACTGTCTTGTTGCTGTTCTTTGAAAATTTATTTTTAAATTTTATAACTGACAGCAAAAGCGAGCAATTTATTTAATTTATTTGAATTTCTATCAAATTTGAAATTTTCACAAATCAGCCCAAAGAAATTTCTTGGGCTAAAATTCGTAGGTTGGGGAAATATTTTACTCTCTCGAGAGCGCTCTCTTTTACGAAAAACTACGAAATTTTTGAGTACGCGAACAGGATTTGGTTAAATTTCGTATTTTTTCGTAAAATTGGACTGTTTTAGGAGGGTACGCGAACGGACCTATTGTGTTTCTAAAATAATAATATTTTTATGAATTCAAATTTTTCTTTTTAAATTTGTAAAAATTAAAATTGATCAAAAAACCAAAGATAAACTGTCGAATTGTGAATTTTAGGAACAAGTTTTTTTTTTGAAAAAAAAAACACTATGAGATTTTCAAGCTCTACGAAATAATTTTTCAAGCATCATCATAAAATTGTCTAAACAATCAATCAACAACCTCAAGTGAATTTTCATTTTATCACAATGTTTTCTACAACGAGGGAGGGCATAGTTGAATTTTTGTAGGAAACAGAATATTCACTACCCGGTTAGGTGAAAACCTTTAAAAAAGTTTTTAAAAAATTACTTTATGCACCAAAAATAGTAGTATGCTATGCCTGCAATCAAAAGAATTGGATGCAAATTGGATGCAACTGCACTAAACTGCAATTTCTTTGAACTTTCACAGTCTTGAAAATTAATTTTAAATAAGAGTCTTTTTTGAAGCATTTTGACTTTAATCATTACCTTTAAAGTGATAAATTCAACATTAGTGAAAATGTCTAAAATTGTAAATACATTTTTTTAAGACAAATATATTGAACCAAAGCTAACGACTGCTATACCATAAATGAACGTGTCATTAAACATTATGACCTAAACGTAACGTCTGATTGTGTTTAAATTCAAAACCAAGATTTTTCAAGATGTCTGAAATGGTTTGTGATTTATTTAAAAAAAAAATGTCAAGTCTTCATTAAAGAAAGTTAAATAGGATTTTCCAATAATAGGTATAATTTTGAAAGAAACAACTATTTTCATAAGAGAAATCAATGGATTTTTATCTAATTGCAAAGAGAAAGATATTAACATTCAAAAACTATTACTGGTGGCTTTTTTAGGCTTACGATATTTTAATGCAATTTTCAATAGTTGTCTAAAATTAAGTTACTTTCCAGATTGCTGAAAAACTGCCATGGTAATACCAATAGCAAAGCCTGTTAAACCAAAAGACGATGCCAGCAGCTATAGGCCTATAAGCTTACTGAGCCCTATAAGCAAGCTACTAAAAAAAACAATCAAGGAAAATCTTGACAATCACATTAATGAGAATAATATAATAAGCTTTTTAAGTTTGAAAATTTTTTTTGTTTATGTCCAAAGCGATACGTCTAATGTCTATAATATTCAATATGGAATTCCTCAAGGTACAGTACTTGGTCCCACCCTTTTTAATATTTTTGTCTCCGATCTACCAAATCTTGGAAGCAATGTAGGTATTGCAATGTTTGCTGCTGACCCTGCTATTTTTACATCCGGCACTTATTTTCTGGACGTCTATCATATATTGCAATGTTTTTTCTTCACTACTAAAGGAATGCAGTACAGAGCTTTGTAAACCAATCTCCATAATAATCAACAAATCATTAAGAGAGGGATATGTTCCAAAGATGATGAAAGTGGCCAGGGTTATCCCTATCTTCAAAAGTGGTGACATAGATGACTTCAATAATTATCGCCCTATTTCAATTCTACCTATTATATCGAAAATTATGGAAAAAGTTGTAAACCAGCAATTAATGGAGTATATCGAGCGTAATAAGCTTTCAACCTCTAAACAATATGGATTCCGGAAGAAGTCAGGTACGAGTACAGCGCTGATAGATATGGTATCAAACCTTCAAAAAAATAAGGACAACCGTAGTAATGTTGGTGCACTTTTCATAGACCTGTCAAAAGCCTTCGACACAGTCGACCATACAATTTTGCTGAGAAAGCTCTTTGCCCTAGGAGTAAGAGGCTCCTCCTTCAATTGGTTTAGATCCTATCTCTTAGAGCGTTTTCAGTACATCAAAATAGACGATTGCACGAGTGAAAGACAACCGGTTACGACGGGAGTACCACAAGGAAGTGTTCTTGGACCAACCCTATTTTGCTTATACGTACAGGACTTTGCAAACCTCCCACTGAATGGACATCCAGTTCTATTTGCAGCTGACATAAGCTTGTTGTATTCCACAAACTCACCTGCAGAGATCGAGTGGCAAATGAATACTGATCTTAAAAAGATTGAGACTTGGATGAACGCGCAAAAACTATGTGTAAACGCCCGTAAAACGAAGTATATCGTATGCACCAAATCCAATACCCCACTACGAATTGTGTACCAAGAAGATGTAGTTGAACGAGTCAGTGAATTTAAATATCTTGGCCTCTGGGTGGACTCAGCGTTAGATTGGAACTTCCACATTTCGAAACTATCGAAAAAACTGTCTTCGCTTGCTGGAGTTTTTGGTCGAATCCGATACAGCGTTCCTGAAAATCTAAAACGAACAATGTACTTTTCTCTTTTTCATAGCCATTTGACCTATGGAATCAGCATTTGGGGTACAGCAGTTCATGGCCTTCTACAAACCTTGCAAGTAGTGCAGAATAAGGCATTAACAAACTTGTTCGGACCCCGACGGATTTATAAACAGCTGCAGATTTTAATGGTTAAAGATGAAATCGAATTAAATATGGTGACTCACATTCACAAGATAGTGCTTACGGAGGTTCATACAAACACCCAGCTGACTACAAGAAGTAACTTACACCAATACAACGTACGGAGTCGAAATAACATACACCTAGACAGAATATACTCAAAAAAATATGGAAGCAGCTCAATTTTATACAAGTCTATTCAGTATTATAACAAACATTCTGATGAGATCAAGAAATGTAATACTTTAAAATTTAAACTTCACGTTAAAGCCATGCTACTGTCAAAATACAGTGTTTAAAAGGTCAATGTTAATTGTCATAGAGTAAACTGTAAGAATAAATTTTGTATCCTTTTCTAATTTTTTGTCTCTACCGTATCTTAGTATGTCACACAAATTTCTTTTTTGCTATTCAATTGTTGCTTGATGTTTAAATTTCCACTTTTTATTAAAATTTTTTTGTTGTTCCCATTGTCAAATACTTATTGTACTTATATTTAACACTTTTTAATTACATAATTACATAAACATTATTGTAAAAACTATACAGCCTGTTACGAGACTCTCTTCAATAGGAAAATACTTTTTTAAATTAGTACAATTGTTCTAAGACTCCTAAACTAAAGCTACAAATATGTCAAAATAAAATGCTTAAAATGATGCTTGATTTACCATGGTGCTATTCAACTATCAGGTTGTGTATGTAAATTGTATCTTTTTCCACCATAAATTTGTATATAATATACAATATTATATGATTTTGTTAGAAGCTGTGAATTTGGGATATGAGCAATTTGGCAAGTGGATTTGTTTTTAATTATCTCTAATAAATCCTCTTGACAGTTTGTTTTACTAAAACCACAGCTCTAGTCATAAACTTAACGTGGGAGTTTTGCAATATTAGTTTTAAGAGTTGAATAAGGGTTTTTATTTGTAGCTTTCCCTTGAATAATTAATATTAAAATTCATAATACAAATAAATTATTATTTTTATATACCTACTACTTAAATTTATAGTTCTAAGAGAAAATGTTTATCCTAAATCTCTAAAAATAGTAATTGTAAAAAGAAATAATTACGCTACTTAAGAAATAATTAATTGAAAAAGCCGATTACTGGTTTTTCATGGGGACGACCCATAAGTGTTTCGCCATTTTTTTACTTAATTTTAATTTATCGTTTAAGTAAAAGAGACATTCAAACTTTTCAAATTCAAATATATATTGCAACAAATTAAAAACTTAAGCAAATAAATGATTTCATACTAAAATACGATTTACCATTTCGATAAATTTACTTTACTTCAAATAAAGACTTAAAGACGCAACAAATTTGCTATCTACAAAATGTAACATTTTTATCAATTTAAATCTTTTGGCTCCAAAACACACTCGAGGTCATAGCTTTTCTTATTTCATATTGTATGTACATAAGAACGCTTGAGTTATTAAGTGAGCCTTAAGCCGCAACATTGTGTGTGACAAAATGAGTATTTTATCATAAGCAACGCATCTGTCTGCAATGAAACGTAAACATAAACAAATAATACGCGAGATTGTTGTGGAGCTCTTAAAGTCTATCTATCTACCCCGCGGACGATTTATTATAATCAAAATTAATTTCATATTGTAGACTTTAGGTTTAGATATAGAGATAAATATATGCAAAATTGTCGTTTGTGTAAATCGTTTTACTTTAGTCTTTCTAAAAAGAGAGATTAATATCTGAGATAATATAAAACACAAATAAAAATAAATATGAAATTAATCAAAACCATTGAAAGATGCAGGCAAGACAGTTGGTAGAATTTTTAATTAAAAGAGGAACTGATTTAAATTGAAAAATGGGTGTTTTTTAATCAGGAAGTTGTGTCATGTAAGTTTCTAGTATCAAGCACGATTAATTAGTTTCTGATGATAAATGACTGCATGCTGGTAATATTAGGTGTTTTTTTTGGAACTTCAACACTTAAAATAAAAATATATTCCCGAAGTATTGTTGGAATGATTTTTGTATTATTATTCAAAAGTCCTTTTGAACAATCCAATTTTTAACTACGTTTTCTGATGTACCAACATCTTTAATGGTTCCCGTCAAGTACACTAAATAATTAATTGGCAACACTGCTAGTATTTTTAACTTACCATAGGAAGTTATTGTAATCGGTCCGATTTGTCGAATTGAAAATGTTTACATTTCTCGACGTTTCAAGGGCCCTAGAGTAGAAATGAAATATTTTTAGAGAGATATCTGTGTTAGCGTGTGTGCGTCCGTACGTTAGCGAAGTTTTTTTCGTCGTCCATAGCTCAAGAACCAATAGAGATATCGACTTCAAATACATTTTGTTATACAGATAATAATGCAGAAAGATCCAGAAAGGACTCTCCAAAAAATCGAGTGGGTTGTTTTTTACCATAGCAATTTAAGAAAAGGTGAACATTTTGGTTAACCTAAAATACCTCTCGAACCAATAACGCTTGCGACTCAAATTAATTTTTATATTATATATTGTAACGTAATAGCAAATAATTATATTTTTGGGAAAAAATCCAATTAAAGTTTTTTTTTTAAATCAAAAAACTTAAAAAAATATTTGTCACTTCGAATATTTTACGAACAAAAAATGATTTATCTCAAAAATAATTTTGAGCAACGAAGAACATAGTTGGTAAAAAAATCGAACTGATAGTTTTTTATCAAAACTAAAAACCTAAGAAAACATTACTTTTCAAAACTTTGAGATTATGGCTTTAAACCAATTTTATTTGATAAGAAATATTTATTTCAACATTCGGTAAAATTGAATTGAATTGACAGTTTTTTTTACAAAAAATAAAAATAAAAAAAAAAAACAATACTAAAATTTGGTAAAAATTTGCTTTCGACTCAAATACCTTTTCAAAATTTAAAAATATTAGCTTTGAAATTCAATAAATTTTGTATAGAAATCCAACAGTCAGCTTTTCATACAAAAATTAAATCCACAAAAAATAGTAGGCAAAATTGGTAAAAATTGATGTTCGGTTCTCGATATCTCGTGAGAAATAGAAGATTTTGACTTCAAATTAATTTCATTAATTCAATTTGTATTTGTTTATATAAGAAATAAAAACTTTTAAGAAATGCTACTAAAATTGGTAAAAATTTTGTATGGACTACAAATCTCGTAGATTTTAAAATCAAACTATTTCATCATTTATGCAAAATATTGTTGGTAATTTTAATTTTTTTAAAAACAATTCATCTGACACCTTTTTTAACATGAGACCCTACAAACCTTTTAAGCACGACAAATCGACAGACGGGATGGGAAGTTATTAGTGTGGGTCGCATCATTCCAACCTCTTTTTATTTTCATATTTTCAGTCTTGTTGTAGCCTTAAGACCTAGCTTACCTATTTTGAACTCTTTATAGATAAAGTAATTTTGAAAAAATCCTTGCATTTTGCATTAAATCGCTCCAAACAGTCAATTTGAATGGATTTAACGGTAGTTCGCTGTTTTAGTCATTTAACCAGTAAAATTGACGAAGTGCCCTATTTTCAAATAGATTTCTCAGAATTTGGAAGCGTTGTTCTGGCGTCCAAAGATTCTTGATGATATTCCAGGCCCTACTGAACAGAAATGTCAACACAGTTTGACATATTCAACTGTCAATTCATAGACAACAACTCTCAGTTCCTTCAAAAGTATCGCTTACGACAATATTGCTGCAGCGGTTCATCAATGACAAAATGCAACTCTATTTAAGAGAGTCGTCAGCCCTTGAACCTAAATCACCCCGCATAGACTACGTTTCTGAAATAAATACCTGATTACAAACTCGCAATTGAAAAGAGTTTTATTTAAATAAGCGACAAAATTTTGTTTGGTGTTCCAATTCAATTATTGTCCTACTCCTCAGGTCTCGTTCCGAGTGGATGGAAAACTGCATTTGTCCAGCCTATTCCCAAAAAAGGCGAATCTTCCTCACCCTCTAATTATCGACCGATTGCACTTACGTCCCTTCTTTCCAAGGTCATGGAAACGCTGATAAATTATCAGCTTAAGAAATATCTCGAAGACCGAAAGCTTCTTAATGACCGGCAGTACGGCTTTCGCAGCAATAGGTCCACTGGTGATCTCATGGTTCATCTCACCGAACAGTGGAGCAAATCTTTACATCGCTTTGGAGAAAGTAAGATTATTGCACTTGATATTTCAAAAGCATTTGATAGGGTTTGGCATCAGGCCCTCTTATCGAAAATGCGTGCTTTCGGTTTTCACGAATCCCTGCTTCATTGGATTAGTAATTACCTTTCGGATCGTTCAATACAAGTAGTATTGGATGGGTTCAAGTCTGAAAACCACAAAATAAATGCTGGTGTGCCCCAGGGCTCTGTTCTATCTCCAACACTCTTTCTCATTTTTATTAATGATCTCCTGTCTGCAACTTCTAATCCAATACATTGTTTCGCTGACGATAGTACTCTTAGCTTTTCATATTCGTTTTCAGACTCACATCCCTCTTCTTCGGATGTGGAACTGCAACGACAAAATATGATAAGCTCATTAAATTCCGACCTAAACAGCATTGTACAATGGGGATTAAAAAACCGCGTGGAATTTAATGCTTCGAAAACGCAATGCTGTCTTGTATCGTTAAAGCGAGATATACCCCAATTGCCATTATCCATGGATGGCACTTGCATCGGGGAGACTGAACATCTCGATATTCTCGGTATGTGTATCACCAACCACCTTTTGTGGAACGAACACATACGCGATGTCGCCAAAAATGCCGCAAGATGTTTGGGTTTTCTAAGGCGATGCAAGAAGTTTTTCTCCCCCTCTGATCTGGCTGTTATTTACAAGACTTATATACGTCCAAAGCTTGAGTATAACTCCCATCTCTGGGCTGGTGCTCCTGCAACTTACTTAAGCCTCTTGGATAGTATTGAACGTAGAGCATTTAAATTGATAGATGACAATATCATCATAAGTTCATTTACTACGCTTGAACATCGTCGTAAGGTCTCTTGTCTGACTCTTTTTTACCGTTACTTTAACGGCTTATGCTCTAGTGAAATAGCCAGTTGCATTCCTCCCCTTAAACAGTTCAACCGTAATACTCGCGCTTCTAGGAATGCTCATCAGTATACCCTCGAGCCCAACTTCGGCCGTACTGTCAAATACAGAGATTCGTTCTTTAGCCGTACTACGCGAATGTGGAATGCCTTACCACACTCTGTCTTTCCTAGTCATTGCAATATTCAGGAATTCAAAACCAATGTGCACCGACATCTCCTTTTAAACCCTCTCTCCTCTTCCTAGTGCTCACACTGTGCATCTGCATAATAAGGGTAGTAATATCCCCTTGAGAGTTTGCTTATTATAAAAAAAAAAAAAAAAAAATTTAATTATGCAAATAGTCAATAAAATAATGACACGGTTTTTTTATTTTATAGGATTTACCTTTACGATGATTTTATATTTGTTTTGATTATCATAACTATTTTATTAAATGTTTGTTGTGACTTGATGTTGAAGTGAGCTTTAGATTGTTAGGTGAAGTTGTTGATCTGTATGAGATAATAAATAAATAGTTAAATGGAACTTGCTGCATGATTGAATTTAGGTACCTTTAAAGTTTATCGAAAGGTGTTTTCAAAGAGCTGATGCACAAGGTTTTTATTTGTTTGTTTATTTGTTTTTATAAGCTGTGGAGAAAATGCTTATGAACTTGTGTTACAACAAAAAGTCAATGTCTTATGTAAGTCTAGTCTTAAACTAATATTATTTTATACCTATGGAGTGAAGCCCTTCGAGTTTGGTATATTTTAGCCTTGGAATAATTTTGCTGTGATTTTAACTATTTATTGTTTATTTATTTGAAATGTTTTTTCCAAGAAGTTTGCCGAAGCTTAAATTGAATTCAAAAGTTAAGTAGAGGTTCATATGATGCTGCTAGATCCATGGGAAAATTTTGAGGTATAAAAACTACCTGCCAACAAAATTAATAAATTCTTTTCTTATTTTAAGCGTTATTGTGGTTTTCAGTTTCATTATGCATTTTTAATGAATTATAAATTATGAAATATGAAATCAATTTATTTATTTATTTTCACTGTTAAATTATTTATATGTGCTATTCAAATTTATTAGGCATGTTTATACGTTAATTCGGATTGTGGTAATATTTGAGGTTTTTTGGTACTCAAATTTGGAAAATGTTGAAATGCATGAGTTTTTCTTTTTACCATGTGGATTATTTCGTAAGCTTAATTAGGAAAATCGACAAAATTACCAGGTTAAAATTAGAGCACACGAATTTCGTGCTTTTATTATTCATGTAAGTAATTCCGAAGTTTTATAAGACTAAGGTCTTCAGTGACATTGTTTCGTGTGAAAAGAAAAGATTAATTTGAGTTCAATTGGAAAATGTTTAACTATTTATAGGGCAAAAACCTGTTTTTGAATTATTAAAAAAAGCCCCTTCTTAGTTTATTTAAATACTTTCAAAACTAAAAACTTTTAGCCTTTAAATACACCTTTTTGGAAGTCTTATACAGCAGAAGATATTCAAAGATCGTATATGAAAAAACTGTGAGTTCATAGTTAAAATGCTACCTTGAAAAAGTAACATAAGTGTATTTTATAGTTTGGTCTTTTTAGTGTCTTAACTTTAAATGGTTTGATGTTTCTTGGTATACAATTTTTCTATGGTAGACGAAAAACCTATAAACGCGTACGATTCAGTCGTGCATTTGATACAAACAAAACAGCAATAGAAACATTAATATATTCAAATTTAATGATTTTATATATTTTTATATGCATAAAATTGTACATGTACAGTACATTTTACATACACTAGACATAACTTTTTATTTTTGGGTTGTGCTAAACGTGAGCTGAATATTTTCGAAGATGTATGCGGATATTATAATTTATTATTGTTTTGCTTTCTACTTCCATGAACTCATATAGAAATTTGTGTGCACTATTAAATGTCAATGGTCTCAATTACAATAAAATTTACATAATATATTATTGTATACTCTATAAAGAATAGAATACTTTTGAATCAAAGCTATATCAGATGACTGATGACTTTATACCCTTTTTCAAGATTTTATTTTATTAGTATTAATTTTGAACTTCCCATTAGAAGTTATTGTATTCAATTCGATTTGTTGAATTGAAAACTTTGATATTTCTTAAGGTCTTCTTCAAGGTCACTGGAACCTAAGTTTATTGTTCTTAGGACGATTAAAATACAAGACCAAACAATAATACTGACTTAGATAAGATTTAAGATGTTATAGTGGCAGAACAGTTTGACTTACTTTTATTTATTTTCAAAAATTAAAAGATTAGGCGAAACATTTGTTCAAAAATCACAAGTTTTTATTGACATATTGAGAAAAAATCAATTTTTTAACCGAAAAATCTTAAAAAATTAAAGGAATATTATACATGCATAAGAATAACAGGGCTGTTTAATCAATCATTGTCTTCTGAAATTTTCGCAGAAGAGCGGAAAATTCCGGTAATAACGCCTGCATATACATAAATCTGGGAAAAATAGATTAGGTACATAATTATAAGCCCATTTCTAAACTTTTCACCATTCCAAAGATGTTAGATTGTCTTGTAAAAGATATATTTATCAATCAGATAAATGGTCTTGTGTATGATTTCCAACACGGTCCCAAATGTGGTTGAATGTAGCCTAAGTATTTAATTTGGTCGACTCACTACATTTAAAAGCATTCCAATATTTCAACAGTTTTCTAAATATGCCATATTTAAGAGCAAACCACAATAGTTTATATGGTTTTTGTTGCTTTCACGCAGAAATGTAAGAAATTTTTTTGAAACTTAGCTCTTTTCCAAAAAGTATATACATATTCTTTTTTGTTGCCAATTCTATTAATGTGGAAAACGCTACAACAATTCAAAAACCCAGAAAATGAGAAAGAATCTAATATCAAGAATTATCATCTAGCTTTTTTTGACGTAGTTTTTTCGGACTCAATTTTCGGGGCTATTATTATTATCAGTCTGCTTAATCGTAGATTGGAACTGATGCTAGAAAATATTTCAACAAAACTTAAAAATTATAGCGAGAAAAATGTTTAGTTCTCGAATTTAAGGAAATAAGTCCATTTAAGTACATAATTTCTCTGAATATAAAATAAAAACAAATTAAGGTAAACAAATAAGTTGGGAAGAAATTTTTGTGTGGTACTTTTAAATAATACGTTTCAGAATCTCTTTTCACTTCAGTTCTCAAGAGATTCAAAGCTTTTATATTAATAGATATGAAACATGAATTACCTTTTTCAATTAGTCATTAGTTTGACAAAAGTGTAACTTTTGCTGTTTTTGGGACATTTATATTCTTGAAATTCGTGTTTAATCAGTTCTAGAACATCTAAAGAAAATTCACTTCAAAATGTAGATTTCTTTAGTTTTTTTTTCAACAGAAAATCATTTTTGAAAGAAATATAATGCATGACTGGGTCACACAAATTCCTAATTTCTTCAAAAAAAAAATCTGTTTAAAAATATTTCCTCTATTTTAAGATTTAAAAATGTACCTGCAAAATAATTTTCTTTCTGATTTTCTCAAAAATTTAAATGCCATTTTATTTCTCAAAAAACTTAAACTAACTCAATTTTTTTTTCGAACATCATTAGAGGTTTTTTGAAATTTTTATATTACAATTTTAAAATTTTGTCTTTAAAAATATTTTTGGTAAGCAGTTATTTAGTGCTTATAAATATTCATTTAACATTTAAATTTCGTTAAAAATGTTCACCCCTTTTTGAGATATCAAATATAAAATTATTAATGCTTTAAAAATCAAAAACAAAATAATGACATTTTTGATCATCAAAAATCATCATCAATTAGAAAATTTGATCTTCGACAAGAGAAGATTATTGAAATCGGTCGATTAGTTCTTGAGAAAACTTAAAAACGAAATAGCGATTTTATGAGGGGTACACTTCTGGAGAAATACCAAAATAAAATAAAAAATAAAAAATCTACCGGTTCATTTTTGAAAAATTTCGAATTTTCGATTTTAAACCAACAAATTTGTATGGGGACTCCTGTTATTTTTCCTATATTAAAAAAATGAAAAAAAAAAAACGCCTTAAGCTAATGGGCTGAAAATCTTAATTTCAATCGGCACAATGGTTTAGGCTGTAGGGGCAAGGACAGACGGACGGAATCGGGTTTAATTCGAAATTCTTTATGAATGCAATACGTGCCATATTTAAAAAAAAATCATCAAAAAAATAAGATGGAATTGAAAGCTAGTTTCAGGAATTTAAGGCAACTTAATATAAAATTGAAGATCTCTTATTCAAGGCTTCTTCTTAAAAACCTAAATATTTACTCTTTTTCTTAGAAACAAATTTTATGAAAATAATTTAGGCGTTACTAACGTTACAAAAATTTTAGTTGCTTTTGACAGCAAACCACTTTTTGGTGAATGTCGTTAAATTACTAACAAATCTTTAGATGAAATCTTTACTTACACAACTTAACTGTATACGCTTTATGGCTCATATGACCTCCCCCGTCTATTGGTCAAAATTTGATGAATTTGTGCTAAGTTTTTTTTTTTGGAATAAGGCTGGATTTCCGGTTCATATTATGTTCTTGGTCCAGTTCTCAGTTAAAAGTGGTACTTTTGGCTACAAAGTTTTAAAAACAATACATAATTAAATATATAATGGGGGTCATATCCATTAACTGAATACGATTAGTTTTGAATTCAAAGTTATTCCTACAAAAATACAAAAAAATATCTCCCAGGGGAGTCATGACCCCTACGACCTCCCATGGATCCGCCATTGCCTAAGTACCATGGTCCTAGAAAACTTTGCGAAATTTTTAATTTGAAAAATTGGACTGATTGCCATAATTTCCATTACGAAGTTAAAAAACCTATATGACCAAAAACAACTGCTCATATTTGCGTTATTATTTAAAATTTCACTAAAATTGAATTAAATTAATCACAATCACGAGCCTATTTTAATGACAAATTAAAATTAGTCAATGAAGGAGGAACTTAAAAAGTAGTCATATGTAAATAAGTAGTTGATCATGTAAATGTTTTTGGTAGTGTAATAAACCGTCACACTTAAAAATCAAAGAATTAATGACAATAATTGCTCGCACTTTATAAATCATGTTAAATTATCGAAAAACAATTAAGGCTTGACAATCTCATGTCATTTCAAATGTACCTATAAGTACGTCATGAGTCTTTTTTTCTACACAACTGCCTGAATATCTGTAAACAAATTTCAAATCATCGGCAATAAATCATTTTTACATTCTCTACTCCTTCTTCCCACACCATATCACACCTTTAACGACTTCCTCTTTCTTTACCATATAAAAGTCTATCCAAATAGGTACTCAAGACAGCCAGACAGCACACTTTAATCATTTTTAATATTACTTTTAAGCAAAATCCACAAACAACAATTCCATAAACAATAAAGGTCTCCTCAAATAAAACAAACAAAGTTAAACAAACAAACAATCGATCAACTTACGTCAAAGAATTTCAATAATAACTCAATAGGTTGTATCTTGCCTATGGTGTAAGGTGTAACCCTCCTTTCCCGGGTATGTATATAATGTGCCTATCTTTTGACTCCATAAATCTGAAAAACCATCCCATTAATCTTTTCATCCAAAAAACAAACGAAACACTAAACACAAAACTCTTATCTTAAAAGCCACAATGAAAAACGTTTTTCTCATTTTAGCCGAATCGCTGATTTGAAATTGATGACCGATATACCTTCAGAGAAAAATCAGTCTATGAATAATTGATTTTAGGGGGGTGGATAAATAATATATTTATATGTAACAATCGATTGAAAACCATCCAATTTCAATTGAAATAAAAAAATTGAAATCGCACAAAGCTTCCCGTCCCCCCTATACAATCTTCAGTCCTTCAAGCAGACCCCATTGCCCCATTATCCCCCAGAGAAATGTAAAAAGATACATTTCCATCTTCTGAATCTGAGTGCTGCCAAAAATAAACCCACACAAAAACGCCTCAATATCGCTTTGTGCGTCATTTTTTCCTGATTGGTTCTCGCGAAATCACAATTTGTTTACATTTCGAACAATATTTCGATGTGGTGTTCTAGTTCCTCTCGAGAATAAACATAAATTCAAGAACTCGCAATGTTGAATTTTCGGCCTGGCTGACTTGACTATAATATTATTGTTTTTCCCTCGAATCTCGAAAACAACCTATAAATAATATAGTTTCGATTCGAATGTTATCGAAAGAAGTACTGTGAATTTGTCATAACCAAAAGTATCTCAAAAAAACAAAAACTACACCAAAACATCTCGTTAAAAGTAAACACATGTTTTGTGTATGGTTTTTTCGTTGACAGATCTAAATTAATATAACCGAAGGCCAATGCCGTGCCATTTGGTTTCGTTAAACGTCAAAGTGTTGGCTGTGTAATTGGGTAACCCTTTTTTTTTTCTTTTGAATCCCAAAAACAATATCTTTACGCTGCTGCTGCTACGCACTTGGGGAGCTCATGATGAAGCTGAAGTAATTTATCTTTTATTTAGGTTTCTTTTCATGGACCGATCGCTCCACTAAAATAATGCTCAAGCTCACGCTCGCGTTTGCGTCGCATCGTCGTCTTCTCTGTCATTTACCTCAAGGTGAAGTTCAAATCTGTTGTGCTTGTGATTTGAGAAATTAGTATCTCAGACGTGTATCTCGTCGTTATGGGTATTGTGATTGTGAAAAAATGTTTTTTCTTTTACACTTTTATTTATGTGAATTGAATAAGTGAGAAGAATAATTTTCTATTAATTAAGTTTTTTTTTATTAATTAAAATTCGAAACATCTGTTGAAAAATAAAAGAGCTGGTTGCTTAATAGTGCAATGTAATTAAGTGCAATTGAACTACATTAACTGCATTTGAAAACAGCTCTCGTTACTCAGAGCGGTCGCATAGTTGCCAAATTGGATATATTTTTCTTAGAAATGTTTTAATAAAAGTGAGTTCGTATTGAAATTTAACTTTAAGATTAAAATTTAATTTAGTTTTAAAATAAGTTCATATAAAGTTGTTGAAGAAGCAGAGATGAAATTAGTTAAAAAAAGTGTTTTGACACGTCTAACACTGGTTTTCCCTTCTTAAAAATACTGTCATTTTTCAGCAGAAAATAAACAAAGCAGAAATATGATTTTAATATCAATTATGGATCTGTAAAAAAACAACAAAGTCTTGTGTAAAAATTACCGAGATATTAGAGTAAGATCTTTTTTAGACTTTGCAGCTAATTCCGACAATTATCATCAGAAAGTCACTCGTTTAAACTAAATTCACTTAAACTATTAAGTTTAATTGATTTAAAGGTAGCACCAACTAGATGTGCCTTTTTCCAACATTGAATAACTCTACCGTTTTCTAAGTGATTTTGCCAGATAAACACAATTTGGAACGTCGTTCAGTGACATTTCAGCTTTAAGTCGATACACAACAAAAGAACACGCTGAAATCGAAGCCTTATTTCTTCAAAGTTGGAGAGACCATCCATCGACTGTGAAAAAAGTTCTGAACAGCTACTTTTTCTAAGCAAACGATGCAAAAATTGCCAAAATGCAGTCGTTTTAATCAAGTTTTTGAAGATGAAGTTCTCAGGATGCGTTGTTTAAGAACATGGTGATTTGGAGTAGTCTTCTTGTTCTCCAGATATTTAAAAATTTATGTCAGCAAACCGAAGAAAATTGACGAGCTTCAAGCTCGAAATTTTAAATAATATCCACAATATGCAAAACCAAAAACCTGCTCAGCGTTTATCAAATGGGAATGGTCATAAATTCGACGTTATAATTAAAATCTAACTTAAAATAAAAAGCATAAATTATCTTAAGAATAACTTGTTTATTTGTGAAAATCAGCTTAAAAATGTCGGAGTTAGTAAATGTTAAAATAAGGTACGTTCAGGTGGCAACACTTGTACTCTATTAAAAATAACAGATTGCTCGGTTAATATTTACCGACTTTTTCAGTTGGAGTAGAAAATTTGTCTTAACTTCTCAGAAGATCTTTACAAAACTGTTGAGATGAAAATAATCCGAGCTACACTACACGGTAGATTTAAAAAGCTTCTTTCTGATAAAAATATTTCGAAACTAATCGGTTAAAGCCAACCGACCTACTCGGTTGGAAACTGTTGAACATACTCAGTTGAAATCATAATATTTTTTAACGAATTATTACGTAAAAATCGTGAGCCTTCTTTAAACTCTGGCCCTTAGTTGAAATTAACCAACTTACTCGGTTAAAATTAGCTAATATACTCGGCTAGTTAAAGTCAGTTTTAAAACAACTGAGTTACTGTGTTAACATTAACTGAATTGTTTTTTAAGAGCTTGAAAATTTTAAATGCTAATATCTCACAGAAATGTTGTTACAAATAAATTTGTATTATTAATGTCTAATTTTTCATATTTTAAATATGATTTCCGGCGTATGCCAGCCTTGGCTACAAGTAACATAGTCCGTTCGATCAGTCTAAGTTTCTAATAGTTTTTCCAATAATTCTGGTCATAGTGTAGTGCCAATGGGGGCTTGAATATTAGCTTCCAATGCTTCACGAGTTCTGGTTTACCGACATAAACCAAGAACTAAACATATTACCATAAAAAGTAATCGAAAGGCTTTTAGTCGCACGAATAAGAAGACCAGTTAACAGAACTATTGCTGAAAATAAAGTTGACCTCAAATTGATGTTGCAATAAATTGATGGTTAAACGTGCTGTGTAATAAGTTGCACCATTTTATTAGACCCAAATGTCGTCAATGTTTAGCTCATCGATTTTTGAAAACAAAAATCGTAACCATTTACTGTAACGTTAGCTTATTTATCATTTTGAAATAAATGTAAAACCACATGTAAACCACAACAAGCAGTCAATTTTAATCGATGTAATGGTGATTCGACGACTTGTGTGACGTCTCATCTTTGCTACCTAAGGACATTCTAATCATTCACCCGAAAATCAGAATGGTTATGGGAGGCATCCGGAACCTTAATCCTCATCAACTTTTCTACATGTTACCATTCCATTTCCTGAGGAGCATAATGGATCCTCAGCTATCCGAGTGGAGATGCTTTCCGGTCTACCATTGCATCACCCAGTCAAACCTAACCATAAGGTTATTCGTTAATGGCTTAAGATTGTCGTCGTTTCATATACCGACATTTTGATTGTTGACGAAAAGACCTTCGTCACTAAAAACCTTATTTTTTTTTATTGTTGTTCTGGCCTTGAACGATTCATGATGATTTCCAAAACCTTTCCAAACAGAAAGAAAAGTTGTAAAAGTTTGAGTACTTAAGTTAACGAAACTAAAAGGAAGGCTTTTAACAGTATGTGAGTTATTTCTCTAAGTTCTTCTTGATGACCTTATAGGGAAAAATTTTACCAGAAAAGTTTGATATTTTCCCCTTGTAATGTGAGATAATACCCGTGGCGTGATGGTTAGTGCGTTAGACTGTCATGCTAGATTTCTTATGTTCAATCTCTGCCTGTGCCACCTACGGGCACTGCCTTTTGCGAGGTTTTGACAAATCCTCCAAGAGTAATTCTTTTCATAAAAAGTGCTTTCAAAAATCTTCCGTTCAGGTTAGGCACAAAAACTTTAGGTGCCCTCCTCTGAAATGCCTCGCACACAGGTATGGTTGAGAATTGTAAGTCACTAGGCAATAGTTTTCCAAAAAATGTTGGGCCACCTAATTTATTTTATTTTATTTTAATTTGAGAAAAAGTAGGTACTCCTTATATAATTAAAAGTAGAAGACCTTAATGGCAGCCTTGTGGACCACCAGAGTAAGCATTGTTGAGAGAGTTGATTGAAAGTATGATACCATAAGATTGATGTTGTTTGTTTTTGTTTTTATACATTTTATCGACATGCATGTACATACTCGTATGTATGTATGCACATATAATTCCAATTTATTTTACAAGTTGAATTAATCATGTTCAGGTGGCAACATTGGACCGCACACAATTGCTGGCATTTTATCGTGTTTTAATTAAAATTCAATTGCAGTTAATTACAAGAAAGTATTTTTTGTTTATATTTTGCAGTTTTCGAGTTTATTGCATCCACATAAAGGCAGGTTGTGGTGTGGTTGGCTGCTATACTCCTCCCAAAACCACCGCCACACCGCCTTAGTCAAAAGTCTATGATAAATGATTTAAACAAACAGAAGAGCACCTTTGAAAAAAGAAAACAAAATATTATACTACTTATAAAATGTGAATGTAATTAAGATTCCAGTATGGCTGGTGTTTAATTTTGATTTTCTCTTCGTGTTTTATTTTGAAATTTTTATTTCTTTGAATTATTACACTTTGAAAAGATATTTTTGGAAAGATAAAAGATATAAACAGGTAAATGCGGCAGACATTTCTATATCCAACAGATATAAAACAGTTTAAAGAAGTTCAAATTCAAAATTTATGAATCTTCAAAAAGCTCCGTCTTCATGGTCTTTGTGGTAAGGTACTTGCGGTATAGTCGGTAGTGTCTTGAATAATATTACCTATGTAAGAAGCTGTTTGTTATTGTCTTTCGTAAAATAAATTATTATTTGCGTGGGGTGCAAATTATTCAAACTCACACCCTCTTCAAATCTAGTTCAGGGCAAAATTTGTGTTTTTTGTCTAATTGGATGTTCGGGTAATGGGTATGAGTTTAAAGTACTGTGAGCTACAATATTTATGAAGGCGGTAGTGCGGCGGCGGCGGTGGTGGGTTGGAAATTGAATGCGTTCATTCGAAAATGATAATGTACAGACACCAGAGACAGTAAAGTCTTACCCGTATAGAGAGTGAGATTATGAAGACTTAATATTGTGAATGGGTGCCTAAGTCATTTCCTAAGGGGAAATTATCTTATTTCCTTTTTCTTATCGGCGAACGGTAGATTGAAAATCAATCTGTGTGCTTTAGGCAATTCGTATATAATGACAGATAATATGGTAGATTGTCAAGGTTGTCATAAATTTAGAGCAGACGATAAAAATGACATCATTCAGTCAAAAAAATTCAGAAATATGAATTTATGAGAGATTTAATGAAATTGAAACTGGAGTCTTATCAGTAAAATTTGTGTTTTCAAATTATTGTATACTTTAAAATTTAAGAATTTATTTACTTAGCTGATTTTTCTGAGAAAATAAATCAGACTAATTTTGGAAAGAGCTTTCGAAAGTGATACATTAATATTTGTAGTCAAGATTATACCAAATATGTGTTTTTCATATAGAAGGTTTCTAGATTTCTTAAAATAAAAATCCCTTAAATGGTAATATTTGTAAATATAATCAATCAATACATCGAAGCAACGTTTATGTCAATCAATCAAATGTGCGCAGATAAATCTTGATCAACTTATTCAACTCGCATTCCTGTGTGACTATAGATTACAATGATTGATATAGGCTTTGATTGATTATACGTTTATTTGCAAAATACACAACTTCTGTGTTATTTAGTGCGTTGTGCACTAAAAGAGTAATAAATTGTATTATTATAAAAAAAAATTTTAATTATTTTTGAGAGAAAAATATAATTAATAGTAGGATACATTAAAGTATCTAATAAGTTAACGTAAAGGCCATGTGAATCACGGAAACAAATTTAATAACGTTTTGACGTAATATTGGGTTTTCTAAATTTCATGTTGTTTGAAATATTGTGATATTTCGGACAAAATACGTTCATTAACCCGGAATTAGTTGAACAAAGTGGTTCACAGGTATTTTTGAGTTATACTCGTAGTTATCGATCTTATTTGTCAAATGGAAAATTTTGACATTTTCCGATGGGACGTTTCAAAGTCCGTAAAATCTAAACCCATGTTTTTTTATAACGTCAGATATACATTTATAGGGCGGCCATATCTTAAGAACCCGCAAATATAATAACTACAACTTTGTTTAAAAAAAAGACGCTAGGACCCACACTGATAAAATCCCATCCGTACCGTCTGCCGATTTTTCTAAAACTTTAACAAAATATCGATATTTTGTGTGAAATAAGAAATTGTAGGTCAATATCTTTCGTTGTTCTCATAATACTTGATTCAAAAACCATTCAGTTTTATGTTGTTTTTGTAGATTTTAGTGTTTTGTAAAGAAAGCTGTCAATTCAATTTTCTCCAAAAAAAAACACATTTCGCATTTGGTAAAATAAGTTTGATTTCAATATCTGTTTTTGTTTTTGACATTTTTGTCGAAAACCAGATTTTATACATTTTTGTAGAATTTTTTGAAAGTTGTTTTCTTATAAAACAAAAAGATTTTATCTAAGAACATTATCTTACGTCAATAAAAAAATTCTGCATGAAATTAAATAATTTTAAAGTCAATACCTTTATCAATTTTCGAGATATTCAAATACAACATTTGTAAATTCTAATTGTTCATAAAAAATCGGACACTTGGATTTCTCTAAAAAAAAATTCATTGAGTGTAAAAAATAAATTTTTTATAAGATACAATTATTTTGAAGGCAGTATCTTTAATTTTTGTTTAGATATTCGTGTCGAAAATTAATTTTAAACAACTTTTAGTAGTGTTTTTTTTTTTTTTTGTAAAAAAATCAGTTATACAAGGGGTATAATTTCAAAACTCTTCTTTTCCACCAAAATGTCTATAAAATCAGCTTGTTGTCATAACAACTAAAATATAACAAAAAAAGAGGCTGGGATGCGACCCACACTGATAACTTCCCATCCCGTCTATCGATTTGTCTTGCTTAAAAGTTTGTCTAAATGTATCAATTCTTACCAAATTTGCGTTCTATTTTTTGTAGATTTTATTTTTTTTATGAAAAAACGGACTGTTGGATTTTTATAAGAAAATTACTGAATATAAAAAACAATATTTTCTGTGAAATAAAATAAGTTTGAAGCCAATATTTTTAATTTTTGAAAAGCTATTTGAGCCGAAAATCAATTTTTACCAACTTTAATTAATTTTTTTGTTTAGGTTTTTATTTTTTGTAAAAAAACTGTCAATTCGATTTTTCTCAAAATGTTTCTTATGTTGAAAACAATATTTCTTATAAGTTAAAATTAGTAAGAAGCCATAATCTCAAATTTTTGAAAAGATATTTAAGTCGAAAATCAATTTTTACCAACTTTTGTTAAATTTTTTTTCGGTTTTTAATTTTTTGTAAAAAAAGTGTCAATTCTATTTTTTTCAAAATTTTACTGAATGTTGACAACAATATTTTTTGAAAGATAAAAGTAGTTTAAAGCCAATATTTGAGAGTCTTGAAAAGATATTTGAGTCAAAACTCAATTTTTACCAACTTTTTTTTTATTTTTTTTAGGTTGTTATTTTTTGTAAAAAAACTGTCAATTCGATTTTTCTCAAAATTTTATCAGATGTCAAAAACATTATTCTTCGTTGCACAAAATTGTTTTGGAGATGAAATCATATTTTAGTCGTAAAATTTTCGAAGTGACAAATTTTTTTTTCAGTTTTTTTGATTTATAAAAAAAAAAGTTAATTGAATTTTTTTCCAAAAATATAATTGTTTTGTATCACGTTGAAATATATAACATAAAATTTAATTCAAGTCTCTAGCGTTATTGGTTCATGAGATATTTAGGGTTAACCAAAATGTTCACCTTTTTTTAAACTGCTATGGTAAAAAAAACACCCACGCAATTTTCTTGAGAGCCCTTTCTGCATCTTTCTGCCTTATTATCTGTATAACAAAATTTATTTGAAGTCGATATCTCTTCTGGTTCTTGAGCTATGGACGACGAAAAAACGTCGCGAACGTACGGACGTACGGACGTACGTCCGTTCCGTTCCTATGGGAAGTTAATAATTCCAATTATTTTTATGATATTCTCTTTCGAAAATCTATATTTTTTTTAAATTCTTCGTTTCTTCGGCTCACTAGCTAAACTGGAGAGGCATTATTGTTTTTATTTTAATTTCAAAAAGAGAGGAAAGAAATCAAAATGACATTTACGAAATAATAATAACAATAATTTCCTTATGTAGGCTCTATTCAACCTCAAAACGCGTTTAGCTTATTATGGGACTATGCAACCTTGTATAAGTTTTATAAATAGCATTTTTGCGTTTAGAGGCATTATAGAGATTACATAATTTTATGTAGGCTCTATACAGTGTTTTTAAATAAGACTGAATATACATATTTAATTATTAAATATAAATCTACTTATAAAACATTATTTTATCTGCGAACTTACCAAAGATGTTTTCTTAACAAGAATTATTGCAACACTAAATAGTTTAACCCATGAATGCTCTCAAAACAACAAAGATTCCCGCCTTTTTAATGTCATTGGAATACACGAGTTTTGAAAGCGGCTATACTTTAATTTGCATAGGAAAAGAAGAGTTTTGGTGCGGATTTTGGGATTTTGTATGGGAATAAATGAGTTTTGAATTAAACGACTGAGTGGAATAGTGTAGTTTTGAAAAAAACTTCACTTTTTGAGTACTCAAAAGTATAGGAAGTAACAAGTTTTGATAAATTTTAGCTTAATACATAGACGAGGGCTCTTCTAAAGAACACTTTTTCTTACTTAACTCATTTTTGAAAAAAAGTGGAATAGAAGAGTTTTGAAATTATACCCCTCATACGAAGATTTTTCCTAAAAAATTTACAAGATGTTGAAAACTTTATTCTTTGTTGTATACAATTATTCTGGAGGTGTTATTGATGTTTGTTCGTTAAATATTAGAGGGTTTCAAATACTTTTGTAAAGTTTTTTGAGCCGTTTATTGATTTTTTTTTAATTTTACATATTTAGTAAAACATCACATTTCGTAACTCAAATTTAATTAAAGTTGCTAAAATTATTGGCTTGTGAGATATTTTTCTTTTTTTTTTTTACTAGGAACTATGTATATTGAACTACACCCCAAACCATTGGGTCAATTTACATGAAATTTTGAAATTAATTTTTTGATGCAATTTACGTTAGGTGTTTTTCTCATTTTTGAAAAGAATAAGAACTACAATATGGGACTTCAAATTTGTTGGTCAAAAATGGAAAATTCAAATTTTATCAAAAACGAATCGATAGGTAGATATTTTTTAAATTTTCTTTAACCATTTTTCTTAATTTAGCTTAATGTTTGTATTGCTCCAAAAGGGTACCCCTCCCCCATTAAACCGTTATTTTGTTGTTAAATTTTCTCAAGAACTAATCATCCGATTTCAATATTTGTTTTTGCACAAGCTCTTATACTGTCTCAATAATATTTGATGCTTGTTTTTATTTTCTTATTTTTAACTTCCCATAGAAAGCTATTGTAATGGGTCCGATTTGTCAAATTGAAAATTTTGACATTTCTCGACGTTTCAAGGTCCCTAGAGTCGAAAAAAAAGATTTTTAGAAAGATGTCTGGGCGTGAGTGTGTACGTACGTTCGTACGCCCGTACGTCCGTACGTCCGTACGTTCGCGACGTGTTTTCGTCGTCCATAGCTCAAGGCAAAGATGCAGAAAGGGCTCTCAAGAAAATTGCGTGGGTGTTTTTTTTTACCATAGCAGTTTAAAAAAAAAGTGAACATTTTGGTTAAACCTAAATATCTCATGAACCAATGACGCTAGAGACTTGAATTAAATTTTATATTATAAATTGTAACGTGATACAAAATAATTATATTTTTGGAAAATAAATCCAATTAACTGTTTTTTTAAAAATCAAAACAACTGAAAAAAAATGTGTCACCTCAAACATTTTACGACTAAAATATGATTTCATCTCCAAAACAATTTTGTGCAACTAAGAATAATGTTTTCGACATCTGATAAAACTTTGAGAAAAATCGAATTGACAGTTTTTTTACAAAAAATAAAAACCCAAACAAAAAATTAATAAAAGTTGCTAAAAATTGATTTTCGACTCAAATATCTTTCCAAAACATAGAGATATTGGCTATAAACTACTTTTATCTTTGAAAAAATACTGTTGTCAACATTCAGTAAAATTTTGAAAAAATCGAATTGACAGTCTTTTTTACAAAAAATAAAAAACTTAAAGAAAATTTATAAAAGGTGGTAAAAATTGATTTTCTAATCAAATATCTTTTCAAAAATTTGAGATAATGGCTTCTAAGTAATTTTTGCTTATAAGAAATATTGTTTTCAACATTCGATAAAATTTTGAGGAAAATCGAATTGACGGTTTTTTTACAAAAAATAAAAAACTAAAAAAAAACAATACTAAAACTTGGTAAAAATTCACTTTCGACTCAAAAAGCTTTTCAAAAATTACAAATTTTGGCTTCAAACTTATTTTATTTCACAGAATATATTGCTTTCGATATTCACGGGATGGGAAGTTATCAGTGTGGGTCGCATCCCAGCCTCTTTTTATTTTAAATTGCAATAATAACAAAATCATCCACTCAATTTTTGTGAAAGTTCTTTTTGCATTTTTTATCTGTAAAACAAAATTTATTTAAAGTCGATGTTTTTACTGGTTCTTGAGAAAAATAATATCCCGAAAGTACGGGCATACGACCCTTCATACAGACGCTTATATTACAGGAACCTTGAAACGTCGACAAATCGGACCGATTATAATAACTTCCTATAAGAAGTTAATAACGTTTTTATGCAAGAATATGTTTTTGTATTGAAAGAAGCGAATTTAAAAAAACGAATTTCAAAAAATTCGTATCGGGAAGTTTTTTGAAAAAAATCGAATTTTTGATGTTTGACCAAACAAATTTTTTGGGGAGTACTCTTATTTTTAGTCTTAAAGAATTAAAAAAAAAAACTAAAGCAAATCGTCTTAAAACCTTGAATTTGAACTCAATGGACAGACGGACAGAATCTCCCGACCGACTTTTTTCGACTTCTCTTGATCTAAAAAATTCCGTATACCCCGCTGATTCTATCTATTATAAGCAATAAAGAGTACTTTAATAGAGAGAAACATTCAGAGCGACACCTGGGAAGCCATGAAGAAACTCATTCAATTTACCCATCAATGCACTAAAATTTCTTGTTGTACGTCTGTCTTATAGATTTTATATAAGTACAAAATACCTCTAGTAGAAAGTTGAAAATTCTGGGTTCTTGTGAGTTGTTTGGAATTTTAAAAATTAAGAAAAACGTCAAAATTCGAAATGAAAAATATGCTGTAAGTTTCATATGAACATAATTAGATACATTTTTAAAATCTTTACATACAAGCTCTGTATGACCATATAAGTGTAAATTTAGTTAATTACACCAGATAGATAAATTTGTTTAATTATTTTTTACAGCCACCCCCTCTTACCACCTGTCAATTTCCTTACCGTCATGTTTACTCATTATAAAAGGATCAATTTCGATACTTTGTAACTTTATTGATAAATCTCAACAACCTAATTTTCCCCTATATCGCGCCTGATGCTAGCCAATTTCTTCACCCACTGTTTAATCATTCACGGACGACTACTCATTCTTCACTTAATCACAGAAAATCCCTTACAGAATTACCCACTTCCCTTATCATCACCAACCCCTCTCTTTGTTTTTCGATTCTAATTTAAAAAGAAAACACAACACGAAAACAGCCCCTTGGTAGTTCTCGAATAGCTCTTCTTTATATCAAAACAAGTGAATTATCTGTACCGTCGTCGGTCGGCGCCGTTGTTGTCGTGTCGTCGCATATAGGAGCGGTCGTGTATTTTACCACTCGCAGACCACACACATGCGGAATGCGGATGGAAAAACAAAAAGTCCTGCAAACAACTATTTAGAAAAATTAGTACCCCACTCAGGATGTTGTGTTCTTAGTTCTTTAGTCCAGCCGGCCTCGTGCGTAGTCGGGGTTGGGAGTTCTGTATCCTCCATATAGAGGTATTTCTTCTATTGTAAGCAATAAATCGCCATCAACCTACAAATCTAACGACGGATGGAACGTTTAGGTCTATATTTTATTTTTTTGTGCTGAATGTTTCAAATAAGTTTCCTCTCTCTCTCCCTCTCTGAGGCATCGATTTGTACCTTAATTGGGAACAAGTCCTATTCGGGGGATGATGGAATTCTACTCACGTAAGAGCAATTTTGCCTATGGCAAGGCTATGCTATAGCGTTCGTGCTGGGGCCTATTACTTAAGGCAGTAAATAAATCGTTTAAGAATCGTCGTTTTCGTTCTTGTTGTCGTTGTCGTGTCGTTTAGGTGGATCAAGAGTGAATGGCAGAGTGTTATATAGAACGCACTTGTATAGTCCAAGTTGTAAGGTTATAAGCTTTTTCTATTTTGGAGCCAAATATTGTGGTAGTATTTCCATTTTTTTCACGGGTATTGCCTTTTGCGAGGAATTGACGAATCCTCCAAGAGTAATTCTTGTCATGAAAAGAGCCCAAAAAGGTCCTATTTTTTAAATTTGTTTTGTAATTAAGAAAGGATGTAGAAGATCATTCGATAATTTCAATGCAAATTTTGATGAACACTAGTTGTTGTCAGTTTCACAACACATACTCTCTATACTATAAGGGTGACTCTCCTAACTATCTATTTACCTTTCAGATCAGTCTTTTTGTCTATATCTTAAAGATACACATAGGAAACAAAGGATACAAATACAAAAAAGCACCTCTCCTTTTAGTAAAAGTAATGATGAAAGACGAGCTTCTCTTTTTTCCCTTCGTGTGATGCCTTCCGCTTCCTTGGATAGCCATTGAAATGCCTCATTTGCACAAATCTCTATATTTCGCTTGGGTAATTACAATCATTATGAAGAAATGCTTCATAATTTGTGTTTCATGTTATTTGCCAAATCACTTTGGCTGCTTCTTCAAGTCTTCGTGTTTGTTTCTTCGTCGTTTAAAGAAATCGAAGACAGAAAAAATAAAACCCCTCACAAAATAAGGGTGAAAAATATTGCTAAGTCGACTATGAATAAGTTTGTTTACTTTTTCTACAAAGACGATTAAATATGTTTTGTTGGTAAAGCATTTTTATAGAAGGTGTTATGTACCTAGGAGGCTATGCCTACAGAACATTTTATTAAGCTTATTGAAGGATTTTCGAAAAAAAATAATCAGTGTCTGATGTGGCATTGAAAGAAGTGTCTTCTCCTCTTTAAATGTCAGAAGGAATTTAAGCCTCTCGGTTAGGATTTTTTTAAGTGCATACACAAACAAACTTTTCTTAAGGCCTGAACTTCAACTTTAACTTTTATAACTGATGTTTATACCACGAAAGTCTATATTCAATTTTTGGACTTAAATTTAGGTGAACTATTAAATATTTATTCCAGTTAAGATCTTAGCGTGAAAAGTAATCACTTTCAGGATATTTTTAACAAACCTACCTCCTTTCAAAAGAAGAAACAAAATTCTTACAAATCTTCGGAAAGCAACTTATAATTACTTAATTTAGTATTCCTAGGAACCTTTATTTATAATTCATCAACTTCTGCCATAATGAGAAATTAAAAATATCTTGCAGGATACCAAATCCTGGTCCTTGATTACAAAAGGAAGATTTCTTAAAGACTGTTCTCGTTTAAGGTTTATTTAAAGGAAATGCTTTTACCTTCCCACACAGAAGAAGAAGAACTTGATGTTTTTGTTATTCACAAAACAAATCCTTTGGAGAAAACAATAATATAGTCCTTTTCTATGTGATCTATTTTTATTCACATATCATTTAAGATACCACATCTATATATACATACACGCTTCCCGCTTATGTAGATATACAATGTGCACATGAAAAAGGAATTTAAAGGACGTTTTATTTCAAGAACATTTTGCTTATAGTTTATAGGTCCTGAGGCAATCCTTTTTTCTGTTCACTTTTGTTGTTGGTTGATGAATTTCTATTTAGCTGTGGTCCTTGGAGGCACTATACTCACCATAGTCACAGTTATAGTCGCACCACATACGCAGAATGCTTTTCTATAGAAGGAACAAGCAATGAAATTCAACTGAGAATACAAAGCATTATTCATATTCAAAAGTCCCTATATACTCGTATATTCCCTAGCTAGTATGATCAGGGCTGTATTTATATTTAGGTGGGCCTTGAGGTTTATACTTTTCATGGGTATAGTTCAGAGTCAAGTTAATAATTCTTGTATTGTTTTTTAACAATAATTAAGAAACTGTATTTTTAGTTAACATGTGACAATAAATTTGACATTTATTACCAAATGACAAACTTTTACTTTCGAAATTAAAAAAAAAAGAATCCAACGTTGGGTGCACTTTAAATGTCTCCCAAATAATTCTCCACCCTAACTTCGCTCCGGCCATTTTTTATATTATTTTGCATTAGTTAGCAGTTTGTTGCTTTTCACTATGATCCTTCAAAACGCCTTGGAGTGGTGTCTTGTGCAGTGCGCGAAATTGTGTGCCTTTTTATTGTCTGTGTATACATTTAGTATACGAGTAGGAATGCAAATTAGGCATTGTCTTGGGATTGTTTTGCATTTTAAATTGGCATAGAAGAGATTCTGACAGACATCACCAACATCAGCTAAACGTAAAAGGCGGGATGGTTTAAACTTTTCTTCTTCCCAGCAAATTGAACTTTTTCCTTTAGCGGTTACTTAAAAACCCATAGATCTCGCAATAATGATGAATAAAAAGAACAAAAACAACAACAACAAAAAGAACCACAACGTTTCCTTGAGAATTAACAGAGTCTCTTATGAATCGACATATAGGTACAAGAAAATATTTTTTCTTCCTTTTTTTTGGTTGTGCCTTGTGTGCGGGCGCCCTTAAGTAAAAAGTTTTCTTTGCCAACTTCTTCTAAGATTCTCCTTCACTACATAAACCTACGTTTGCTTTTTCTTCCTTTTTATTTTTTTAAGGATGGTGTCCTTTTGTTTGGCACCCAGGAACAATTGAGTATTAAAAAAAGGAAAAAAAAAATAGAAAACGGATTGAAGATGAAGGATTCATCTTCGCTTAGAAAAAGGCAATTTGTGTGAGTTTCATAAGAAACATGAGAGAAGAGTTAAGGGACTTGAAAGGAAATAAAACAGAAACATTAAATTGATAAATGCTTGGATTTTGAGTTGAAGTACACACTATACTTGTTCTTCTCAAGAAAGCAATTCATAATAAAAATAAAGAACAAGAGATACCATAAAGGCAATGACAATGCTATAAGATGATGGTTAGCAGATGGTAAGTGTGTGATAGAACATCAATGAAGAAGGAAATCGTTTTGTGAGTGATGATGGATTTTAAGCATTGAAGAAAGGAGAGTTTTTGAAGTGATTTGTTAAATTTAGATAACAAAATGATTCGCTTTAAATAAAAGTGTATACGGCCGCGGCGTCTAAACATTGTTTGATCGAAAATGTTTGACATCTATAGGATCTTGACATAACTATTAATCTTTGCCCAGTTTATAAAAACGACCTTTAACCTCTAAGTAATACATCACATTTTATCTCATCATATAATCATAGGTAATTTATCTGTTTAATATAAGTCTGAAAATGCTTTCAAATGCTTTCTCATAAACGAGCGAGCGTGCTCAAAATTTGTCTCGTAATATTTTTTGTACTATTCAAAAACTTCGGAAAGTATGCAAACAAAAATTGGAATTAAAGCTCTACTTACAGTTGAGTAAAATAAATTTCGTAATTCCTTGGAGGAACTCTGTAAATACATTTGAAGCTATTCAAATAGTTTTTTTTTCTGAAAAAGCTCTTATATTGTTTCAATAATATTGATGATTAAAAATGTGTATTATTTCATTTTTTGATTTAAAAAAAAATATTTAATTTAACTTCACACCCGTGTCCATCGATTGATACAAAAAAAATACATTCAGCATCTTTCTTTGTTCTCATAAAACTTCAGTCGAAAACCATTTCTTATCAATGTTTTGTGGTTTTGTTAGGTTTTCGTTTATTTTTAAAAAGTAGTCAATTAACATTTTTCTAAAAAAAATTAACTAAAAGCTTTGTATATGAAAACTTTTCATATAAAAAGACAAAGCTAAAAGTAAGCAATAATATTATGCATAATATGATAAAATCAACTTGATTTCAATATCTGTGTTTGTTTCCACCATTTTGAATTTGTATCAATTTTAGCAGCATATTTTGAAAGTATACCGATTTAATTTTTCTAAGAACATTATCTTAAGTTAACAACAAAATTGTGCATAAAATAAAATAATAATATTGGAGTCAATACCTTGAATTATTCTCGAAATATTCGAATCATATACCAGTTTTTAGCAATTTTGCGTAGTATTTTTGTAGATTATTTGATTTCATAAAAAAACTAACTGTTGGATTTTTCTAAAAATTTTAATTAATATTAAAAACTATATTTTCTATAAGATGTAATTAGTCTTAAGCAATATATTTAATTGTTGCCAAGATATTCGAATCAAAAATCAATTTTTATCAATTTTGAAAAAAGTTTTTGAAAGGTTTTAATGTTTTGCAAAAAAACGTTATTTTGATTTTTCTCAAAACTATACTAGATGTCAAAAACGTTTATTTTTACTTGATAAAATATTCGAGGTGGAAAATATTTGTTTTCATTTTTGTTTTTAAACGTTTATAAAGAGTGGCTACATTTTAAGGGTCAATATTGAGTTTAAATAAAACATAAATTATTTAGGAAATTACTCTCGTTTCTTATTATTATCATAAAATTGGTATGGCCACCGCGACCTTCAAATTTTAGATGACGCTGAGGCATAATCGAGGTTCTATGCCATCAATGTACGTACATCTTTTTTTTTTCAAAAAACCCTAAAAAAGAAGTGCAAAGGTGTCAAATCGCAAAAGAGCCATTGTTTCGTTAGATGTGTGGCAAGTGGTACCGTTCTGTTGAAACCACATATTCTCCACATCCACATCGTCCAATTCGGGCCACACAAAGTTCGTTATCATCTCACGATAGCCAACACCATTCACAGTAACAGCCTGACCGGCCTCATTTTGGAAAAAATACTGCCCGATGATGTTGACAGCCATGTCTTTGTGGGTGTATTGGTTTTTCGACAATCTCTCTTGGATTATCATTCGCTTAAATACGAAAATTCTGCTTATTGACGAATCCACTGAGGTGAAAACGTGCCTCATCACTAAAGACGATTTTCTAAAAATTGGTCATCCACTGTTTCCATTTCTTGTTACCAATCTGACCATTGACTACATGATGCTTGAAATGGTGAAGAAGCTATAGTTCTTGAGTCAATTGCACCATTACAGACGTGTAAATGCAAGTCTTTATGCATAATCTTCATCAAAGATGATCGTGAGAGTTGAGAGATGCAATTGTTGGGCTCGACGTGTCGTGTTGAGGTGGACAGCTCTTCGACCACACTATCGCGAACCCGAACAGCAGCAATATTTCTTACATCTCCTACAAACCCGATTTGCTCAAACTTTTGCACAATTTTTCCGATTGTACGCACATTTGGGCGATTAAATTGACCGACAATATCACGAAATGCACGATATGCATTTTGATTAGAACGTACATTTTAAAAATAAGCCTAAACAACTTTAATACTATGTTTGACTATGTATCTTTCCATGGTTCTAGTTGAGAAACGTCAAATGAAATGCGGACAAAGACTTGACGTTAAGGTGTGGTTCACATTCAAACATCGATCATTAAAATTTAATTACCCTTTAGAATTATTGTTTTACAAAATTATACTGATCTGAAAATGTTCACATCTCACATTCTATAGTAAAAAACACCCACTCATTTTTTTTGAAAGTCAAATCTGAATCTGTTGATTTTATTTCCTGTAAAACTAAATTAATTAGGAGTCGAAATTTTTACTGGTTCTTGAAATAATTTGGATAATTAAAAATTGTAGACTAGAACGTACATACACACGTACAAACAGACATCAGAAAAATCTTTGATTTAGTTTCTAGGGACACAAATCGGACCGACTACAATAACTTCCTGTCGGAAGTTAAGATCAGACAAAGACGAGACTACCAATAAACCGATTGACAAAAAAACAGCGAGACCGATACAGAGAAGATACTTAAATTTGTCGATTTTTACGAGACTGAAACGAGACTCATCGTGACCCGTCTCTGACCCAACTCTAATTGTTATCAATTTGGTACATTTTTTGAAATGATATTTTATAACACAAGCGTCATAGTTAATATATTTATTTATTCAGCTTAATACAAGCTATAACTTAAAATAACTTAGCTTAACTTAACACTATATTTTTTTTTTCTTGTTCTTGTTATCAGTTTTCAATATTAATTCATGTGGGCCCTAAGGCCCATATAAAAGCTCTTTAATGTACAAGCACCTGTAGCGTGATGGTTAGTGCGTTGGACTGTCATGCAAGGGGTCTTGGGTTCAAACCCTGCCTGTGCCACCTAACTTTTTCACGGGTACTGCCTCTTGCGAGGAATTGACAAATCCTCCAAGAGTAATTCTTGTCATGAAAAGTGCTTTCTCAAATTAGCCGTTCGGATTCGGCATATAAACTGTAGGTCCCTTCCATCTCTGACAACATTACTCGCACACGGGGATGGTTGAGAGTTGTAAGTCACTAGGCCCTGGTTCTTCATGGACTGTTGCGCCACCTTATTTATTTATTTATAATGTATAAGAACTAACAATTTTGATTTTATTAGACTTAAAATTAAAAGGGACGAGGAATTCGGACTCAAAATGTGAAAAAGTAAAGGGTATCCCTCAGATGGGATTTGGAAATGTTAAAGTCGAAGACTAGCATAGCAGCGTTGCAGTGACGAAGAATTCTGGACATTGGTTCAAAGTGCCCGTAATTAGTGCGGTGATGAGGGATATAGAAATGGGAGACAGATCGCAGATTTCGAGGGCTGGTGTTAAGATGAATATCACTCAGGAGTGCCGGGGAATTAATATTGCCCATTAACAATTGGTGAGCAAATAATATATCAGCGTTTTTGCGTCTAATATATAAGGGTTGCAAACCTATCAGTTTTAGTCGATCGGCATAAGGAGGCAAGTTGGATGTATCATCCCAGGGGAGGCCACGTAAGGCAAATCGAACGAAACGTTTTTGAACATTTTCAATTCTGAGGGAATGGTTTTCATAAAAGGGAGACCATACTTGGCATGCATATTTTAAGTTGAGGACGGACTAGGGAAATGTAAAGCGCTTTAGTTACATAGGGGTTGGAAAGTTCTTTTGACCATTTCTTAATAAAACCGAAATATCTATTATAGCTTTATTATTAATTTGGTCAAAATGGGAATGGAAATTGAGGTGTTTGTCACACATAATATCAAGATCTCTAATAGAATCGACTTCGTTGACGGCGTCATTAAGGAAGAAGTATACTCTATGAGATGGGATTTGTTTGCGCGAAAAGGTCATTTGTTTACATTTACCTACATTTAACTCTAGGAAATTATGCATGCACCAAACAAATAAGATATTAAGATCATTTTGTAAAAGTAAGGAATCAGATGGAGTTGAGATAATCTTAAAAATTTTCATATCATCCGCAAACATTAGGATATCTGAGTTTTTTAATTTAAGACAGACATCGTTAACAGATAAGACGAAGAGAAGGGGGCCAAGGTGACTACCTTGTGGGACGCCAGAAGTTGCATGTATGGGACTGGAAACTGAGTTACGGAAGAGGACTCTATAAGTTCTATTTGCAAGGTAGGAGCCTATCCAGTTTATAAACATTGATGGAAAGCCTAGGGCTCTAAGTTTGAGATAAATTGTTTTATGGGATATTTTATCAAAGGCTTTACTGTAATCAGTGTATACAACATCAACTTCATTACCATTCTCAAGGGCTGACAAAACTTTTGATATAAACTCAATTAAGTTAGTCGTAGTGGATCTACATTTAAGAAAACCATGTTGAGCGGGGGAGAATAAGGGCTTGCAATGGAAATAAACGGAATCATAAACTAGGCTTTCAAAAAGTTTTGGGATGCATGAAAGTTTCGCAATAGGTCTATAATTGTTAATTTCAGTTTTATTGCCTTGTTTATGAATGGGAAATATAAATGAATCTTTCCATATATGAGGAAACACATCTTGGGAAAGAGAAAGTTCAAAGAGTACAGTTAGAGGCTTTGACAAAGAATGCATACATTTTTTTAGAACAACTGATGGGACGCCATCAGGACCAGGGCTAAAGTTTTTTTGAGGCTTATGATTTTGGCAAGTACCATTTCTTCAGTTATTGTAAAAGATGAAAGAGAGGTTTGAGTGCAGCCATCTAAATAACTAAAGTAGTGTGGATCAGGATCGTGAAGATGTTCAGTATACGATTTGCTAAAGTATTTAGCAAATAGATTTGATATCGTTGTTGGATCTGAGGAGATTATGTTGAAGAAACTCATTGAAGGTGGAAACCCATCGCGACGTTTTTTTCGTCGTCCATAGCTCAAGAACCAGAAGAGATATCGACTTCAAATAAATTTTGAAAAAGGCTCCCAAGAAAATTGCGTGGATGGTTTTTTTACCATTGCAGTTTAAAAAAAAGGTGAACATTTTGGTAAAACCTAAATATCTCATGAACCAATAACGCTAGAGACTTGAATTCAATTTTATATTATATATTGTAACGTGATACAAAACAATTATAATTATTTTTGGAAAAAAATCCAATTAACGGTTTATTTTATAAATCAAAAAAACTGAAAAAAAAAATGTGTCACTTCGAAAATTTTACGACTAAAATATGATTCAATCTCCAAAACAATTTTGTGCAACGATGAATAATGTTTTTGACATCTGATAAAATTTTGAGAAAAATCTAATTGACAGTTTTTTTTATAAAAAATAAAAACCTAAAAAAACCATACACAAAGTTGGTAAAAATTGATTTTCGACACAAATATCTTTTCAAAAACTTGAGATTAAGGCTTCAAACTTATTTTATCTTATAAGAAATATTGTTGTCAACATTCTGAAAATTGTTGAGGAAAATCCAATTGACAGTTTTTTTTACAAAAAATAAAAACCTTAAAAAAAAAACAATACTTAAACTTGGTAAAAATTTACTTTCGACTCAAATAGCTTTTTAAAAATTACAAATATTGGCTTCAAACTTATTTTATTTCACAGAAAATGTTGTTTTTGATATTCAGTAATTTTTTTATAAAAATCCAACAGTTATAAAATCTACAAAAAATAGTTAGCAAATTTGGTAAAAATTGATACATATAGACAAACTTTTAAGGAAAACAAATCGACAGACGGGATGGGAAGTTATCAGTGTGGGTCGCATCCCAGCCTCTTTTTTTAAATTGTATTAAATTTTATTTTTGGACATTTATTTACACAACTGTTTCGACAAAAATTTATGTTTTGATTTTGCAAAATTTCAATCACAGATTTCAGTAATTTTTTTTTTGCTGAATTTCAATCAGGAAAATATGTTTCCAACGATAGAAATTTTCATGATTCCTTTAACCGACCTTTTGAAAAAAATGTAATGATTGGTTTCATTGAAATAATCCAATAATGATATGTATATCTAACTACACAAAACCGTCGCCATGATTTTCCATTTACGATTGCATCCTTTTCGACACTCCTTAAATGGCACATTTTTCATAATCGTATTATGACAAGTGGCCTTAAGTTCGAGAATGTCAAGGATAAGACTCATTCGAAACAAAAAACCTTTAAAGATTTTGTTGCAAAAAGCTTTATCCCAAAATTTAATTCCATTGGTTTCTATGATTTCGTTTAAATTTCCCACAAAAACGGTAATGGGTTATAATCTGCTTGGTTAGGCTTTATCTATGTTTATCCTTGTATAAGGATTGAAATCCTTTTCTGTTTATAAGACAAATGCTTCTTCAGTTTCCTGTGGCACGTCACATGTACGAACATTTCCTTCTCACAGACATCCATCGTCATCGTCGTCGTTGCCGCTGTCTCCGTCGTCGTAGCATCGAATCGTCTAGTTTTGATATTTTAGTTTTCTTTTTTTTTTCGTCTATCGAAAATGATGAATCATGTTGTCACCAAACAAAAATGTCTCCAAAGAATATTTGTGAGATCATCCAGATGTATCTTACATTTATTTTAGATGTTGAGATTCTTCTTTTGAAACTTATAAATGTAGGTACATCAAAAGCAAAAGATATACATACCTATAACAAAACGACATCAGCTGAGATTTTCACATTTTCATTATTCACTCACAGAGTGCACTGCACAGCACAACACATATATGTACTTTTTAGACTGAATTTGAAGTGGTTATAAATTAAAAGTTAGTTTAAATATGAAAGTGCGCTTGATGACTTCAGAATATACACAAAAGAACTTCCATTTCAGTTGAGTGACATTCTAATTAAAACTATGTTGCACATGCAACAAGAAGAAGAATGAAAATACCATCGTCGTCGTCGTCGTCCTTTCAAAAATATAAAGAGAAGAGGCTCAAAATACGTATAGTTTAGATACCTATAAACTTCTATGGATACGTTTCTATACAGCTCATCCAGCTTCCAGCTTAAATAATGCAAAGATCTTTGATACTTTTAACCAAATTTTATCCTTCTAGCTAATTCTATTTGAGTTTAGTTGAATTTAAAATAATTGAATTGACGATGAAGTTAAAACCAAAAATAGCTTTTATCTCAAGCCGCTCTACCACCGCCGCCGCCGGTAAACCTTCGTATAACCTGCGTACTCTATGACGTATACGTGACATTTTGTCTCTAAATTCCCTTAGATGGGATGTGTGACGAGAAATGATTTATATTTAAAAGCTTAACCATGTGATGTTGGTTGGAATATTATGTGTACATTTTTAAGACTTGAATAAATCTTAGCAGGCATAGCATGTTTTTCAATTTCCATATAAGGACTTCTATTAAAGTCTCTATAATGCGGAAAGAGTGGGGCTGGAGTTTGGCGGAAGATTGATGTTAAGATAACAAAAAGATCGATTTACATAGCACATACAGGTACCTATCTACTTAGAGATGATGTTTCAGGGCATAGGTGGCGTATAATAGTTGCTCTAAGATTGGCACAAAATAATGAAATTAACTTGAATCACGCCTCTTTCTAAAGATGAGATTTCTCGTTTCTCCCAGAAGGATGTAAGCAAATGAAAAAACACTCACGTCTTGTAGTTGTTGTCGTGTTTTAAAAGATGATAGTAGCAAAAGGAGGCAAAGGACATTATAATAAAAATATAAAAATTCAAGACAGCAAAAATGAAATTCCTTAAAAAAGAGAAGAAAAGAAAAAAAAAAAACTTTCAAACTAAAGACGAAACTCTTCCAGGATGTCGAAGATGTTCATGCATGAGGTATAAGATGATAGGTAAGGGGAGGAGGGAGTAGAGGGGGGATTTCCCATCCCCCCTCATTTCATAGTGTAGGAGATATGCCATGAAGATGAAAACTGACGTGAAACTTGTCGTCTATAGAGCAGCGCATCGCATTCATACAACAACGCATCATGGTTCTGAATGTATATACGAAAAGGATAATGGATTGAATTTCGCAAGCAATATTGTTAAAAGCTTTTCAGGATATTGTTTAGAATTTTCGCTTCATTTTTTGTACTTTTTTTGTATATGTTTACATTGGTGTGTATAGTTTTTTTTTTTCTTGTGTACCTATATATAGTGTGCCTGAGGTCCTTGAGTATCTGTGAGCAAAAGGGTATTCACGTTCCTATAGCTTGTGAATGTACAACTTTATAAGGATGTTTATTCCACACTATTTTCTTGGTGATATTATGTGTTGGTATAACGCATCCTTTGGCTGCTGTGCTAACAGAAATAACGGGGAAAAGAGAGTATCTATGAAGAGAGGTGGAATACGATGGGGTTTCAATTTGTTTTAACAACGAGATTAAGTACTTTATCTCGCAGGGAAGATTGTTATTCTCCGTCTTCTTCATTTTGCTTCATTCTTTCTTTTTTTTTTCTTTTCTGTTCGTACACCGTCAGGACCTATGTACCTACTTCTTGGTAAAAAATAAAGGATTATGGTTGTAATTCGATGGGGTTTTTTTTTAAGAGAGAAGAGACAAAAAGAAAGGATTAAGATATCATGCTATTATGTGACTCTTAAATTTTTCATCTTATTGGTTTTCATTGTACCTTTAACGAAATTGCTCGATGGGTAAATGGGGGGGGGGGAAGGGTGTTAGTTTGGATACATGGGTCATCACTATCGGTGATTGATGATGTCATTACGAAGATGAATTTTGGATTAATGAAGTGGATGATGATGGTTTCGATTGGGTTCTTTTGATCGGGGGTTTTAATTATGTGTAAAGAAAACGAGTTAAATAATCGATTGCGCTTTATGTACATGTACACATTTCGTATAAAGGGCAAATTTTGTGTGTTATAGTTTTGTTTGTGTATGTATATTTTTGTCGTTTAATCAATGATTGACAATGATGAATTATTTGATATGGGATTGCTTTATAGTGTTCCTCACAGTGGTTATAGATATGTGACGGGTTGACCAGACAAGAACGATAATATTCTACCATAACTTTAATAATTTCATATGAAATGAGGAACATAATTATTGACGTATTCCAAAGAAGATCTATTTAAAAGCTCAAAGTGTAATAAACTTTTTCTGTTTAAAAAAAGTACACTGCGTGAAGGATGTTTTTTAAATGTACATACATATATAACTTCAAAATGAAATAAATCAAAGATAATTTTTTAAATTGACATGAAATTTACTTTATTTGAAAGATAATCTTCTGTCATTATAATTTACATATGATTTTTTGAAGTTTGTTTATTGTTTAACATAATATACATACATATATTTCGAATAGAAACATTTTAAAAATAAACTTTCACAATTCGGAAGCATCGTTCTATTCATGTTTAAAATCTATAGCAAATTTAAAATTATGTTGTCCGGAAAAAATATTTTTTTTTTAAATTTAAATAATAAAGATAACTTAGAAATTAACTCCAAAAATTTGTAACGCGTTTGCTAACAACTTTCAGCAATCTTTCATTGACACTCCTGTAAAATTATATGATAGTTTCATTCTATTTTCTATTTTTCTTACGAAATTGTCCCCAGACAACCTTTAATAATGCATTACTTAAAGATGAATATTTCTCAGGAAGTCCCCTAATTGTCTTAAACAAATTTAAGTCAGCAAAGGCATCTACTCTTCTTCACATATTTGAACTACATGCCTCGAAGCTCAGTAAATTTGCAACCATATGGAAGAAGGCTTTTATTACACCAGTCTTTAAAAGGTCCGCCATTCGTAATAACAGACTAATCTCTAAACTGTCCTTTATTTCCAAGCTTTTTGAACAAGTTGTTTGTGATAGTTCAAATTTGAACTACAAGAATATTATACATATATGTATGTAATCAACAACATGGTTTTATGCGCAAACGTTCGACAGTTACTTATCTACTTCCATTTTTGTATAATTGCTGAAATACCCTAGAACTCTGTCAAGAGTATTAACACTGAATATTCAAAAGCTTTTGTCCATCTTTCTTATGATATCATCACATTTAAGCATAAGACCATGGGGTTTCCTTTTGAGTTTATCACATGAACTTCAACTTATCTTCAAAATAAAATCAATAGTTCTTTCTCTAATTATTTCATTGTCACATCAGGAGTTCCCCATGGTAGTCATTTGGGACCTCTACTCTTTATCTTAGCTATTAATGATGTATTCATTTGTGTACGAAAGAGTAAAATTTTACATTACATTACATACTACACAGTATATAAATGTAGGTACAGAGTAAAGAAACAGCATCTTGAGCGACTAGACTATGTAAGGTTTTAACAACACAAGACATTAATACAAGACAGAATGACAGAGGAGAAAGAAAAACAGACAGACACAATTTTAATCTATGCGGATGATATGAAAATCTTTAAAAGCATACAATCTATAAACGATCGATTACAGCTCCATTAGAATATACTAATAAGTTGGCTAAACCTTAAGCCAATTAAATTTCAAGCAATGACTTTCTCTAAAGAAACGTACCTAGTGCGATTGATTATAAAGTGTTTTTTAATTGGCGCGGGTAGATTTTGGTGCCCTACGGCGGCTATTTTGTTTTGGCGACATCTGTCAAATCTTTTGTTTATAATCGAGTTGCTTATGCTAAATTATCATGGCAGGTTACACGATTGAAAAGCACGTTCAAATGATATAAAAAGAGGCTGGGATGCGACCCACACTGATAACTTCCCATCCCGTCTATCGATTTGTCTTGCTTAAAAGTTTGTCTAAATGTATCAATTCTTGCCAAATTTGCGTTCTATTTTTTGTACATTTTATTTTTTTTATGAAAAAAACGGACTGTTGGATTTTTATAAAAAAACTACTGAATACAAAAAACAATATTTTCTATGAAATAATAAGTTTGAAGCCAATATTTTTAATTTTTGAAAAGCTATTTGAGCCGAAAATCAATTTTTACCAACTTTTATTAATTTTTTTGTTTAGGTTTTTATTTTTTGTAAAAAAACTGTCAATTCGATTTTTCTCAAAATTTTTCCTAATGTTGAAAACAATATTTCTTATAAGTTAAAATTAGTTAGAAGCCATAATCTCAAATTTTTGAAAAGATATTTAAGTCGAAAATCAATTTTTACCAACTTTTGTTAAATTTTTTTTTCGGTTTTTAATTTTTTTGTAAAAAAACTGTCAATTCTATTTTTTTCAAAATTTGACTGAATGTTGAAAACAATATTTTTTGAAAGATAAAAGTAGTTTAAAGCCAATATCTCGAAGTCTTGAAAAGATATTTGAGTCAAAACTCAATTTTCACCAACTTTTTTTTTATTTTTTTTTTAGGTTATTATTTTTTGTAAAAAAACTGTCAATTCGATTTTTCTCAAAATTTTATCAGATGTCAAAAACATTATTCTTCGTTGCACAAAATTGTTTTGGAGATGAAATCATATTTTAGTCGTAAAATTTTCGAAGTGACAATTTTTTTTTTTCAGTTTTTTTGATTTATAAAAAAAACCGTTAATTGAATTTTTTTCCAAAAATATAATTGTTTTGTATCACGTTACAATATATAACATCAAATTTAATTCAAGTCTCTAGCGTCATTTGTTCATGAGATATTTAGGGTTAACCAAAATTTTCACCTTTTTTTTAAACTGCTATGGTAAAAAAAACCACCCACGCAATTTTCTTGAGAGCCCTTTCTGCATCTTTCTGCCTTATTATCTGTATAACAAAATTTATTTGAAGTCGATATCTCTTCTGGTTCTTGAGCTATGGACGACGAAAAAACGTCGCGAACGTACGGACGTATGTACGTACACACGCACGCACAGACATCTTTATAAAAATCTTTTATTTCGACTCTAGGGACCTTGAAACGTCGAGAAATGTCAAAATTTTCCATTTGACAAATCGGACCCATTACAATAACTTGGTAAAAATTGATTTTCGGCTCAAATATCTTTTCAAAAATTATAAATATTGGCTTCAAACTAATTTTATCTCACGAAAAATATTGTTTTCAACATCAGTAAATTATTTATAAAAATACTTTTTTTCATTAAATATTAAAATCTACAAAAAGAAGTACGCAAACTTGATAAAAATTGATGTTCGGTTCTCGATATCTCGTGAATAACAGAAGATATTGACTTCAAATTAATTTTATACATATTTTTTTATTTGTATTTGTTTATTTCAGAAATAAAAACTTTTTAGAAATGCTACTAAAATTGGTTTACGACTAAAAATCTCGTTTACAAAAATTTATTTTGAAATCAAACTATTTCATCAAATGCAAAATATTGTTGGTAGTTTTTAAATTTTTTAGAATAATTCAACTGACAACTTTTTTAACAAATCACGAAAACCTACAATCCTTTTAAGCATAAGACAAATTGACAGATGGGGATGGGGAGTTACCAGTGTGGGTCGCATCCCATCCTCTTTTCTTAAAATAAATTCAGAAGTTCTCTCTCTAATCCCTTTATTTTCAAGTAAGGAGTTCCCCAGGGTAGTCATTGAGGACATCTACTCTCTATCTTAGCTCTCAATGATGTATCCGATAGAGTAAAATTTTACATAAAATTAATTATTTTTTTACAGTTTTAACGTTTGGTGGCCAAATTTGAGACGACCGGTTCCGTAAACAATCAGCCTAACCCCTACCCAAGATCAGCAGAGAACATCGCCGCGGTCCGTGAAAGTGTATAGGTACAGTAGAACCAGAGGCAGTCTATTCCTCGCCGTGCAAAAGAACTCGGCCTTTCGCAGACTTCAACTTGGCGAATTTTGCGTGGGGACTTGAGCCTACACCCGTACAAGCTTCAACTGACCCAGCAGCTCAAAGTTGATGACCATAGACAACGCCGCCGTTTGTTTGCTGACTGGGCTTCGAATAGTTTGGAAGAGACCCAAATTTTTATCCAAAAATCATCTTCAGTGACGAGGTGCATTTTTGAATAAATGGCTGTGTTAACAAGCAAAATTGTCGTATATGGGAAGACACCAACCCTCGCGACACTCACCAGGAGATAATGCATCCTCAAAAAGTTACCGTTTGGTGTGGATTTTTTGCCGGCTGCGTAATCCGCAGTCCGTATTTTTTTGAAAACGACACGTTAGTGAGGCGGTCAACGTCAACAGCGAGCGCTACATAATGATGGTAAATAATTTCGTATGGCCCAAATTGAACCATACGGACATAGACGACATATTGTGGTTTCAGCAGGACGGCGCTACGTGCCATACAGCAAACGCGGAGGACATCTACTCTCTATCTTAGCTCTCAATGATGTATCCGATAGAGTAAAATTTTACATAAAATTAATTATTTTTTTACAGTTTTAACGTTTGGTGGCCAAATTTGAGACGACCGGTTCCGTAAACAATCAGCCTAACCCCTACCCAAGATCAGCAGAGAACATCGCCGCGGTCCGTGAAAGTGTATAGGTACAGTAGAACCAGAGGCAGTCTATTCCTCGCCGTGCAAAAGAACTCGGCCTTTCGCAGACTTCAACTTGGCGAATTTTGCGTGGGGACTTGAGCCTACACCCGTACAAGCTTCAACTGACCCAGCAGCTCAAAGTTGATGACCATAGACAACGCCGCCGTTTGTTTGCTGACTGGGCTTCGAATAGTTTGGAAGAGACCCAAATTTTTATCCAAAAATCATCTTCAGTGACGAGGTGCATTTTTGAATAAATGGCTGTGTTAACAAGCAAAATTGTCGTATATGGGAAGACACCAACCCTCGCGACACTCACCAGGAGATAATGCATCCTCAAAAAGTTACCGTTTGGTGTGGATTTTTTGCCGGCTGCGTAATCCGCAGTCCGTATTTTTTTGAAAACGACACGTTAGTGAGGCGGTCAACGTCAACAGCGAGCGCTACATAATGATGGTAAATAATTTCGTATGGCCCAAATTGAACCATACGGACATAGACGACATATTGTGGTTTCAGCAGGACGGCGCTACGTGCCATACAGCAAACGCCACGATTGACATTTCGCCCATCTACCCGCCCTTATTGAAAAACCCAATAAAATATCGCAGCACTCTATACGTAGCTTTCATAGTTTAAAGGATCTTTGATTTTTTTTAAATTCTTATCTCGATTTCACGGAACATATTTATTCGATAGTTAGTAAGACCATCTCTATGTGAAGATTTTTTAAACGTTAGTCGAAAGCATTTCAGGATCCTTGGGTTCCTCACGCTCTTTATAACACTTTGGTCCACACCCATCTCGAGTACGCATCGCAGGTATGGACTCTTTTTATTGGATCCACAAGAATAGGATAGAATCTTTTCAACGCAATTTCGTATACGTTTTGCCTTACGAGGGCTACCATGGTCTGATCCTTAAAACCTCCGCCCTTATCAACATCTGATACAGCTTCTTCAAATTCAGCCTCTATCGCAAAGAAGCCAGGTGATCACAATTTTTGTGTTGGCAATTCTTTGGTTGTAAGATGTAGCTTTTATTAAGTTTTTCTATGACAACATCTGATAGTGTTTTAAAAATAAGGTATTCCAAAATTAAAAATGATTTGGTACTAGTAAAAAATTCGAACCTCAATAATGCATTCTTTTAGTTGTTCAGACTCATAACTCAGGCAATTTTCAACCGATTGAATGGAATGTTTAATAAATTCTTTTTGGAAGTACATCTACGTAGACAATTTTCTATAAAACAGTTCATTTGTTATTAAAAATTTTCTGCAAATGTCAAGCTTTTTACTTAAGAAATAAGCAATTTATCCAAATAGTCCAGTAATTGTGTCATTAGAAAAGAAGCAAACTTTACGTTAAATCCGTAGTGTTGACATTGATTTCCAATCTTTAAATTTGTATGGCAACTCACTCCAAAAAACTACCCCTCCCGCCTAAGAGGGGTATATAGGGCCCCCATCTTGTACCATTTTTTCTTGATTTGGCCCAAACTTCCCAACTCAAGATCCAGAGTTATGGTATAGGTATACCTTATGACAAATTGTCTATTTTAGTATTAATTCGTTGATTTTTTGTAAGAGACGTTTAATAGCTACTTTTTGAACAAATGTTTTGTGTATCTACAGATAACACTTTGGGCTAAAATGTAGTTTAATTATTTGACTTAAGATCGCAGAATATGATTATATTCAAAAAAAAATTATTTTAAAGCTAAAAAATACCAAAAAGAAAAACAAGACGCGAAATGTAGTAGAATTTGTTGGGTTCGGGAAGGAATTAAAGCATTTAAAATTAAAACGGTAGTAAAAATTGCTAATAACCAAAAAAAACTTTTACGTTTATGTATTTCAAATGCAAAACCAAAGAAAAATTGGTACTTACTACACCTGGTCCAAAACTAAATCACTTTTTTGATTTGACCACATTTTGTGATGGATATAATAATACCTACTCAAAACTGTGCAACATAACATGCCAAATTTAAAAACTCAATCAAATTTACAAATTACAGTATTAGAAACGGTATCGACATCTCCTTGGAAGAAAGTACATATTATTCCAGGCTGCTTGTAACAGAATTTAATTTTTTGGGAGTGTTTTCATTATAAATAATTTATTAAATTCGAATTAAAGATTGCATTCATTGTTTTGAACTTGAAATTTTGCAATCACTAATCATTTGACCTTAAAAAACACTGCAATCATTTTTTCTCTCATCGTTTTTAATGCAATTACTTTTTAAGGTCAAATGATAAAAGATTGTACTTTTTTAAGGGAATTAAATGAATGCAACCTTTTTTTTTATTAAAGTCATAAAAGAAAGCATTCCCAAAAGATTGCATCATTATACCTACAAGTCTTCCTTATTTTATTCACCCATTATCATGTTTGTAATAAGTAATAAGTAATTCTTGTGATTCGACTTACTGCATGTTCAAATAGCTCCACCGTACGTCCGTACCCTAAATTCATCTCGACTCGTGTTGCATCTTGCCCCTCTAAACCCTATGCATTCTTGCAATATTTTTTATACCTACCTCATGTGTACGCACAAATACACTACTTTAATGAATAATGACATTGAGACACTCTAAGCTGATGGCGAATTTACTTTTATTCCATTCTCTTCACTTTGTATTCCCTACCTTCCTACCTCTGCACTTATGACAAAAAAACAATCTTCAAAAGTCTTAAATATACCTACTTGCTTTTAATTATTTGACTTTTCTTCAATAAACTTTAATCCAAATTTAATTAAAGTCACTGGCTAACTAAAGAAAAGTTAAATATATTTCTATGGAGCTTATAATGTATATCTATAGATACATATGTACATAAATGCACACCATTTAAAACAAGTCTTGAAATTTGACATCTCGACTGCAAGTCAAGTTGGAGTCGCCAAAGCACAACACAAGTGCTTAATACCGTAGATCAATATTATGATGCACTCAAATTTCGCAGATAAGGTTTTTATACTTGTTTTTTATTTTTCTCTGAAAAGCTCCCTCAAGTTTGCGTAAAAATCCAAGAAACAAATTAAGCTTTAAAAGACACAAAATAAAATTCCCAACTTTACATCAAAAATATGTCCTTATCTTATATTTGTTTGTTATTAATTTATTCTTTTTAGGTAAAAGAATATGAGAAAATTATTATAAATCTTTAAGGTTTTTTTTTCATAAAGTGTCATACGTAGCTACTTATCGTCAATGTCAATCATCAGTTATTTTATTAGCATCCTTAACTATTATAAGATGTTATGTTCATCCTTTTACCACCAGGTTTGTGTCTAGACTAATAAGTTAATAATACCTAGTTATGAATTCAGCTTAAATAAAGTTCGCAGAAATTTTTTCAATGAATCCATGAAATATATAGATTTTGATTAACCATCATCAATGTGGTCCCTAATCTCGCACTTGAAAGGTTGGCCGCGTTCCTTAATTGTGGTACAAATATACAGATACCCTAATTTGCAGGCGTAATATAAAATGTAAGCGTAAGCTTAAAAACGAATCGTATGATTCAACAAAAATAAGAGTGTAGAGATTAAGTGTGATCACACTTTTTGTTAATTTAAAAGGTGTTTTTTTTTTTTGTAAATAAGTAAAAATATATGTATAATGCTTATTTTTAAGCATTTGTACAAGAACGGTAAAAAGTTTGTTATTATTTTGTATGGAAAGGGAGTATGTACATAGTTACTCTTGTTAAAAAAAAAAATAAGGGTGAACATCGTTTATAAAAAACCGTGGGCTAGGCTTAATTTAGTACTGAGTTGGTACATAACTAATGATGAAGCTAGTTAATAACTTCCCTAAAAATTCGAGACTTAGAAAACTGAGAGATAAGCTTGTTTTGAGTAGTACCTTATTGCTCACATCGTTTTTTAAATTTAAGTTATTTGTTACAAATGCTTCTTCATATTTTGGATTCTATTCAATTCTTTCATCTTCATTTAATATTTTTTTGAAATCCTTAAAATATATTCTTACATAATGTCCCATTTTCCGGAAAATAAGTCATTGTCAAACATATTCCATTACAAAGATGGAAAACCTAGGCTGACATTTCATTTCGCCTATAGAGCTGCGGAGGGCTATATTATGTGAGGAAGTATGCGTTCAATTATACAAAAGCTCGAACACATACTCTCTTTTTGTCCTTCAACTAATCAAATTTCATGGGCGTGTTCAAAAACAATGCAATTACGAGTATACTGAATACTCAAGGGTAATTGTTTGTTACTGATAAGCCATGGCGGCTGTTTTGTAAAAAAAAATTAAATTTAAAACACTTTACTTATATGTAACCAAGAAAGCACAAAAAAGCCTTTATTTTGTAATTAAATTCTAGTTTCTTAAAAGTTACAATTAAATCTTGAGTTTCACACCACTTTGAAATACAATTCATTGAACTTTGTTTCCAAGACAGACCTAGGTACTTTGTGTCAAAAATAAATATAAATATTAGAATTTATAAAATCTTATGTCAAAAATTTTTAAGTGCAACTTCGAAAAAGAAAAGAAAAGAGTATGATTATTTTAATGAACATTCGGATTATTTATATTTCTGATTTTCGGCTTAATATATGTATATGTACATATGTATGTATGTAAGTTAAATTTCTAAAACGCACGAAGATGCGTCATGAAATATAACTTTTTGCCTCGTCTATAACTCAAGCGCTCTTTTATTAATGTAAATTAATTGTTTTGAAAAACTATATGTATTTTGTATATATTTTTTTTTATTTCTTAAAAATTGTTTGGATATAATCAGCACTGTCATTTTAAGAATTAGGGAACAATTAAATGCATATGTTATAGGAGCGTATATATTGTATTTATCTTTTGCAGTTGTTGTTAAAATTGATTGGTGTCAATAACACGTTTTAAGAGTGTTTCAACATACAATTTGAAAAATTAAAACTGACATAAATATTAGTTTGGGGGAGAGTACGATAACTTTGGCGACAAAGTTTAATGACGGATTTGTATAGAACAGTTAAAAACAAGCATTTTTTACTATGGGAGGGGGGTCTATCTCCTCCCGTTTAGGCGGTAAGGGCAGTTTAAAAAATATGTACATTAAATGGAAAAAAATAATTAAAAAATAACGGTAATACTTATAATTAAGTACTATATATATTATATATTTTTTTAAAGCCAACAATTTTGTCTATTAGCTTGTTTTTAAATCAAGTTAAAACTATGCATAGTTTTTGAAAAAAATTGTTTTAAAGTCAAAATTTGTGCAAAAAAAAGTTAAAAAAAAAGTTTAAAGTGTAATTTTTCAAAACTTTCAGATTATCTACTATTTTTTTTTTTATAATTCATTGCTCATATTTGTTTTTGATCAAAAACTGAAAACTAGATGACTATGTCTTCTAGTTCTTGAGAAAATTGAAAATTACCAAAACAAAATATTTTAATTAAATTACTTTTTCCTTGCTTAAGTATTAACGTAGTCTTATTTTGATAGTAATAATCGAATATGGATTAAGAGGTAAATTAATTTTTCTTAAATCCAGCTTATTTAAATGCAAAAGAAACTTTGCATGCACCCCATCTTGCACCCACCGCACCTTGCACCCTCCTCACCTTGCACGCACTCCAACTTGCACCCACCCCAAATCCTATAGTGTGCCCAAGCAGGGGGGTTGCAGATGCCACTGTTGCATACACCCAAACTCGCGCACACCTTACTGTTGCATACACCCAAACACGCATTACGCATACGCAAATACCATTATTACTATCAAAATAAGACCACTCAATTAAAATAGTAGTTTTGGTTATTTTCAATTTTCTCAAAAACTAAAAGACATAAAATCATCTAGTTTTCAGTTTTTGATCAAAAACAAATAAGAGCAATAAATTCTGAAATAAAAACAATGGTAGATAATCTTGAAGTATTGAAAAAGTTACACTTTAAACCTTTTTTTAACTTTTTTTACTCAAATTTTGAGTTTAAAATTAAATTTTTATTTTCAATTTTCTCAAAAACTAAAAGACAAAAAATCATCTAGTTTTCAGTTTTTGATCAAAAACAAATAAGAGCAATAAATTCTGAAATAAAAACAATGGTAGATAATCTTGAAGTATTGAAAAAGTTACACTTTAAACCTTTTTTTAACTTTTTTTACTCAAATTTTGAGTTTAAAATTAAATTTTTATTTTCAATTTTCTCAAAAACTAAAAGACATAAAATCATCTAGTTTTCAGTTTTTGATCAAAAACAAATAAGAGCAATAAATTCTGAAATAAAAACAATGGTAGATAATCTTGAAGTATTGAAAAAGTTAAACTTTAAACCTTTTTTTAACTTTTTTACTCAAATTTTGAGTTTAAAATTAAATTTTTCAAAAACTACGCATAGTTTTGACTTGATTTAAAAACTGGCTAATAGAACAGGCTTTAAAAAAATGTATACAACTTAATTGTAAATATCACCGTTATTTTTTAATTATTTTTTTCCATTTTAAATAATAACTTTTTTAAATTGCCCCTCCCGCCTAAACGGGGGGAGATAGACCCCCCCTCCCATAGTAAAAAATGCTTGTATGAAGACCCTCTACCAAAAACCGTTATTATATCTTGTCGCCAAAGTTATCGTACTCGTGCCTTAGTTTGGGTTCCAAAAATACAAACTTATAATACATATCTATTCATAAGTAAAAGTAAATGAATACTTATTCTATGCAACAGTTCAGATAGTAGTAATAAATTATTGTTTTCCTGTCAACAAACAGCTCTGAATTATGATAGCGTATCTTTGCAAAAAAAAAAAAAAAAGGAATCACATTTCGTTACGAAAAACTACATTGAAGGTGAAGCTTTTAAAAAGCTTTTGTAGTTTCTTAAGAGGACTTTCACGACGAAACAAGTCAACATTATGTTACTGTTTAGTTACGCATTACTCTGAAACTGCACCGTAACTACTCAGTAACTTTTATCGATAAACGACACTTTTCAGTCACATCAAAGATTCCAAAAACCCTAAGTTTTTAAGGATGAGCAAAAAAAAAATATTCAAAAACATCTACGCCACTCAGTTGTTTCAAGGAAACTGTACAGTAACTTGAATTTGAGAAGCTTTGTCACCTTCTTGCTATAAAATTTAAATGTGTGCTACTACTCAAGTGCTGAATTGGTCTTAAATTGGACGATTTTTGCATTGTTTTTTTTTTTTTTTTTTTTTAATTTCAAAATAAATTTTTCTTTTAATATTCTAAGTTAAAGTCTCATATTCAATTTAATAAATTTTTTTTACTCAATTAAAATTCTTTGTACTTATTTTAAAATTATTGCAAATATGAAAAAATGCACCGAAATATAACTGCAACGACCAAACAAAGTTCTTAATAAATGTGTTGGTCTTTATTGAAGTAAAAATTTAAATAAATAAAACCAAACAAAATATGCACTAAAAGCTATCGTACATGTGGTGTGTCCTCTATGCACTTCAACATAACTTTAATCATATGTAAAATATTAATTTATAGTTAGTATAATTTTCATAAGAAATAATATTCGAAAAATAATTCAAGTTTTGTAGTTTTCTTAAGGATTGTAAGAAATTTGCATTTTGCATTTTGCCCATTTTATAAAAATTGTTATCCTGACAAAATTTTTATCAGCTACTTTTCTGCAACAATAAAGATACATGCTAATTGTTAAACGAGATTTTGGTGCAGCATAAATGTCAAAATTGACATTTCAATTGCTCAATAAAATCCTACTCCATACATTGAATCGATACGATTAGTTTTCCAATACAATTTATAAAAGTTTTTTATTTAAAAAATACTTGTCCAGAAAAATAATTGTTTTCTTAAACTTATTGGTTTTCGTAGTAAGATATGTACCGAATTCTTCGGATTGAAAAATGAAAGCAAACTTAAAGTATGCAGAACAAAAAAAAAACGTTTTTCGAATAACACTGGAATTGCTTTATACTGAAGTTTATCATAAAAGAAAATTTCAGTTCAGTGACTGTAAATTGTGCCCTTGTCCTTAAATTTATGATTTTTTGAACACACCCTTGATACGAATTTCAAAGTGAATTCTGAATTTTGATGTTGTTAGTTTTTGAATTTATTATGATGAAATGATGTTGTGTATACTTAATAACTCCAAATGAAAGAAATTAAAAGGAAAAATCTTAAAACAACGTTAGGCAAAGACTGACAAAACAAATTGAGCAGTCAATATTTTGTTGTTGGTGAAACGTACGAAGGTTATATGTGAGGGGTATAATTTCAAAACTCTTCTATTCCACTTTTTTTCAAAAATGAGTTAAGTATGAGAAAGTGTTCTTTAGAAGAGCCCTCGTCTATGTATTTAGCTAAAATTTATCAAAACTTGTTACTTCCTATACTTTTGAGTACTCAAAAAGTGATTTTTTTTTCAAAACTACACTATTCCACTCAGTCGTTTAATTCAAAACTTATTTATTCCCATACAAACCAAAGTCCGCACCAAAACTCTTCTTTTCCTATGCAAATCAAAGTAGCCGCTTTCAAAACTCCTGTATTCCAATGACATTAAAAAGGCGGGAATCTTTGTTGTTTTGAGAGCATTAGTTTTTTTCGTTTTACTTAAAATTCGTGGATTTAAAAAAAACCTAATTGTTATGTTTTATGGTTTCCAAAACTACTTTTTAGTGTTGATTTTTGGAGCTAATATCAAATCTAAAAATCAATATAAGCTATCAGATGTCTTTAAAAAAAAACTTGATGTGATAGCCTTCTTTGTAAAACAGGTTCATACGAGTAATTAGAGCAAAAGACTGATTTTAAACTTTTTTATTCCTCTTTTTGCAAAATCTTTGATCTATAGTTTATATTTGAGAGCTGAAGCCTAACAACTATTTTTTTAAAAGTAAACGAGATACTGAAAATATTGAAACTGAATATTGTAATTTTTTGAAATATGATTTGGAAAATAATTATAAAGCTTATTGAAACAAATATTCATTAAACTTTATGAAGAGTATAATTTAATTGCCAGTTATATCCAGATATAACCAGTATTCTAGTACATCAAAATTTTCTTTTTTGAAAAACGTTTTCGAAAACATAACTTTTCGGAGCTTTATTACCGCTTAAGGATAACTTGATTTTTGAAGTAAAATGATTTTAAAACAATAAATATGTTTCACAGGGAAGGAAAGGAGTAGAAAATAAACATTTCGTCATGAAAAAAGCAATAGGTACAATGACAGGTCTTTTTTATGAGACATAAAAAAGAACAATTTTTTGAACAAATATTATATTAAATTAAAATAAATATTAAATTAAAACTATGATAATAAAACTTGAATAACTTGTTTCTATTTCATTAATATATCTTTTTCTTATTTTTATCTTTTCAGATTTCTTTCCCAACAATAAATAAATCCGTCCCATAATAAGAACTAATAGACTACAGGAATCTCTACATAAATATACAAATCAAATAAATCTCAACAAAAAGTTTAATTTATTAAATTAAATAAAAAAAGAAAAGCAAAAAATAAACATTTTTTACAAAACAAAATTGTGCAATTCATAATTTATATAAGAAAATACAAAAAAAAAAACAAACAAAAGTGCAATAAAATAAATAATAAGAAAACTTATTTAAAAAGAAAATAAAACCAACAAAAGACTGCTTTGAAAAACATTACACAAAATAAAATCAAAAAAAGAAAAGAAAATTCCATTTATTCGTACTTTGACTAATAATGTTCGGTTCCAAAATTCGATCATGGATGGAAAATCATATTGTTCGTCCCCGAAAAAAAGGAAACAAAAATAAAAACTCGAATGGGTAAGTTGGAAATTTTGAAATACATACATATATTATACTCCATTTCAAACACACAAATATTATATTATTATATTTTCTTTGTATATAAATGAAAGAATAATGTCAAAAGTTTTAGAACACGTTCACTCAATTTTCGTCCTTTCAAAGTTATACTCATACCAAAGTGAAATAATATATATATGTATGTAAGTATAATCTTCAAACATCACGCGAGAGGGTGTCTCGATTAATGATGGAAATGTCAAATTGATGTCAAATATCTCACACATGGAAGAAAGTTATGCTTACATACTCCATCACTGCACACCGCCCTCAATCAAAAGCATCCCGAATCGAGACGAGTTGAGCGAGCGGCGGCGGTGGCGGCGGAGTAAATGTCCTTCGAGGTTATCCCGATAAGGACTGTCAAATAATATTGATTGAATTTGAAGAAAAAAGTTTTATTTTTGTGTCTCCCCCATTTTGCCTTTTCTCCATCGCTTGCCTCAGGCGAAGTTGCTTAAGGGTTTAGGACATTTTGTTAAATACATTGCTAGAGGAGGATTGAAAGGATATTGTAGAAAAGTGATGGAAATGAATGAACCACTGACATTATCGAATTGAATTTGTCGAACTTTTGATTCTAACTTTAAGGGTCTCCCCTCAAAAACCATCAGATAAATGTCAGGGGATAACAACAACAACAAAAAAAAAAACCATCGAATGTGTTTTTAAATCTTTATAGCTCCAAAAAGGACGAAAACAAGAACAAGACACAAATTGGAATATCCAATACTAAAGCGATAGACAATTGGGTTTCTATTTGTACCTACATAAAATATTTCCTCATAAAAAATTCAATACTGAAAAAAAAGAAAGGATTCCATCAATTGAACTGAATTTATTCAGAACAGAGGTTTCCCAGAAAACATTCTACTGGACTTACCTCCAATTCAGATATAAGAATCAAGAAAGAAGGAATTTGTTCATTTAAAAAAAAAAACATCCTTTGAGTAATTTTTTTGCTCCAATTTCATCTTAAATTCATGAATCGATCAGCCAAGGAAAATCCTTTTATCCTCCTGCATCCTTTTTTTTTCTCCTTCTTGGCTCAATTTTGTCTGCACTCTTTGGTTCTCTAGACAATATTCTGGCTTAATACATTATCCTTACATAGTTGGAAATGGGATTTACTCGGTATATGGGTAGAAGAGTCCTTGTTATGGTCATTGTCATTGCTATTGGTTTACATTCTTAAAGATCGACCAAAGACCAAGAGATGACATGAGGGAAAGGACTTGGGTTAAGAAATAAGGATGAAGGTGTATAATAAAACCGTTTAAGGAATTTATGACTACCTTGCTTGCGCTTTTTTTTCATGATGCTGATGGAAGACCCTGTTAAGGACGTTATCCTTTTTTCTTTCTTACTTTGGTTTCCTTCAATTCCTACACAACACTTTATGAATAATTTTTATTCCTTTTGGGCTCAACAACATGAAAAATGGATGAATTTTGGAAGCAAAGAATTTATTGGTGCTTTTTAAAACCAACCATCTATCCAACCAACACCTCTGTGCGTTCTGGAATTTCTTTAACCTGTCTTCCTGAATCCTGATGCTTTATTACATCATACAAAATATAATAAATAATTTAAAAACATTGCGTGTATATTTTTTCAAGAAACAAAAATGCGTAAATGGAGATATAAATAAAATAATCTCATATTGAATCATAAATCGTTTATGGTGTGGCATAATGTGCGTTTATGAAACATGATAAATCCTATTTTGTTTTTTGTTGTTTTTTCTCAAGGCATTGAAAACGCCCTGAGATTGTATCATCTTCACTTTAAACCTGTTGCAAAATAAGTCAATAAATGTAAAATTTGCTCAATTTAGTATTCAATTTTCTTTCTGACATTTATATATTATAGAGAGTCTTCAATTCCGAAATTATATTTTGGGTTCCTGGTATTTATAATTCCAATTATAGTTTCGAGTTATATAAAGGAAAAGGGATAACATTTTCGGCAATAATGTTGACTTCATTTCCTATCAGCAAATTTAATTGGAAATGTGGTTAAAGTTTAACTTGAATAGGGAGAAAAGTTTATTTTGTCTTAACTTTAAAATCCCAACCCAAATTGGAAGAGGCATAACTTTTAGGATGAATCGAAACAAGAAGTAATTAAAATTTCAATCAAGAATAAAATTTTATCTATTGATAAATTATTATGACTTTAGTTTAATGCTCAAACATGTTTACATAAATGTTTCTGTGGAATCATCGTCTTCATTTTATGGTAAAATATTATCTGGAAAAAGAGGATGGACTTGTCTTAAGTTTGAAATTATTTTTGTCATAAAACATATTTAACGATTATACATAAGAACTCAGAATCCGATTTCCTGAAATAAAATTTACGTAAAATTAGTTTATGATGAACAAGCGTAGATATCAACTTTAAATACATTTTCTAATTGCGTAGTTAGGAACCACAATATGGCATCAAGCATTGCATTTGTATAAAATTTCGAACTTGAGGATTTAATCAACCATAACATTTCAGTGGTAGAGAAGTCGAAAGAAAGTGGGTCTGGAGATTCTGCCTCTAAAGCCTAAAGCATGGGTGGATTGAGTTCAAACTTGGAAATCTACGTTTTTGGCAAATTCGTGATTCGTGTTAGACCTTTTTAACTTCCCATAGGTAGCTAATGTAATCGGTTCGATTTGCCGAATTAAAAATGTTGACATTCCTCGGAGTGTCCAGGTCCTTAAAATCTATATTAAAGATGTGTGGTGTACGCATAGGTTCGTACTTTCGTGATACCCTTTTGCGTAGTCCATATCTCAAGAACCACTAAGGATATCAACTTCAAATTAATTTTGTTTTAAAAATAACAACATTGAAAGATGAAGAAGACTTTCAAAAAATAAATTAATGGTTTTTTTTTTTTGGTTGATCCAAAATATTTTACCAATCAATAAAGCTTGCGACTTCAATTAAATTTTATATTATATAAAGTGAACTAATACCAAATTAATCTAATTTTGAAAAAGAAATGCAACTAACGAATTTTTTCATAAATTAAAAAAAACTGAAAAATAATATTTGTCAATATTTTAGGAAACAAAAATAATAATACCTCGGGAATAAGTTTATGCAACGGGGAATAACGTTTTTGATATATAGTAACATTTTGAGAAAAATCAAAGTTACGATTTTTTATAAAAAATAAAAAATAAAAAAACGCTACTAAAAATTGGTAAAAATTAATTTTCAACTCGAATATCTCAGCAAAACTTAAGGATATTGTCTTAAAACTAATTGTACGAGTATGTTATGGAAAATATTGTTTCTACAAAAAGTACTTAGAAAAATTGGTAAAAACTGATGTTTGCTTCGAATATTTTGGACACTGATAAAGGTAATGACTTTAAAATCACTTCCTTCTATTAAAAATTGTGTGTTAACGTAAAATATTGTTCTTAGAAAAATCAAATTGGTATTTTTTTTTATAAAACGAAAACTTAGAAAAAATGATTCTAAAATTGATAAAAATTGGATTTCGACTAAAAATGACAGAAACAAACACAGATTTTTGAAATAAAACTTATTTTATCATATGCAAAATATTGTTGCTTACTTTAAGTAAATATCCTAGAACAAATTTGACAACTGACAACTTTTTTTACAAAACACGAAAACCTACAAAAACTGATAAAAAATGGTTTTCGACTCAAGTATTATAAATAAAAAAAAAATATATTGACTATAAATTTGTGTATCTCACACAAGATTTTGTTATTAATAAATATGTATATAGTTAAAGCTTTAGAAAATTCGACAAACGGGCTAATAGGAAGTTATAAGTGTGAGTCACATCCCAGCTTCTTTTTATTGTCTATTGGCATAACAATATTGAATGATCGAAAATGTACTTATTGTTTGCATCTTAAAAAAATACATACAATTTTTCAACATTTTCTATATTAAAAACGGTGTCAACATTTTTTGAAGAAAAGGACTAAGACTAAAACAATTGCATATTTAAAATATTTCTGAACAAAATTTAAAAATAAATGCATACAAAATAATTTAAGAAAATTAATTTGAAAAAAAAAAATAATAACATTAAAGTTTTTTTAGGACATTAAATAGCATTTAAATTTTTAAAGGAAACCTTTTTCACTGCTAAATATTATTATTAATCTGTAAAAATGTAGCTTCAATTTTGAAACAGGTTATTTGTATACAAAATCAAGTTCGTGTAGCCCAGTTGTGCATTTATTATTTGAAGAACTTGAAAGTTTTAGGTTCTTAGAGATAAATTCAAGAAGTAAAATCAATAATTTATTATTTTTGGTAGGACTTTGATTTATGTAAGAAACACTGTTTTTCAAATTAAATTCAACAACTTTAAAGCCTGTACTTTTTTTGTTCGAAAGATACACCTTTAAGTCAAAATTAAATTTTTAGTATTTTTTTAGTATGCTTTAATTTCTTAGATTTTGGATTTTTCTAAAAGTTCAAAATATTGAAAACAAGCCAAATTTAGACCAAAAAATGTCTATCATATTTGACTTAATGTAAACAACAATATTTGATGTAGAGTGAAATAATCAAGTCAAGGTATTAATCAGTTCTCTATTTGAAAATGATCATTTACCAATTTTTAATTATATTTTTTGTAAGACTTTATTCTTGCCCAAAGCTTTCAATATTAGTTTGAACACAACATTTTTATTTGTTCTTAAGTTATTCCGAAAAGAAACATTTTGCCGGATGTGAACTAAAGTTTTAATTTGTTTTTAAGTTAATGAATTTTTCATTTGCAGTTTTTTGAAAGTCATTTCTGCATCTTTTGATGTTATGATATTCTGTCATTTCATTTTAAGTCGATATCTCTTACAGTTTTCTAGCTCTTGAGGTGTGGCCCAACAAAAATGGTAGAAACGTTTAGAACATTCGAACATACATACTTACACACCCACGCTCAGGCAATTCTAGGAACCTTTGATTTTGAAACGTCGTAAAATGTCAACATTTTCAATTCGTCAAATTGGACCGATTATAAAAACTTAATATTTGAAGTTAAGAATCAATTCACAGTTTAAATCTAAAAAAATGACACACTAAATTTGGTAAACACCCCGAATATCTTGACGAAAACCGATTTAATTGCGATTATATATTGCAAACTTTTCGTAGTTCTAAAATGAAAATTTGGCCCTTTGTCAAAACAAAAACAAATAATTCTAAAAATCTGTATATGTATATCGAAAGATATAGAAACAATAAAAGAATACAATGTTCCGCATAGTATTCAACCCTATTCTGGTATCCAATACGATCAAAACATTCAAAGTCTTTCAAATTGCCGCCTATGGGAATAATTTTTGAAACTTTTTATTTCTTGAATGCTTGCCTTTATTTTATTCTTGAATTTCTTACAGTCCAATTGCGTTAAATGAATTTCTTTCACAATCTTAAAGCCCTTTAAGCTTACAATGTTTACAGGAGCATTTAGGAGGATAAAGATATTCGATCTTACATTATTATAGCCAAATATTTTCACTTTTATCCTTCTCCAAAAAATTAACAGTATGTATATTGTCACTGGGTTAACACCACCACCACCGTCACTGTATTTACAAAATTTATCACAGTTCATTTCGAATTCAATAAAATAGCTTAAGGACACAATTCACCATAATAAACAACCCCAATTAAGTCAAGTTAATTATACATAATAATAATTATTCCCTCTTTGAAATCTCCTCCCAATTGTCTTGCAAAGCATCTGTTTCCTGTGTATTTCTCCTACCTTACCGACACAAGTACATCGAACATTGCTACATTTTGCCTTGAATTAAAATAGGTAGGTAGGCTGGTACTAATGAAACATTCATAGGCGCAACAACGTCAAGTGAGGATAAGGATATATAAGAACACACAGAGATTGTAGGTAGATCTAAGTACAAGGATAATAGCGCAGTAAGTCCAATCAACCCATAATATCGCTTCCTTTATTATGCATTGAAAGCTGCTCCATCCAACAAGCAACATTAACAAAACTAGGTCATCGATTTAGATTGTAATGGCATAGGTTCTATATTTGCCATAGCTATACAAGTCAAGGCATAGATTCATATATTGAATTTCTCCCTAGGGTATTCGCTTTTAGTGTATCCAATTGCCATCGGAAACATATAGATACACCTTCTACATAATTTATTAACTGCAATTGTGTGCCTTTAAGTTCTATTTTTTTGTGAGGACGACGACGACGACGAAGACTCCTTCGTACAAGACCTCTATAGGAGAGGCCATAGAATGTTTGCCCTTATGCCATAGAATGAAATGAACTTTTGTAAAATTTTCCAAATGAAAATTACCTACAGTCACGAAATTCTATAATAATAATCAAAAGTACTTTAACACAGTGTATCAAATATTTACGTGCTATGTTTTTAAGCTACAGGACTTCTTTTTTTTTGTAGAGGTTTACAGGAGTTTGGCTTCCTGAATTCACTGATGGCAAAAACGATTTGAAAATTTATATTTATTGCGGAAGTGCAGTGATAGGTACGAGTATTAGAGGGGCTCGGGCCATAGTGTAAAAGGTGTTAAATCTGAAGCTAAATTTAACTTCCTTGAAGTTTTTGGGGCAGGATTAGGGCTGACACTTTAATGGAATTTTAAAAGATAGAAAATTATTATTTGAGAACGATTAATTGGAAGTAGACTTACAACAAAACAGAAATATTGTATCAGTATAATTTGGTTGATAATTTTATATCATAATAATTTTGTATCAGTATAATTTGGTAAATAATTTTATATCATGCATTTAAAAAAAAAAACAAAAAGATTTTCGACCTATGCCAGCACCAGCTAAAAAAAAACAAGAGGCATTAAGTCCACTGATAGAAGGAACAAGTTAACAGTATCACTTCTAGACACAAATTTGTCACCAAGTAAATTTTACACAAATTGATTGTTTGACAATTTGCATCGTCTAGTTGGGTCTAAATGTCATCGATGCTTAGATAATTAATATTTGGAAGGAAAATATCAGAGAGAAGGGTTTGATTTTAAGAGCATTCGCCATTCACCGTAAAAAGGCAACTCCTTTTTTATGAAAAAAAAAATAAGGATTAATGATGTCCTCCAGGGGGTGAATCTCACAAACTGTCAATTTAAATTGTTAAAGAGTTAAAGATTTTGTTCCTGTCTTGCTTTAACCAGAAATGACCTTCATCACTTAATATCGTAAGAAATGTACAAAATGCTGTATGAACTTATTTAAAGCGTAAAGTAAATTTCTACAATTTGGAAGCATTGTTCATGTGTTAAGGATCAATAATGAATTTCTTCGTACGAGTAGCTTAATAGAAATATCAACACAGTTTGACATTCTCAACTATAAAAAAAACTATATTTTCTTATTTTTAATTTAAAACCTTTATTTGCATTTTAAGTTTTTAATTTTGGGGGATCATAAATTCAGTTCAATAATTAAAACAAAGACAGTTAAGTGAATGTGTCCCAAAAATTCAGCGAAGTTTTAAATTTAATATTTTTTCCTATATTTAAAATTTGTAAAGTATTTTAAACATACATATATATTATATATATGTATATACTAGCGGACCCGACAGACTTCGTCCTGTCATAAAGATTTGTAAAGTGGCAGGTATTGTTCCTACGTATTTTATACTCGTGGCTAAACATTCTCGTGAACAGAACCGTCACCCTGGTGATAGGGCGTTGTGAATAAATTATTAAATGAAACATATAGATATAAGGATTTAAAAGTAAGTAATAGCTTTAAAATTAGTTTTATTATCATTGTAGTGTTTTGTGATATACGATGTTTTTTGTTCCATTACTTGGAGCATAGACAAACAAATCTGATGGTTTTCCAACACGAGAACAGGCAACATACAATTGACCATGTGAGAAACATGGATTTTCTAGATTAATACCACAAACACTTAATGATTGTCCCTGGGACTTGTTTATGGTCATAGCAAAATCAAGCCGCACTGGAAACTGTAGTCGTTTAAACTCAAATGGCACATCAGTCAGAATCATTGGGATGCGCGGTATAAGAACATCTTCTCCCTTTGAGTATAGTTGCTTCGCTATATCTTATCGCTAACCGTGTACCGTTGCAAAGACGCGGTTGGTTGATATTTCGCAACACTATTGATCCAACCTTTAATTGAAGATTGTAAGGTGGCAATCCTGGCAAATCCAGCGAGTTTAAAAATTCCGGTGGATAATTGACTACATCATCTTGGTTAGTAGCCGAATCAACTGATTTACATATATATCCTTGATTCGCCTGTAATTTGTTCTTGAATTTTGAAATTCAATTCATTTACATTAATGTTTTTTGCAGCCAGTATACATACATAGCTCTTCGCTCAACCAATTATGGTTTCTGTAATTTTGAGAAACATTTGGAAACACCTTCTAAATAAGTTCGTCTTTTAATTGCTTTATACGTTGTAATTGATCATTTCGACGATGTAAAACAATATCAAGGGATTCCAAGTTTTCTCCAACTAGATACAACGATAACAACTTCATCAATAGTTGGTATACATTTTAACGTCTTGCATGTTGACCTGCAGGTGATTTGACAGCTCTGATTACAATTTTCTGATTATCAGATGGCATCAGATCCAGTGCAGTTTTGAACAATATAAATAATTGATTGTGTTCATGAAATAAAGTTTGTAATTGTTCTACAATAGACCTCTTTACTAAATTGTTATTTGCACAACGCAGATCAATTTCTTGTGGTGAATTGCCCATAAAATAAATTTGCAGGAATTTGCTGTCGCTATCTGACACTGATAACAGTGAACCTGCTCTGTGATATATTTGCCCTTTTATCTGTTAATTAAAAAAAATATTATTTTTGTACCAAACACTATAAAATAAAATAAATAAGCAATGGGGTATAAATTTATGGATTGTCAGTGATCAAACTTAAATAATATTTTATCTTAAAAATTATATATTTAGTTGTAACTAATATCTATCAATAAACATCTTAAATTAGGTGATATAAAATTTTGTTCGCAAAAATAATTATGAATAACTGCTATAATACATACCTTGAAAGTTGGCATGAAGTTTTCCCGAACTACATTTGTTGCCCCAAATGAAGCCATTTGAAAGCAATTGTTATAGTGTTGGATAAGTGTCAAAAAGTGTATGGAATCTGTTCCTATTCCTGAAACCAATGAGTACAATGGCTCTGGTGGTGGATCCAATGGTATCAATTTCACTTTACCATTTGCGCAATACAATCCATTAGCTTCGTTTTTGTATTTCAATGTCTTACAGTGTGAGCAAACTGAGTTCATAGAACCAATAACAACACATTGGTAGTTTCTGTAGTCAATTGACACATCGTAACTGAAAGCAGCTCGATTTTTTTTTTTTTTTTTTTTTTTTTTTTTTTTTTTTTTAATTTGATATGACTTGAAGTCAAATTCTTTAAGCCGACTACGTTTTAGTTAGAAAACATTTGTATGGGAAAAATAAAAGGGCTGTTTTTATGGTTTTTCCGGCAATTATTGGAATTTTTCTCGCCGTAAAAACCATCCTTGAGCTTCAACGAACATTTTAAAAAAAGAATTAGCCAAATTGGTCCAGGCGTTGTTGAGTTATGCGCTTACCAACACATTTTGCGATTCATTTTTATATATAAGAAGATTCTGTTTTGCTATATTTATACAATAAAGTTTTAAATTTGGGATAATTATAGGTTAGGTTAGGTTATAAGGGGTGTGCACAGCATGAAGCTGTTGCGTACACGGGGGCCTACTGGTCATTGTGATCCCCTGTAAAAGTAAAAGTTAGCATCGATGCTCCTCAATTTTGCCGATTAGCGTAGACTTGCTCGTTAACGAACCAGCCTGTGCTATCTATAAATTTCGTCATGTTTGTCATTGAGACCTGTGCTAGATCATCCAGTTCTCCAACAAACCTGTTTCCGAAATGACGGAGTCGGCTGGTTTGGAGGTTCGGACAGTCGCAGAGCAGGTGTTTAATGGTTTCTATTTCCTCCTCATCCTGACAGCTCCAACAAAATCGGGTTCAAATGCCCCTATCCTGTTAGCCATTGTGCCAATGGCGCAATGACCTGTTAGTATACCTATCAAGATTTTAATGTTCTTTTTACTCAGCGATAGAATATACCGAGTTTCTTTTTCATTTGTGTTAGGCCATAAACTTCTAGAGATTGCACAATCGTTCCTGGATTTCCAGGAGTTATTGATTTTCTCTTTTAGTTTAAGGTCTATCTTCCTCTTGAGTACCCCAATCGGGACGAGTGGTCCCCTAACTGAATGGTCGCTACTACTTGTGTCTGCTTTTGACCCTTTCCTGGCTAGTTCGTCTACTATATCATTCCCTTCTATATTGCTATGTCCGGGAACCCAGCAGAGCTTTACCTGGTTAGTGTGGCAGATTTTGTTTAATTCCTTCCTACAGTTTAAAACTGCTTTTGATCTTATGGTCTCACTGGCTAAGGCTTTGATAGCAGCCTGGCTGTGCACGAAAAAAGTAATCTCCGAAGAGCTTAGCTTTTCGTGATGTGCCAATTCAGCTGCTTTTCCAATGGCAAAGATCTCGGCCTGAAAGACACTACAGTCAGCTGGGAGTTTATACGACGCTCTGATGTTGAGAGATTGGCAAAACACTCCAGCGCCTGTTCCTGATTCCATTTTTGAACCGTCAGTGTAGAAAGGGATACCCTGTTTACTTATAAGTGAACTAGGGTCCCAACCCTGCTTTTCTGGTATGAAAATAGAAAATTTCCTATCGAAATATAGTAAAGGGGGGATGTAATCGGTGGTCTCCCTCAGTCCTAGAATCGTGTTATATCTTTGTAAGATTGACCCGTGTCCATATAAAGTGCTGTGCCTTCAAAACTCAGTTCTCTTAAACGAATTGTAGTTTTGGCTGCCGTGCACCTTATGAACTCATCCAGAGCCGGGAGGTCCAAGATCATTTCCAATCCAGCTTGTGGTGTGGATCTTTGAGCCCCTGTTATTCCTATACAGGCTAGTCTCTGTACCTTATTCAGGTTCTTGAGATAGCTTGATTTTTCCACCGCCTTCCACCATACAATAGAGCCATAGGTAAGAATGGGTCTGACAATCGCTGTGTACATCCATTGGATGACTTGCGGTCGTATACCCCAACATACACAGAAGGTCTTTTTGCATGTGTACAATGCACATAGTGCTTTTTTCATTCTCTCCTCAGTATTACGCTTCCATGCAAGCTTGGAGTCAAGGATTACTCCTAGAAATTTAGCTTCCTTAGAAAGTTTTAGAGGAATACCAATACCATTTAGTTTGGGAGGGTTGAAGCGCCCTCCAGTTTCCGTTTCTTCGTGAACAAAACTAGCTCTGTCTTGGTGGGGTTAACCCCGATACCGTTCTTCGTTGTCCAAGAAAATAAATCCTTTAATGCATTCATCTGCATATGCTACGATTTCAGTGGCCTGATCTTTGAACTTTGTGAGAATTTTGTTGACTACGAGGATCCAGAGCAGTGGTGAGATGACTCCTCCCTGTGGTGTGACTCTAGTAACTGTTTTCTCGATAGTGCTAACTCCTATTTGAGAGTTGATAATTCTGCCATTTTAACATGGTGAAGATCCAATCGACAACCCCAACTTCAACTATGGCAGTTTTGATTGATTCCGTTTTAATGTTATTAAACGCACCCTCGATATCAAGAAATACTGCCAGGGTATATTCCTTATGTTCAAGACTTTTCTCAATATGTGAAACTACTTCATGCAGAGCAGTCTCCACTGATTTACCTTTAAGGCAAGCGTGTTGGTATCTAAAAGCTATGGGATAATCATTATATCTCAGTTTGTATGCTTTTTATTTCAAGTATCTACATTTTTTAAAAAGTGTTTAGCCAAATATTTATAAGCCGTGTAAACAAATACTATCTGTGGTTATAGGGAAAATCCGCTTAAGTCTGTTCTACATAGTTTTCATGAGAGCACTTTATAGTTTTAGGAAATAGCATGAAATCGTACATTACTCTGTTGGGATAACTATACTGTTTTTACTTGCGACATAAAGGACCTGTATGGAAAGTATTGCATTCATAAAAAATTTCGATCCCGAGATTTCAGTCAAACATGACATTACGATGGTAAAGAACTCGAAAAAAGTGGGTCCAACGATTCCGACCGTCTGTCTGTCGTCGGCGCTGCACCCCAAACCATTGAGTCAATTGAGTTCAAAGTTGTTAAAGTTCTTTCATTTTTTTTCTAAGACGAAAAATAACAATAGACCCAATCAAATGTTTTGGCCACAAATTCAAAATTCGAATTTACTCAAAAACTACCCAATAGATTTTTATCAAATTTTCTCTTATATCGTTTTTCTTGACTTGGTTTCTTTCAAAAAAAAATATTTTTGTGTTGCTCCAGGAGGGTACTTCTTTAACTGTTATTTTGTTTTTGAGTTTTCTCAGGAAATCATGCGCCAATTTTAATATTTTTTGTAATACGCGCTCATATTGTCTAGATTTTTAAAAAGATATATTTTTTTGAAACTCAATGTCTCAGAAAGGGGCCAACATTTTTTTAAGAGAGTCGAATGTAAAATGTAAGTGTAACTGCATACCAAACATATTTTTATTAAAAAATAACAAACATTTTAAATATAAAAATTAATTAAAAAAAAAAAAACGCTTCCACGATTTTCGAAATTAAAAATTAAATAGCATTTAATTTTTTTAAGAAAAAATTGTTTTGCAGGTACATTTTTAAATCTTAAAATACAGGAAATATTTTTAAACAGACTCTTTATATACATGAGCAAGCTCGTGCGACCCAGTCGTGCATTTTATTTAGTTCTTACTATATTTTTTAGGCTTACATTATTTTAGGATTTAGATTTTTTAGTTTTACTCCTAATATAATGTTGTTGAGAACTTGACACGAAAAAACAGCTGAACTTAAGCTTAGCTAACCATTTCCCCCCTTCCAACATCAAAACATAATGAATTATTGTATAAAAGTAATTTTAAACAACAGCTTAAGTAAAATTTTGTAATTTTTCTCTGTTGTAAACATTAAACAAATTTCCTAAATCAAATCTAGTTCATTTAACAGTAAAACCCGGATACATGCCTCTCACTTATGTGTCTTTCTTTTTTTATGAATACAATTTAAAGAATTTTTTTTATGTTAAACTAAACTTATAAGTCTCGTTCGCATTTAAGGTTAGGTCCAGGTCTTATTGTAGTTAATTTTCATCAATCTCAACTTATACAAAAGTAAATTCAGCTTTTACGTTTTTTGAAATTGTTGCCACATTATTAAATACAAAAAGTGTAATAATATTTAACAACCAATTTTAGTAGGCATTGGCTTTAAAATCTCAATTTTGTTTAAGAAGTCGACTTGAGTGTTTATGGTCTGTGGCCACAGAAATTAACCTTTTGAGAAAGACAAAGATTTGCATGTAGCTTTCTGACTGTGTAAACTGTCATTTAAAGTGGCGATTGACTTTTGTCAGATTATGTAAGGTAATTATAAATCCTTATAGCTCCATATGACTGACTAGATACCTATCCCATTTTTGAATTTAAAGACGACAAAATTTAATAAAATAAACGTTGATATTGACAAATGTTCACTTTTGGTAACAATTATTATAATATAGAAGTAATTTTTAAGCAAACAAATAAAAATCATAAAGTGGCAACACTGATAGGTAAACCGTAAACTAAATCTAATTTCTTTAACATTTTTCTTCATTTTACGAGTATGTACTTGTACATACTGTTATTCTCTTGAATATAATTCTTAACACAACTTTTTTGGTATAATTTTTCATTTCATATGTTTCACCATATCCTGCACCATAATGCCAAACTACGTTAACCACATACATATGGATATCCTCTGATGGTCTACATCATATAATATAGAACATCGGCTGCATCCAGTAATCTAACACAAAATGGACATGGACACAAAGGAGCAACTGGATTTACGATATATCATGGAGATGGTACAACCACGACAGCGTCAATCACAGCTACCGCACCGAATGGCAGTATATCAAGTCCAGCACGGCGTAGAGAGGTCTCACCGATACAGAATCACGTAAGTAACAGTACCAATATAATATCTAACTCTATCTAACTGTTCTATACTATACGAGCAACATACATACGACAAGGACGACGACGAACGATACCACAAAAAAATAGATATCAGTGCTTCCGGTATCCATCATTATATCCCTTTGGGATTCATTCGCCTTTATCGTTATCCTTTTTTGTTGTTGCATTCTTGTGGTTATGTTAGAATGTTATCAAGGAAACATTCTAAAGGGATGAAGCAAAGGAAAAGATAGAGCTCTAATCCGAGTGATGGTTATTTTATGGCAGCCACGAATGTATCTCATGTTTCACCCAAGCATCAGGATGCGGTCGCTGTTGGCTAAGGGTTGGGGGTAGGTGTATGAACTATACGAAAAAGGGGTTGTGATTCTGTGTGTTATAAAGAAAAGTGAACAATCTAAAACTCCACTAAAGTATGTCTTTTGAAATCCTATGGTAGTTTTAAAGATACGATAGTAGGATTTTCTTTAGATGATAGGTACAAGGTACCGTACGTACCGTACCACTCTTTTAAGGGTCTGCAATCATAACAACTCGCTTAGAATTGGGTGTGGATGAGGAGACTCGACTTGGAGTTGGAGATGGAGAAACTTTGATGCAGCAAGCAACCCTCAGCTAACCACTGAAGGAGAAATTTATTCTTTGAAAGTTTGTTTTACAAGAAAAATATAAGAAAGAAAAAATTAAAGGATGTTTTTGTGTCGGGAAAAATGTTTTTCCTTTCCTTTCGTTTCGTTTCATTCTCAGTTTTTTGTTTGTGTATTTAATTCTCTCGCAGAAGGGAATTTATTATTAGGAAAGTTTTGCGTCCAGTGAGAAGATTTTCTTTGACGTCCCGTCCATGTCTTAAGCCGTGTTTTTTGTGTGTCTTCCTTTCTCATAGTCATCGTCATCGTTATCCTCATCGTCGTCGTCCTCTGTGCAACTCAACGAGACGAGAAAAACACAAGTTTCCATTTAATTGCATGCCTTTGAAGGAGTCTTAAGAAAACATTACTCAGTTTGTTTTTTGTTCGTCCTTTAAGGACATATTTTAATGATGTACTAAGTTTAAAATTTGTCATATAACTTAACATTACATAGATTTTAAAATGAATCTAACGTAACATCGTTCACTGTTGCTTTTCTATACCTTTGTTAGTACCTAACCTAATGCCTAACTTTGACAGTTTTGACTCCATTATTTATGTTCATAGGTTAAAAATACATGTTTTTCATGTGATTTTTTCAAACAATTTTAATATTTTTGCTGCTGTTGTCATCATAAATGCAAACAGAGTTGCATTCAATTAGAAAGAATAATTGTTTTCATTTAATATATATCCTAAAACATCAGATTCAGAACATTATATATGAAACCTCGCTGGTTTTTGTATGGGTATTTGAATGTTTATGCCATTTTTATATGACTGCACAATGCACATGCACAAGAGCTTTAACATTATGAACAGATGATAAAACATTCATGGAAATGAGGTTTCCATGGTTTTTTATTTCGTATCATTTTATTTTTGTTAAATAAATTTTGAAACAAAATCCTTTAAAGAATTTCAAAACAAAAAAGAATATTAATGTTATGTTCTAGTTATGAAGCTTTTTATTTTTTTAATAAAATGCAAGGCTTAGTTGCACACGAACATTTTACATAAAAGGAAGCTTTTTAGATTGCATATGTTTTAATTTGAACTAAAAGCGAATTAAAAATTAAAAACGTTAAGTTGCATAAAATTAAAAAAAAAAATGTTTTATTCGTTTTAAACTAAATTGCAGTATGAAGGACAGAAGCTTTTATTGGTTCTTAAAATAGAATATGCATACTAAAGTATAGAAACTCGTGTACAATATCATCGATTTTCTGTTTAATATTTAAACAAAATTACGGCAAGTTTAAAGTATTTATTGTTCATTGTTCAGCTATAGACAAATAGGGTAAATTTTGATCCTTTAGACCAGCGGTTCCCAATCTTTTTTAGTCGCGGAGCACTTTTTGCGTGAGAAATTTCAAGCGGAGCACTTCGTTGCGCATATGCCATTTTTCGCAGTTAAATGTAGCAAATTAAATAACTTTTTTTTCAAATTTCGTTTATTTTATTGAATTCAGGAAACAGTTTCTACAACGAAAAACTCAAGAACAGTGTTAACTTAACTTAATAAGAAATAGGTACATAATTATATTATATGCATTATAATTATATGGAATAATGTGCCTGCTTATTTTTGCATAAAGTTGAAATATCTGGTTGAATTTGGGACAACTGCAACCGTATATCAGGCTCTGCATCGAGACGGGATCTATATTTTGGTTTGGTTCCAACATATGCAGAGAACCCTGATTCGCACATATATCGCGACCTTAGAACAACAGGGTTCTAACTGACATTTTTTTCAAAATTGAGTTATACATGTGGTCGTAGTAAATCGAGTATGCTCTTTCGATTCCTTTCACCAATATTTATGTTGTTGCAAACGGCAGAAGAATTATTTTAGCTGACAGTAAACGGAACTCGTCTTTCAACATACACCAGAATTCTGATAAAGACTTCTTTGTTGCAAAAAGTTGTTTTATCGAAGAAACTGATGTCAGGTCAATCAAGCACTCAAACTGCAGAGATGTCAGTTAAGGTGGTTTTTCCCTGAGAAAGCCATCTTACTTCTGCGTGAAGAAGTAAAGACTACCCATGTCATCACACAATACTTTAAAAATCCTTGTATTCTTTGGCCGTGATTTATTAAAGTTAATTATTTTCACGTTTCCGTCCAATACCTCTTTAAGGGAGACCGGCATTTTTTTCATTGCGAGGGCATGGCGGGCGGTGTAGAACGCAATGGCTGATGGTGCATCTTTTAACAATTTGACCTTGGAACCGTCCGTGCATACATCCACGCAGTTAACCCATGGTATGTCATTTACAATAAAAAATTGTCAACCAAATAAAAAATTTCTGCACCATTTGTAGAAGTTGGAAACGGCTTGCAGAAGAGCAGATCTTCTTGAAAGGACTGTAGATATTGATAGCGCACTAATACTACTAAAATAGCAAACCCTGCAACATCCGTCGATTCATCCATTTGCAGCGCAAGTTTTGTGACTTTTATTCGTAAAAGTAAAGTAGCTTTCATATTCTCCGCTTAATCTCCGATTCGTCTTGATATTGTGTTGTTTGACAAAGGAATAGTGTCAACTAATTTTGTGGCCTTTTCACCCAACAAACATTCAACAATGACTTTACAACATGGCTTTATTAAGTTTTCAGCAATTGTATGGGCTTCACCAGTTTGCGCTATTCGGAAACTTACCAAGTATAGACGCCATCAACGCATTTTCGTTCTCTGTCTTTGAGTGATAAGTATTAATGGTTTGAGATTTAGTAAGTTCAGCATACTTTCTTTTGAAGAAATCAGTCTGTTTGCTTTTTCAATCTGGATGAATCCCTGCAAAGTGACGTTTCATTTTTGCTGGTAACATTGCACTGTTCGGTGGCACTGGGCCTCACATTACGCATTGAGGTTTTTTGTCACTTGTCTCAGCAAATTTAAAATTCAAATATGATTTGTGGTACTTCTTTTTAAGAACTGATTTTTTTCTGTAGCATTGATCACCGTGGAACTAGTTCTAGGCAAACTATCAAACTCAAAACCATCATAAATCTCTAACGTCGCTGTCTCTATTGCGTCATTTTCCTTGGCACTAAAATAAGTACATATATGGAAAACCGAAATTGAACAAACAAAATGAAATCATAAGAATCATTTTGTGTTTTTAAATGCTTAAAAAGCAGAAGTTATTAACCGGGGATTACTACTTTACGTAAATTATGATTTTTTTTGGACATACCCGTCAGTTGATAACTCTTCGGCAGCTTCGGGTGCTTTTGCGAAGCATTCACTTGCTTTTTTCAAAGATCCGGACTTAAGCCAGCGATCCACTCCAAAATTGTATGTATAAAAACAAAATAAAATAAAACTCAAGCGCTAAAAGCAACTGGGAATTAACTTCACCGTACTACGTTTAAAAGTTCGCATGAATTGAACAAAAACTGTTTCTATTTCAATCGTCACTCTCACTAGTCTTCTTGGTATTGTATGTAAATGTATACGAGTAAAGCATCATTCACATGAGCGCGACCAACGAACGACGAATGAATTACAAAATTTGAGTTTATATACGTTTGAAGACATATTTCCACACAAATTCTTAACAAAACGATAGCAATATAGTTTCTATTTGATTTATGATGCGTACTTTTACTTTTCAATATCATATATTAATAAATTTAAGAAAACAAATTTATTCGTCGTGAAAAAAATTATAGTTGATACGAACTGTCAAACTTTATTCGCGTTCCACATTATCCACACTCTCAACGAATAAAAAAATCGCGCGTACTTAACCTAAAAAAATCGTTCTTGTTTTGGTTTCGGTGGTGAATGTCAAACTTCATTTGCGACGAATTAAAAACTCTAATGTGAAAGAAATGTCAAAATCGACGAATATTCGTTCATTCGTTGGTCGTTGGTCGTGCTCATGTGAATATTGCTATAGATAGAATAAAAAATATAATTTGTCCATGAATGTGTTTTTGCCAGCAGGCCTACTATGGCTGCCGTTGAAAAAACAAAAAATTATTTGAAATTTGTTTGTAGTACCTATGCTGTTTTTTTTTTTAAATATGGATTTCAAAATTTGCTGCTGCAATAAAAATTACAAGATCAAAATTAAATAGTTGCTAGTCCGTCTTGGAATTTTTATATTTGTTCAAATATTTCCGCGGAGCACTTGGATATTCTTCGCGGAGCACCAAGTGCTCCACGGAGCACACTTTGGGAAACCCGGCTTTAGACTATCGGGGACTGTTTTTAAATGAATTTTTAAACTCGGACTCAAACACTTCCTTCATTTTTACTAGCAACATATATGACTTATGTGGGCGATTGAGTTCAAACTAGAAAATTAAGATTCAAGGTTTAATGCGATTCGCATTAGGCTTTTTTTTTTAATTTCTTAAGACCAAAAAGAACAGCAGTCCCCATGTATATTTTTTTCAAAAAATCGAAAATTCGAATTGTGGCAAAAACTACCCGTTTGATTTTTATGAAATTTTCTTTTACTTGGCTTCTTTCAATATAAATAATATTTTATTGTATTGCTCTATTTATATCCCATTGATCTGTTATTTTGTTTTAAAATTTTCTTAGGAACTAATGAACCTATTATACATTTTTTTTTTCTAAACAAGATCTTATATTTTCTAATCAATATTTGATCATCAAAAATGCCTTTTTTTTATTTTTAAAAAATATTTATTTGTTTTTTAAGTTCGATTTCTCAAAAACGTGTGAACATTTCTTAACGATATATTTTCACTTATCGTGAATTTCCCTCAGAATAAATATTTTCATACCTACTTAAAAAACAATAATTATTTTTGGAGATCATTTTCGAATTGAGTGCAGTGTTGTCAAAGGATCATTATTTAAAATTAAATTAAATAAATTATATTTCAATGAGTAGAAGGAAATATTGGGTGTGTTCATTTCAATTGAATTGTATAAACTTGCATACAAAAATGAAGGCTTGAATTGAATTTTGGTATTGAACGTTGTACTAAATTTCGATGTCTTCAATATTTTTTTTTTTTTTTAAATTTAAAAATCCGCAAAAATAACAAAATCCCACCACTTCAGAACACTGTTGACAGTAACATTTCGAGTTTTTTAAAACAAATTTTGTTTTGTTGGATTGAATTTTAAAATTTTTCAATGTTTAGTTAAAAAATGCATACCTAGAATAAAATTGTATTAGGTTCATGCGGTGTAGGAGAAAAAATAAAAGAAAATGAAATCAGATTTGTAAGATGTAAATTAAAGGATAATTCCAAGCCTTTAGAGTTACCACACGAATTTTGAGTACAATCTAACACTGTGCCAAATTATTGTTTCAGATTTATCAAGAAATACGAAATAAATAAAGTTATTCTTTTTAAATATTTACTGCATGATCTCAAATAAGGTGTGCCTAAAATCGTCAGGCTAGGTACATTTCTGAATTTTTTGCTGAAGGTGGGCAGGTACCAAAGAGTAGTCGGCAAGGATCACGATGTTACCCAGTTTACATTCTCGGAAGTATTGTTGAACTCCATTAACATTTTCGCGGAAAATATTTATACAGAATGGATCAAAATTCAAACCCCGAAACGATTCGTTTGGATTTATTAATAAAAAATATATCAATTGAACTTACATTGGCCCGTCTCACCTTAATTTCTTCACCAAAATAAATGCAGACAAATTCCAGAGAAATGACAACAAATTTCCCATGGGTACAAAAGCAATCAATGGATAGGTGAATTTCGAACACCATTCAGGATAAGAGTTTTTCGAACGTGGGAAATATTTCGAGGGAAATCTCGTTCGCGATTGGGGTTAACATAAAAAAGGAAAATCAAGTTTTTGATAGATAATATTTTGATATTTTCAATAATATTCAAAACTCTTATTATAAGTTCTAAATATCGAAACGGCGCCTTCAACATTTGACAATTGATTTCATAACAATTTTCAGTATATTAAACTTTTAACTTCTTTAAAAGAAAAGTTTGTTTGAACAAATGTTTTATCAATCTTTTGTTTAATTGACAAAAAGTAAGTAAAAAGAACTAAAAACGCCAATCGCCAAACGCCAGGGTACACACAAATATTCAGCTTCGGCTGAAAATACTTATATGACCTTAAGCATCAACCACCGACTTAAAATTGAACTGTCTTAATATTCAAAATAAATACATTAGACCCAAAGGGTACTACGTCATTGAGACCAAGCTTTTTGAATTTTGAATTGAAGCATTTGGATGAAAATGATGATCTGTTAAAGAGACAGGAAAAGTTCCCCTATGAAGGATCGGGTATATAAATAAGATCGAATCCTTGCATTATTTTCAGAAAAAAAAACCGATGATTATAAATTTAAACATAAAATGCACGGCTGGGTCGTACGAAATTGCTCATGTATACAAAGTTGCTGTTTAAAAATATTTCCCGAATTGTAAGATTTAAAAATGCATCTGCAAAAAACTTTGTTTTCAAAAATTTAAATGCCATTTGATTTCTCAAAAACAAACTCAGTTTTTGAATATTTTTCTTTGAGTGTTTTTTTTTTTTTAATTCATTTTTTCTTTATTAAATTTTTCATCGAATCGAGACAGTATAAGAGCTTGTGCAGAAAAAAATTATTGAAATCGGTTGATTAGTTTTAGGATACTTAGGAACTTAACGGTTTTGTTTTATAGGGGGTACCCTTCTGGAGCAATATAAAACAAATATTTTTTTATATCTATATATTGATAAAAGCCAAATTGAAAACAAAAAACAAATTTTAACGAAAATTTAAATAAATGTATGGGTTTGTTTTTGAAAACATTTGAACTTTCGATTTTTGACGAAAATTTATATGATTTATTTATTTTTCCAAACTTGAAGTCAATCGACCCAATGCTTTGCGCTGGACGGGCCAGGACAGACAGACGGACGGAATCGCGGGACCCACTTTTTTCGACTCCTCTACCATCATAATGTCATGTTTTATTAAAATCTCGAGTTAGAAATTTGCTTAGGAATTATATACTTGCCATATAGTTTCTTTTTGTTGCAATTAAAAATTCAACGGGTGTTTTTTTACAAAATCAATTTTTAAAAAACAGGGAAAAATCTAGCTGACATTTAAAATCTTACAAATCAATAACGTTATGGACTTTTACAAAAAAAAAAAAACAATACAAACTTGATTGCACTTTTAGAAAATATTGTTGTTTATATTTAATAAAAAAAATACAACCAACAAAATCCAATTTACAACTTTCTGATTAAAAATTCAAAACTACAGAAATACTATTAAAAATTGGTAAATATATATTTTCTACTCAAATATATTGAGAACAATTAAGCGACTTATCTAAACAAAATACTCAGAACTGACAGTTTTAAAGTAAAAATGTCTAATTCGACAAAAAAAAGCAGTTTATAGCAATAAGCCAAAAACTGAAAGTTAAAAACAGGCACTTCAAGGTCTTAATCTTTTCCCTTGCATATTTCTTCCATGTAAAATATCAACATTCTGTGAAAAATTATACATATGTATCTTCATTTAAAACAAATATTTTACTAAAGTAACAATTAAATCTGACAAAAAATTACGAAAGTTAATTTGCATTCTTTCATAACTAATAATAAACAGGGCATAAATATAATTACATGATTATATACTAACATTAATTTATCTTTTAATGGCATAATTAAAGATTTAGCAAACTATTTGTCCTATCCATCATGATGTCAGGCATAAATGTAAATTAATAATAACCAAACAAAAAATGAAACAAAAAACTTACTTAAAATAACATATTTACCCAATTAAATAATCCCCTTCAAATTGACAGTTAACAAAATTCTTCCATTTACCAAAAATGTAAAAGCGTTATTTTTATTTTTTTCGTTTACATTCATACATTTTTTAAACGCAGAGTATTTATAAACCAAAAATGGACTTAAAAGCTGATCCCTTTAGCCGAAAACTCAATTAAATCAGCAGATTGTTTTTTTTGCATGATATTTTGTTTTTTTTTTCAGAAATAAAATCCCTTTCAAAAAAAAAAAATTATATATCCTGTCCACATCGTTAATTGCAAACCATCTCCAACGGGCCATGTCTGTAAATTTTATGCATATCCACATCTGATGTCCTTCAGTGAGCTTTCGCCATTTTTTTAATTATTATTCCTTTCACAAATACGTACCTACTAAAGGTCCTTGTACCTACATATATTAGGTTTACGTCTGTTATAGTGCTAAGGATTTTTTTTTATTTTGTCTTGCAGGATATTTTGGTTGAGTGTTCTTAAGCAAAAAGAACTCAACCGAAAATGTAGTTTCTTCCTCTAGTGTGTACTTGTTTAAAATACCATAATATTTATAAGACTGAGGCTACATAGGTATAACCTGCTCAAAATTGCAATTGAAAAGGTTGACGAGGTATAGCATCGTTGGCGGTGAACCATTTTTTCCTTATTTTTTCATCCTTAAACAAAACAAGAAAAATAAAAATAAAAATAAAATAAATAAAAAAAATGTCGTCCCAAATAAAAAACTTACAAATACAAAATGCGAAAGAAAGAAAATTCTTCATACTCAGTACATGCAGCAAAACCCAGTAATCCCTACTAATCTCCGGGATTTAAATAAAAAAAACACAACAAAGACGGTACAAGCTTTCGCATTCATGCCCTGAATATAAGGAGTTCCAGCCCCACAACTAACCAACTAACCGACGAACCAACTAACAACAACAACAACCAGACCATAAGCACCGACAAAACTTACAAAATAATGGCGATGGCATACAAAAAGAATTCCGGAAATGAAAACGACAATCCTAGTGAATTTATTTGTGTCTACGTTTGCACGTTTGTTTTGCTCTGTTCTGCTCTGCCGTACCGACTCCAACTCCGACTCCGATTCCGACTCGACGACTATGTGTTTTCCTTTTTAAAACTTTATTGTAGATACACCGTTAGTTGAGGAGCTAAAGTGGAATAGGTAGACGATGTGCGATGGTCTTATGGAACAAAAATCCAGTAATGAACGAACAGTCCTTCGACTGGGACAACAAAAAAAGGGGTTACTATGCGGAAGGGATGTCAACAACAAAGTAATCTCATTCAAATCGTTGGGCGCCATTTTTCTATTTTCCTATCTTTTTGTTATTGCATTTTTCAAAACACATCACCTTCCTTCCAATTCCACTTTTGTGGAAATATCGCATCGGATTTGCGTAGAACACAGTTTGATATCTGTGTTTAATCCACGTTTTTTTTTTTTAAGTGGGTTGAGAGGTTCATTTGACAAAACAACTCTTGAGTCAATCACCCTTAGAGAGACTCAAAGGGAATGTGATGGATGATGGCCTACTAAAGGCGAAGTCGATACATAATGAAGGCGAATGAATGCACTGTGTGATAACCCTGCTACAATATTTAAAATTATCCGGATAATTTGGATATGCGGTTATCCGGAGAAGATTCAGATCACAGATATCACTTCTGAACTATACGAATAGTGTCGGAAATCTGGAAAGTAAAATTAAATTGTGGAAACCTAAGTAATTTGGATGATATTGAATCTCAACCAACTGGATAACTGGATAAGAGATGCAATTTCAAGATCAAATATCAAAAAAATAAAGATAATATTAGATATAAATAAGATTTGTATTGAAATATATATGTTATATTAACATTTTCTAGCGATATCCATTTATACGGATAGTTCGGATATCTTTGTAGATAGTAAAATAAAAACAGTTGAAACCCAAGTTTCTTGTAATATTGCATTTGAACTATCTGGATAAAAAGACAGATTCCCAGATTCGATATCCAAATAGTTTAGATAATGTCAGATTTATAGAAGTTTTTTATTGAACTAGAAAATTATTGCCTGCCCAGTTTTCTTTGGATATCTATTTATCCTTGTACTTCGGATATCCGATCCTAGATTTAAATCAATTTGGGATATACAATTTTACGTTGTAAATATTAAAATGAAAATGTTAACACCCAAGATTTTTTAATAATATTGAATCCCAACTATCTGGATAAGAAATCAAAATCCCAATAATTCGGATAATGTCAGATATACATACATTTGTTATAGAACCATCTGGATATTTAAAATTTTCTGCAAAATTCTGAATTCATAGATTCAGATCTATTTGGAATATTCAATTTTCCGTTGTAAAGATATTAAAATAAAAAAAGGTGAGACCTACGTTTTTTGGATAATCAACTCTCTGAAAGATCTAAATTCTAAAGCAACAATACGGATAATGTCAAATATACATAATTTCTTCATTTATCTTAAGATGAATGAAAAAATTAAGACCCAAGCAATTTGGATAATATTGAATCTTAACTATCTGAACAAATGGATAGAAAATCAGAATCCCAGGTCAGTTGGCAATACAATTTGGATAATGTCAGATATACACAAATATTTTATTGAACTATACGGATATTTAATATTTGCTGCACAGTTCGGATAATGAATTCTATATTCACATTTACTTGGGATATCCCTTTATCCGAATCCAAAAAATTCAGATATCCGATCACCAGATCGGGATATAAAATTGTCCATTGTTGGTAGGAAAATGAAAAACTTGAGAGAGACCCAAGCTCTTTGGGTAATGTTAAAACTTAACTATACATGTTTTTTAGATCTCAGATCAGATATCGGATAAAATAATAATGTTTTTTTTTTCAAAGTTCGGATATCCGATGTTATATTCACATTAGGATATTTTTGTATCAGGATAATTCGGATATCCAACCCTAGACTCAGATCTATTTAAGATATAACATTTTCCATTGTAGCTGGTAAAGAACAAAATTTGTGACCCATGTTTTTTGGATAATATTGAACCTCAAATAACTGGATAGTAGGATGAAAGACCCAAATTTAAGATCAAATATTAAAAAAAATACGGATAATGGCAGATATATATATAAATTCTTTATTTACCTATCCGGATACTAATAAATTTCTGTCTAGTTCGAATATCCCATGCTATAGTCACATTTGTTTTAAATATGTATCATTTATCAGGATAGTTTGCATACCCGATCCTAGATTCAGATATATTCAGGATATACAACTTTCCGTTTAAGATAGTAAAATAAAAAAAAGTTGAGACACACACTTTTTGGATAAAATTGAATCTCAGCTATCTGAATAACTGGATAAAAGATCAAAATTAAAGATCAAATATTAAAATAGTTACGAATAATATATATATGAATAATTTCTTCTTTTACCTATCCCGATATTCATTATTTTCTGCCCAATTCGGATATCCGACGTAACGTCACATTTCTTTAAGATATCTATTTATCCGGATAACTAATGGAGACAATTTATTTCGGACACCATTACTTTTTTTAATTACTCTCAACTGATATGTGTTAAACCCTTATTAAATATTGTAGCCTTCAACTTAAACCTGTCTTTAAATTTTATACACACCATTTTAATATTTTCCATTTTGAACTATACAATTTTACCAAAACCAACAATTAATAAACCTTTTTTGTCTGCAAAAACTCATTTCCTTCTTTCATCATTTCTCTTTATTTGCAGACCACAAGCCGCTTTGGATGGCAGTCGCCAAGTGAAGAATCATCAACAATGTCACCAAAATCTGATAATTTTCTCTATGTCCAACATTCAAGTGTGAAGGCTCAAACACTATCTGCAACACCATCATCCAAAGGATCACAGCATCAAAGAAATTGCATTGGTGGTGGCATCAGTAACGGTGGAGTTATCAGTGGCAGTTGCAACGCCATCATAACCGACCACACTGGCAAGGAATTTCACCATCATCAGAATCAGAATCAGCATCAACAGCATCAGAATCAGCAACAGTACCAGCAACAACAACAACCACAAGGAAAACGGACAAAAACTCTTTCACCCAGTAGCATGTTTCGACGAAAGTCCGCAGGGAATGCGGCCTCCGCGACGAATGCCAAGCATCCTTCGTCACAAATCCATCCGGTTGCGGGGGTGGAGAAATCAAAGCAGAAATACCTCAAGGGCGGTTGCTCCAATAGTCACTATGAAGAAATCCAGAACAATAATAACCAGCAACAGCATCAGCAGCAACAGCAGCAGAGCCATCGAAAAGAGTACATTCTAGAGCAAAAGGATCTAACGAGCTACCACAATGGCGATGGGAAGAATGAGTCCACAACACCACGCTATGGCAAATTGCTACCATCGAAGATGGCCGGAGATGGCTACAACTCATCACAGCATCAGCATCAACAGCAACAGCAGTTTGGCTCGTACGATAGTTTGAATGCGAATATAGCATACGCAGCAGTTAATGGGGACGAGAGGGTTCCGAGTAACAATAATAACGGCGGCGCCGGTGGTCATGTCAATGGTGGCTATCCATCGGGGGCGGTTTCTAATGTGGTGCTACGCAATGGCTTCGAGGCAAATCGTCAGATGTTAAGGTCAAGTCGTTACAACGGAACAGGACCTGGAGGTGTGGGAGGACCAGGAACAGGACCAGTTGCTGTAGCAGCATCAGCAATAGCCGGAGGAGTAGGACCATCCAATGGAATGATATCAAATGGTCCAGTGAACCATCATCCAATGGGTCACATAATGAATAGTTTGTCGTCGCCAGAGAGTGCTTACTCGACCGGATATTCCACAGATGGCACTTCACCAGGTGAGTTCGAAAATAAAATTTAATTTCCTCTTCCATATAACACCATATTCCTTTCTCATATATGAAAAGAAGGGGAGTACAATAACGTGTCCATAAAATGACCCTTTTTAGTCTCCCTAAATAAGCAGAGGGATTTAAATGAAAAGGAAACTTCTATACTCGTCCGTCCGAGTTTATCCTTGGAAGAATCCCCTTTGTCGCTCAATTTGAAGAAAAAGGAAACATTTTGTTCTCCTTCTCAGGAAGACAGATAAACAGAAACCCTTATTATTGTGTTGTAGATGGTCATTATGGGGCTTTGGGGGTTGACATTTTTTAAGGGTGGTCCTTAAATTCTATTAACTTATCATAATTTTGTTTGCAAATGAAGCATGATCGAAGGATTTTCCTTTGTTGATAGAGTATAATGTTATTTGATGCTCGGAACATTAAAAATAATTATCAAAAATAAAGTTCTTGATAAAACAGCTTTAGCGTATGTAATTTCAATAAGGAAATAAAATACTTTCAAGGAACAAATAGGTATGAAATAGCAAACATTTTCATTCCTCATTTACATGATACAGTAGTTAAAAAATAAAAGTTAAAATTATATTTATAAACTTAATAAAAGGTCGCTGAGCTTAATATGTATAAGGATGAAGAGCAAAAGTAGAAGTAAAATTTTCTAAAAACGGATTTAACCTATCACTAAAAAAATTAGTTTGGAAATGTCACAAAGGCCAAAAAGTGTCCGAGTGTCAAAAGTAATTTTGAAACGTATAATCCTTTCTCCGCATTTGGAAATTTGAAATACTGTCCTTATATAGGATTATTTTATTTTGGACTTGACTTTGGAATATTTATGACATTTTTATTTTTTGTTTGTGATTTATAAATAGCATTTTTGACCATATGATGACATTTTAGTCGTGCTAAACATTGGTTTTGCTGTTTTGACTATTGTTGTGGGTAGTGGAATAAAGAGATTTACAATACAAACAAAATAATATCAGACAAAAATATGGTTTTACAGATATAAAAGGAAATATGTAAACCTTTAGAGAACAATATCATTTGAGAATTATCTTAGACATTTATGACATTTTGGTTCCGCTTTGTGACAAGTTTCTTTTGAATTTGTAAGGTATTTGAATTTTTGTAGTTAATGATTAAGAAAAATTAAATTCTTCAATAAATTTGAATGTTTTATAAGGGTGGATAAAACTAAATATAGGGTTTTCTTACAGAGATGTTGCTTTAAACAACCCACTATTTGGGAAGCTGTCGCTGACAGTCATATTCTTTCTTCTTTTGCCAGGTACCCGTTTCAACAAGGCAACGAAATAATCCAAATTTAGCAAGAAAACTTTCTTACGGAAGAGATGATCCCAATTGGCCACGCTCACTTTTTTATTTTGTGCCACTTGAAAGAAAGAAAAGGTCTATGATAATGTCCCACATGTAATTGAGGACATATATGGAGCCGCAAGTCTACCAATTTTTCATGGAGAATTTCTACCATCCCTGAAGAAATTACCGTTTTTCATTTTTAAGATCATACATTGAAATAAACGGTTCTGTGAAAAAAGGTCAAGCATCCAGGGTTGGTTTTTTTCCCTTTTGCAATAGGCCCAATTTTCGGTGCCCGAGCAGGGGGCACAAATTATTAACCTAAGCGTAAAAATAAGTTGGTCTCTTAATCTTTTTAACTTCCCATAGGAAGTCATTGTAATGGGTCCAATTTGTCAAATTGAAAATTTCGACATTTCTCGACGTTTCAAGGTCCCTAGAGTCGAAATAAAAGATTTTTAGAAAGATGTCTGTGCGTGCGTGTGTACGTACGTTCGTACGTCCGTACGTCCGTACGTCTGTACGTCTGTACGTCTGTACGTCCGTACGTTCGCGACGTTTTTTTCGAGAGATATCGACTTCAAATAAATTTTGTTATACAGATAATAAGGCAGAAAGATGCAGAAAGGGCTCTCAAGACAATTGCGTGGGTGGTTTTTTTACCATAGCAGTTTAAAAAAAGGTGAACATTTTGGTTAAACCTAAATATCTCATGAACCAATGATGCTAGAGACTTGAATTAAATTTTATATTATATATTGTAACGTGATACAAAACATTATTTTTTTGGAAAAAAATCCAATTAACGGTTTTTTCACCTCGAAAATTTTACGAATAAAATTTGATTTTATTTCCAAAACAATTTTGTGCAACGAAAAATAATGTTTTTGACATCTGATAAAATTTTGAGAAAAATCTAATTGACAGTTTTTTTTATAAAAACTAAAAACCTAAAAAAAAACATTACTCATAGTTGGTAAAAATTGAATTTCGACGCAAATATCTTTTCAAAAACTTGAGATTAAGGCTTCAAACTTTTTTTATCTTATAACAAATATTGTTTTCGACATTCTGAAAAATGTTGAGAAAAATCGAATTGACAGTTTAAAAAAAAAAATAAAAACCTTAAAAAAAATAATAAAAGTTGGTAAAAATTGATTTTCGACTCAAATATCTTTTCAAAACTTTGAGATAATGGCTTCTAACTAATTTTAACTTAGAACAAATATTGTTTTCAACATTAGGAAAAATTTTGACAAAAATCGAATTGACGGTTTTTTTACAAAAAATATAAACCTAAACAAAAATTTATAAAAGGTGGTAAAAATTGATTTCGACCCAAATATCTTTTCAAAACTTCGAGATATTGGCTTTAAACTACTTTAATCTTTCAAAAAATATTGTTTTCAAGATTCAGTAAAATTTTGAAAAAAATCGAATTGACAGCTTTTGTACAAAAAATTAAAAACCTAAAAAAAATTTAACAAAAGTTGGTAAAAATTGATTTTCGACTCAAATATCTTTTCAAAAATTTGAGATAATGGCTTTTAACTAATTTTAACTTATAACAACTATTGTTTTCAATATTCGATAAAATTTTAGGAAAAATCGAATTGACAGTTTTTTTTTACAAAAAATAAAAACCTAAAAAAAAAACAATACTAAAACTTGGTAGAAATTTACTTTCGACTCAAATAGCTTTTCAAAAATTACAAATATTGGCTTCAAACTTATTTTATTTCACAGAAAATATTGTTTCGATATTCATATATCATTCGATATAAAAATCCAACAGTCCGTTTTTTCATAAAAAAATAAAATCTACAAAAAATAGAACGCACATTTGGTAAAAATTGATACATATAGACAAACTTTTAAACAAGACAAATCGACAGACGGAATGGGAAGTTATCAGTGTGGGTCGCATCCCAGCCTCTTTTTATTAAGTATCAAACAGGGACGAGTTTGGAAGTACAAAAGAGTTTATACAACTAGTTTTTGAAACAAAACAACAATTCAGTAAAATTAACAACAAAGCCTTGTTACGAGTACTGTCAAACAAATTAGTTTTTCATGAAGATTTTTGGTAGCCTAAGTGCGAATCCGACTTAGAAATCACTTCAAAACGTCAGGATTTTGAGATATCACACTTTTAAAATGGAAAAAAAATCATTACATTTTATCTCCAATATTTAGTTTAAATATTTCTTGTAATTCTAAAAATTAAAAAAAAAATCCTCATTGTTGGTTAGACACTTCTTATGGACGTCCTACTCAAATCTAATTTAACAAAAAAAAATCCAAAAAGCATTTAAAAGTAATTTTTGGTTCGAAAAACTACATAAGTTTTCCAATAAGACTATATCACATCAAAATATACGAATAACGTTGAAAACAAGTATTTTTAAAATCCACATAAAAAAGTAACTCTTAAACGTACTTTCTTAAAACCATGTAATGTTTTACAAGGCCTCATAACGTCACCATTTTACTTAAACCCCTTTAGTCCTTACTATGTCTATAAACGGTATTTATCGCTTAGAAGAAACACGTTTACAAGAAACTTGAACAAAAACCCATATATTTACTTTCCAATATGAGTTACAAAAAAAATTGGCGCACCTTGAAATTTCACAATAATTTCAAATATGTAAAAAAGACTTTTTTTAATTCAGTATTGTGTATTAACTTTTAATATTATTAATTTATGTACAAAAGAAACAAATGGGAAGAACTTTAAACAAAACATAAAATAAATGAGTATTTGTTCACTGAGTATTGTTTCCCCTACCATCTATCAAAGCTTTAATTCGCCTCAGCATACCTTAAATAAGGTTTTTTAAGATCGCTTCTTCCGAATTATCCCACTCCTCAATCTGACCCAATCTCAGCCAACTTAGTGTCTCAGGAAGAGCAGGGCGCTTCCTTATCATTTTTTTTCCAGCAGATCCCAAAAATGTTCGACGGGATTCATGTCCGGGATCATGGTAGGCCAATTCATCACATCGATTTCTACTTTTTCCAAGTATTCCATAACGCACCTGGCAACGTCAGGTCTCGCATTGTCTTGAATCAGTAAGAAATTTTTACCAATAAATGGTGTGAAAGGAATCACATATTCTTTCAAAATTTTGGTGATGTAATAATTGGAGTTCACCGATCATTCCACTTTGCACAGCCTAGTTATTCCGTGCACGGAAATTCAAAGTGATCACTCTCACTGATTAAAGTCTTTGAGACACTTCAATAGCTGTTTGGTGTCGATCTCGAAGGCTTTGAGGCACCTAATACCTCTGCAAAATAATAACAACACGTCATGAAATATGACTGCTCCACTTTTTTTGTAACTCAGTGTATATCCGTTCCAAAAACATAAGAAACAAATATTGTGAAAATTTCGAGTTTCTTATTAGCCTTGTTTTTTTTTATATAATGAACGGGCACACAAAAGGTTATTAATACCCTTAACATGTTTAAAGTTTAAACACAGTGCGAGTTTTAGGAAAATAGGGAAGGATTAAAGAGGAGATACCGATGCACATTCGTCTTAAAGTTTTGAATATCAAAATCATAGGGAAAAAAAAGCTGGGTAAAGCATTCCACATTCCCAATGTGCGGTTAAAAAAAGAATCTCTATACTTGACAGTACGTCCGAAATTGAGCTCAATGTTAAACTGATGTGCATTTCTAGAAGTACGAGTATTACGGCTGAATTGTTTGAGGGGGGGAATGCAACTAGCTAATTCGACAGAACATTGTTTATAAAAATATCGGTAGAACAACGAAAGGCATGAAACATTGCGGCGGTGTTCAAGTGACGTAATTGTTTCGGTTATAGTTCTATCGCCTATCATTTTCAAAGCTCTTTTTTGAGAGGTGATCTGTGATACACATACCGAGTACTGAAAGTTGACTAATTTCCTTGATGCAAGTGCCGCTCATGGATAGCGGCATCGGGGGTGGGTTACGCTTTAACGACAGGAGACAGCATAGAGTTTTCGAGGCATTAAATTCTACACGATTTTTGATTCCCCATTGTACAATGCTGTCGAGATTAGAATTTAATTAGCTTATCATACACTGCCGTTGAAGTTCCACATCCGAAGGACAAGGATGAGAATCTAAAAACGAATATGAAAAGCTGAGGGTACTGTCATCCGCGAAACAATTTAGTGGGTTAGAAGTTTCAGACAAAAGATCATTTATAAAAATAAGGAAGAGCGTCGTAGACAAAACGGAGCCCTGGGGCACACCAGCGTTTATTTTGTGAATATCAGATTTGAACCCGTCCAATACTACTTGAATTGAACGGTCCGAAAGGTAATTTCTAACCCAACGAAAAAGGGTTTCATCAATACCAAATGCACGCATTTTCGATAAGAGAGCTTGGTGCCAAACTCTATCAAATTCCTTTGAAATACTCGTATCAAGTGCAATAATCTTACTTTCTCCAAAACGATGTAAAGATTTGTTCCACTGTTCGGTGATATAAACTATGAGATCACCAGTGGATCTATTGCTACGAAAGCCATACTGCCGGTCATTAAGAAGCTTCCGTTCTTCGAGATATTTCTTAAGCTGATAATAATTAATCAGCGTTTCCATGATCTTGGAAAGAAGGGACGTGAGTGCTATTGGACGATAGTTAGAGGGGGAGGCTGATAAGCCTTTTTTAGGGACAAGCTGTACAAATGCTGTTTTCCAACCGCTCGAAAAGAGACCTGTAGAGTAGGAAAGATGGAACAGCTTACGCAGTGATTTTGCCAGTGTTGAAGAACACCTCTTCAGAACAATAGGGGGAATACTATTCGGGCCAGCGGATTTGTGTATGTCAAGGTCTTTCAGTACTCTTGCAACTGCACGAGTGCGAAAGAAGATTTGTCCCATAAAATCGTTTACGCTCTCAAGAACAGGAGGACTCAAGACACTCTCTGGAAGCGTCAAATTAACAGATTAACATTAATAAAAATAAAAGATAAACAAAGATTTTATGGAGAAAAAGATTTCGTCATTTTCATAAACTTAGTGTGTTTATCTCATTTTTGATAAAAATTGACGATGTCGATAAAATCTTAAATAAAGACTGATTACTAGTGACAGTTTCCGAAATCCAAGTTAGGTACTAAGAAGATTAAAACTACTTTACAAAAAAGTCATAAAACTCTTTCTTAAAAACTATTTCGAGTTGTATTATACCCTGAAAAATAAATTTGCAGGATTTTTTAAATAAATTTAAAGATCTATATTTAAAAAACCATTCTAGGTATGGACATTTTAAGATCTTATTCGAATTTAGAAAAGTATCATTTGATTTTTGCATAAAAAAAGAGTGCATTAATCAATTTTTGGAAATTTCTCAAAATCAAGGAGTTTTTTTTTAAACCAAGCATACATATATAAATTTTGAACACATAATATTTGACTTTTAACACTGGATAAGATAAAATTAAACACATCAATAACTACTGACAATAATTTTTTGGAGACGATTTATTTCAAAATGGTTACTATTATGGTTTTTCGTAACGACAGCTCCTGTAATTTTTTTTTTTTATTAAATATTGTTACTGTCTTAGAAGTATGTATCTAGATACGTAGGATTTTTGCTATATACTGAATTTTGTTTAAATGGTTCAGTTCTGAAACTTAAAGTGATAATCCCTGACTAAAAAATCAAGATAAATGATAAATTTCATGGTATAATATGTTGAAAATTGTTTGATTTATAAGTACTTACAACAAAATTTAGTATTGAGATAAGCGTGTTTGACGTTTTGAGTAGTATTAAATCATAATTAACTTCGCAGTTCTTTTATTAAAATAATTCGAAAATTGTATATTAAATCTTTTGGGAATATAAATTTGATGTTTTAAGGCTTTTAAATTAAACACAACATTAAAAGATTTAATAAGTGATTTCTGATGAATGACAATCCAACATTCTGCGACATAAGAGGTAATGCATTCAACCTAACCTCTTGCAACAGCATTAATCTATTGATTAATTATGTAGGTCTTACGTCCCTTCCTGTTAGTATTTACATTTGTCAAATAAGCTAAGCCAGATAAATTCAGCTTAATAAACTCCTTTTGTTCCTAACGACTTTTTCTCTAATTTGCATTTATGTAGCTTACCCTACATTATATCCTTTAAACTCTCGTACACATTGCAGCACTTTATTCAGATTACTATACTAAATTACTTTGACTAATATGGTGTACGAGTATACGTACATAAAATGGAAAATCTCCCGGAACAAAGTAAGTCCTTATTGAGACACACATAATAATAATTTCACCCAGATCCTGTGTGTGTATAATCCATTCTTAAATCCACCCACATTTATAAAAATGCAATGCAGTCAACAAGGACACTTTGTTAAAGTCATTGATCTGCCTCTAGCGTTGCTTAAAAAAAGTCCTTTTCGTCCCTTTTTCCCGCATCACCATAATCACACCACAAATGCCATTAATTAGATACCCAACGGAGAGAGAGAGAAAGAAAGAAAAGAGCCATTATAGAGCATTTCCATGCGGAGTCATGCCAGGACCAAGAACATAATGTAATTCATTTCATTGAGGTTCCAGTGCAGCCATATTGTCATCCGCCCACGTAACGCCTTCGACTTAATAATAATTGCGCTTTTTTTCTTGTGATGCATCCGTGTGAAGTGAAGACGACGAGCGACGAGTGACGTTCGAAATTTGCAATTTTAATTTTTCCAACATCAGGCTCTTCTTCTGCATCCTCCTGATGTCCTTATGGATAGGATATATGGTGCTTTGATAATGGTGGGATTGGGGTGTACTGTATATGTGTGCTAAGAGGGTAAACATAAAAGTTGGAGTAGCAACTTCTGAGCGCAATTAAATGTGATTTTTGTCTTATTCTTTTTTGTATACATAGGTATATATATTTTAAACTTCACATACATAAGTGTTTGAAAAAGTTGAAAGTTCTTTGGAGCAAAAATAGTTTCGCCTTCGGACTTAAGGGAAAGAATATTATGTACGCGCCTTACCGCGCCGCCGTGCCGGCATCATTGTCGCAACCTACCGCCACACTTTCAACGCCGCCACTATAGGGTTAATGTCTTATACGCTAGCCGTTAAAAATGTATACGGTGGAAGTGAGGTGGTGGCGAATAAAGAGAGGGATAACATCAGTCAAGAGAGAGTGAGATAGAGCAATAAAGTGTTCCGAGGCTGAGGGCGCTTGTGTCTTTAATTATTTTGCAGTCGCCAGAAGGCACGTTTCATCAGCAGTAGAAGCAGTCTTCAAGTACGCTATACAAACATACACACCCAATTCTTAGTATCTAGATATATAATATAAAGATCCGTAAAAGTTTAATGAGTCTTCACTGCTTTATAAATGGATTCTTAGACTATACGGAGAAAATCTGCAGGTTGTTGTGCAAAGTAAAATACACATTAAATATTTTTGTTACGTTTTTAATTTTCCTATGGTGCACTTGCACTTGAAGGTGGCGAAAAGTTTTTAAAATTTTATGATTTTCAAAGAAATTTTATTACGGTAACTTGAAGAAAGTATTAAACAATGATACAGTTCCTACTTTGCTTCGAAAACTTGTCTCTTATCCCTTAATCACTTACTTCAGTCGTGAAAATTATATACGTTTTTTTTTTCAAGTTACAGTCTAAAAATATAATAGTTTTGGAAAGTTTTTGAATAAACATCAAACTTAAAAAACGATAAACTCTCTTTTTATTTCATATTTATGCTTTTTTCAATTTCAAACTAAAAAAATGTTATTTAATTAAAATACCGATATGTTTGTAAAGGGTGCTTTTTAAGAGGCATAGAAGTTTGAAATGGAATAAAACAGAGATGACTTTTCTTTAATCGACATGAACTTAACTGATAAATGAAGCGTTACACTTTCTCCCTACTTTCAGCTCCGCATTGCAAAAACTACAATAAAGCTGAAAGAAAGTATTTGTTGAAACACAAACACGCTTCGTTTGCGTTACGATGGGCCTGCTTCGAGGTTGCTTTGAATGACATTTCTAATATGACATTTCTAAAATGACACTTCTGTCATAAGCAGCTCTTATTTTGTCTCAAAAGCTTGCTTTGGTTTTTCGTGCAGTAAAAAATACGAATTTTGAAATCGAAAAAAAAATAAATTTATCGCGGAAGTAGCTTACACAGACTATCGTGGGTATGATCAGCTTATGGAGCAAGAATAATCGCAGACTGAGAGACGTCGGTGGGTCCGGGAGTTCAATCTACGGATTTCTTCAATCTATGAGGAGTTCTTCGAAACTCATTTTCTTTTCTACAAAAATAAAACGTTTTCAAGAAAAAATTGTATTACTTACCTTTTAACTTTTTCTAATAGTAACAACCAATGGGAATCTCTCCAAAAGCAGATGTATTTTGTTTGTTGACTTTTTTACAGTTGTTGAGCTGTCAGACAAAGCAAATGTTCATCAAATTTGAACTGGAGCTTCCGTTTGAAGTCACATTACGTAACATTACGTTCTTTTTCTTACGATTGTCAAACGAAACCTGAGGTCAAAGCTTCATTGTGATTGTGATAGCATGCATTGAATTCCTATGGCTGAATTGACTTGACTGCGATACAAGTCGCCGATTATCTTCCGGTTTGCTACAAGGGGCAGGAAAGCTATTTTAGCCCTGTTTTATTCTGCCATCTCCTTCCTTTAAGTAGACGAGCGACGGACAAGGCTAACGCCGACCGATTATTTTCTAGTTTTAAACTAGGAAATGGGGACGCAATCCAAACCGATTATTCCGTGGTTACTGCCTAAAAGAAGCGTCGTGTCTAGTGCTCTGCTTATCATTACTCAAACTTTGTCAATAGCAGGTCTCAAATCCAAGTTTTTTTTAAGAAAAACCCTACGAGTCTACCTCAGCTTCGTAAAAAAACAGCATCACATAACTCTATTTGAAAGATAAACTTCTTTAAAAGGGTTTTTCAATTGATGCGGGTAGGTTTTGGCACCCCGTCTCGGCCATTTTGTTTTGGTGACATCTGTCAAATCTTTTGTTTATTATTCAGTTGTTTATCCCAAATTATCATCGCAAGTAACACGATTGAACAGCACGTTCAAATGATAAAACTTTATTATCAAAATGAGTGTTTGTTAACGAAAACGTTGCGCGCATTGTGCTCATTTTACGGTAGACGTGGTGGTGGTGGCCTTTCACGTCGACCCTTCAACTTTTGGTGGCCAAATTTGAGACGACCGGTTCAGTAAACAATCAGCAAACACCCGTACGCAAGATCGGCCGAGAACATCGCCGCGGTCCGTGAAAGTTTATAGGTACAGCAGAACCCGAGGCAGTCTATTCCTCGCTGTGCACAAGAACTCGACCTTTCGCACACTTTTCGAATTTTGCCTCGCGACTTGGGCCTACGATCCACCTCATCCAGAAGCTCAAAGTTCATGACCATAGACAACGCCGTTTGTTCGCTGAATGGGCTTCGAATTGTTTGGAAGAGAACCCCAGTTTTGGCTGAAAAATGATCTTTAGTGACGAGACGCATTTTTGGAAGAATGGCTATGTCAACAAGCAAAATTGCAGTATATGAGACGACACCAAAGCGCGCGAAGTTCACCAAGTGATATTGCATCCTCAAAAAGTTACCGTTTGGTATGGATTTTGGGCCGGTGGCGCACAGTGGAGAAATTGCGGACAAAACCTATTTTTCTGAAAGTAGGTTTTTTTTTAAACAGAAAGTGTTACTTATAGTTAATTGATTGTAGAATCAGAAAATGAAAACTGTTTTTCAAAAAAAAAAAAATTGTAGACCAGTAGATTTTCGCTCAAAGTTCAAATATCGTGAAAAATGGTAAAATATTGGTATTCCTTAAATGATCAGTATATTGTGAAATTTGAAAGTTTTAGACAATTTTTTCTGCTAACATGATTGAAATAAATAGAAAAACAATACCGTATGTTATTTTATTGAAAAAAAAATTGGATAAGGTATTTTTTGACGAAGAAACACTCTATTTCTGTGATTTTTTTAGTTCGCATAAGGTTTTAACTACTTCCTCTGTTTGCCTCTGTTGCCAAACTATTTTCAATAGATAGTGTAGGGTCTCAGCAACATATTCCGGTTTTTAGAGCAATTTTAGGTTGGGAAGTCATATAAAAAAATAACAATAAATTAATAATTTTGATTATGGAATTTCATATTTATGACTTTTAACTAGTTCTGACGATCTTATATGTTAAACAGTAAAATACGCTTATGTGAAAAAACTCTTAATTAACCCAGCACTGAGTAAACAGAATTATATCAACAAGTTTCGTAGAAAGTACTCCGATTTTATGAAATTGAAAGTTAAAGTGTCTCGTAATAGGGTTTTATGGTACTAACAATATGATATAGATCATCGGAAAAAATAAGAGTTTTATATACATCCCATTTTATTTAGCTTGCAATTATTTTGTATTTCGTCTCTTTCTCTTTACCTATCCTCAAAGCCATCTATGGACCAGAATGCGAACTAATTTTTGGTTCATAAAAAAAGCTCTCAATAGAAAGCAATATCGCTTGTTGTTTTTGTTTTGAAAATAATAAAACACGGCTAATATGTAGATACCTGAAAGTGTCAAATTCAAACCGTTATTTTTATCATACGCCATTAGCTTTCATCTATTTTGGTTATTTCAGCAGTAACTGAATAATTTTCAAAAAAAACGTTTTGAGGTGTTCCCAGAGTTTGCAGTCCCAGTTCTTTGTTAGACAATGTCAATAAGTATTTCCCTATTTTTCTCGAAACGATTTGGTATATGGGTTTTAGTTTTCTTTTTTATTTCCGCAGTCAGTGGGGTATGGTATTGTATGATAAGTGCAGGTTATACACCATTAAGTGTTTTCTTCTATCATTTCAAAATACATTACATGTTTTATTTTAATGAAGAATCCATTGCACTGAATTTCAGTTTCTCAAAGATTTAGAATTTCAGCTTCTACACGATCTTTTTTTCTAACTTCTTCCGGAGTTTCTTTCGAAAAGGAAAATTGAAGAGCTGTGAATGATGGGTTGAGAAGGGTCGAGTATTTTTCCAAATTCATTCTTCATTTTCTCGTTGAACAAGTTTTAATGGTACCAGGGATTTAAAAAAATAAATGTCCATCAGAAATACCTTCCATTGAAACTTCATAGATTTGCATAATATATCAAATTAAGTTTATTTGAAATAATTTGAATTTAATTTATTTAAGATTAAATAGCTTATTAGGATTAAATGAATTTGTTTTTATTTTATTTACTTGAATTATTTTTTTATTTCTTATTTATTATCTCAATTTATTTTATAATAAATTAAACGATAAGCTTTGAAAACACCAACTATCTATATCATTATAAATGCAATGTGTTATCCTTGGAATTGCAAACAAAATAAACCTAAAATTTTTTTTTCACAAAACCATTCACTTTTAAGCATATTAAAACTGAATTTTTAGTAATTTACAAAGCTTTTTAAATGCTTTTTTCGCTATTTATTATTCGTAATATCTTTAAATTTGGTAAACAAATCTTTGTTTTCATATATGTTCTCCAAAAAAAACCATTTTCTCTTTTAGTGGGCGTGGAAATGGGAGGAATTTTCTGGTGGAGATTTGTCTTGCTATTGGCTATCATTCCTGAAAATTTCATCAAAATCGGTTTATTAGTTTAGATTTTATAGAGTTTTGTCCGCTCTCCCATACAAGGTGCCCCACTGTGCGCCGCGGCGGTGCGGCGTAATTGGTCCGTACTTACGGTCACCATCAACAGCGAGGGCTACATAACGATGGTAACTAATTTCTTATGGCCCAAATTGAACCATATGAACCTAGACGGCATGTGGTTCCAGCAGGACGGCGCGGCGCTACGTACCACACAGCAAACGCCACGATATTTTTCACAAATTTTAAAAGTTTTTATCCTGTAGACCCACTAAAATGGTTTTGGGTTAAAGAAAATTAATAGCGTGTTTTGAAAGTCGAGCGTTCTTACTAAGGTTTGAAGAATGCGGAAAAAACTACAACAACAGTCTCAAATGATATAAGATGTAATTTACATCTCCGATATATAAACTCTATTAGAAAAACTAACTAAAACATAAAAAGGCAAAAAGTTTGAAATTTAAAACCTTTTTTCCATAAATTTTCTTGAAATCCAACAAACAACAGACAAACTTTGTAACGTCCGCGTCATCGCGTTACTATCATTTGTCGTTTTAAAATAAAACAAAATCCATTTTCACAATATAATGTATCTCCTCCATCTATCGTCACTTTCTGGCTTTTTTTTTATTAAATGTGACCACAAAAGACATTAACTCATCCGCAAATGTTGACAGTCGTACGATATAAAAGTGTCAACCTGTCTTTTAGAAACCATTCATCCATAACATCATCGCAGGCTACCGTATCCATTTTCTGCCATCAAAACGAATAGAAAATAGCGTCGTCGTACCACATTGCATCGCCATCGACATATCATCGCATCGCCATATATACCGACTCTTGTGGCTTTAACATCAAAGCTTGTTTTAGGGACTTAAAGTTATAGTAAACTAAACATATGTACCTAAGCTACGTCGCGTCGCTTCACACCCGCTCTGCCTTACCATCTCTGTTGCGTTGATGATATTTTTTTGCAGAGTACACCTGATGATGTCTTATATGCACACCTAATGGTGGCTGATGATGACTGCTCAGCTCGTATAAGTTGAAGTATCTAGATACATTTAGATCAACTCACCACGACCGACGATGACGGCGACGTTTCTTGGTAATCAATATATCATCAAAACGTATTCAGTTTTATATCTCTCCTCAAAAACCCAACCCTAACCCAAACCCAAACTTAAAACCCCATCAGCTACACACACAATACCATGTCTTGTCTATCTATTTCGGTTAGTAGGTTGTATGGCTGAGGGAATTCGGGTCATTTTACTAGCTAGCTATAGCTTATAGCAGAGTAGATATACGATGCGGTTTAGCTAAATGTATGATGACACAAAATACTCCTCCTACATTTCATATACATACCTCTAGCTAGATACATTTGTAGTGTAATGATGTTTATCTATTTATTTTTCTTTCCTTGTTTTTATTCGAAACAGGTGCTACCTACACACCACCGGAGTACTACATCAATATGCGTACCGGAACTCATTATTTTCCAAAGAGTGTCAACACTCTGGCCATCGAAGCACAACGCTATAAATTTGGTTTGAATAAAATAGAAGAGATGTCACCACAGGATCCTTTGGTAAGTGCCCATAACATCACCATAACAGTTTGTATTTTTGTTTTGTTATATTTATATGTTTTGCAAAAATTATGGTGAATGAGATAGTTAAGTGAGCTGCTTTTATAAGCTTGTACTTTTATGGACAAATTGGTTCGGAAAATTTGACATTAATTAATGACATAATAAATGTTAATTCCGTCTTTTTCTGTGTGGATATTTAATATCAAATTGATCATAAATTGAGACTCGTATTTATCCTTTATAGGTTTTATTGAATCTTGACAAATTTTGACATTATTGACAAATTTTTATTGTTGAGTTTGGACATTGAATAAAAAAAAGGAAATTCAGGGATTTTTTGATACTGATAGTCAATTCCCGTTAATTTTTATATCAGTTGCCATTTTTGATTATTTTTGTATTGAAATATAAATAACAGAAGAATATGCATAAATTGACCTAAAATGATCTTTGATTTAGGGCCACTACTTTATATATATAGGTTGCGCTTGTAACCTAAAATTTTAATGAAGGAATCCATAAGTTGACATTTTTATTAGCTCTTTTCAACTTAAGGGGTTAAACACATTTGAACGTCGCGTGGGGTTGTTTTCTGAAAAGTAATCTTATGGGTAAAAAGAGAATTTTAAGGCATAGTGGTATATTTGAGCTCCATATTGGTATTCCTTATTTTCAAAAATATTTGAAAACATTGTTCGAAAAAAAGTTAACAGAAGTGTATTATGTATCTCGGTTTGGATTATCTCAAAACAAAAAAAAGAGGCTGGGATGCGACCCACACTGATAACTTCCCATCCCGTCTATCGATTTGTCTTGCTTAAAAGTTTGTCTAAATGTATCAATTCTTACCAAATTTGCGTTCTATTTTTTGTAGATTTTATTTTTTTTATGAAAAAACGGACTGTTGTATTTTTATAAAAAATTATTGAATATAAAAAACAATATTTTCTGTGAAATAAAATAAGTTTGAAGCCAATATTTTTAATTTTTGAAAAGCTATTTGAGCCGAAAATCAATTTTTACCAACTTTTATAAATTTTTTTGTTTAGGTTTTTATTTTTTGTAAAAAAACTGTCAATTCGATTTTTCTCAAAATTGTTCCTAATGTTGAAAACAATATTTCTTATAAGTTAAAATTAGTTAGAAGCCATAATCTCAAATTTTTGAAAATATATTTAAGTCGAAAATCAATTTTTACCAACTTTTGTTAAATTTTTTTTTCGGTTTTTAATTTTTTGTAAAAAAACTGTCAATTCTATTTTTTTAAAAATTTGACTGAATGTTGAAAACAATATTTTTTGAGAGATAAAAGTAGTTTAAAGCCAATATCTCAAAGTCTTGAAAAGATATTTGAGTCAAAACTCAATTTTTACCAACTTTTTTTTTATTTTTTTTTAGGTTATTATTTTTTGTAAAAAAACTGTCAATTCGATTTTTCTCAAAATTTTATCAGATGTCAAAAACATTATTCTTCGTTGCACAAAATTGTTTTGGAGATGAAATCATATTTTAGTCGTAAAATTTTCGAAGTGACAAATTTTTTTTCAGTTTTTTTGATTTATAAAAAAAACCGTTAATTGAATTTTTTTCCAAAAATATAATTGTTTTGTATCACGTTACAATATATAACATAAAATTTAATTCAAGTCTCTAGCGTCATTGGTTCATGAGATATTTAGGGTTAACCAAAATTTTCACCTTTTTTTAAACTGCTATGGTAAAAAAACCACCCACGCAATTTTCTTGAGAGCCCTTTCTGCATCTTTCTGCCTTATTATCTGTATAACAAAATTTATTTGAAGTCGATATCTCTTCTGGTTCTTGAGCTATGGACGACGAAAAAAACGTCGCGAACGTACGGACGTACGGACGTACGTACACACGCACGCACAGACATCTTTCTAAAAATCTTTTATTTCGACTCTAGGGACCTTGAAACGTCGAGAAATGTCAAAATTTTCAATTTGACAAATCGGACCCATTACAATAGCTTCCTATGGGAAGTTAATATTCTTTTGAGGGAAAGATGCATTCCAGGCATTGATCAAAGAAGGAAGTAGTTGAAATTTTGTTTTTGATTATTTTTTGACGGATCCGATTAGAAAATCGATTTTAAACCAAGATATGGTTTGAAATCTTATTCTACGAAAAATACCTTAAGCAAATATTTGACAATGATATCTTAATCCTTCGCGCATGTATATTCATTTTTAGATCATAATTAAAAATCGATTTTTTGAACTTCTAAATGTGTAGACCTCTAAATGCCCCACTTAGATCTGATCATTATTGCACTGTTAAACATCTCGAGGCATATTTTGTGTATAGAATTTTAATTACACCTGTGTGTAATACCGTACAAATTTAATTTTAGAATTTCGAAAATATTTAAATATGTTTACACTTTTGCCAAATTTTATTATTACGTTTAATAAATTTGGTACTTATTTTAAAATCTGTCAAGCAGAAAACATTAAAATGTAGTAAAAAAGAATAATTGATGTGCCTATAATATTAAGTATTATAATTAATTACATGATAATTTAAATTTTAATAATTTTGTAATGTATTCAAATCTGTTGCTTTATTTTAATAAAGTCAGAATTTAATTTTAGTACAATCAGTACTACATTGTTGAGTAGTACCCGTGGCATGATGGTTAGTACGTTGGACTGACATGCCAGAGGTCTTGGGTTCGATCCCTGCCTATGCCATCTTAAGTTTCACGGGTACTGCCTCTTGCGAGGAATTGACAAATTCTCCAAAAGTAATTCTTGTCATGAAAAGTGCTTTCTCAAATTAGCCGTTTGGATTCGGCTTTAAACTGTAGGTCCCTTCAAGTTCCTGGCAACATTTCTCACACACAGGAATGGTTGAGAGTTGTAAGTCACTAGGCCCTAGTTCTCAACAGACTGTTGCGCCACCTAATTTATTTATTTAGTACTACATTTGAAGTTTAACTCTTTTAAATTCGAATACATTTTATGTAAACTTTATAATTTTAATATTTACGATGCAATAAATTTTAATACAGTTATGTGTTCTCTTATTTGTACATCCAACAATATTAAAAAGTAATCCAAAGTTTTTAACAGTGTATACAAAAAATCATAGAAGAGGCTGGAACAGACACTGATAACTTCCCATTTCGTCTGCCGATTTGTCTTGCTTAAAAGTTTGTAGGTTTTCATGTTTTGTTAAAAAAAGTTGTTAGTTGAATTATTCTTAAAAATTTTAAAATTACCAACAACATTTTGCATATAATGAAATAGTTTAATTTCTAGCTAGCGATAGTTTTAGTCGAAAACCAATTTTTACCAATTTTAGTAGCATTTCTTAAAAGTTTTTATTTCTTATATAAACAAATACAAATTGGATGAAAGAAATCAATTTGAAGCCAATATTTTCTATTGTTTGAGAGATATCGAGAACCGAACATCAATTTTTCCCTGTAGGTTTCTTTTTTTTTTATGAAAAAACAGACTGTTGGATTTTTATAAACAATTTACAAGATAAAATTATTTTGAAGCCAATATTTTTAATTTTAGAAAAGATATTTGAGTCGAAAGTAAATTTTTTACCAAGTTTTATTATTGTTTTTTTTAGGTTTCTATTTTTTGTAAGAAAACTGTCAATGCAATTTTTCTCAAAAATTTACCGAATGCTGAAAACAATATTTATTATAACACTAAATTAGTTTGAAGCCCTTATCTCAAATTTTTGAAAAGATATTTTAGTCGAAAATCAATTTTTACCAACTTTTAGTAATGTTTTTTTTTTATGTTTTTATTTCTTATAAAAAAAACTGTCAATTCGATTTTTCTCAAAATTTTACCAGATGTCAAAAAGGTTATTCTTCGTTGCACAAAGCTATTTTCGAGATAAAATCATTTTTTGTTCGTAAAATATTCGATGTGACAAATATTTTTGTTTCAGTTTTTTTAATTATAAAAAACCGTTAATTGGATTAACCAAAAATTTCATCTTTTTTTTAATTTACTATGGTAAAAAAAAACACCCACTCAATTTTTTGAGAGTCCTTTTTGCATCGTTTGTTCATTATTATCTGTATAACAACATTTGTTTGAAGTCGATATCACTAATGGTTCTTGAGCTATGTAAGACGAAAAAAACTTCCCAACGTATGGACGTACGGACGTTGGAACACACGCACACACAGACATCTCTCTAAAAATCTTTTGTTTCGACTCTAGGAACCTTTAAACGTCGAGAAATGTCGACAAATCGGAACAATTGCAATAACTTCCTATGGGAAGTTAACAGCTCCAATATCAAAATAGTCAGAGTGAAGTAAGCCGCTTTTTCGATTTTCTTATTTTTGAAAGTTGTTCCAAGTTGCTCCCGTTTGTCCCGCATTATTCCAAAGTTTTTTTTAAATACCTTAAAAATAGAGGTTTTAGGCCTGAACAACTGATTTTGACATATTCCCCCTTTTCGAAAACCAAACTTTTGAATATTGTTCCAGGTCGTTCTTGTTGTTGTTTTTGTTCCAAATTTTAGGAACTCTATGATTAAAATTTCATAAAAAAGTGTTCTAGCCATTTTTCCAAAAACTTAGAGTTGTGAAATGTATATTTTAAAAGATATTGAAAAATGCAAAATATGTTCCCGAATTTGTTTGTTTTTTTAAACATAATAAATATTCTTTCCATATATGTATGTACTACAGTTTAGGCTTATGAGTGAACTTTCAAGAAATATCTTCATTTCTTTTGATTTTGTAAACATTATTTTGGCTCCCCTTTTCCAAAAATCGAAATTACAAAAATGTTTCAAGTCAACCAATATTTTCCCCACTTCAAATCGAAATTTCGTCCAAAACCATATACAATTATTACAGCTATAGGCTAAACGAAAATACTAATTTTTCTCCTATCTAGTGTCCCCCCCTTGAAAAAATTTATAGCTAAGACCCGAAAGTCTTTGAAATTCCTATTCTTAGGAATTTATAATGAATATTCAAAGAAAAACCCACAAAACAATTTTACATTCATAAATCATTCAAATCAAATTGTTCCAAAGCTTCATTCAAAATCGTTCAAAAAATAAAGAGTTTAAGTCCAAATAACACTTTACATTGTACCATTTTGCTAAACATATTCTGGCCATCCCTTTTCGAAATTAAAAATTCCAAAACTTGTTCTAAATTTTCCGGGGCTCTTTTAAATTATTTCAGAGATTAATTTCTTAAACTAATAATGTTTAGTATGAAATATTTACAAAAAAAAAACACACATTTTTTGAATTTGAACATTTAATGTCGTTTTTGAAAAAAATGTTAAGGTTTTTCACAAGTAGTATTATTTTTGAAACTCACAAAAATCAATTTTAATTACACAAAATCAAAATCGTATGTTGCAGTTTTGAATAACAAATAAACGGTTTTAGCTTCAAAATAGAAATGTTTGCAACTTAAAAGCAATACAAAATATACAAAGGTTGATTGCACTACTCAAATACCATGTGAACTATATAAGTGTTTGCTTCACGCAACAAATTAGCATTTAATTAGCTTCATTTTCTCAGATTCGAATTTGTTGATTCTGTCACAAAGTGTGCAATAACTTAAGGAATGTTAATTCGATAAGCACTTTTCAGGGAAGTGGCAGTACCGTTGAAAAAATCATCTAAATAACGAAGTTCTTAAATAAAAAATGTTTACATTCATTCAAAATAAATCAACTGAAACAAAAGCTTAACGTGTTGGAGACTTTTTGTTTGGAATTAGGTACCATATTTGTAACCGTAAAACCAGTGACATGATTATATTTCAACACTTTGCCACTCTTATATGAATATCAAAATAGTTGCAGATAAATACAAAGAAAATCCTACAAAAGGAAATATTATCCATACACAATAATACAAAAATGTAAACACCGCCTAAATAAGTCTCATTCCAAAAGACAATTAGGCAGTATATATTTTTCTACAGCTTCCAGTTTCACACCCTCAAAAAACATAAAATTGCAATCATCTTTTTTATTTCCTAAAAACAAGAAATATACATAAACTATTATCCTGTTTTCTTTTTGTCTCTCTCTCTTTTTCAGCCAAACAATAACAACAATAACAATCACCGCCGAACTGAATCCTTTGACTCAGGACAAAGTAAAATTCCTGGCTTTGGTATACCAGATCCAGAATTCTTTCAAAACCAAGCAAAGCTATTCGAACAACAAAACAATCAACAGAATAATCACCAACTACAGCAGCAACAACAACAACAACAACAACAACAACAACAACAACAACAACAACAACAACAACAAAACCAACAACAACAACAACATCAACAGCAAATAAATGTTGGAAGTCATAGTCCACTGCCATTGCGGAACACCATAGTCATTCCGACACTCAAGGGTTTTGAATGTAAGTCTTAATATAAGTCTAAAAATATATAAGTAAAATAATTGCCTGCTCTTATGCCATCCGTTTTTCTTTATTTAATCTCTCCACAAAAATGTCCATTAAATATTAATTCATTTAAAAGAACCAGAACCACCCCTTCCGGTTTGACTAACCTTAAAATTTTCACAAAACTAATTGCAGGGTGTTTCGGTTGAAAATGAAAAAATGAAACAATTATGTATGAATAAAATATAATGTTTGAATTATAAAAATTATTTAAAGAAACTATTTAATTAATCTTTGTATCATGTGGCTTCATTTAAACATCAAAAATATTCTTGAATTTTCACAAGAAAAGGTCAAAATAAGGAAAGTAATAGAAGTATCAACTCCTGAAATGTGCCCATTACAAATTGTAAAAAAAACTGAGGTGTTTACCAACAATGGTCAAATTAAATTGTCCTTCTTGGAAATAATTTCCTTAAACATTTTCACATATTCAATTAGAAACACCCTGTAAACGGTCTACCTACCTATCCATCCACGTATACGAAAGTTTTAAAATTAAATTGTCCTTTCAATGGCACTCTCCTGATGCTTACGAGTGGGTATACATATATTCATTCTTCCTGTTTTTTTTCGTTTTTTTAGCACCATCACCCCGGCAGCGTTGCCGCATCCGAACGAATCCTTGGTACTCGACAACAGACACATCCTCCTCTGGCACAACCATAGCCACAACCCAGGCATTCCTAGCGGCAAAGAAAATGGAACTAGATGCCAGCTCCTCATCGTCGGGCATAAAATCAAGTAGCGAAGCGGGCGCAAGTGATAAAAATGAGTAAGGATAAAAGGGCACGAAATACGTTATACGAAAAGGATAATGAGGCTGCCTCATTACCCTTATCGAAGCGGAGAGGATATCATAATATAATTTAATTTTTGTGTCACAACATTATTATTATTATTGTAGGAAGAACGAGAAGACATCTGATGAGTCGACGTCAGAGACGTCAAGTTCCTCAACCGAAGTGGAGAATCTGCAAAGGACTTATTCGCCAAATACCATTCGACGGAAGAAGCAGCTCGGGGAGTTGCTGTTGACGTCGTCGTGTCGTTCCGAGATGCACTCCTTGCATCAGCAGGGCTCACATCATCATATCGATAGTGACGAGGATGCAACGCTGAACGAAATGATGGGCAAGTTCGACGAGAGTTATGTATATGAGAAAGAGACTGATATTTTAAGGTTAGTTAACGCTTAAGCACTCGAACTATCAATGTACTTAATTCTGTATTTTTTCTCGTATCTATCTCCCAGTAGTAGTGACTCTGATCCTACTGATTGTGCCTCCGACCTGGATACAGGACAAGATGCCGGCGATGAGTGTGACACTGATGATATGCTGGATATTGAGTTTATTGACACAGCGTTGGTGGGACAGGAAGCAGCGATGGTTAAGACCTATCAGCTTCCGAGACGAGCTTCCCGACAACGTCATATGAAGACATATCCAGGTGAGGATGTCTCGAAGCGCAAGAAGAAACTCATGAAGACTCGGAAGAAAAGCACAGAGAGCAAGGGACGTGGTTCGCCGATGAAGAATTCTAGGGAGTCCAGAAGTTTGGGTGGAACACCTGTTTGCTTGAGGCGTAATCAATCAGCTGACAACAAAAGGTTGGTGTTCTTGAGAAATGATTCTCCTAACGGCAATGTTTACCATATTAAACTTCTGTTTTAGGTCATTGAAGACTCAAACCCTGTCTACACGTTGCAGTTCATTGACTTTTACCGAAGTCCATGCTATTAGGAGTAAATTTATAGCAATTGGTGAGAGTGAGAAGGCTCTGCTTAGGGCTGATCTAGAAGCCGATGTCAAGTATCGCCAGTTGATTCATGAAGCCGAAACCATTTTGGTATCCATGAAGACAAGTGCTTTAAGGTAAGGAAATTCTATTTTGTTTCCTTCAAAGTTACTTATATCAACTTCAACTACTTTATAGCATCCCTAGAGAAACACCAGTTGCAAGTCCACGACGAGTTTGTAACCCTTTGGCAAATAAACGAGTTGAAATGCTGAAACAATGTGAAGCAGATATCAAACGTGAACTCCTCAAACAACAACAGAAATCTCTAGACGCTGAAAATAACATCTCAATTGACAATGGCGCCCTCAACAAACGCCTCGAGTCGCTTAAATACGAAACCAATTCGGCTCCAAACAGTCCCAAATCGAGTCGTTTCAGTCCGCGGAAAACTCACATTACCAATTTCATAAATCAGAATGCTCCACCAGAGGTCCCACCGCGGAGAAGTAGCATTCCCGAGCCTCCACCACGTTCTCCACAATTGCAGGTGAATGGTCAATCGATAAAGGGACGATCGGCATCGCCGCTATCTCATCGCCGCCGATTCCGCAGTCAATCGCCAAAGAAACAACAAACAATATGCTCGGATTCCGATTCAGATGATAAATCGAATTCTTCGATGAAACAGCAAAATCTCAGCCGAAGATCTCGAAGTCTCCGTAGCAATACTCAGGACGAAGATGATAGAAATAATCGAAATTGTCTACCGGAAATTCAAAAGATCACAATTTACAATGAATCGGATTATACGAATAGAAATGTTAAGCCGGCTTTGATGTCATTTAAATCATTTGGTGGGACAGCAACGACCATAAGTATGAGCAGTTATTGTCCACAAAGTGAGCCTTTGAAGAGAAAAGTCTATCGGGGAAGTTCATCATTTGAAAGGATTAAAAAGAGCCTCGATTTGGATTCAGGTAAGTTTATGTGTATCTATAAAATGAGGAAATAGATGAAAGTTTTGACTTCTGCTGTCATTTTGACGTTTGAATGCGAATTGTTTCAATGTGCCATCGTTTTATTTTGCTCTCACTCATTTACACATTTTTCTTTTTACCCACAAACTTGGTGCGAGGCTAAATAAGAAGACGTCAAAATAAGTAGCCTAAAATGTGTTCAATGTAAACACCGTTCAGTGAAAAATAGATGAAAGTTTGCTGTCATTTTGACATTTAAAGTCGAATTGTTTTAATGTGCCATCATTTTATTTGGCCGCAACTTGTTAAAAAGAAAACAATTCAAACATCTCACTTTCTTCTTTTTATCGACAAACTGGAAGCGAGGCTAAATACATAAGTAGACGTCAAAATAAGTGGTCTAAAAAGTGTTCAATGTGAACAGCTTTCATTGACAAATAGATGAAAATTTTGACACCTGCTTCCATTTTGTCATTTATTTAAGATCATGATGCATCATTTTGAGCAAAACTAAAACGAAATAAAATCTTAAGACTGACTATTTTCAAACAATTATGTCAAAAATTACAGTGTCATCGTGTCAATAGAACTAAATGAATAATTGAGAACGAAATTAAATATAAACATAGTTTTTGACAGATATTTCATTGCTAAAAGTTTTGGTTTTAATGATTCTAGATTCAACCTTTTGAAAAACTAACAACAAGCTTTTGAGCAAAACTGAACGAAAAGTAACGAGCTGTCACTTTGACGTTGACTGGACTTATGTTTTATTTTATTATTTTCATCCGTTACACTGCTTCATTACTCGTTAACCCGGTGAATATAAACTCCAGTACAGTCCAAATGTCAACAAAGAGTGTTATGCATATTTTGATTGATTGTTTAAACATTTTATGGAAAAAAACTAATGGAGTTATTAATTCCCAGTAACTTATTTTAAACTTTAGCATTACAAAGTGGAGATTATTTTTTTTTCTAAGAATTCAAATTTTATGTAAGTTTTTCTTAACTAAATTCATTTTTTTAAAAAAGTAAAAAAAAAATACCACACTGGTCAAAGCTTTCGTCAAACAAAATTTCTTCGTTATAAAAGCTCTTTCTAATCCATTTTTCAAACCCCAATTACAGAAATACCGAAACAAGCTATTCTAGACAAAATAAACAACATGCGTCGTGAACGTCAAAGCTCTTTATCCATTAAAAGCTCCAGCCAAGACATGAACCAATGTTTAAACGATGAACAACAACAAATAGAAGACGATGAACCAACAAGTGTTTCGTCAAATCTCAGCACTAAACAACAATTAATACTAAATACCATCGAAGATTTAAAACGTAGTCTCGAATACCAAAGTGTTGAGTTAAATGGTCTCAACGAAGACGAATAAAATAAAATAAAAACTGCTCATTCTATTTTGTATTTTTAAAAATATTTAAATGAAAAAAGAAAAGAAAGAAAATAAGTAATGAAAATGAAAACTAACAACATCATCCAAAGAATTATACATTAATTATATATATTCTACTATATACATTATAAATACTGTGCAATATTAAGTGAAACTATTTTAAGTATAAACAACTAAAAATACAAGTATCGATCTTCCCAACTTGAAACTAAAATGAAACATAACTGCCCAAAATCCCCTTTTACACTTTACATTTAAAAAAAAAGAAAAACAAAACAAACACTACGTAACACTTTCAATATTTATACTACTATGTATTTAACTGTCATCATTCCATATGGAGTTTAAATACTAATTACGTTCTTAATTCTGATCGACAACACTGTTTTTTTTTAAACAAAACTTACATAAAACTTAAACACAAACGTCAAAACTTACAAAATAAAACAAAGACAACAGAAACATACTCATACAATATTTGTTATATATACAAAAATAGTCAGATACTTACTTTCTTATAGAAAAATTAAATAAAATAAATTATTTATTATAACTTTTGTAGAAAAACCATTGTTTCGTTTTGTTTTTGTTAATTTTTCGTATCATATCTCCTCCCTCGTCCTGAACCAAAAATCCTGCTTGTTTAGAAAAAATTATAGCAACATTATATCATTTGTTTTAAACAAAAAAATAATATATTAATCAAACTTACATTTATTTTATTTGTTTAAAAATATTTAACAAAAAAAGGAAAACCATACATATTTATATAGTTCCATCCACTAGTCGTGTAGTTATATTGTTAAATCAGTTGTGTTTATTTATTATTAATCAAAGAAAAAAGCTTTTAACCAAGTTTTTGTTTCCATAAATTATACTACATAAAATATTATAAAATTAAAATTAAATTAATGCCAAATTTTGTAACCAAGAAAAAACAATTTTTCTAAAAACTTAGTTTTTGTTGTTGTCATACATATATAAAAATATATAAGTTTTTACTTTCGTTAAATTTACCTAAATAGAAATAATATTTTATTTTTTAATTGTTTTTTGTTTTTAATATTTTTTTATTTAAAACAAAAGAAAATAGATTTAGTGTAGTTAATCTTGTTTTATAATTTTAGTTAAAAAATATTTATTAATTGTAACAATTTATTATTATTATTATCAATGTAAGATGTATTTTTTTAAGTGACACACTTAAAAAAATTAAAACAAAAGAAAAATTATCCAAAGTATAATTATACTACTAAAAACAAAAACAGCATACTAAACTATTCGTACTATTATTCATGATTCTTTAGAAAACACACATTGTGAAGTGATAATAAACAAAATAAAAATAAAAATTACAATTGAAAATAAAACAAAATTGAATTAAAAACAAATAAAAAACAAACAAAAAATATGTAATAAAAATTAAAATAGTTGATATACTAAATTAATTTGTTGTTTTATTACTTTGTAGAATTTTTCCTAGAAATATTTTTTAGTTTTTGTTTAGAAATGCTTCAATATTACAGAATTGTATATATTTATATATTATTTTTGTAGATTTCATGGGAGTAGAAAAACACATTTAAACAAAACAAAAATACACCTTCTCTCAAAACGAATTTAAACTTACAAAAACAAAATTAGAACATACCTTGACCCACCAACAAAAAAGTGACCAATTTTTCCCTTTCAAGTATTTTTGAGTTAAAAATTTACCAAATTGTTGTTGCCAATTAGTAGTTGTTGACAATCGAACTATGAGCTTTTCAATATAGAACTTAAAATTTCTCGTGAAATTTAAGTACATATAACCTTTTATGCAATTAAATTTTTAAATATTTTTATTGTAAGTGTAACATAAAAACTTAGGTGTGTATAATAAATAAATTAAATAAATTATTAAGATAATGATTCATTCATAAATAAATAACATTTTTACATAATATTATATAAATAATTTATTAGTCTTAATTTCATAATCGTATTGGGATATTTGAATTTTTATTTTTATAGGTAAACTCAAACTCTACCCGAAAATAAAAGACCCTTTCAACAATATTTGAGGATTTTTTAAACCCATAGATACACGAACAATTTGTAGTTTTCAAAATTTAAAGTCTTGGCTTAGTGACAAAAATGGACTATGGAAATTAAGACTAGCTCTTTTATTACCAAAGAATTTTTACAGGACATAGTTTGAATTTTAAGGATTTGCCATAAAATATTCAAATGAGTTAAAAATCTTATAGGTGAAAAGGTGTATTACGAAATTTTTCAAATACATTTTTTGACCGATATCAAAAACCTGGAAGTATACTCTTAATAGATTTTTGGCCCGAAATGTTACTTCGCGTGTCTGGGGTTTCATTCAGATTGATTTAATCGATTTGATATGATATTTTTTTTGACACTGATTTTTTGATAAATTATTTAATCGTACAAAAGTATATTCTTGTTGAATTTAGCGATACCTATCTGTCTGTAATTTTGGCTTGTGCTCTGCATGGTACTCAAAAACTTGAATAGGACATCAACTTCGAATTTGTTGAAAGGTTATAAGACTTTCGAAATCACTTGAGTAAAATATGAAATGAAAGCTTTTTCTCAATAGATTTCACAATAATTCAAGACCAAACGATAAAAAATGTATATTTTTAATTGAACTGTTAAATTTGTTGTAATGAAGAACAATCTATACTCTGTTTAATTTGAATATGCAGTAAAGAGGGAAGATTGGATTTTTGCCTTTCATCCATACTATTGTGGAGTTCATTAGGATATTTCTAATTTGAAAGCTCTCACAGAGTTGCCGTAGTGATCACTATAAATTGGCATAGTTCTCTCAAAAAAGGTGGTAGATCTTTCAACTGTTTTTCTAAAGATTTTATGAACAGAAAACTTTAGATCGTGAGAATAATTTAAACAAAATAAACTTAATTAAAATTATATTAAATGTATTCTTTTTCCACTCCAACAGAATTATAATAGTAGGCACGTTTTTTCTTTAAAGTTTCCCAGGAAGTCTAATCTATTTTAATTTTAACGTTTTGTATGATGGCGCACCTATCAAACTCGTTAACTTCGCTCTAACCATATCCTTTCTTTTTTTGGTGGTAGCTTATGGCCTTTGATTTAATTTTCCATGTGCTCCCAAAAGCTATAAGAAACTTTGAATTCTTAAAGCTCCAAAGCAAAACCCAAGGAAACAGAACAGAGTTTAGGAATTGATTTTTAAAAATCGTTTAAAATTCATGAATACGAAAATAAAGTAATGATATTATACATTTGAGTTCGAAGCTTCATTTGATTAACCGATTTATTATAGTTTACCAATAAAATGATTGAACAGAGTATAAATCATGATTAAAATATTCAAAAGCCCTTGTTTTCATAAAATTTAAACTATTTTCTACATTAGGTAATTGCAATAGTCGACAAAAATAAGTTTTTTTAGGTAGCACAAACTTTTTTAAAGGATTATGACGTACTTAATTCAAATCACGCCATTAATTTTTTTTTATCACATCAGGTATTTAAAATATTCTGCTTCAAAAATTCAATTCTAAAAACAGTCAAAAATGGGTTTTTAATTTTCTCTTGACAATAACTTGTATGATGATTTTGCAAAGTAGAATCATACTTAGTTATTTTAAATTCTCATTAGTTATGTATGAGCGCCTTTATTTGATTCTATATGAAGTTTTGAATTGATCTTGAATTTAATATTTTCATAGTTTTAAAAAATAAGTGTCGGTGTTAATTTTTAGTGCTGATTTCTTATCCAAACTTTTATTTTAAACTAATTGTTCAAGTTTTAAAAATACTTGTTTTCAACATTATTTTTATATTCATTTTATAATATTTAAAAAACTTGATTTAATAAAATTGTTAAGACGACGCGACGGATTGTTACAAGAAAAAACTTACTTTCAAAATGTTTTGCCTTTTTCTGTTGAAAACCGTTTTAGAGCAATTGGTTAAGATCTTCTTTTAAATTTTGAAAGACAGGTGAAATCTAATGAAGAAGAATTCTAATAATGAAGATTTTTTGAATAATATATGAAATTATATACATACCATACATATGTACATATATAAATTGACGAAAAGGGTTTGTAGAATTAAAACTATCAAAGATTTTCTTGAAGAAAACTAATTCATAAATTTATATAGCCTCAAATAGCCTTATATGCGTGTTTTTTCTAATTTCAGAAAGTAATATCTCAAGTTTTTATGTTGGATTTAAATATTAAGGTCATCAAAATCCATTGGAAAAGTGGAGTTTACAAAACCTTATCGTGTTATAAGCTGAAATAAAGAGTAGGCTAAAACCTTTATCCGTTGAAGAAATTTATAAGTTCTTGAATAAAATGAAACATCAATGAAAGGAGAGTAACAGAAACTCAAGATAAAATGGAAGCATTTTCCGAATATTTCGAAAAAAAAATCGTACATTTGTGCCAAAATCGTACATTTGTGCAAGGAAGGCCAGATAACAATACCACATTTAAAATATTTCCAAGTTAACTCAGGGAAGCTTCTTTATCTCTGAAGTATTACAGCTGATTAAGTTGTGTCTACACAAAAGAAACATTTCGGGAAACATTGTTTAAAAAACTTTTCTGAAATGTTTCCCATTCTCATTAAAAATTAAAAAAAAAAAAAAAAACATTTAGAAATGTTTCTCAGTTATTGAAATATTTTTTAAATCTTTCTGAAATATTACTTGAATGTTTCAAAAATGTTTCTTTCGTCTGGAAATCTTATGGGCCACACACAATTTTCTACATCAACAATTGCTATTTCCCGATAAAAATTAAAGACTTTTTAGATACAATATTAAGAAGACAGTAATACCATATCTAGATATTGTTCTTAATCCCTTTTAAGCAACATGCGCAAAATACTCGAAGGAATCTCGGAAGTTGAAGGCGTTTTTCAAAACAAATAAACATTCATCTGGCTACGGAATTCGGATTCCGGGATCAATTATTTAAGTTACATCTAGTATATTTAGCTTCCCTAACTTACATAGTTGACAAAACTAAAAAAAATCAATTTTATAGGTTACCTAACTAATTTAAATAATCACTGGTCAACACTGGTTTTGCCACACGAACTTTGAAAGCTAATTTTGTTTTGTCAATCTAGTCTCATTATTAAATCACAATTGTCACGTGTCAATTAGCCTCAGTTTTGTTGTGATACGGTATAACTCAAAACTTGTACTACGCAGCTAATTAACAGAAGCGCTTCCAAGTAAACCGTTTTAAAAATATTTGTGGTTGCATTTTAACACTTTTTTGTTCTAGCATTTTTTTGTTATTAACCCTGTGAACATGTCGAGGAAGTGTTACAATGATCCTAACTGTTTTTGTTATGTTTTCAGAGAACTGACATTCAAAAAACAAAGACGAAACTTTACGAATCTTGTGTTGGAGTGTTATCACCAATGTTTTGGTTTTTCTGTCGCCCATCAAGACAAATCCTGGGCTCCTCAATTCCTCATGTCTGTTGCATAACGTGTGTGAAAAATTTAACCGACTGGAAGAAAGGCGCACGACCTATGCTGTTTGCAGTACCCTACCTATGATATGGACTGAACAGCGAGATCACGTTTCGGATTGCTATTTTTGTCTCACTGACATAAACGGTATAAATTACAAGAAAAAAAAATACAGTTATTTACCCTAACTTATCTTCGGCTATAAGACCAGTCTCTGATTCTAAAAAATTGCCAGAACTATTACCAGTTGCAACTACGTCTGTTGAAAATGACCATTCACAACCGTCCACTTCATGTAAATGTGTTGACGAGGACGATGATTTTCAGTTTGAAGGAATTGCAGACGAGCCACATTTCATAACTCAAGGAGACTTTAATGATTTAGTTCGGGATCTAAATTTGTCCAAAAAACAATCATAACTATTAGGATTTCGTCTAAAAGAATGGAATTTGCTACACAATAACACAAAAGTTAGCTACTTTCGAAACCGTGATCAGCACTTCAGAACATATTTTTCTCAGGATGGAGATTTGGTATTTTGCAATAAGATAATAAGATCCACTTTTTAGACTCGCACCTGGATTTTTTCCCTGACAAATTAGGAGCTGTCAGCGACGAGCACGGTGAGAAGTTCCATCAGGACATTTTGAATATGGAAAAGCGGTACCAGGGCAAATGGAACCCAAATATGTTAGCGGATTACTGCTGAACAATTAAAAGGGACCAACCAGAAGCGAAACATGCAAGAAAATTTTAGATTTATTAAGTCACAAGCTTTTACCCGCGACTTCGTCCGCATCAGATACTTTTTTTTGGATAGTAGTATGAAAAAACCTGGAGCTGTACTTTTTTGTACTTATGTTTGAATTGTGCCGAGATGGGATGAGGCCATACTAAGTGTGATTGTCATAGGTTAGGTTAGGTTAATACATTTTAAAAAGAAGATAGGTTTTTTGTTTTTCCTTCCTTGGCAAAAACGTAAAGATTTTGTGGGTTTGAGACACGTGAGCGCGCTACATATAATTGTCCATGGGAAAAACAGTTTTTTTTCCAAATTTACACCTGCAACTTTCAGCGTTTGCCCCTGAGCTTTATTTATTGTTATTCCAAATGCTGGTTGATAAGTTGAACATGTTCGAAAACTTATTTCATAAGGGTTGGGAATGCGTTGTTTTCCCGTAATACCAATTTTATCCAAATATTATTCAAATCTTTGGTAATTTATGAGTGAAAGCGATCAGATTCCCCCGGAAAGTAATTTTTCCCATGGGAATGCGTTGTTTTCCTGAGGTCAAAAGTAACTCATGTCCTTTCTTAAGTCTAAAACTATCTCCTCACCAAATTTCATTTAAATCTGTTCAGTAGTTTAGGCGTAAAAGCGATCGGCCCACCTGAATTTTCCCACGGGAATGCGTCTCTTCCCGGGGTAAAAAGTAGCCTATGTCCTTTCTCGGGTATCAAAATATCTCCATACCAAATTTCATGCAAATTGGTTCAGTAGTTTAGGCGTGATTGAGTAACAGACAGACAGAGTTACTTTCACATTTATAATATTATAAGTATATAAGTATAGATTTATAAAAAAAATACAGTTTTGATTAACGAGATCTGTGATATTTCGCAATATTTTAAATAACTCAATAAAATAAAATCTTTGGCCAACAAATTTTTTTTAACTATTTATTTTTTCTTATGATAACCAACTAAAGCAAAAAATATCAAAAAAGTCCGTATGGCACAAAAAAGTTTAAATTTTGTTGACCAGTGTAATGATCAGTATCGTCAGTATTCGTTCAAAATCAAAAGCATCCGAGCGATAGTTTTCCTTAGATCAGAGCTTAGACCGTTTGTTTGTCGAAGAGATCTTTTCCCTGAACTAAGCTCAATCAACAAAGCTTAGAATTGAATTAACTATTACGAGGACATTTTACTTCAGCATTCTATAATTTGAGCAAAAAACTATGAAAGTAATTTTTCAATACACTTTTATAATTTTTCAATTTTTGTATGTTTGACTTATGGAACAAATATTTTACTAAAATCGAATTATGTACATAATTTGTTAAGTGTAAGGAAATAGTTCTCATACATAAGATAAGAACAACAATTACATTTTTGGGCGAAAGATGATCTTTTTTGAAGGTGCATTTTCATCTAGGCTGCTACTTTAACATATAAAATTTTTAACAGGCCAGTAAAAGCTATAATTGTTTTTCATTATTGAAACCAATAACTGGAAATTATTTCACAGGTTGGTTATAGCTTTCATTTATAATTTTTGTTATTGAACACAAAATTAATGATTGAAATCAGGCTTTTGAGGTTAGAGTTACTTATTAAAAGTAAAACTGAAGGGTCGTAGGAATTCAAGGAAAGTGGAACACTTTCAATGGAACTATTTTCTTTAAAAATTTTAAATCAACAATCAGTTGTCCATTGAATACGATTTCAACATTGAAAAATGGACAAAATGAAAAGTTCTTGGTTAAATATTTTTTTTTTAGTAGACAAAATCTACAAATTTATTTTGACACCAAACATAACAAATTTGACTCTCTTAATAGCTTTTAAATCTCGAAACAAAATATTCAATGATGAAAACCAATGAAACCGTTTCATAAGGCGTCTCTGTGATATAAATTGAGCGCTGCGATATGAACGCTTTAAGCTTTTTATTGTGTAGGGAACCGTGAAGGATCGATGCTTTGGCAAAAATCCAGAAACTATTCGAACCATCAACAAATTCTATGAAAAATCGACTGACATAATACATTATTGCGAAGAAACCGCTTAAACGACGTTACGTTCCATAAATAATGGGATTTTTCGCTTAAACTAATAAATCCGTAATCATTAGAAAACTTCTAATTTCATTCATTTTATTGCATTTTTAGAAGAAATCTTTTATTTGGCCTGCCTTTTATCACAACATTTATACATTTCTGATATGTTCCTTTCAAAACGAAAATAAAATCCAAATATAATTGATAGCTTTCGGAAAAAATGGTTATGTGAGAAAACAGTCGACAACCACATTTCGACACGAGTTTTTAAAACTCCACAGAGTATACTGATCATTAATTTCCGCGTTAAACCGACTTGAAATTTCGCATTTTCTGTTCTTTTGTTTCAGACTCAGTGTAAAATCCAAAATTAAATCATAATTAAATGCTCATGTCACACCACACACTCTAAAATACAGTATAGTATAATTAACTTTGTCCCTCAGACACCCCTTTATTATTATTTCCGCTTTTGCACGAGTTTGATTGTTTATTCACTCCGTATTCTTTTTCCAAGCTTAAATAAACTTTGAACTTCCGGAAGGGCCATGCTCCGCCATTCTAATATATTTTGTTTGATTCTTAACTACCAATAGACTTTATATAATACTTCCAATAAATGATTAAGTACAGAAAAATAAAAAATAAATAAACTTAGAATACTAATAAGCCAAATAATCCGGTTATCAGTTAAGATTTTGTATACGGAAGCTTATAACAACTGATGCTGAGGCATATTCTAATCATTCATTCTTCTTATGAATGAAAATATAAGATTTGATGGTTGCTTTGAAATATTTCGAGGTAAGAAAAACTTTGAACTTTTGTGAGAATTATTGTAAACAAATAAGTTGAAACTGGCCTTAAGAAAATCAAGAAAACAACCTTAAAGGTTAATCGAGTTCAATATGTTAAACTAACACACATCTTTGACCTTGAAATTGTCAAAAAAAAATCTATCTTTGTTATAGTTCTGAACTTCAGAATAATGAGTATCTATTTATTTACTAAAAAAAATCACAAAAATCTTATATTAGTAATGCAATCATCTCTATAATTGACTAATAGGCATCAGGTAGACGTATATTGGTTCTGTTGTTTACTCAAGTAGTTCCGGCCTTTTTCTGTTAAGTTTTGTGATGCTAATTATCCGTCAAATATTTGATAGATACATATGTACTGTACCCATAGGTACTTGTGAATCTGACGTCTGGAAAAATGATGGCTTGACTTATTAAGAATTTAGCATGACGTAAATTAAGCACCAGGCCATACGCCGCGCCGTTCTCGCCGCGCGCCGCACCGATAGCGATGTGAGTTAGAAGAACTTTGTATTGCGAGTTGTTACACAAGAATATCAGGTGATATACCTAATACCTATCTAGGTGCAGGTACCTCAACTTGTGCAAATAATTTACTTTCCATTATTCATTTATGAAAGCAATTATAATTTTTTTTTGCGCAGACTGATAAGAATTTATATTATTCTAATAAATTAATCAATCAGACAAATTCCATGCCTTGCAACATCAATGGATATAAAATTAATAAAAGCAATAAGTACTCATGTATGTTGAACATTAACCAACTTAAAGATATTCATATTGACAATGGGATCAAAGGTTATTGCCATACAAGAGTGTATATCGAATGGATGATTAGAAATCAAAAGAGTCAGAAAATTCAGTAAAATACGAATTGCAATTTTAAGTAAATATAAAAAGAGAACATGCAGGGTTATCCATTTTCGACGTATCTACGACGTTGTGAATGGTCAGCTGGCTTCAGTTGTTGTGTGAGCTGGACTTTATATGGATAAAGGGGTAGATCCGAAATGAAAAGTACGCCATAATGTGCCGGTAGACTATTTTCCATTTTCGTTAATCAGACTTTCATGTCTCGTTTTGACAGCCCTGTCAAACTCGTCCCTATGTTTAGGATGACTACGGAGAATTTTCTCCATTAAGGTTGGAAAAAGAATAACCGAACCTTTTGATTTCAAAAAGACTTTAAACAAGGGGATGCGCTGTAATGCGATTTCTTTAGCATCGTCCTTGAAAGAATAGTGGAGAGCTCCAACGTTAACACTAGAGGCACTATATTTCAAAATTCTTACTAGCATAATGCTGATTGACATAATCGAAAGAACACACACAGAACGATGTCAATGGGGCTTTTGTGAGTATTGAAACAGAGACGGAAAAAAAGGGTTTAGCGGTTAATGAGGTCAAATCAAGAAAGGGCCTACAATACCGACGCGATGACGTCACTATAGACAGAGATACATAAATACTTAAATACTTTGTCTACTTGGGCTCTATGAATGCAAAAAACAACAACAGCGCTGAGATAAAAGAATTACTAATCGCTGTTTCAGCTAGTACCCGTAGCGTGATGGTTAGTGCGTTGGACTGTCATGCAAGGGGTCTTGGGTTCGATCCCTGCCTATGCCATCTTAAGTTTCACGGGTACTGCCTCTTGCGAGGAATTGACAAATTCTCCAAGAGTAATTCTTGTCATGAAAAGTGCTTTCTCAAATTAGCCGTTCGGATTCGGCATATAAACTAAACTGTAGGTCCCTTCCATCACTGACAACATTACTCGCACACAGGAATGGTTGAGAGTTGTAAGTCACTAGGCCCTGGTTCTTCATGGACTGTTGCGCCACCTAATTTATTTTATTTTTTAATCGCTGTTTCTTTGGGCTAAGAAAGCAATTATTGAGTAGTAAGGTCCCTTATCGAGATATAGCAAAGTGTCGCTATATAAGAGCTGTCCTGCTATACGGTGCAGAAGCTTAGACTTTGACAAAAGTGAATAAGAGCTTCTTGGGTCGTTTTAACAGAAAAGTTCTTTGTGTGATATATGGTCTCGTGTACATAGAAGGTGAGTGGAGAAGAAGATCGAATGACGCACGAGTTATACAAGCTGAACAAAGACGTAGTTTTAGTCAGAAGGATAAAAGTTCCCACAGTTGTCCCACAGGACAGCGGAGTAGAGGTACGCCGCGCCGCGGATTAGGTTACGCGTACAAGTGGAAAGTGACATCGAACAAGGGAATTAGCTAGATGGAAAAGTTTGTTGGGTGAGGCTCTAGTCCACACAGGATTTTAGCGCCACCTTAAGTAAGTAAGTAAAGATCATTTAGTCCAGGATTAAAATGATATTAAAATAGAGGAAAGAATTTTCAATTTTTCGCCAAAAAACCTGACTGATATTTTTGGCCTTCAAAAATAATGTTTTTGATTTTAATTACGAGTAAATTTATTCGACATTTTACGACAAAACATGGAATCAGAATGAGTTTTTTTTAAACTTAACCAAAAATATTTCACAGTTCCAATATTTAAAAACTTCTGTTTTGTTTTAGAATATTTGTTTGTAATGATGAATTTTGAGGTGTGGTAAAATGTCCAAATGATATATTGAATATATAAACCCAAAAAAACTAATTAAAAAAAAAATTTTTTGACTTAAATACCTTAAGAAAAAAAAAGTTCTTGACTTCAGTTTTATTTGTTAATATTTTTGGCCGCATAGGGGCGCTAATAGAAAATTTTCAGCGTTACTAGCAACTTACAGAGGAAGTTATTGTAATCGACCCGAATTATCGAATTCAAACTTTAGACATTTCTAGACGTTTCAAGTTCCATAAGTGTGACCTAAAGTCACACTTCTAAAAGTTGGTAAAAATTAATTTTCGATTCTAATATTTCGAGAATAAATGAAGGTATTGAACATTCTATGCAAAATGTTTTTGTCAACCTAAGATAAAGTTCTTAGAAATATCCAATCGGTATTTCTTTATAAGAAATAAGAACTTTGGAAAAAATGCAGCTAAAATTGATAAAAATTGGTTTTCGACAAAAATGTCGTGAAGAAGAACAGATATTAAAATCAAACTTATTTTATCATATGCAAAATATTGTTGCTAAATTTTGATACATTTTTTTTCATAAATTTCATCATTGACAACTTTTTTTCAAAACAGGAAAACCTATATTAACTTCAAAAAACCGATAAGAAATGGTTTTCAACTCAAGTCTTATAAGAACAAGAAAAAATATTGACTTTAATTTTAGTTAAAGTTTTAAAAAAACGACAGATGAGCATGGTCTCTTTTTAAAATTTGAAATCATTCTTATTGCTTGCTTTAAGTTTTAACATCAAAAAACAATCGACAAAGTGACAATGGCAACTCTTTTAACCATACCATTTCTTCTTAAGATTCTTTGATTGATTTGTATTTATTTTTGTACCACATATATAAAAATGTATTCAAAATCGATAAAAAGAATATTGATTAATAATAAAAATTTATAAATTCTTTTTTTTTTTAACTAAATCCAAAGGTTAGTGGTTCGTGCATTGAACATTGGATCTCGTGTGACCGTTTTCCATCCAGACACGATTAAGTTTTTATTGTTCACCCTATTGGCAATATCAAAAGGCAAATATATGTATTTATGATCTTTTGACACGAGACGAGGCGAATGGGTTCAATGGGCAACAAACAAATTGATAACAATTCAAATTTATTAAAAATAAAATAAAACCAAATTGTTGATTATAATTTAATTCCGGTTGTCTGTCTCTTTGAAAAAGAAATGCGTTTTAGATAATATAATTGAGCAAATAAAATTCTGCTAAAAATAAGTTTCAAAGAAATGATGTATCATGAAGCAAGAAGGTGATTATATTTTGACCGAAAAGGTATTTTCAAGCTGTTGAAAAATGTCTTATTAAATTAACAATTGTGGGTTGTCAAAAATAACCTACTTTCGATCTATAAGGTTGATACCTTATCAGTTTTCCATTTGTTGTAAGAAAAAGTATGAACTGACGGAAAAATATATAAGATCCGTTGATAATCAAAATCTGTATTTTACTAGAATGATACGGAATACGTCATTATTATACTCTCCCATTATATGTAGCTTGAAATGAGTTATAAGGTGTCTATATAAACGAGCACACTTCAGAACAACCATACCCTTCCCCAATAATCTATATTTTCTACTTTATATAGGTTAACCTACAACTTCGCATCAATTGATGATTAAGTATGTATACCTAAGTAAGTATAGTTTTTTTTTCCTTATGATCAGTTTATTGTGTGTGCTTATCATTTACTCAAAGTTCTTAAAAAAAATGTAAACACTATAATCTAGACACCGTGCTAGACAGTGATTTTTTTTTAAATAATTTTTAAATGGGCAATAATTAAAAATCCCCACGCAATTATCAACAATCACGCACTAAAAACACACACAACAGTAAATTTATATGATCTTTGATTTAAAAACACACCATACGGGTCTATACACTGAGAAAAAAGGCTCAAAACTCCTTTGAAAAAAAGGGTTCTGCAAGTTTCTTAACAGAATCAAATGTTCAAAACAATCAAGAGAAACGAGATGGAGAACTTGAAAATATCAGTCCTAGATCAAATCAATTGTTTCTCTTCTCGGTTGAACAAGAAATTACAATAAATGGTGGTATGCCTCAGGGCTCTGTTCTGTCTCCTACACTCTTTCTCATATTTTAGTAATAATATCATTTTTGAAACTTCTAATAGACTAACCTACTTTGAAGATACCAGTGCCTTCAGCTTTTCCGATTTCTTTTTAGATTCACAACCCTGATCTTCAGATATTAATTTTTAAAGGCAATATAATATTATAAGTCCTTTTTATTCTGACTTTGACAGCATTGTTAGATTTGTTAGAAAAAAAACGAGTATAATTTAATCAAAAACACTTTCTGCCTAAGTGATCGCAAATAACCACATTTCACAATATCTGTGAGTGGAATAGTGGAAATCAAGAATAGTAAACATCTCGAAATTCTCGGTGTGTTTGGGTTCCCTGAGGAAATGAATCCCCCAAGATCTGTCTTTTATGTATAGTATAAGGCATATTTAGGCTGGTGCTCCATTAAGTGACTTCGGGCTCTTTGACAGTAATCAAAGAATGTCGTTAAAAATTATCAACGTCGATTCGTTCACGCCACTCGAACACCGTCCCTTAAAACAATTCAACCGTAATACCCGCGATACCATAAATACTCATTTGTATACTTTAGAGTCCAACTTCAGTCGTACTATTAAGTACAGATAATTGTTCTTTAGCCGTACAAAACGAATGCCTTTCCCAGTTATTGCAATATTCAATAATTCAACGGTACCGGTTTTTCCTCTTAAAACCTCCCTTCCTTTCTTAATGTTCGCACAGTGTCTGAGTTATTAAAAAGGTACTAAAAACCCCTTGAGTGTGCGCTTATTTTACAAACATTTTCAGTTTGATGCATTTTTGATCTTTGTCGAAATAAACGAGGTACTTCTCGAATTCGAAGCACTGGCAAAAGCAAAAACCTTCCAAATACGAAAAAATTTGTAATAAATCAAACCCCAAGTAGACTGTCTTTCTGACATTTTGTTTTATTTCAAATTGTTGATTTTTTTTTTCTCAGTGTATAATGGGTGCGTCATAATTATTTGCTGTGATAGCATTTAAATAAAATTACACGACTTTAAACGCCTACATTAATTTATGTTCGACGCGACTGCTGCCACTATCTTTATTTGTTTAGAAAAATATACTCCATGGAATTATTTAGGTAGCCTTTCACTAGATTCGAACTCTTGGACTATCGTATGTATATTCAGCTTTGGGCAATAGAACCATGAACAACATTCATGGATCACATGAAAATAATTATTATCAACATTCATTCAATGCGTGTTGAATTAAATCCAATCTTTTTGTTGCTATTCCGATATCAGTTTTTGGAATTTTTGATTCTTATAACATTATCAGCAATTGCTAAAGGAAAGTTTTGAAAAGAAAGTATGAATACATTTGTTTATATTTGGAATTTATTTAAATAAATAGAATGCAGTTTTGTGCAACTTTTAATGAATTAAACGTGGAACATGTCAATTAGACATGGGAACATTTCAAACGTTGATCGGTCTAAAGTCGTCTACAAATGATGCTGATGTCACTGGGTTACGAGTATCGAAGAAAACTAATATTTACTTAGAAGTTTTTCAATTAATATTAAAAAGCAAAAAAAAAACAAAAAAACACTTATAAACGTTTAACGAAATTTGCATTAATTATTATTAATTTAAATTATATATTACATCAACAGTTGTGTTTATTATAGTATAGGTCTGCAAATTTCTCAATTAGAAGCTATAAATTGTCTTTCCCTAACCTGCATCAAAATAGGTACATAAGGAATAGGTGCGCTTCGTCCTTTTTACGGTCAACATAATTGAGCTCATTTCTCGTTAAATGGCGTCTTTAAAAAGCAAAATTGCTGTATAATGGAAGACAATGCTCAAGTTATTAAAGAATTAGCAGTACATCCATTACAACTGGCTGTTAGGCGTTATGTACCCGCAGGCGGTATCATCGGACCTTGAAATCAAAATGAGATAGGAGCTGCAGTTATGGCTTATAACGATCTCGACTGATTATAAGTTTCCAAAATCAAATCAGCTAAATATCGACGACATTTGGAGCCAATATTTAAGCATTGGAAGCTAATATTTAAGCCACTATGTAATTCAAAGCCGGACATATGTTAGAAATCATGTTTAAAATATAAATGTCAAAAAAAAAAACTCTCAAGCCTTTGAAAAAGCACCCGCTAGTGGGTTTAAAGAATTCATATTAATTGTCAGTAAAATTTCTTTCTAGTATCTCAAAAATGGTTTCTCGAGAGAAAAATCTGTTGCATGTACTACATGTTTGCAAAATACTATAAGGCTTAGAAATTGTAAATGAATGGTTAAACATTTATAACAAAAATGTCTTCAAAATCTATGAAACAAACTTAAAGTTGAAATAAGAAACAAAATTTAAATTATGCTAAGCGTTACTTTATTCACAGATAAAAGTTATTCATGATTAAAAAGCAGGTTTGCACATATTTATCTTAAAAACAGCTCCGATAATTATATATTTCCAGTAAGGAGAGCAATACAAAGATTGAGGTCTAATAGCTGTCCAGTTGTGTCCTTGCATTTTTGAGCACCTAAATAAATACAGATAAAATAAAATATAAGAATATTTTAAGGCTTAAAGATAAGAATTAGTGTCAACAGAACATTAGTTATTTATTGCAATAAACTTTGTTTAAGATTATGTAATTATTTAATAAACATTTACCAGGAACGGTACAGTACAGGCCATTCTACCACGTTTGGCAAATGCAGGCATACTAATCGCTACTTGTAAACTATTGCTAATGCAGGTCGCTATGAAGAAGGCAAACACCAGGTAGAACAGCATCACTACTGTCAGGTCACAAAAAACATCTGGCCTACACGAGATTTAAAGCGATCAAGGTACTTGCTGTCTCTAAGCACTGTCTAATATAAAAGCACGCATGCGGCTAGGCGTATTCTCAAATGACTTTTGCAGAAGGTGTATGGACGAGGAAGAGGAGGAAACAGTTCTTTACTTTTTCTGTACATGCCCTGCGCTAGCTCAAAAACGCAGAGAGTTCTTCAATAACGATCTACTCGTAAACGATCTAAATCATATTAGTATAATATGCCTCTCATGTTTCGTAAGGGACTCAAACTCGTTTCATTGAGCTTAGGAGAAAGCCTCAAGATTCATGTGGTATCACAATGGACCATAAAACTGGCCTAGAGTGTCCTATTACATCACGGCCAGCCACTTTAATTTTTTTCAATAGAATTCGTCATGGTTTAAATTTATAGAATACCTTAAAATTTTAAATATATCTTCATAAGCTGTTAGATTTCACCTGTCTTACAAAAAATCTTTAAAAAAAACTGAACCATTTATGCTTAAACGGTTTCTAACAGAAAATGGCGAAACGGTATGAAAGTAAATTTTTTTCAACGAATCCAACTTACGAGTATTATTGTATGTATATAAGTATTTTCAAATTTTGATTTAGTTAGTTAAAATTCGAAAGCAACACTAAACATTAACTCAAAAACTTTTTTTTTTAGAATAACGAAAGCCTTTAAATCCAGATTTCTCAAAACTTCATATCGAAAGAAATGAAAACTTATAACATATCAGAATTTCCAGAAACTTAGATCAATACTAGAAGTATTAAAACTGCTTCTTTATTCTTAAGGGATGTGTTATATAACTTAGCCTTAAGAACCATATTTTTGGATGTTCTTAGCATTTTCTAAGAATCATATTTTTAAAATATGATGTCATAGAAAAAATTTGAAGGCAAGATTCAAATTTGGAACACCTTAATCCTTTAAAAAATTGTAAATCAGTGACTAACCAAGCTGAAAGTTAAAAATAAATTCACTTAATGTTAAATGCATTTATTGTTTATTCAAAACTAATTGAACAATTAAAGTCATAGTTGCGAAATAATTATTAAAGAAGGTTTGTACATTTTTATCTTAAAAACGGCTCCGATGATATTAGTTAGAAGCAGTCACTTTAAGAACGCTATTGGTGTTTCCCGTATTGACAATGTTTCCAACTGAATCAATAATCATATTATCACAATTAACACCAAGATTAATTAATTTTCCATGCATGTCCCTGCATTCTTTATTGCCTTTATAAAAATACAACAAAATATAAGAACATTTAAAGGCTTTAAGCTTTTTAAAATTTTATGTTTACCTATATTAATAACACCGTTTCCACTTCCTCCCGAATTCAAAATTGGGTTTGCAAAACATGTCGAAACAGCAATTATAGCGAAAAGAACCACGAACATCAATCTGGATGAGAACATTTTTAAAAATTTCTGAGTAGAAGTAGACACTTTCTAGTGTTAGGGAAGTAACTAATGATTTTCAAAAAATTTCTCCACCTTTTATTCTGAAAAAAATGCTTAACAATTTTTATAACAGACAACCAGAAATAGTTTAAGATAAGAATTAGTGTCAACAGAACATCAGTTATTTATTGCAATAAACTTTGTTTAAGATTATTTAATGTTTAACTTTCAGACTTTTAAGCTCATAGTTATGTTATTTTAACCTTCATTCAGAATATATTTTTTGCTAAAGACAATTTATTTCGCCAATCTCTGAGGCCACGACCCATTTTTCTCGTATCATTTTTCTATTTGTCATAATTTATGATTTTTGTTTCAGTTGTGTTGGGGATAAACTACTATGTGCGTAGTACATGTCAAAATACGGTTATAACAAATTCTGTAAGCACTACATACTGTATCCTCAAGATACTGTAATACTGTAAGTTCTTTATTTCACAATTCTGGTTGGCCAAAATTCTATTTTTCAAAATTCTTCTAACAAGCTGAAAAATGTAAATCGATAATGTAAGCGAAACCTTTTGGGATGTTCATACATCATTTTGGAATGTATGTAGCATTCTAAATTAGCAGGATTTAAAATACAAAATTAAGATAAACAGTGTAAGAACAGTGTAACACAGTATTTCAAAGAGCTCCGATTTCAATCAGAACTTAAGTCTTTGGAGCTACAAAATCAGCCATAGTTTCTTATTATATAGACACCCACATAGTGAAAACAAAAATTAATTTGAAGCAACACATAATTTCAAAAACAAGAATGAAATTTCGTTCTTCTTATGCCTAAAAATATGTTTGTCCAGATTACAAAAAAAAAGTTAAGGAATATTTGCTTTTTTTCTTTGAGCCTTTTAATTGGGGTCTAAGCCATATATAGTTGAAAGTCTAAATTAAACATTAGGTACAAATTGTAAACAAAACAAATTACAATAAAAAACTGTTGACACTTCTTATCTTTGTGGGTTTTTTTTAGTTTATAATATTTGTTTTGTTAAACTCTGTAGCATTTTTACAGAATAAAAGGTGAACAAAATTTTCGAAAATCATTAGTTACTTCGCTTCCATAACAAAGTATCTACTTTTATTGTAAATTTTAAAAATGTTCGCATTCAAATTTATGTTCGTTGTTCTACTCGCAATGATTGCTCTTTCGACAAGTGTTACTGTAGATCCTGGTATCCTTCGTGACGTTATTAATGGTGATGTTTTGAGAGGCGACTGTGAATGTTATGAAAGCGGCAAAGTAGTTGAAGTCGATTTGTTAAAAGAAGGTACAAAATTAGTTTCAAAAGACTTAATGCCTTAATTTAGATGAAAATGTTTAAAAACTTTCTTATATTTTTGTTTTTCTATTTAGGTTCTAAATGTAAGGATAAGAATGGAGAAGTAATTGACTTGAAACTTTGTCTCAAACAAGCAAATCTATAAATTATTCATCTAATACCTACATCATCAGCGTTTTTTGGAGATAAATGAAAAAACATGTCTACCAGAATTATGTGGATTATTTTTTGGCCTGAGAATTTATATTTTTTGACTTAGTTTTGAATAAAATTCTGCTAACAGTAATTGAAACTTTATTTTTTTTAAACACTTGGTTTTTTTGTGAGTTTTGCATTTGCAAACGCTTCATAGTGTTAGCTTATAACTTACTAGCGAACCGTCCCGGCTTCGCACTGGAGAAAATAGTATTTTAATACAAAAGGACATAAGGTTTTGAATTTTGTCGTTATAAACATTAAGAAATACCAACAATATATATATATCTTTAGCCTTTATAAGATACCTTAGTTCAAGAAATCGTTTCGTTTGTAAATTATTCTCTAAAATTTCGGGATCCTGGATGGGCGGGATTTTTGATTTTCGGTAATTTGTTTGTGTTTATGTTATTTTGGTTCTCGGAATTTGAACCCAAACCAAAAAAATCCGTATTTCAGAATTCTTGCAAAAAGGCTAAAAAAAACAAATCGTTTTTATTATGTACCTAGGTACATATTTTTTTCAAGTATATTTATAGCAAATTTGAGATAAAATATTGTGAAATATAGTGTTTTGTTAATACCTACTTCGTTTTTGAATTCAGTAGAATAAATTTGCAGGACTTTAAATAGAGAAAGTCAGATATATTCCCCAACAATATTAAACACTTTAAGTATTTCAACCCGCTGCTATTCCATTCAATGTTGAATTTTGGACCTGTGTGTCTGTATATACGCTATAATCTCAAAAACTACTTAACTGATTTTCAAGTGGTTTTTATATTCGATAGAACGGCTTCTGAGAAAGCTTAAGGTGTATAATTTGTTAAGGTTTTGTGAAAATTTATTGATTTTGGAGGTGTCAGAAAAAATCCGCTTCCATAGTATATGCTGCCTTATCGATTATAGATGTAACAAATTAAAGTATGATGGGAACGTTTCTTTTTTATATGTCATGTTTATATTAAGGAAAGCGTTCTAAGTTTTAGAAAATGATCACATATAATGTGGTGTTTTTAGAAGCTATTTAGAACTTTTACGCAGTCAATTAAGCTGCCAGCTGGGTTCCCATTAATATATAAAGTTTTGGAAAAGTCATACAACAAAAAGTGAATTAAAGGAGTATCTAAAGAAATTTAACGGTTTACATTTGCACAGGCGTGTTAACGTTTTATATACGTTCTAGAATCTAAATGTACAGTAGAGTCCAACGTACAGAAAAGCTATAACATTTAAAAACTTAAGATAAATTATAAATTCCGTAGTACCCGTGGCATGGTGGTTAGTGCGTTGGATTGTCATGCCAGAGGGCTTGTTCGATCTCTGCCTACGCCATCTAAAGTTTATTCATGAGTACTGCCTCTTGCGAGGAATTGACAAATTCTCCTAGAGTAATTCTTGTCATGAAAAGTGCTTTCTCAAATTAGCCGTTTGGATTCAGCTTTAAACTGTAGGTCCCCTCCATCCCTGACAATAGTACACGCACATTGGAATAGTTGAGAGTTGTAAGTCACTAGGCCCTAGTTCTCAAGGGACTGTTGCGCCACCCAATTAAAAAAAAATATAAATTCCTGCAAAGTTGCTCTGTATAAAATTAATCTTTGAGTTCTTTAATCTTATATTCTTTTTAAAATTAATTGTAAAGTTGAATAACTATAAATTTGTATTTATCTACCTAAGCTGATTTCACTTAAATTTAGCTATGAGAAAATAAATATACGCTGATTTGATTGAACAAAACAAAACTAAAATTTTTTACTAAAAGCGCCATCTGTTGTAAACGAATATCTACGAACCATTCAAACCATTATCTGCTAAATAAACCCTATTCCTTTTAGTTTAAATGCAAAACTCACAAAAAAACCAAGTGTTTAAAAAAAATAAGGTTTCAATTACTGTTAGCAGAACTTTATTCAAAACTAATTAAAAAAATATAAATTATCAGGCCAAAAAATAATCCACATAATTCTGGTAGTCATGTTTTTTCATTTATCTCCAAAAAACGCTGATGATGTAGGTATTAGATGAATAATTTATAGATTTGCTTGTTTGAGACAAAGTTTCAAGTCAATTACTTCTCCATTCTTATCCTTACATTTAGAACCTAAATAGAAAAACAAAAATATAAGAAAGTTTTTAAACATTTTCATCTAAATTAAGGCATTAAGTCTTTTGAAACTAATTTTGTACCTTCTTTTAACAAATCGACTTCAACTACTTTGCCGCTTTCATAACATTCACAGTCGCCGCTCAAAACATCAGCATTAATAACGTCACGAAGGATACCAGGATCTACAGTAACACTTGTCGAAAGAGCAATCATTGCGAGTAGAACAACGAACATAAATTTGAATGCGAACATTTTTAAAATTTACAATAAAAGTAGATACTTTGTTATGGAAGCGAAGTAACTAATGATTTTCGAAAATTTTGTTCACCTTTTATTCTGTAAAAATGCTACAGAGTTTAACAAAACAAATATTATAAACTAAAAAAAACCCACAAAGATAAGAAGTGTCAACAGTTTTTTATTGTAATTTGTTTTGTTTACAATTTGTACCTAATGTTTAATTTAAACTTTCAACTATATGGCTTAGACCCCAATTAAAAGGCTCAAAGAAAAAAAGCAAATATTCCTTAACTTTTTTTTTGTAATCTGGACAAACATTTTTTTAGGCATAAGAAGAACGAAATTTCATTCTTGTTTTTGAAATTATGTGTTGCTTCAAATTAATTTTTGTTTTCACTATGTGGGTGTCTATATAATAAGAAACTATGGCTGATTTTGTAGCTCCAAAGACTTAAGTTCTGATTGAAATCGGAGCTCTTTGAAATACTGTGTTACACTGTTCTTACACTGTATATCTTAATTTTGTATTTTAAATCCTGCTAATTTAGAATGCTACATACATTCCAAAATGATGTATGAACATCCCAAAAGGTTTCGCTTACATTATCGATTTACATTTTTCAGCTTGTTAGAAGAATTTTGAAAAATAGAATTTTGGCCAACCAGAATTGTGAAATAAAGAACTTACAGTATTACAGTATCTTGAGGATACAGTATGTAATGCTTACAGAATTTGTTATAACCGTATTTTGACATGTACTACGCACATAGTAGTTTATCCCCAACACAACTGAAACAAAAATCATAAATTATGACAAATAGAAAAATGATACGAGAAAAATGGGTCGTGGCCTCAGAGATTGGCGAAATAAATTGTCTTTAGCAAAAAATATATTTTGAATGAAGGTTAAAATAACATAACTATGAGCTTAAAAGTCTGAAAGTTAAACATTAAATAATCTTACACAAAGTTTATTGCAATAAATAACTGATGTTCTGTTGACACTAATTCTTATCTTAAACTATTTCTGGTTGTCTGTTATAAAAATTGTTAAGCACTTTTTTCAGAATAAAAGGTGGAGAAATTTTTTGAAAATCATTAGTTACTTCCCTAACATTAAAAAGTGTCTACTTCTACTCACAAATTTTTAAAAATGTTCTCATCCAGATTGATGTTCGTGGTTCTTTTCGCTATAATTGCTGTTTCGACATGTTTTGCAAACCCAATTTTGAATTCGGGAGGAAGTGGAAACGGTGTTATTAATATAGGTAAAAATAAAATTTTAAAAAGCCTAAAGCCTTAAAATATTCTTATATTTTGTTGTATTTTTATAAAGGCAATAAAGAATGCAGGGACATGCATGGAAAATTAATTAATCTTGGTGTTAATTGTGATAATATGATTATTGATTCAGTTGGAAACATTGTCAATGCGGGAAACACCAATAGCGTTCTTAAAGTGACTGCTTCTAACTAATATCATCGGAGCCGTTTTTAAGATAAAAATGTACAAACCTTCTTTAATAATTACTTCGCAACTATGACTTTAATTGTTCAATTAGTTTTGAATAAACAATAAATGCATTTAACATTAAGTGAATTTATTTTTAACTTTCAGCTTGGTTAATCACTGATTTACAATTTTATAAAGGATTAAGGTTTGCCAAATTTGAATTTTGCTTTAAAATTTTTCTATGACATAATATTTTAAAATATGATTCTTAGAAAATGCTAAGAACATCCAAAAATGAGGTTTTTAAAAAACGCATCACATCCCTTAACAATTAAAATCAGTTAAAATAATTTTAACATTGAACATTAAGTTTCTAAAAATTCTCATATGTTATAAGTTTGCATTTGTCTTGATATGAAGTTTTAAGAAATCTTGAATTAAAGGTTTCGTTGTTCTAAAAAAAAAGTTTTTGAGTTAATGTTTAGTGTTGCTTTCGACTATAAACTTTAATTTTAACTAACTAAATCAAATCAAATATTTGTATGTAAACTTAATGACCTTGTAAACTTAATAACCTTGTTGGATTCGTCGAAAAAACTCAAAATTACTTGCTTATTGGCATTTTCTTTAAGAAACCGTTTAAGCATAAATATTTCAGCGTTACGTTTAGATTCTTTGCAAGACAGGTGAAATCTAACAACTTATTAAGATATATCTAAAATTTTAAGGTATTCTAACGGGTTATCCATTTTGCGGATTTAAAAGTATTAGGCTGGAACTTATCACAACGTAGTAGATACGTCGGATTGAACAACAGACGGTGGACGGCGATTTTCGAACAAACTTTTCTCACTCCTTGGGGGTATGTTAATAAACAAAATTGTCGTATTTGGGGTTCTGATACTTCTTAAGTAATTAAAGAGAGGTCATTACATCCAGAAAAAGTCACTGTTTGGTGTGCTTTTTGATCCGGAGTTATTGGACCTTACTTCTTCGAAAACGACGATGGACCGAATATCACCATCAATTCGGAGCGTTATGATCATATGATAACCGATTTTTTGCCTGATATTGATGAATACAACTTAGAGAATATGTGGTTTGAACAAGACGGTGCCACATGCCACACAACTCGAGCGAAAATGCCCTTATTGCAAGAGACATTTCCTGGCCGCGTAATTTCTCGTCGTGGCGATATCAACTGGCCACCAAGTTCATGCGATTTAATACCGCTGGACTTTTTTTGTGGAGCTACGTGAAAGACCACGTTTATGCAGATAAACCCTTAAATCTTCAGCACTTAAAAACCAAAATTTGTCAAGTTATGGCCCAATATGTGTTCAAAAAATTGATCGAAAATTACCTCAAAAGAAACAAAATTTATAATAAAAATTAAATATCATGATTGTATTTACGTTTACTAAATCATCACCTATTTATTTTGAATTTAGTTTTGTCATTTTGAAGTCGAAATAAAATAAGCCTAACAACACCCATGAAAAATATGCAATTTGACCGCCAGGAATTTTTGAAGACAACTTTTTTACAAATGCTTACATGTTTTTATTTTGAGTCACTTTATCAACACATGAATTATTAGAAATTATTTGATTTGTGTTTAAATCACGTGCTTTTATTCAAAAATCTTCTGTTTAATGAAAAATAAAATACTTAACAACATTTAAAGAAAATTAGATAATAACAATATAAACTTTAAATTTAAAAGTTGCATATTTTTTGTACGATGTTGAGACATATATATTTTTTGAATAATACTGTAATGACTGCAAGGGAATTCTAAAAATTCTAAAATTAATTTCCGTGAAATGATTGGGGAACAATTGATTGAAATCTTTACAACCTTATTTTACAGTTTAAAAGAATGCATTCTTTTCAAAGCTTGATTTAGTTTTATACCACTATCATGTCTATGATCTAAAAATCTCAAATAATTAACATATTCGCATTCATAACTTCACAGTTTTTTTCAAGGCCTATTAAAACTTTTGCCACAGAAGACTACAAAAAAAAATATGCAAATAAAATGAAATGATCAAATCAAAGTTTTAACTACGGTATAATCTTTGAATTATAAATTAATACAAAAAACTTCTAAAAGAAAAGAATTTATGTAAATTACAATTTATTCATAACTAAATATGATATCTGATGGCCAAAATAAAAAGTTCGATAAGTTCCACTGATGATGGCGCGTGCGGCTGTTTAATATCTTTGTAGATATTGCATAACCGCGATAAATTCTTGATTTGAGATTAATTTTGTAGACATTTTTTTTTGTCAAACCAAAATTTGCTAATTTTGTATTTCTTGTTTCTTAGAAATGATTTGTTTGTATAAGTGCAGATGTTCCTATATAGTTTCCAAGGGGACCCACGTGGTGGATATTTTTACCAAAAAAGGCGCGTTATTAGCATCAGCAGCGTGCGTGGAAGTTACAAATGATATTACAGATCGACCTATACTTTCTTATGTAACTACCTAAGAGAACTTACCTACTAAATGTAGGTCTAAATTTGTCACTCTGCTATATGTACATCCGTGTTGGAACTCAATCAAAGCAATCGAGATGAAGATCGATAAGACATCTCGATGATGTTCTAGAACAGGTTCGGAAAATTGAATTCTATTTGCAACTTTTGAATTTTAATCAAAATTGTTTTTTTTTTTTTTTTGAAACTTGATTTAACAAAATATTTTATGTAGGTAAGATATCAATATATTTCTTCTTTTTTTTGGCATGATGATTTTTTAATGATTAAAACTGGAATTTTATACAAAGTTACATATATTATGCCCAGTTTAAACATAAAAAGGTCAAGTAGGGTTTTTGACTCCTTAAAAAATATGTTCAAAGTAAAATTTAGATATAAACCAACTAGTTGCGTGACTTTGAAATGAAACATTTTAAGAACAACGAAATGTATTCAGTTAAAAACATTTAGATGAATGTTGACAATTAGCAATATTGTGACCCTTTTGTTAATTTAATTGTAAACAAATGAACTTTGTCAATATTTGGCTTAAGTGAATAGTCTAATGATCGTCTTTCAAAAAACAAAAATAGTTCGTAAAATTGGGAAAATAGTTTTTCTCTGGTATCTAGAGAATTAAAAATGTAATTGTCTTCGAAACACTGAAAAAAATAACCTTCATCATATTGATGAATGGTTCATTAACTGAAAATCATCATATGGATGTACTTTTGATGTTATTTATGAAGAAATGTTATTGATGAAAAATAATATGCCTGATAAACTGTTTTTTTATATGAAGAATATCATCAACTTTTTAACCACCAATTCTATACAAATGCCTAAAGGGGAAATTTTATCAGTTCATCAAAACTTTGGATGTGTATTATGAACCCACATTTCTGATGATTTTTCATCATAATGATGAATTGATTCTTAGGCGCCAGTTATAGCTATCATTGGTTTTCATCATTGAAAAGAAACATTGCAATTTTTTTGACAGGTCGTTTTAGCTATTATTAAAAATGTCTGTCATTGAAAAAATTTCCTGATTGAAATCCACCGAAAAATTTGTACTGACAGAAATCTGTCATTGGAATTGAGTGAAATTGGAACACAAATCATTGGAACGATTCGTTCCATTTTTGGACATAAAAGAATCAGCTGTTCAGGAAAATAAATATCCGTCCGGAAAATAGAAAAACACATTTTTAGGTGCCAGGTATAACTATTATTGGTTTTCATCATTGAAAACAAACATTGGTATTTTTTGACAGGTCCTCATTAAAAATGTCTGTCATTGAAAAAAAATTCCTGATTGAAAGCCACCGAAAAATGTTTACTGACAGAAATCTGTCATTGGAATTGTGTGAAATTGGAACACAAATCAGTGAAACGATTCGTTTCACTTTTGAACATAAAAGTATCAGCTGTTCAGGAAAATGAATTTCCGTCCGGAAAATAGAAAAATACATTTTCAGAGAAAAATAAATGCGTAATTACACTTTTTTTTCTCAAAAAAAAAAAATCTTTCAGTGATTTCCGAATTTTTCCGGATCGATTTCAATGATAGCTATAACTGGTGCCTTAACATTTATGAAATTCGTCATAGTGATAAAATCAATCGTCATATTTATGACTCGCATTTAGTTTATCAGATTGATAACAGAATTTTTCACATTCTTGAAATTGCAGAGTAATCAAAATACTTGTAAATCATTTTATCACATAAAACTTCATATAAATGGCGAATGCATTCATCATATTTATGATATTATTTGAACATTTATCAAATTGATGAAATCAATTATTATATTTACGAAGGATTTCATCAACTTATTGACGAACATATTCATCATGTATATGAATGATTTTTTAACAATCAGTTCATCATATTTATGAAAAACTTCTTCACATTAAAATCATCATATTGTTGAATTCGTTTATCATATTTAATACACCAAATTGACGAATCCATTCATCATATTTATAAATGATTTTTTCACATTAATCATATTGATGAACGCATTCATAATACATATAACATTATATTTATCATTTATTTATGAAAAACTTCTTCAACATATCGATCATCATATCGACGAACATATTTATCATATTTATGAATTCTATCATGAAATTTAGTTCATCATATTATATTTCTCATTTAATCATCATATTGAAGAATTTATTTCATAATATTAATGGAATGATGAATACGATCACCAATATTACTAATTTAAACATAGTATTGAGGAAATTTGTTTCATCATATTGACGACTATTTTATAAATTTGAAAACTTTTCAGAACATTAAAAAAATTTCAATATATATATGACTGCTGTAGTGTAGTAATATGATGCAAAATTTAAGGGGATATTTTTTTCACCATATTGATGAAGCAATTTGATAAATGATGTACGTCAATGTACGAGATTAATAACTTAAACTTTCATCATATTGACGAAGTAATGTTCATCTTATACATAAAAGGTTCACTGTGCTTTTGATTTTTAAATCATATTGATATCATTTTTCATTTATATTTATTACATACTGATTTGGTTCTGTGTATGCATTTATTTTATACACAATGAAATTCTTGTAAATTATTACAAATTACACCAACTAAAAACTGAAAAAATGTTTAAAAAAAACCTAGCAATTACAGATAAAAATGAAATGCTTAAAGTGATGAATACCGTATTTAATTTGATAAGGATTAATACTGTTAGAGTCTATTTTAATATCCTCTGAAAATACCGTATTTTATTATTTCAACATTTTTATAAAACTTGGATTTAATCAGCTTTCCGTAAAGAATTTATAATTGTCATTGCAGATTTTTTATTGGTATGTATGTATATAAAATAGAAATAATTACACATTGTTCTGTTATAAATTTGGATAATTTACTTGATTTTTTCACGACTGCAAAGTTAGTTCTAGATTTTTAGGAATTTGAAAACAAACTGATTATGTAGTTAATTGTTGGTTTTTTGTTGCAAATAAGTTGTGAAAAAAAAAAAACAAATTTTTAGCTCAACAATTTAACAAAAAAGGGGTTTGTATGTATGTATTTGTGGAAAGGAAACATTTCCAATTCTTTCAACAACTTATTTTAAACAAAAAAAGTACAATTAATTTTCTTGTTATATTTTCGAATATTCTTGTTTTATGCCCGGACTCATCGTGTCAAATTAGCACTACATACCCCCATTTAAAAAAGAATGTAAGTAAACAATATATTGGAATTTTTTTTCTTTCCACAACTCATTTACAACAAATAATCTTCAACTTATTGGCATACTTTGTTTTACCAATTTTAAAAAGTGTACTGCTAACTTGAGCATTACATAATCACTTTTTTTTTAAATCGTTTAGCTACAAATTTTAATTTTTTCAGATTTTTTAAATTTCGAAAAATGTAGTGCTAACTTGACAGTCGTGACTTTTTTTCTATACCTTCAACAATTATCGTCCTATTTCATATGATTTCCACAACTCCTTAACAAATTATCAACCTTAAACCATCCTGAGAAACCACACTGTCGATTGATGAAAAATGCATGAAAAATAGATTATAGGATTTTTAAACATTCGAACATAATATGTAGAAAACATTTATTTTGAGTTCTTTTTGAATTTTCGAAAAACAATAAAGCAGTGATTAAAACTTAAAAAAAAAATGTTATTACAAATTTTAAGTTTCCAGGAATTTAAACGGAAAGCTATAGAAGTAGGTTTCCAGAAGGCTTCTTAAAAAAAGATTGATCTTGGAGAGGTCTTAAATTTTAAACGAATTCCTATGAGTATAGTTTTACATTTTTTCATACTTATTTGAAATAAATATAAATTATTTATTATTCACATCATGGAAGTTCTATACCAATTGTTCAAATTTAAATTACCTTTATATAGGTAACTTAACTGAGCTGCGGTGTCCCGCTATATGTTATATCTGAAGTCAGTGCTATCATTCATCTTTACCGCCCTATAAAAGAACATTTTTCAAATAATTCATAGCACGTATAGCAGCAAATACTCGTATATACCATTGTCTTAATATTTAACTTTTTCATGATGGGAATTTAAATAATATAAAACTTAATAAGGCTTTGATGAAAACAAGATGGCAGGATCAAAATTAAAAGTAGAAGACTGGGGTGAAATCCACACTGATAACTTCGAATTGGTAACCTTTAAAAAATATTTAGTAATATGTATTTAAGGAATTTTAAAAGTATGTAATAAAGAATTAAATTTAAAGCTGGTTTTGTCGAGATTTTTGATATGTTTAAATTTTATTTTATTTTTTTTTTATTTTATTTTTATTTTCAAAGGATACAATATAAATAAATTTACATTGTCCGGGTATGTTTAAATTTTGTTTGTAAAAACTTGAATGTGGAATTTCAAAACTTAAAGTAGTCCCCATAAAAATGTTTGGGAAAAAAATTCGAATCTAGAATTTTCTTCAAAACGACCCAATAGATGTTCTAGACATTTTTTCTAAAATTTGTTTTCTTTCAATATATTATTAATATTATTATTTTTTGAACTATACATAAACGTACAATACAATACTTAAAAGCTAATAGCTACCAGGGCTTCCAGCTTTCAATGTATCTCGAAGAACCTTCATTTTGTTTTAAAATGTTCTCAAGAACTTAATTAATTCTTTTTTTTGTAAGTTCGATAACTCAAAACAGGGTAGACGGTTCTTAAACAAATTTCAAACTTAAAAATTCCAAGTCAATATCTTTCTTTGTTTTCATAATACTTGAGTCGAAAACTATTTCTTATGAGTTTTTTGTTGTTTTTGTAGGTTTTCGTGTTTTGTAAAAAAAAGTTGTCAATGAAGTTTTGCAACAATATTTTACATATGATAAAAATAGTTTCATTATTTCAATACCTGTTATCTGTCAAAAACAGCATTTTTTGGAAGTTTTTAGATCTTATAAAATAAAATGTACGGCTGGGTCGTAAAAACTTACTCATGTATCTAAAAAGTATATTTACAAATATTTCTTGTATTTTAAAACTTAGTAGTACCCGTAGCGTGATGGTTAGTGCGTTGGACTGACATGCCAATTATCTTGGGTTTAAACCCTTCCTGTGCCATCTAAAGTTTTTTTGCGGGTAATGCCTCTTGCGAGGAATTGATAAATCTTCCAAAAGTAATTCTTGTCATGAAAAGTGCTTTCTCAAATTAGCCGTTCGGATGCGGCTTTAAACTGTAGGTCCCCTCCATCCCTGACAATGATACTCGCACACAGGAATGGTTGAGAGTTGTAAGTCACTAGGCCCTGGTTCCTCATGGACTGTTGCGCCACCTAATTTATTTATTTATTTTAAGACTTAAAAATGTACATGCAAAAAAAGTTTGTTTGAAAAATGCCGACGGAAAGCTATATTTCCACTAATCAAAATAATTACACAAATTGGTCAATAAATTAATTCAATTAAAAAAAATAATCCATTTGATTTCTCAAAAAGAACTTAATTTTCCGAAAATTGTATTTGATAATCGTTAGGTATAGAGTTTTTTTTGGTTTAAAAATATTGTTGGTATATAGTTATTTAGAACTTATAAATGTACGATTTACATTTCAATTTCTTAAAAAAGTTAAGCCCCGTTTTTGAGATATCAAATTTAGAAGAAAAAATGTATTATTTTTTTAAAAATCGAAATAGTAAAATTTGACATTTTTAGTCATCAAATATTATTGAGACAACATAAGAGCTTGTGCAGAAAAAAATAATTGAAATTTATTTCTAAAGGGGTACCCTTGAGGAGCAATACAAAAATATTTGTTTTATATTGAAAGAAACCAAATTGGGAACAACATTTAAGATAAATTTAAAAAAAAAAAAAACATATGTATTTTTGAGAAAATTCGAATTTCCGATTTTTGACCAACAAATTTGTATGTTATTTACTGTTATTTTTAGTCTTAAGAAATGAAGAAAAAACGACTTACGCGAATAGGAAGTCAATCGACAAATTGGATAGACAGACAGACAGACGGAATCGGGGGATCCAATTTTTTCGATTTCTTTACCATCGTAATGTCATATTTGATTAAAATCTCGACTTAGAAATTTTTTACGAATGCAAAACTTGCCACATACGAGTATGTAGTTCCTTTATTTCGCTAGCAAGAAATAATAATAATTTTGAAGTCAATACCGTCATCTATTTTCGAAATATATATTCGAATGAAACATCATTTTTTAATAATTTTGCGTAGTATTTTTTGGAAGGATCTTATTTTCTATAAAAAAAGACTTTTTTTTTAATTTTTGTTTAAAATTTTACTAAATTTTAAAAATTTTGTATAAGTTAAAATCGGATTGAATGCAAAATCATTAATTTTTAAAAAGATTCGAGTCAAAAATCATTACATTACATTACACACTGCTCAGCACATAGATGTACAGAGTAGAGAATACAGCACCTTGAGCGACTAGACTATAATATAAGGTGATAACAACACAAGGAAGGACAGAAGAGAAAGAACAACAGAAAGAAAGAACACATGACAACAGCACGCGGTAGGTTTCGAGACGGTCCTTCATCTGAGTACTAACCACGCTCACTGATGCTTGATTTCGGTGATCGATGGGAACCGATATGCTTTATCAGTGACTAGGCCGTTGCCAGTCAAAAATCAATTTTTACAAAATTTTTGTAATGTTTTTCTGGTTCTTATTTTTTTGTTAAATACCGTTACTTCCGTTACTTAGAATATCTCAAAAATGGTATCCTTCGTTGCATAAAATTATTCTTCGTTAATATTACTTTCCGTTCGTAAAAAAATTAATTAAAATCGATAAATCTAGTTGTTTTTGAGATATGGCCGATGAAAAAAGATATCAAAAACGTACGGACGTACGGGCCTACAAACGTACAGACATGCGTACGTACGAACATATACAGTGCTGTTCGAAAAATGTTGGTCAAACATTTTATTACTCTTTTCGAGATAAGTTCTGGGAATTTAGGAACACTACGGGGTTTTTTTTGCACTAGGTAGCAACATGTCATTCAAACACTGTATAAAAGTTAATGTTATTATCAATAAGTGCTGCATTTTTCTCGTGATAGTAGTCCAATACCAACCGAAGTGATTTTGTGGAAAAAATGGGAAAAATCAGTTGGGAATATAAAGCCAATATTTTCTGTGTGTCACGTCTCAATTTGACAAAACGTGAAATTTCTAAGAGATTGCTCTACAAACTGTGGCATGGATTTAAAAAAAAATGATCGTGAGACCGGGACTACTAGCAGGAAAAAAGGTTCAGTAAAACATTGTTTTTTGTTTTTTTGGTGGATCTTAAAAACGATCTATGTCGAGCTACAGGCAAAGTAATTTTGGCAAGCTCAGTGAGAAAAAGGCTCGTGAAAGCTGGACTTAGAGCACTCAAGTCGGTATTGAAGCCTGAAAAATCATTGCTCTGGACTCAGGAGCGCCTAAATTGGACTCAAGACATGTGAAATAATGTCATCTTTTTGGACAAATCAAAATTCAAGCTCCATATTGGAGATGGGAGGATCCTTGCATGAAGAGAACCGAAAGAAAGACTAAGCTCTGATTGCATTTGGCGGATGCCCCCAAAAGGTGAAGGTGTGATGGTGTGGGGATGCTTCTCTGGAGATGAAAAAAAAATGTAGAATGGGCTTTCTAGAATCCAAAGTCAATGAGTCCTAGAAAACGTATTGGAAAACACCGTGCTAGAGCTTTTTGGGAACACTTGCAGTTTCATTTTTCAACAGGACAATGCTCCTTGTCATACAGCCAAAATTGTAAGTATGAACTAGTTTTTATTTTTACCATGACTGACTAATATTAGGCTTTAAAAAAAGCTTAAACTTTTATGTCTAAAAACAATATTTGGATTTTATTTTGGAAAGTACTTCGAAGAAAATAATATCGTTGTACTAAGTTGGCCTCCCTACAGTCTACATCTCAATCCAATTGAGAATATTTAATCTGTAATGAAACTTGAGGTTGCGAAGAAACGCCCAGAATCAGTTTATAAATTAAAAAACCTATCTCATGCAATATCTCGCCGTAATAAAAGCAAGAGGAGTTCCAACAGAGTACAAATTAGATACAACATGTTTCAGAGGAGCAATAAAAAAAACAGAGTGCACCAATAAAGCATTTATCTTTAATCCTTAAAAATTCATTTTTCGGTATAATCACTATTTGCTCCCGTGACCATTTTAGAAAAATCTCAAAACTCTAATTGTATCATAAAACGATCTGAACCGCTTATTAAAACAAAACCTGATTAAAACATTATGTTGTTATTTCAACACATTTGACAAAATTCGAAAAAAAAAAGTTTGACCAACATTTTTCGAACGGCACTGTATCTCTTTAAAAAACATAAATTTAGATCCAGTGAAATGTGAAAATTTATAATTTGACAAATGAGAATTATTCGAATAATTTAACTAAGCAATAGACATCAGATAAAAGCAATGAAAACTTTGAGATTAATTATCCAACCATTGTGTTTGTGTTCTTTAAACAAAATTAAAGTGAATTTGAAATTCACAACAAAAGTTCTAAAACAATGTATCTCATTTAAAACTATCACCTCTTATAGAATTTTTTTGAATAATCTTTTTCTTTCATTTTGAATTAACTGGTTTTGCCGCAATTAAGCTCTTAATAAAATAATGTTTGAAACAATTTTCAAGGTCATTCATATTGTATACTCGTAGATATTTCAAAATCAATAAACTGTTTTTTTTTTTTTAATCCAAGAAAGCGCGAAGGTTCACACATTCATTAACACCTCTCTTGCGTAATTATGTACATTCATACTTTTTTTGTAGTTGTTGTCTTTATTTTGTTATAACTTATTTGGCTTATCAGACGCAATAAGACGACAAATTTGGTCATAGTTGAACTTCCATCAGTCATGTGTCTTAGGTCTTGAGCTAAGGTTTAAGTATATCGAAGACTTGGCTTAAATCCCTTAATTTTAATTACATTGTCATAATGTTGGTTGGTTTAGATAAATGAGCGGTCATTCATCTCATCAGCGTGTTGGTCGGTAGAAAAAGATTCAAGCCTGCAAGACCGCACGGTTTAACGACTTATACTTGGTGAGATGTTTGTAAAGACTTGAATCAAAAGCACGTCTTAACTATAAGAAACAAAGTGTGAAGGTCACTTAATAAGTGTACTTCAACTAACAAGTGCTGGTGAAAATAGTATTATTTGTTCATAAAAGATTGTTTCCAAACAATGTTTCCGAACATTTTCACACATTCTTAATTTTTGTTTGTGTCTAAATAGGTTACCAATTATGGAAAATAAGTAAAGCTTAAACTGCTTTGAAGCTATGATGTGATATCACGTATAAGCAATATTAATATTAACCATAAAGTACAAACAAACAGAACTTAAGTTAGTTTGACATTTTTGGTTTAGACTTTAGCACTAGCTCTAAATTAGATACATTACCTTATGATAATACAGCATACCACTAAATTTAAATTTTTGTATTAAAAACAAATCTACGCAGTATCAATTTCATTTTATATTTATTTAATTTCATCGAACAACAAATAATCCAAAAATGGAAGCATATAACTAAGTAAACTTATTTAGCATTTTTATCTTAATTTAGCAATGAGGAAGTTTCTAGCATCCTCATTTTAGATATTATAATGTATATGAATGATTGTTCGTTAGTTTCTTTTGTGGAGACAACTTTTCTGACGTCATTTAAAAAAAAAGAAAAACCTGTGATCGTATTATGATTATTATGTTAGAAAAAATTTAAACTAGACTAGTTTATGTGATTTGAATTATATTTCAGGAACTGTAAACATACTACAGAAAAAAAACAAGCTCAAGTCACTTAATTAATTGATGTTCGGTATATGAAAGAAAATTACTTCCAATATGAATAAAACTTAATATTAAATTCGTGTTTTATTCGATTAGTATTTGTTTTTTTCGATTGCCTGGAATTTGTATTAAAGTTTAACAAAACTTATTTCAAGTTTTAATAAGAGTATATAAACGTTAGAAGATAAGCAGCATTTTGAGATTGGTAGTTTTTACGTTCACATTCACTACTCAATTTTGGTGAACTACAAAAATGTATACCATTATTGGAATTAGAGTTTTTAAGTACCTTTGTGAGAATTTTATTTAATATACTTGAACATATTATAGTTTTTACTTAATTAGTTAACTACTTGAAAAGATATCCTTTTGTAGGCTTTATTTTAACAAATAGTAGCTGCAGAGACTTCGAATTAAATCTTAAACTCAGTGGTAATTTTCTTTAGTAAAATATTTAAGATTTAGTTGATATCAAAAATCTTATGAAAATAATCATAGGAACCCATTTAAATCAAATTTTACATTTGTTTTTGTATGCATAACAAAACATAGAATTATTTTATGCTGAAAAGTTTTACTCATTTCGTAATTTGTTTTAGAAAAAATTTTACTGGTTCTTTTTTTGTAATCGGTCCAATTTGTCGAATTCAAAATTTTAAGACTTCTCGACGTTCCAAGGTCCCTAAATTCTAAATCAAAGATTTTTAGACAGATGTCTGTGTAAGCGTTTGTAAATACATTCGTTCGTCCGTTCGAAATACCATAATTCGACGTCCATATCTCAAGAACCGGTTGAGATATAAACTTCAAATAAATTTAATTTTACAGATAATATCATCAAAATATGTTGAAAGTACTTTCAAAAAAATAAAGTGGGTGTTTTTTTACTACAACAAGAAAAAAAGTGAAAATTTTGGTTTACTATAAATATCTCACGAACCAATAACGCTAGCGACTTCATTTTAATTTAGTATTATAAAGGGTGGTTAAATTTTAAGGGCCGATTTTGAATGTGAACCACACCTTAACGTCAAGTTTTAATCTGCATTCCATTCTACATTTTCCAATATCAAACTAATTCAATTTGAACCATGGAAAGATAGACAATAGAACAACGCGTTAAAGTTATTCAGGCTTATTATCAAAATGCATATCGTGAACTTCGTGGTTTTTTCGGTCAATTTAATCGTCCAAATGTGCGTACAGTCGGAAAAATTTAAGTAAATCAAGTCCGTAGGAGATGTGAAAACCCCAGACACCAGTGCATTTTCGTACAGCTCGTACTGCTTAAAATATCGCTACTGTTTGGGATAGTGTGGCTGAAGAATCGTCCAACTCAACTCGTCGTCGTGCCCAACAATTGCATCTCTAACTCACGTCGTGGATGAACATTATGCATAAAGACTTGCATTTACACGCTTACAAAGTGCAATTGGCTCAAGAACTATAGCCTCTTGACAATTTCCAGCGTCGTAAATAGTCAGAATGTTGGCAAGAAATGACAACACTTCATGATCAATTTTCAAAGAAAATCGTCTTCAGTGATAAGGTACTTTTTCACATTAGTGGATTCGTCAATAAGCAGAATTGCAGCATTTCGGCGAATGTCAATCCAAGAGTTATCGTCGAAAAACCAATGCACCCACAAAGACTGACTTGTTGGTGCGGTTTGGGGGTTGGCGGAATCATCGGGCTGTATTTTTTCCAAAATGAGGCCGGTCAGGCAGTTACTGTGAATGGTGTTCACTACTGTAAGATGATAACGAACTTTTTATGGCCCAAAATGGAAGATATGAATGTGGACGATATGGGGTTTCCACGGGACCAGCTATACTTAACCTGCGGCCCGCGAGCTTATGAAAGTTGGCCCACAGCGTAATTTAATAAATTCTTAAAATATCGAGTGACTGCAGAAAAACGTGAGAAAAATATATCCTTTTGAGTTTTCAAAATGCAAGCAACACTAAAACGTACGTCAGCGGAAAAGTGGACATCGTGTGTTTTCAAAAAATATTCTAGATGTCACTCATTTCAACGCCGCGCCGGGAAAAGTTAGTTTGCACAGATGTCGCTGAGTATTCCATACTTTTCTTGCCATTGCGAAATTGAATTGGAATCATTTTATTATTAGTATTAAGTATGTTTATTTCTCAAGATTCATGTTTAAGATACAATATCGATTTTACATTATTTTATTCAAATTTTGAATGGAAAATTCATAAACACAGCAGTACAGGAATTATAAGTCAAGGAAACTATTTTGCCGACATACCTCGTTTTGATAATTAATATACTTACATATGTACATTTTGAATTTCAGTTAGTGCGGTTGCAGTGAATTTTTGTAAATAAAGAATAATGGCAGGAATTTCTTCGAAACTAAAACGAAAAATATCTGATGAAAATAGATCATTTCAAGACGAATGGGAAACAGAATATTTTGTTGTGCCAAGCAAAAGCAACGCGGCTACCTGATTAATATGCCGTGAAAAAGTTATTTTAAAAAAGTATACCTAATATTGGTCGTCATTTCAACACAAAACACAAATCTTTCAACAAAAATTATCCTCCTGGAACACAATTTAGAAGTGAGAAATTGACTTTTTTAAAAAGGTCATTACAACAGCAACAAAATGTGATGTCCGTGGCTTTATCTCAAGACTCTGTGGTAACTAAGGCATCTTACGAAATTTGCTATACTCTTGGTAAGCACATGAAATCGTTCACCGATGCAGAAATTGTCAAAGAATGTTTCGTAAGTGCTGCCGATATATTGTTTGATAAATTTAGCAACAAAAAACAAATATTGTCTGAAATAAAAAAACTAAAGCTGTCTGATTCAACATGTGTGAGACGTATTGAAGACATTTCCAAATACATATATTCGTGACAATTTAATAAGGAACTGTATGTTTTTTAGCTTGGCTTTCGATTCCAGCACTGATATTTCAGCAACATCTCAATGCTCGATGTTTGTTAGATATTGCACAGAACAGAATTTAATCTTCGAAGAATTTTTCAAATTCCTTCCGATGAAAGGTCAGACCCGAAGAATAGATTATCTTGATACAATTTCAAATTTTCTAGAGCAGAATGATATTGATATTAAAAAAATCGTGGGTGTATGTACAGATGGCTGTCCATCCATGACTGGATCTGAAAATGGATTTATAATCTTGTTTAAAAAAAATATAATTTGACAAATTTAATAACATTTCATTGCATTATTTATCAAGAAAACTTGGCTGCACGGATTAACAATTTAAAAATCGATGCTGTGATGAAGATTGTAATTGATATTGTGAATTATATTCGAGCGAGAGAATTAAACCACAGCAAATTTAAAAGCCTTTTGAAAGAATTGGGAAGTGAGTATGGTGACGTTCTTTTGCATAGCTCTGTGCGATGGATTAGCATTTTCCAACAATGGTAATAGCTACAAAGAACCTCATCGACATCTCTGAAGAAAACTACCCAACAATATTGAACTACTTAACAGCACTGTCGAAAGAATTTGAAAAAAGGTTTCATGATATCAGAAAAATAAAAAAATGCTTAACGCTTGTAGAAAACCCATGGCATCTGGAAACAACGACTATCTCACGGGTGGCTTCTGTTTTAAATCAAGATCAGGCAAAGTTTTTTGATGAGTTCATCGATTTTAAAAACGATTAAAATCATGAAGCCCTGTTTAAGGAAAAAAGGGGGAATACTTAGAATTTTGGAGCATCGTCAAAAGAAAATCACAGATTCTGCTGACATTATTGGGATCTACATTTGTTTGCGAATCTTCGTTTTCGAGAATGAAATATGCAAAAAAATATTTACCGAAACGAACTTACGGACTCCCACCTAGATGATGTCATTAGGTTGGCATGCAGCAACAAGCCAGATCTAAATAAAGTTTTGAAAATGTGTTCTCAATTTCAAAAATCACATTAAAATACTTTCAATAAATAAATAAATACATAATGTATGTATGTATGTAATGGTTGCACATTAAATTGAGTTTTATTATTTACGATCAAACAAAAATTTCTTGTGGCCCGGGGTACCGTTACCAAATTATCAATGTGGCTCATTAAAAAAAAGGTTGAGTATGGCTGCACTGGACAATTGGCTGTCAATTGGCTGCCAATAAGATCATTGTAACTTGAAACCGTTGAACTTCTTTCTTTGGGGTTATTTGAAAGAAAAGATGTACGTCGATAAGCCAGCAATAATTCAAGAATTACCATTTAATCTATATTTTGTTCCATACGTAATTGAACACCAACATTATCATAACAAATTGAAATCACAGTACTTTCCTGAATAAATTCGTGTTTTATTCAAAATCAAAATTTGCCCTTGAAATTTAACCACTCTTTAGTTCCTTTTAGGTCGCAAGTTAAAAATAAACCCTGTTTGAAATTATGAAAAAAAAAATGAAATGTATTTCTGGCAACTTTATAAAATAAAATTCTTTTGTTTTCGGTATCTACGACTATAATTATTATAAGTATGCTATTAAATGACCTCTATTCCACTTCTGATCTTGACCATAAACTAAATTAATAACAACACGACACATCATCCATATCGACTTCTTTAAAAGACTGTACTTTATACCAAACAAAACAAAAACAATAAACTAGCTCGTTTAATAAAAATTAAAGTAACTACAAAAATAATAAAAATTGATATGAAAGCCAAAGCCAAGAAAATGCGTCGTCGTCAACAAACTTCAATATAAAACATAAAATGTATGTAGGTTTGTTGGCTTTGTAATTAAACCAAATAAAAACACAAAGAATTTAATAAAAACCTGCATTCCGTGCGTTGTGTGGAATTTTAATTAAATTTTAATTTTTAAACACAAACAAAACTGCTAACGTCTGCAACATAAAACAAAAAGAGATTGAACGCGAATCGAAAAACACTCTGATTTAGACTTTGGACATAATATCTTAAGGTAGGTATAGGTTTAAAAACCTACCTACCTACATACTTACTGTGCATACATTTTGACTTTGCTTTAAAATAAACTTTTAACGTTTTTGTTTTTAATTTATTTTTTATTTTTACACAAGAAAGTCAGTCAATGCCATCGCAAAGTGACACCGTGTCACACGAGTTAATATCTACTCGCCGCGTCGCGGTCGCCGCCGTCATCGTCATTGTACAAAAAAGATCGAACCGAGGTTAGGTTTGTTTTGATATTTGCGCACGTTGAAAAGTTTGGGCTTAAAATCAAGACCATCCCACCATAAGATCACATTGATTCATTCAAACTTTATCAAACCAAAAGCAGGTACAAAACATAGACTTGGCAGAGTGGGAAATATTTATGAAGTGAGTCATTAAATGATTTACTAAGAAAATCACATACAATTATGCAACAACAACAACAACAACAACTGTCAGAAAGACTAAACCTTTTATAGCTTCTCTGTTGGAAAAGACCTTCAACTATGTTAATGAAAAGTACTAAATACACAATTTCAGACATCTTCCATTAAATCAAATTAAAAAAAAACTGCAACTTTAGTCCAAAACCATCCAAAGCCATCACCATCACAGTCAAGGTACGTAGATATTTTGCGTGGCACACGTTAAGTTTATTTTGTCGCGCACTTAAAGATGCAAGGCTCAATGTTGGACTTCCTTATGCGACTTGAATGCCAATAAGCTGGCAGCCACAATTTTTATTTTTTTCATTTGAACCTTAACAGTATTCTTGCGCAAATTCACCCACTTGGAAGAGAAGGCCAATGACCAAACGCCGCGTCGCTGACTGTACATTTTTATACATAATGTATATGAATAGAAACTTGAAGGGAACCGCGCGCTCTATGATAGCGTTAGCCAATATTTTTTTTTTTTTGAATATCAGATTGGCGGCATTGAGTCTGTCCTTTGATTTTGCCTTTGAGCTAGATATAAGCAAGCGGGGTAATCCGGCGGATACCGCATATAAAGTCGAGTGATTGTTAAAAGGTTTAATATAGGTACGAGTATATGCGCCATGCCCCACCACAATATTTACTAAGTTCGACACACCCCCAAAAATAGTGAGTGTGGGGAGGGAAGCTATGAGAAGTGACCAGACTGCCAGCAGCAAGGTATGTGAATAGGCTCTCGATCTCGACTTGAAAAATATTCGAAATGACCTTCACGTTATTATAATGATGAAAAGTCAGGTCTAATGGAATGGTGTAGGTTTTGCTATTTATTATACCTTTTGTTGCCGCATTTCGAAAAATGATCTTGAGTGCATTTGTACCTATAATTTTGAAAAACATACAAAATGCGCTTTGCCTCAGCAAACATAATTAATTCATACGCGTCACACGTCATGAATTAGTTATATAGCATTAATTTTCTTCGATTTAATTATTATCTATTTATACGAAGTTGTAAACTCACTTAAATGGAAAAAGAAAAGTAATGATGATGCAATCGAATGGCATTTTGCAGAATGCATTTTTATTATTTGTGATACTAGATGGGGATAATTAAGTTGAAGTGCCCAGCACAGTGGGGTACGATAATTATTTAATTGAGAATAAATCATTCATGTTTGTATTTAATTGAAGGTATTATTAGAATCATAACAGGCCTACTAGACTGTTCAGAATTGTTTACTGTAAGTTATTGTAAACGGTCCTATTTATCAAATTGAAAATTTTGACATTTCTTGAAGTTTCAAATTCCATAGAATCTAAATCCATGGTTTTTATTGATATGAATATGTATTTATACCTCAAGAACCCTTAGAAATATTGAATTCAAATATGTTTTGTTTAGTATAGATAATAACATCAAACATCTAGTGAGTATTTTTTACTAGAGAGATTTAGGAGCTTTTTGAGCTCATTATTATACTATGCTTAGCAAACCATAAATCCTTAACAAACTTAAGTCCCAGTTCATATTAGCTATAATATTGAGGTTTTTATTGGCTTTGAAGTCCATACACCTAAACAATGAATTTATGTAAATCAAAAAGAGAATTGGCCCTAGATCAGATCCCTGTGGAACTCCTAAATCAATTGACTTTAAATCATTTATTACCTCTTCAAATGTCACTCCTTGTTAAGTATTTAAAGTTATTGTAATGGGTCAGATTTGTCGAATTGAAAATTTTGACATTTCTCGACGTTTCAAGGTCCCTAGAGTCGAAATAAAAGATTTTTAGAAAGATGTCTGTGCGTGCGTGTGTACGAACGTCCGTATGTCCGTATGTCCGTACGTCCGTACGTTCGCGACGTTTTTTCATCGCCCAGAAAGGCAGAAAGATGCAGAAAGGGCTCTCAAGCAAATTGCGTGGGTGGTTTTTTTACCATAGCAGTTTAAAAAAAAAAATTTTGGTTAAACCTAAATATCTCATGAACCAATGACGCTAGAGACTTGAATTTAATTTTATATTATATATTGTAACGTGATACAAAACAAGTATATTTTTGGAAAAAAATCCAATTAACGGTTTTTTTATAAATAAAAAAAACTGAAACAAAAAATTTGTCACCTCGAAAATTTTACGACTAAAATATGATTTCATCGCCAAAACAATTTTGTGCAACGAAGAATAATTTTTTTGACATCTGATAAAATTTTGAGAAAAATATAATTGACAGTTTTTTTTTATAAAAAATAAAAACCTAAAAAAAACATTACTCAAAGTTGGTAAAAATTGAATTTCGACTCAAAAATCTTTTCAAAAACTTGAGATTTAGGCTTCAAACTTATTTTATCTATATACAAGAAATAGTGTTTTCAACGTTCTGAAAATGTTGAGAATAATCGAATTGACAGTTTTTTTTACAAAAAATAAAACCCTAAAAAAATTATAAAAGGTGTTAAAAATTTTTCGACTTAAATATCTTTTCAAAACTTTGAGATATTGGCTTTAAACTACTTTAATCTTTCAAAAAATATTGTTGTCAACATTCAGTTAAATTTTGAAAAAAAACGAATTGACAGTTTTTGTACAAAAAATTTAAAAACATAAAAAAAAATTAACAAAAGTTGGTAAAAATTGATTTTCGACTCAAATATCTTTTCAAAAATTTGAGATAATGGCTTCTAACTAATTTAAGCTTATAAAAAATATTATTTTCAACATTAGGAAAAATTTTGAGAAAATCGAATTGACAGTTTTTTTACAAAAAATAAAAACCTAAAAAAAATTATAAAAGGTGGTAAAAATTGATTTTTGACTCAAATATCTTTTCAAAACTTTGAGATATTGGCTTTAAACTACTTTAATCTTTCAAAAAATATTGTTGTCAACATTCAGTTAAATTTTGAAAGAAACCGAATTGACAGTTTTTGTACAAAAAATTAAAAACCTAAAAAAATGTAACAATAGTTGGTAAAAATTGATTTTCGACTCAAATATCTTTTCAAAAATTTGAGATAATGGCTTCTAACTAATTTTAACTTATAAGAAATACTGTTTTCAATATTCAATAAAATTTTGAGAAAAATCGAATTGACAGATTTTTTAAAAAAAATAAAAATCTAAAAAAAAAACAATACTAAAACTTGGTAAAAATTTACTTTCGACTCAAATAGCTTTTCAAAAATTACAAATATTGGCTTTAAACTTATTTTATTTCACAGAAAATATTGTTTTCGATATGCAGTAATTTTTTTATAAAAATCCAACAGTCCGTTTTTTTCATAAAAAAATAAAATCTATAAAAAATAGTACGCAAATTTGGTGAAAAATTTATACATATAGACAAACTCTTAAGCAAGACAAATCGACAGACGGGATGGGAAGTTATCAGTGTGGGTCGCATCTCAGCCTCTTTTTTTTAAGTATGGCGCTAACCAGTCACAAATAAAACGTGGAAACCCTGCATTCTTAATCTTACTAAGTAGTATTTTTTGATCGACTATATCAAAGACTTTTGAAATATCTGTAAATAAAGCAGCCCTAGATTTGTTTGTCCAAGCTTGCAAATATTTAAGAGCAGAAACGCAATCACCTACCCTCAGTTGATCATTCACTTTGGAAACCAAATTGAAAATCACTAAAAATTTGTTTTATTCAAAGAACTTACCACTTCATTTTTCACAGCTTTTACAAATACCTTTCTTATAAATGGTAAAAGTGAAATCGGTGCATTGTTGGATAAATCACTTGTAACACCTTTTTTGAAAAGAGTTACGACATTAGCACATTTAAACGTAACCTGAAAAATACACCACCAGAAATGCTTAAATCAAAAAGATGTGACAAGACATTATTAAGAAACAAGCTTCATTTTTCAAAGAAAGATTGGAAATACAGTCGATCACAGAAGAATTTGATTTTTTCAAGTTTCCAATAATTTTTGAATTTCAAAATCTGTTGTCGTCTCTAACAAAAAATTAATCCTTTGAAAAGGTTCACCTGGATTACAAACTGAACAATTTGGTCAATTTGAAACAATTGAAAATAAGAACTAAATGGCAAGAATTGGATTCATAAAAATTTTTAACTCGAAATTTTAATTTAAACATGACTTTAGATGGTATCCAAAAATGTAGGTCTCGTGATTCCATAAATCTGTCTGTTCCCCCCCCCCCCTAGAGCATAAATCATTTGGTCAACACTGAACTTTTCGAAATAAAGGTTTTAAGCAGATCCGCGTTAGGTGTTTTTTTTTTCAGAACAAAAATCAAAATTGGCCCTATAAAAACATTTTGCTCAAAAATATAAAATTACATTTTTTTTCAAAAACCTATAGAACAGTTATTTTGTTTTTAAATTTTTAATTTTAAAGAAATTTAAATATAAAAACGTAAGAAGCATTAAATAATTTTAAACCAAAAATAATTTAAACTTTAAAAATTTACGAAAAAAAAGTTTTATTTAATTAACATTCGTTTGAAGAACCAAATGGTATTTAAGATTTAAAAAGATAAACTTATTTGGCAGGTTTATTTTTAAATCTCAAAATATTAACTATTTTTAAACAGACTCTTTGGATGCAGGATTTTCAAAAAATTAAAAAAAAAAAACTGTTCTTCTATGGAGATAATAAACCAAATTCTTAGTATTTTACCAAAAATTAAGATTCAGCCTCTTTTTTTAAAACATAGCCTTAGCCAAATTTTGTGGTACCATTTTCTAAAAGCAATTTTGATGCATTTTTTAATGTTGGTATGACAAAATACATATTTTACACACTTGGAAATTTAAGCTTAGTTCGTTTAGTTTTTTACTAAAGGGTGATTTTTTAGCTATTATCTTTTTGGCAACACTGGTTTAAACAGCTGACGCACGTTCCGTGTTTTGTTTCACTGTCAAGCATCTACAATTTGGTCTATAATTTTACCATGAATCGTCTTACAAAAGAACAACGCTTGCAAATTATTGAATTTTATTATCAAAACGCGTGCTCTGCTAAGAAAGTTCATCGCGCGCTTCTTCCATTGTAGGTCAATTGTAGCAATATTGCTGTACATCGAGCTAATACTCGCTAATCGACCCACTGAAGCGGCTATTGTGACTAAATTTCGCACCAAATTTACATTGTTGGACATTAAACCACCAACACGCTTACGTAGAGTGCGAAGTGAAGAAAATATCGCAGATTTATGTTAATGATGACCATCAATTATCGATTCGTCGCCCGTTCGCAGCAATTGGGCCACTGTTAATCAACAACGTGGAAAATTTTGCGGAAGGATTTAGGTGTGATGCCTTTCAAAATACAGCTGGTGCAAGAATTAAAGCCGAACAACCTACTGCAACGTAAAATTTTTGGTAAATGCACTCTTGGAAAGTTGGCCGAAGATTCACTTTTTTATCGAAAAATTGTGTTCATCGACGAAGCTCATTTTTGTCTCAATGGGTACGTAAATAAGCAGAATTGTTGATTTTGGAGTGAATATCAGCCAGAAGCATTGCAAGAGCTACCAATGCATCCAGAAAAAGTCACAGCTTGGTGCGGTTTATGGGCTGGTGGCATCATTGGACCGTACTTCTTCAAAGATGATGGGGATCGTAACGTAACTACCGTGCTACCGTGAGATGATATCCAACTTTTTTTTGCCCAAAATGCAAGAGCTTGACTTGCATGACATGTGGTTTCAACAAGAGGGTGCCACATGCCACACAGCACGCGCAACAATGGACTTATTGAGAGGCGAGTTCGGTGAACATTTTATTTCACGTTCGGAACCGGTCAATTGTCCGCCTAGATCGCGTGATTTCAGGCCTTTAGACTATTTTTGGGCTATGTTAAAGCTAATGTCTATACAGACAAGCCCGCTTCTATTGACGTATTGGAAGACAACATTGAAGCATTTATTTGCGAGACACAGGCCGAAATGTTGGAAAGAGTACGCCAAAATTGGACTTAACGGATGGACCATTAGAGGCGCAGTTAAGGTCAACATTTGCATGAAATAATCTTCAAACATTAAATTATATGGACCGTACTATCGATTCAAATAAAGATTTCATGCATTTTTCTGAATTGTATATGTGTTTTTTTTTTAACTTTCCTATAATAGCTTTAAAAAAATCACCCTTTACAAATCAAATTGTGTGTATAGGTACTCAAAAATTAAACTCTTAAATTTTATAATTACATTTGTGTTTCTTAGATTTTTTAGGCAGTAGTCGGTGGAAAAAGTTTCTTTTATTTTGTTTAGTAGGCTCAGATTCGGGTTTGAAGTCTAATTAAACGTTATCAATTAAAATAGTAATAAAGTTTCATTAATTTTAGAAAAGAAATAGAATTATTTAAGCGTTTAAGGCATTAAGGTTGAAGATCATAAACAAACATTTTAATGATTTGCGGATTATTAAAAAAAAGTTTTCCAAAAAAGGAAGTATTAGATTCTAGGTATGGAAACATTCTTAAATGAAATTTATTTAGCTTTCCATCAATGTTAGTTGATTTAACTTAATTAATTTGAATATTTTATAAATCTATTTTAAATGTTGGTCATAGAATATTTTGACTTCAAACTAAATATGGATTCAAGTAAAAACCCTTATGAGCCTTAATATGAATATACAATAATAACAGATTGGATGATCAATTTCATATCCGAAATTGTAAAAAACCAATGACATCACCGGCATTGATACCATTTCATTATTTAGACTATGAAAATGACCGTCACGTTATTTTCAGTAACGAGATCGCTTTAAAGACATATGCATTAAGCATATGGTAACGTCATTTCTTCTTTATTAATTGCATAGAATTTAGGTAAGTAGTTTCTAAAAGACAATTCCAATTAACTATTTTAAGTGAGCAAAATTGTCTTTTCTAGAATTTCAAAAATTTGAGGAGCTCATGTCTATCGAGATTTTCGAAATGTGTAACCAATTTAAGACCATTTTTTATAAATTTTATTTAGTACTGTTGATGGCCCTTAATGTTTTAAACGTGTTTCAAACAGATTTAATGTTTTAAAGTAAATTTTTGGGTCTATGAAATAACTCCCACGAAATAAGTCCCACTTTTAAAAACGAAATAAGTCCCACCAAAAATTGCTATTTTGAAAGTGGGAGTTATTTCGTTTTTAAAAGTGGGACTTATTTCGTCAATTCGTGGGACTTATTTCGTTACGCGTTTTTATTTTAAATGGGACTTATTTCGCTTTGAGTGGGAATAAATTCGTTTTGTAAAGTGGGAGTTATTTTATACCCCTAAATTTATATTTTGGTGGGATTTATTTCGTTTTAAGTGGGACTTATTTCATTTTCATAATTTTGCATTTTAAGTGAATGCTTAATAATTTTTGCCGTTATTTGTTGCTCTTCACGTTGTTTCTCATTGAATTTCATAATGTTCTTTTTGTTGCTTTAAAAAAAAAAATTATTGTATTGTAGAATATGCTTTCGAAAAGTTCCGTTATTTCTTGCTCTTTACGAAATGAATGGTATTGTTTCAAATTTGTTGTTAAGTGTGCTAGTTTACAAGACCTTATCATTATATTGATTAGTTAAGTTTGTGAATTTCAAAATAGTGAACATGAGTGTGACATACGAAATAATTGCAGGGAAGAGGAATAACAGAAAGCTTCTTTATATTTTTTTTGAGAAACAATTATATATAGGGTGTGTAAAGTGCCAGGCAGGCGCCTATATCAACAACTTCTTTCAATAAAAGCACCTGTGGGTGGCCCGCTTCGCGGGTTCTCAGGATTTTAACTCCCTTTTTCGGGGTCACACCCGCTCACGCAACTCCGTTGCTCCGCTTAGGGTATGTAGGTATCAACAGCTTTTTTGAATAAAAGGCCATTATGGCTTTATTTCTCATTTGTTTCTTATGCAAAAAGTTATATATTGGACATTTCGTAAAAGGGACAACCATAAGTTTTTGTCCTTAAATCTCATGGCTCTCCTTTTTTTGTTATTAATTACTTTATACTTACTATAATAAAAAAACTTTAAAGAAATGTGTACAAATAGGTACCGAACTTAACTACTGGAAAAACAATATTAAAAAAAATTGTTGACGTGATTACGTATGTAAGTGTTTTATTATATTTTTAGTAGGAAATTGAAATTCGTGTTCCATGTTTTCTAATATCACCATTACAAAATACAACGAATCCCAATGCCACGTTAAAACTATAATACCGTCTACCATGCACTGGATCTTCAAGCCATTTATAAAGGTCGATAATTTTAATCTGATGGTCCTTCCGAAACGGTTTCCATCTTAGTAATAAGAACAATTGATCTGTACTTAATCCATTTACGAATCCAAACGTTGTTACTTGTGGGACTTATTTCGTTTATGAAAGTGGGACTTAATTCATTTAAGAAATATATTATTCAAGGGGGAGTTATTTCATTTTACGTGGGAGTTATTTCATTTCAAGTAAATTTTTAAATCATTTCATTTTGGTGGGACTTATTTCGTTTTCAAAAGTGGGACTTATTTCGTGGGAGTTATTTCATAGACCCAAATTTTTACAATTTACTCTGGCGTTCAAAGATTCATGATTCAATTAGAAAATCAAATACAGTAATCATGAAATATTCATTTCGAATAAAAACAAAATTAAAAAAAAAAACTATAATTGTAGTACTAATGAATTTTGAAAGTTTGTCAAAGTTTCCCTAAAAGAGAAATCAAATTTGTACACTTTTCAGAAAAGTCCAAAATACATGGTTTAAGCACAAACTTGTTCCTGTATCCATCGAAAATCGTTGGAGCGGTTTTTGTTTTTAATTAATTTTGTATATATAAAACTTTTTAATTTTAAATTAATCTTTGTAGTATGCAGTTTTTTAGAACTTATTAATACAAGTATCACATTAAATTTTCGTTATGTAGACATGTTTGAGATATCGAATTTAGAAAAAAAAACAATATATTTTGAAAAATCAAAAAAGTAAAATTTTTAATTTTTGATCATTACATATTACTTTAAAGTATAGAAGCTTGATCAGAAAAATAATTATTGAAATCGGATCATTAGATCTTGAGAAAGCTTAAAAACAAAGTATCGCTTCTATTTGAGGGGACCCTTTTGGAGCAATACAAAAATATTTTTTCTTATTGAAAGAAGCCAAGTTAAGAAACAAAATGTATAGAAAATTTAATAAAAATCCGTTGGATAGTTTTTGAGAAGATTCGATCGTTGAATCTGCTCAAAACCTTAACTTCCAAGCTTAAACTCAATCGACCCAATGGTATGGGATCGGGGACGGAATCGGGGAAACCATTTCTTCGACTTTTCAACCACTAGACTTTGAACAATCTAATAAAAATTTAAAGTTATTTAAGTTATTCATAAGCTAAAATCTCGAATTGGATGCTTAAACTTTTAATAATTCGCCAAATTCATTCAGTTCACGTTTTATGACATTTAAAATCATAATATCTGTTCGTTTATTCGTTATGTTATTCTTTCAGTTACTGTTACTTTTCAGACGTGTTCAGATGCTGCATTTTCAATAAAAACAAATTGTTATTTCATGTTTGTGTACAAAAAATATAGTTTTGTTTTAATCAAATTAAAAAAAAAAAATTGCACATGGAGTAGGTAGCATATTCTTATATGGTGCTGAACTAACACGAATCAAACTATCTCACTTGCACTTCATAAGAAACATCGAAACACTATTTGCATTTTAGAAAGTGCTGTCAAACTTAATCATTTTTAAATCTTCTTGTGCGGTGGAAACACCAAAAGAAACTGAGATAAACCTTTGGTGGAAACATAGCAAAACATAAATATCTTTTCTATTGTTTTCTCTTGCAAAATAAGCCCAGTTAGTCCATTTTCACTAACAAAACTAAATAATATCAACAGTAATAGATTAGTTTTTTCCCCCAATGGAAAACACACATGATTCCAAATGCACAACTACTCAACGAACACAGCCATCGAGATACAAATGCAATATCAATCGTACCAACATTTGAGAAAAAAATCACATAAGATCCATTCGAGGCTCGTATAAATGTCAAAAACCTATCCATAGTTAGATTCTACTCTAACTTTTATCGGTGTTATTCATACTATGGATATTGTTTTTGTTATTCGTGTAAAATCCTTCTATACTACGGATAGATTTGCCAACAAAACACGGGTATTAATTTAAATGCTGTGCCAAGTAGGTAGACCTGAAATCTGTATTTTATTGACTACACACTTTAATTTTGAATAAACAAAAATTATTAAAAACATTAATTTTTCAACAATTATATGCAAAAGAAACCAACAATTATTTAAAAATACACTTCAATAAAATATATAAATAATATAATAAGATATTCAAAATGCATAGTTTTAGGAAAAATAAAATTATTCTTATGCTAAATATTACTTCTTTGAATTTCAACCCAAATATTTGTATCTGTGTATTTTGTTTTTATCAAAAATTAAACTTAAATTATTTCTTTTGAGTATTTATAAATAAGACTGAGTTTATTATAATAACTTAAGTAAACAAAACAAATTAATATTCAGAAAGAAGTTTTTGGGAGCAGCCACCTATTTTATTCCAAAATATACAAAACTTTTCCATCAGAATTCATCAAAGTCCAGTTTTTTTCGTATTTTCTTGAATGTTATGTATAAAATAAAATAAATAATTTAAAACCAATAAATTAATTCCATTAGTTCAAAGTACGTCTTTAGTTAAGGTTAAACATAGAACAATGTACAACTATGTACAATTTAATTTGTTTTGAAAACATTGACACCTTTTTTTCTTCCGGTAGTTTCTTTTTAAATAAATAATCATGAGTTGGTTAATATCAAATCGATTAATTAAAGTAAATTAATTTAATACATTTTGTTCTAATGGTAGTAAATCATTTCAAAATTTATAAATAAGCAAGAAAATAAAATACTGTTTTTGATTTCTTTAAGGATCAAAAGCTTGTTAATAAAGTTCAAAAAAATACTGTATGTTCTCTTAAAAATTGTCAAAGACCTTGAACATATATGTAATTCAAACATAGACATATTTTGTTATGCAACCAATAAACAATAACAACCATATTATAATTATTTATTGTTTCCGTTTATGGTATTTTTGCGCACAACTTACATATGTTATTGTTTATTTTTAATAATAATTATTTATTTTGGAATCAAAACAAATATGGATTAGATCATGATTTGTATGACAACAATTCCTTACATTTTTAAAACAACTTTTAATACTTCTGCTTATATTGATCTATGAAGCTGCCAAAAATATTAATCAAAATGTATGGTAAATAAACCGTATAGTGAAAAAGGGGAAAAACAGCAGTTTTAATATTTGCTTGTTCTTAAATGTTTTTTTACTAGGTAATCTAGGCGTTTTAACTTAATGGTTCTAAATTTGGTAGTTTTATGGATTCTAGAAGAAAAGTTCAAATTCTTTATTAAAATCATCTAGAATCAGTTTCTGCAACGATTTAACATGTCTTGTATCTCAAAAACTTCGATTTGATTTAACGAAGTAGGGATATTGGAATTAATTTATAGTTTCCCAACAGTAGTTTCTGTTGACCTGGTACAAATTTAAAACTACAATTTCTCACCCATAATTCCAATTTATCCCTACTTCCCTTATTAAAGACTTAAGACTTAACTTAAAAATAAGCATCATAGTTGTCACGCCAACGCTCTTCACTATTTGTTTAATTTATACCAAAATAAGGTGACAAAAAAATAAATTATTTTAACAGACCCTACCTCCAACGACGATGTGTTTAATTAAATTATTACCAGACAAATAAAATAAGCATTTTTTAACTTCCCATAGGAAGTTATTGTAATGGGTCCGATTTGTCAAATTGAAAATTTTGGCATTTCTCGACGTTTCAAGGTTACTAGAGTCGAAATAAAAGATTTTTAGAAAGATGTCTGTGCGTGCGTGTACGTTCGCGACGTTTTTTCCTCGTCCATAGCTCAAGAATCAAAAGAAATATCGACTTCAAATAAATTTTGTTATACAGATAATAAGGCAGAAAGATGCAGAAAGGGCTCTCAAGAAAATGGCGTGGGTGGTTTTTTTACCATAGCAGTTTAAAAAAAGGTTAACATTTTGGTTAACCCTAAATATCTCACGAACCAATTACGCTAGAGACTTGAATCAAATTTTATATTATATATTGTAACGTGATACCAAACAAATTGATTTATATAAATCAACAACACTGAAAAAAAAATATTTGTCAGCTCGAAAATTTTACGATTAAAAGATGATTTTATCTCTAAAACAATTTTGTGCAACGCAAAACAATGTTTTCAACATCTAGTAAAATTTTGAGAAAAATCGAATTGAAAGTTTTTTGTATAAAAAATACAAACCTAAAAAAACATAACTCAAAGTTGGTAAAAATTGAATTTCGACTCAAATATCTTTTCAAAAATTTGAGATTATGGTTTCCAACTAAATTTAGCTTATAAGAAATATTGTTTTTAATATTCGGCACAATTTTGAGAAAAATCGAATAGATAGTTTTTTTTACAAAAATTAAAAACCTACAAAAAAAATTAATACAAGTTAGTAAAAATTGATTTTCGACTCAAATAACTTTTTAAAGATTTGAGGCATTGGCTTCAAACCTAATTTTTTCTTTAAAAATATTGTTGTCAACATTCAGTAATATTTTGAGAAAAATCGAATTGACAGTTTTTTAAAAAAATTAAAAACCTAACAAAAAAATAACAAAAGTTGGTAAAAATTGATTTTCTACTAAAATATCTTTTCAAAACTTTGAGATATTGGCTTTAAAATAATTTTTTCTTATGATAAATATTGTTTTCAGCATTCAATCAAATTTTGAGAATAATCCAATCAACAGTTTTTTTACAAAAAAAAATAAAAACAAATTAATAAAAGTTGGTAAAAATATATTTTTGACGCAATTATCTTTTTAAAAATTAAAAACGTTAGCTTCAAACTAATTTTATCTTATAATAAATATTGTTTTAAAAATTTGGTGAAATTTTGAGAAAATCAAATTGACAGTTTTTTAACAAAAAATAAATACTTAAAAAATGCATTACTAAAAGTTCGTAAAAATTGATTTTCGACTCAAATATCTTTTGAATTCAATTCAAAACTTATTGTGAATTTAGTGTACATATTTACATGGTAAAGCTAAACACACCTTATATCGGGCGATTTTTTAAGAGCTTGAGAACTTTTTTAAAAAAAAAAACGCATAAAATTTGCAAAATCTCATCGATTCTTTATTTGAAACGTTAGATTGGTCCATGACATTTACTTTTTGAAGATAATTTCATTTAAATGTTGACCGCGGCTGCGTCTTAGGTGGTCCATTCGGAAAGTCCAATTTTGGGTAACTTTTTCGAGCATTTCGGCCGGAATAGCCCGAATTTCTTCGGAAATGTTGTCTTCCAAAGCTGGAATAGTTGCTGGCTTATTTGTGTAGACTTTAGACTTGACGTAGCCCCACAAAAAATAGTCTAAAGGCGTCAAATCGCATGATCTTGGTGGCCAACTTACCGGTCCATTCCTTGAGATGAATTGTTCTCCGAAGTTTTCCCTCAAAATGGCCATAGAATCGCGAGCTGTGTGGCATGTAGCGCCATCTTGTTGAAACCACATGTCAACCAAGTTCAGTTCTTCCATTTTTGGCAACAAAAAGTTTGTTAGCATTGAACGATAGCGATCGCCATTCACCGTAACGTTGCGTCCAACAGCATCTTTGAAAAAATACGGTCCAATGATTCCACCAGCGTACAAACCACACCAAACAGTGCATTTTTCGGGATGCATGGGCAGTTCTTGAACGGCTTCTGGTTGCTCTTCACTCCAAATGCGGCAATTTTGCCTATTTACGTAGCCATTCAACCAGAAATGAGCCTTTTCGCTGAACAAAATTTGTCGATAAAAAAGCGCGAAACACATTTCGAACCGAACACTGATTTTGGTAATAAAATTCAATGATTTGCAAGCGTTGCTCGTTAGTAAGTCTATTCATGATGAAATGTCAAAGCATACTGAGCATCTTTCTCTTTAACACCATGTCTGAAATCCCGCGTGATCTGTCAAATACTAATGCATGAAAATCCTAACCTCAAAAAAATCACCCATTAGATACTTAATGTATAGAGATGAGAATATTATATAAATTCTTAGCAACTATAAATTAACAGGAGAGATTTTTAGTAATTTTTTTTTTAAATTTGAGATATAGGCTTCAAATTGATTTTATTTTATAAAAAATATTGTTTTCAACATTCAGTAATTTTTTTATAAAAATCTAACAGTCAGTTTTTTCATAAAAAATGAAAATCTACAAAAAATGGTACGCAAAATTGGTAAAAATTGATGTTCGGCTCTCGATATCTCGTGAATAATAGAAAACATTGACTTCAAATTAAATTCATTTATCCAATTTGTATTTGTTTATATAAGAAATAAAAACTTTTAAGAAATGCTACTAAAATTGGTAAAAACCCGTTAACGACTAAAAATCACGTTAACAAAAATAGATTTTGAAATCAAACTATTTCATCATTTATGCAAAATATTATTGGTTATTTTTAAATTTTTTAGAATAATTTAACTGATAACTTTTTTAACAAAACACGAAAACTACAAACTTTTAAGCAAGACAAATCGACAGACGGGATGGGAAGTTATCAGTGTGGGCCATCCCAGTCTCTTTTTAAAAAAGTGAAATTATATTAAAATATTTTGAGTAAAATATCACTTTAAATGGAAAATTACGAGAACTATTTTTGTTTTGAATTAGATTTATTTTAAGTCAAAACGTATACTTTTTGATCTCTGGACATTTTAGAAGATTCTAGAAAATTGAGTAATAACAATTTGTTATGGTTTAAAAGTATGCATGACAAACTTTTGTTATTGTGGTAAATTATATAAGTCCATAATTTTATTTTTATTTTGCCGGTTCTTTTTTGTTGATGTTGACTATCAAAATAAGATTTGTATAATTTACTACCTATACAAAATAGTTTATCTTTGTATTGTATTATTAAGTAGGCGGACTTGATATAAAAGAGGTATAAAGTTAAGGTATTATTAAATTTTAAATTTAACTATAACTCATAGATTACATCAAAGAATGATATAAAACAAACTTGGGTATACTAGAATTGGTTTTCCAATAAAGCTATAATCCGGTTTTGGGATCATATTGGAAATCATTTTGGAGATTTAAAAAAAAAAGTAGATAGCTAGGTAGGTGTGCAACATAAATAGTCATGAAAGTTCACTAATTTCTTAGAATAATCAGTCATAAAAATGCTAAGCATTTAAACCATTTTAATTCTAACTAAAGTTTATCATTTTAAAAGATATGGTGAATTTTCAAGAAAAGTTTACGTAAATAATCTTAAATGGAATCAGACAGGTAGATTCATGATTGGACTTTCCCAATGTGATTCTATTTTAAAAATCGGAATAATTTAAAGTAAGACATTTTAGAAGAAGACCTGAAATGACGATGTTTTTAAGTTAATCTAACATAATTTGAAATCAAAGTTATATTGTTTTTACCAAATATTAATGATAATTTAATTTTAACAAACCTCCATTTTGAAAACTCAATTAGATCAATGTAATATTTTATAATGAAAAAAGTGTGTAATACGTTTCAATTTTGTATAAAGGTGTAAAAAAAAATCATTGAAAATTTTAATATATAATTTCAACGTGTTATTTGATTGATAATGCAATAAAGTGAATGGCAAACATTCAACTCATAATATCGTGAGACTTCGAATGACAAAGAGGTTCGACAGGTAACAAATGACAGTATTACCAACTTAAATCTAGAAATAAACTACCATATGTAGCTATATATACTTATAGGGTAAGGGCCTGTGGAAAACACATATCGTCCACATCCATATCGTCCAATTCGGGCCATAAAAAGTTCGTTTTTATCTCAAAACAATAGTGAACACCATTCACTGTAACTGCCTGACCGAACTTTGGGAAAAAATATGGTCATAAAAAGCACCAAACAATCCCTCTTTGTCTCTTTGCGTTGGGTTTTCAATCACTCCTGGGTTATCAACGGCCATTTTCATAATAAGCCTGAATAACTTCTACGCGTTGCTCGAAGTTGGTAAAAACAAATTTTCGATTTAGATATCTTGGCAAAAGTTAAAGATATTGCCTTAAAACTTATTTTATCTTATAAAAAATGTTGTTTTTAATAATTTCGGAAAATCAAATTGACAGATTTTTTTTAAATACGAATCTACACAAAATTGGTAAAAACTGATGTTCGATTCGAATATTTAGAGAATATATCCAGACATTGACTTCAAAACTATTTTATTTTATTCAAAATTTTTGTTTTTTACGTAAGAAAATGTTCATAGAAAAATTCAAACGGTATAAATAAGAATTCAAAATTTCAAAAACTGCTGATAAAATGGAAACAAATTGTTTTACGGCTAAGAATGTTAGAAACAAAAACAGATTTTAAAATAGAACTTACTTTTTTAGTTAAAGTTTTATAAAACATGAAAACCTTAAAAGACAACAAAAAACTAATAAGAAATAGATTTCGAAACAAAGGAATTGACTTCAGATTTCTTATCTCACACAAAATATTTTTAAAAACATTTTGGTAGAGTTTTAGTAAAATTAAAGGACGGGCACGGATGAAAAGTTATCAGTGTGGGTTGCATCACAGCCTGTTTTTTTTTATATTGCTCCAGAAGGGTACAAAACTTTTTTTTATTTTTAAACTTTTTCAGGAACGCTTATATTGTTTAAATAATATTTAATGATAAAAAATTTCTTGTTTCTTTTTTTTGGGTTTTAAGAACATGTCTTCCTTCAAAATTCGATATCTCAAAAACGGGCCAACATTTTTAAACAAAATTCAACTTTAGAAAGTAAATTATTATAAGCACTAAATAACTGCATGCCAAAACCATTCATGGACAAATTTGTCGTAATATAATAAATTCATTTAAAAAAAGCTCTTACGATTCACAAACACAAATTAGTAAATAAAGGTTGTTTTTATAAATTAAATTACATTTAAATTTTTAAAAATCAACTTATTTTTAAGTCTTAAAATGTTGGTACTATTTTTAAAAAGATTTTTTTGTTCTTGTGAGCCATTCGTGAGAGATATTTGGGACCTTTAACCTATTTAGAGTCGCATTTTTATAGGATTTTGTTTTTTTTTTTTCATTTAACTAATCGCTCCATTTATTTCGATAGCGAGTCGACAACGCCATCCATCGAGTTGCGAACCACAAGGCTTCTGGCGTCTTTGTCTACGCCATCTCTCCAGCTTAAGCAAGCAGTCACTTACCATAAAATTTCCTACATAAGATTTTCCGGGCTGGTTCCTCTTCGCCCATGCCAGCCCACCGGAGTCTACAGAGCTTAATTTTTATTTGAATCAATAACCATATTTGTTTGTGATATGTCTGGTGTCAAGCAAGTTTTTACGTTTATTGTTTTAAATATGTAGTTAGATATATTAAAAAATACCTCCTGTATTCAAATTTAAGCGCTTTTTGGATATGCTGCTTATGTTATCATATATAAAACAAAATTTATTTGGAGTTGATATCTCTGTCCGTTTTTGAGATAAGATTAGCGAAAAAAAAGGGTCCCGAACGAATTAAAAGGAGAGTTATTAATTCTAATTTTGCTATAATTTCAAATGTATAAAAATAACACTTGATCTGATCTTTCCTCGTTTTTTTTTCTATCTTAAAACATTTCCTTTTTAATAAAAAATAAAAATTATAATTATGTTATCTATATATTTTAATAGGCAATTAATTTACTGAAAAAAACTGACTTTAATTACTTCCTCTTCACTTATTAAACAAAAATTTTCCCTTAGTAAAAAATCGAAAGTAATTTAAATAAAGAATAAATAGTAATTATTATACCTACTTTTATTTATTTTTATCTATAATATTAATTTATAAATTTTACTGATGATAAGGACTTATTATAATTATTAACTTCCCATAGGAAGTTATTGTAATGAGTGCGATTTGTCAAATTGAAAATTTTGACATTTCTTTACGTTTCAAGGTCACTAGAGTCGAAATAAAAGATTTTTAGAAAGATGTCTGTGCGTGCGTGTGTACGTACGTTCCGTTCGTAGGTCCGTACGTCCGTACGTTCGCGACGTCTTTTTCGTCGTCCATAGCTCAAGAACCAGAAGAGATATCGACTTCGAATAAATTTTGTTATACAGATAATAAGGCAGAAAGATGCAGAAAGGGCTCTCAAAAAAATTGCGTAGCATTTTAAAAAAAAGGTGAACATTTTGGTTAACCCTAAATATCTCATGAACCAATGACACCAGAGACTTGAATTAAATTTTATATTATATATTGTAACGTGATACAAAACAAGTACATTTTTGAAAAAAAAATCCAATTACCGGGTTTTTTTATAAAACAAAAAAACTGAAAAAAAATTTGTCACCTCGAAAGTTTTACGACTAAAATATGATTTCATCTCCAAAACAATTTTGTTCAACGAAGAATGATTTTTTTTGTCATCTGATAAAATTTTGAGAAAAATCTAATTGAAAGTTTTTTTTTTATAAAAAATAAAACCTAAAAAAAATACATTACTCAAAGTTGGTAAAATTTGAATTTCGACTCAAATATCTTTTCAAAAACTTGATATTATGGCTTCAAACTTATTTTATCTTATAAGAAATATTGTTTTCAACATTAGGGCAAATTTTGATAAAAATAAAATTGACAGTTTTTTTACAAAAAATAAAAACCTAAAACAAAAATGTATAAAAGTTGGTAACAATTGCTTTTCGACTCAAATATCTTTTCAAAACATTGAGATATTGGCTTTAAACTACTTTTATCTTTCAAAATATATTGTTTTCAACATTCAGTAAAATTTTGAAAAAAAATCGAATTGACAGTTTTTTTTACAAAATACAAAAATTTAAAAACCTAAAAAAAAAACAACAATACTAAAACTTGGTAAACATTTACTTTCGACTCAAATAGCTTTTAAAAAATTAAAAATATTGGCTTCAAACTTATTTTATTTCACAGAAAATATTATTTTCGATATTCAATAAAATAAAATCTACAAAAAATAGTACGCAAAATTTGTCAAAATTGATACATATACACAAATTTTTAAGCAAGACAAATCGACGGATTGGATGGGAAGTTATCAGTGTGGGTCGCATCCCAGCCTCTTTTCTTTAATATTTAATCACTTTATAGTGTCCAGACATTCAAAATTTAATGGAAGGACCCATTTACAAATAGAAATCCATATATGCAACCTTGCTTAAGAATTATTCTGACTAGCAGCTCAAGTAGCTAAAGTGTCGTCGATTAATATTTATGTAGATCAATCATGCTACATATTTAATTGAGGTTGTTACTTCGTAATTAATTCACGTTTTACTCTTATCACGTTTTAATTATAAACAAAAGCAGTAGTAGCAGACAACAAATGAATAAAACAATCAGACTGGAGCTAATTGTTATAAAATGTAAAATGTATGTTTTTAATTAAAATTGATAAAATAAAAAAGTAAAAAATTTAAAAATCAATTATAATAATTTAATAGCGATTGCACAAGAATAAATATATCATTATGCGAATATACATAAGTGTACACATCTAATCAGAATCACAAAGGTGAGAGTTCGCAAATTAGTTTGATTAGATTTTTATATGAATCTGATCAATTTGAACTTGATCACTTTTAATTTCGTTGTACCTAAACTATACAGTTGCGCGTGGCAAATATAAAATATTAATTTCTCATATCACGCCTTGCAGCACGAGCCAATTTATTATTATTAAAACAGGGTTTCCGCCTGGTATCATATACTACATATGTACAGTACAATACAAACTGTCAATACATTCGGCCGTACTATGTATGGTTGATAGACATATTGGCGACAAAATTCAATCCTATGGATGTACATCTAATTTCCTGCTTCTCAAAAGTCAACCAGTATACATAAATCTTTTAGGAAGTCAATTAGGCACGATGCAAATGAAATTGACGTGACTGATTTAAAAAAAAAAAATGGAAAAGCAAACAAAACGATCCACATTTTATGGAGCTTCGAGAAAACAATATTCGCATCAGACATTATCACACATCGCAGTCAAGTCAAGTGCATTACAAATACAAAATGGTACTTTATAGGTAGTTAGTCTGATGTTTTATTTGCATAATCACCGCCCCGTCCCGTATGTAAACGAACTTTATTTTGGTCTTAATTTATAATTCTTCTGGCTAAATTCGGTCTGGAAGAGGTCCGAGGAAACGAGAACAAATCAAAACTGCATATAAATTGAATTATGAATATGGAACGTTATGTGATGTTTATTTATACAACTGGTTATCTCATTTCATTAAGGCAAATTTAATTAAAATAAAACCGGACACTATGGGGTTGGACAAACTTGCTCTTTAGGGTTGAAAACTGAAACGTTTTAGTAACTCGTTTATAGTAGATGTTTGTCGGAAAATCAGTGTTGAAATGAAAGTAAAGACAATAATTGAATTTTGAAATTTTAAAATATATTTGTTTGATCCACGCCTCCCCTTACCCCTCCAGAATATTTAATTGATTTCTTTAAACGACGCACGCTTACATTGGACTCTTTTGAGGCGAATATATTTTAACTTTATCTCACAATTTGAAGTCTGTCTAAATTGAGTATCATTTTTTAATTTTATTTACGATCAAATGAGAAAACAATGAAACTTCTAAATGATTCGCCTAAAAAATATTCAATGTGGACACTGTCGAATACAACCATGGAAAAATTTATTTGACAGAGCAGAAAACCTTGGTCTTGTTTTTTTTTTTAAATTATTAACACCCTTCAGTAATTTAATACTGCTTACAAAGAGTGCTTGAAAAGAATTCACATTTAATTCTCTAAAAAAATAATTAACATACGTGTCGAATTAGGATCTTTTTCTTATTTTCCTCATCCTGGAAAAACTTTGATTCTGTAACCCACAAAAAATTTACATTTTTCAAACTTAATAAACTAAAAATTGAAGTTTTCTTCGTCCAGTAAATGATGCAAAAACCGGGCTACTAAATATTATGTTTCATAATTGTATTTCCATCCCATTAAATATTTAAAAGGAGACGGAAAAGTTGCACAAAAGTTGCACTGAATTTGTTTCAAAAACCGTGGTAGTGAGATAAAATGATAAAATGTCAAAATGAGTCTTCTTAAATGACTATAATTTTAACACTGTCCAAAATAGGAAAGTTCAAACTGACAGAAATGGTGAAAATAAATATCTATTCTAGCTTGTTGACAGCGCTCTGAACACTGCGAAACCTGAACGAAAAAAGGTAAAACAGCTTTTGAAGCTTTGAACACACTGCACATATGTACATAAAAGCATAATTTTCAGTTTGACAGTTCAGGCTCGGCTCAGATACGAAAATTAAAAACGTCTAATAAGAAGAAAAGACATGAATATCTGAGTTGGGTTGAAATGAGGTTCAAATTTGACATTTGCATCTGACCTAATTTATTAACAATTTTGAAACTGATTAGAAAGTCTACTATAATTGTAATTGGTTAATCATTCAAGCTGTTAAAAAGCTCGTTAGAGACCCTTCCTTCCACATGAAATTCAATTTCGATATGTTTTAGGTTTTTATAAAATTTTTTTCTTGAACTCGAAGCTTACCCTAATACCAACCAATACCAATATGTACCAATATGTACCTAGTATCTACGTAGATATTATGGACATTGTACTGTATTTACCATATTACAAAAAAAAATTATAATCGGACAACAATGTGCGAATAAAACGACTTTTTTTTTTTTTGACAAAACAGAAAGACAGACGAGTAAAAAAAATGTGTAGTTCATCACCATACTTGATTCTGATTCATGGTTACAACAAAAGGATGTTATGTTAGGGTTGCCAAATATAAATAATAATATCTGTTTGACAGTTGTACAGTTGATAAAAATGCCATTAAAAACCAATCGTGCTTTAATTGTACTCATCAATAGTTAAATTTATGATACAAATTTTGTCTTTTCTTTTGCTCAATTTAAAAGAAATAGTAAGGTTCTCCCAAGAAAGTCAAAGATTTCTGTCACTCAAAACGTCAAGAGGTTGCGACACAAATCTTCTAGTATGTCAAACTGCTAAACGCTATTTATAAAGATCATTACGGACAATTGACAGGTTTGACAATATTGTCATATAAGTTAGCTACTACAAAATCTGTCAATAAACTGGCAGTAGACAAATACCTTTTTATAAAAAATTGCCTGTTGTCAAGGTTGGTAGATTGTTTTAACTAAGTATTAGAGGAGGCCCAGACGGTTGCCAACAATTTCGGCATGATAAACGAACCGAAAAGCAGCATAGAAATGCTCGCAATTTTGAAGGTGGTACGTCGAGGTTTGGGGTGCCATAACCTACTGTTTCTACCAAAATAAATTCCCAAAAATATACGGATGAAATATTTGCTGCGGAATGTATCTTTCACAAGGATAACGCTGCTATTTATGTTTCAAAACCCGAATCCGATTCAAATTGTATATGGGCAATTTTAATACAAAACGTTTTTAAAAATAGATGTGCATTTTACACTATAAATTATTTGACAAGAGTTGTTCAAGAAGAGTGAGCCAAAATTAATATATGTCAAATAAAATCATTAATAATTTCAATCATTTAAAGCACCAAATATTGCACCCCTTTTTAAAAACTTTAAGTTTTACTAACAATTGGTTTTAAAAATTGGCCTTAACATTATTTCTTTCTGAAAAAAAATAACCCATATCAAAATTATAAAGTAAAGTCTAATTTTTCATATTTTTGTTTTTCCTCATAGGTTTAGTTGTTAAGGTACTAAAATCCAATAATAAATGAAAAAAGTCGTATTTTGTGTTTGTCATAATAATCATTATTTCGTAGAGTGTAGTTGATTTGATTTTTTTAAAATAGTCAAAGAAATCATCAGCGTTTTTTAGAAGTCCTAATCGACGATCTCAGACAATTTCAAAATTCATTTGATAATGACGTTTCTTGCAATATTCGCCCCAATTGTGAACATCAACTATCAACCCATTGACAGTTGATAGAATTTATCATTTCCATTGTGAATACAAAAAAAATTAATATTTTGAATGTGCATTTAATGGTTGTTTGTTTTATTTTCCTTCAGGAAGCGGAAAGTGTAAAAAATATTATTTAGAAAATCAATAAAATCAAAAACAAAATTGACGAATATAAGTACTTAAATGATCTTCTTTTTGTGGAAATGGTTAGAATGGAATGGAAATTTCGAAATAATAAAGCCTGTTCGGATCGCCACAAGAGGGCGTTAATTCAATTTTGTGTTATGGAACTGCTCTGAAGTTTATTCTGAAAGACCTAAGCTTTTAAGCTCTACATCAACGTTCCATTCCATTAACTGGACCAGCTGCAATTGCCAATCCATGAACTGCAAATTTACAATTGAAAGAAAAAAACGTTATTTTCATTCAAAATAGGTTATTTAAAAGAATATTCAGAATGATGAAACAATGTTGGTTATTGATAGTCACAATGCCATTCAATTAAATTCATTAAACAATATAATTGATAGTTGATCATTCAAATAAGGGTGATTATTTATCAAAATGGCAAGATATTTGGAAACATTTTTACTACTGACCGATCTGAGAATATTCTGTACCTATTCATTGAAAAAACATTCGGTTTCTGACAGTTATTCATGCCTATATTAAAACTTATTATAACTGAACAACATTTTGAAACAAGCTTTAATTGCACTGAAATTCATGTATACCGGTAACCCTAAACTTTCGATCTTTCGATTTTATCGCCTGACTTTTATTTTAATGCCTTATACACTTCTCAGATGCTCATGGGATTAGACTGAATGAAGTAATTTATTTAAAAAAAAAAAATCTTAAACATACTTATTCATTCTCTGAAAATACTCGGACCATTTTAAAATACCGCGCCATCCGCGGTGGTAGCGGGTCGTGCGTCGTTCCGTAGCCGTTGTATACGCCTCTAAACGATAAGACCTTTCGTTCAGTTCTACATATGTACAATTCATCACATCTCAAAAGAAAACTGGCAGTAACTGGCATTCCATAGAAATCACGCCATTTCTCTTTCAAGTACAAATAATTGAAGCACTGAATTTTAATGGTTCGTTCATTAAGACTAATTCGGATATACTTGCGCTGCTAACTGATCTGAATGATGAGGGCTGGAGTGCTGACAGACGCGACGCACGAAGGGAACTCAAAACGCTGCGCTGCTAAATGAGATTAAAAATATAGTATATATCTGCCAGTTTAAGTTTATCATCAGGTTCAATTGGGAGCATACAATAAAAATGTACATCATGCAAAAAAGTGTGCATTGTAAATTCTAAGGGGGATGATCGCATGCGATCAAGTTGCAAATTGAATAAATTATTTTGATGTAGAGGTTTTCGTAGTGATGGCTTAGGCTTATTTTTATAAGCGAGTATAGATTAATGGAAGGAGGCCTGACCGACATGCGGATTAAGTGACAGACTTAGCTTTAGCAAATTATTTATTTCCATCGAAGTTTCTAGAGAGTCACGTTTTTTCAGAGTTGATGATGATGGTGCTGACGAAAGATGCCTGGGAATATAATTTAACATTTTATTAATAGAAGTTGACGAACCTAGGTACCCATGTACATACATGTGGGACGTGATGAGTAAAAATGTAACATGCAGCAAGTAATTGTTTGTTTTTATAATTAGCAAATAACTATGGCAAATTAGCGGTGAATTACAAGTTTTGAGAAGAAATTGAATAAGTCGGCAGTTATATAGAGGTGGCAGAGTTATGTAACTTTTTATAGAATGTGATAATAATTTTTTGACTCACGTCATGAATTATTACTTGTTCATTGATTAGAACGGTACAATTTTGTATTGTTTCTATCCCACAAACAAAAGGCATTAAGTTGTGCTGAATTAAAATATCACCCCATTTTTTTTTTATTACCTCAGGATCAGGAGCCTATTTCACCAATCACTTTTCACTTTGCAATAAAATAATATCCTATAAAGCAAAGTGCAAAGTGTTTCACAAAATTTGCAAGTTAATTTTCAATTTTGTACACTTTGTTTGAAAAGTGAAAAGTAAAAGTGTTTCACCAATTTAAAGTACAACTTTGCAAATGATGAAATTTAGTGAAGAAATATCTATCATAGCACCGTTAGTACAACCAGCTACATAATTAAATCCTCCTTGAGGCTATGCTTGAAAGGAATTCATAAATGATAATATTCGACAATCGATGAATTACTTTGTAGACTGCGGCTTTGCTTGTTCCGTGCATAGATGCAAAACCGTGATACTGGGCTCCATTCCGAGCCCAATGTAGTCTTCACAAAAGTTGTTGCAAGAGACTTAAACACATATTCCTTTGGGTATTAAATTGTAGCCTATTTTGATTTTGCGCAACACAATAATTCGTTGGTATTTTAAGTTAATCGAAAACTTTGTTTTCTCGAAAAATCATTCTCGATATCGAAGTTAATTCTCAGTTTCATTACTTTTTAGTCACTATTATTAACTTCTTCCTTTTTAAAATTATTTTACAACACCTTTTCAGAAAAAATGTTTTTTTTTTTTTTGCTATAAACTGTCAAATTCTATTGAAAGATGACTCCGATGTAGATGGATTAGAAAAAGTTCTACGAAATCAGACATTTTTGAAATTGTAATGAATCAAAGCGTTAACCCTAAAATTCAAAACTCATGATCTTTGGTAAATTCGTCAAAATTAAAGAAGAAAATAGTCAACTGTCTTGTTAACTATTATTTACTGCGTCATTTTCAAAACGGTTTGACAACTTTTCAAAACAAACTCGTATTTGCAAATACGAATTCCTCTTCTTTGCATATTACCGTAAAGCTTTTCAAATTTTTAAATAAAAGCTGCAAAGTTTATTGTTTGGTAAAACAAAAAGAAAAATATTTTTCACGTTTCAGAAAAGAATTTGCAATTTTCAAATTTGAGTTTTGTAAAACGTATTTTGCAAAAAGGTAAATTTTTCAATTTAATAATTTCGTCTTCGCAAATTTGAGTTTGGTGAAAAGTAATTTACAGAGCAAAAGCTCAAAGTTGCAAAGTGAAAAGTGTTTGATGAAAAAGGGCTCAGGTTTTTAAAATATTTCTCTTTCAAGCAAAATATTATAATAACCAAAAACTGTGTAAAACGAAACATGTTACTATGGTACAAGTCTTTGTTTTCTAGACACAGTTTAAAATTTGTTTGCATCTTGCATAGTTCCTGAAAATTCAAATTAGTTGAAAATTGTACTTTGAAGTTATTTGATAAAATGTTATAACTATTTTTATTGGAATTTCAAAAATAACCGTTTTCAAAATTATTTTTACATATTTCAAAAACTTTTTTGGACTACGAATTTGTTACATATATAAACATTACTTTCAAACCGTTTCGTTGTGACTTTTTGTGATAAAAACCGTTTAAGTTTAATTGCTTAAAAACTTGAAGTAATAGAGTGATTCTGAAGTGGGATTCGAATTAATACAGTCAAAACCTATCGGAAAAGTGAAATTTTACCACCAGCAACAAAACCATATAAACCAGGGTTATTTAACCGTACCTAATAAATCATTGTTGGATCCTGTTTTATTAAATTAAATATTATACGTTGCTCTATTTGGATGTATCTTATTTCAACATTGAATAATTGCACCATTTTTCATCTGATTTCCACAAACAAACAAGTTTTTTTTATGATGAAACAGAAACTTTACTTTTTAAATAGCCCACAATTTGGCCGCTTCAAATCACCATTTTTCGAGACAACATGCATCCTGGGAACTTACAAAAACTTAGTCGTAGGGACTGTGATGTGGTAAAGTCCACCGTCTTGTTAAAAATACAAGTTTATAGTGCCAAAAATAGCTATCATTGATTTTCATTATTGAAACCAATCATTGGAATTTCTTGTCAGTTCATTAAAAACAATCAATCAAAATTTCTGTAATTGTAAGAAAAATCCACGAAAAATATTTATTGATAGAAATCTGTCATTGAAATTGTGTAAAATTGGAACACAAATCAGTTGAATGATTCGTTTCAGTTTTGAACATAAAATTATCAGCTGTTCAGGAAAATGAATTTTCATCTCGAAAATAGTAAATACATTTTTAGCGAAAAGTAACTGCGCAATTATATCAGTATATAAAATAAGAAAACGCAGTCAAATATAAATTAAAACAATTTTTCGGATTGATTCCAATAATAGCTATAACTTGCCCTAAATAATGTTTCAGAATAACCTATGTATCTGTCACGATCAACTGAAAGTGAAAAATTAATTAAGTTTAGAAATGGAAATTTAGAGGATGCATTTAGATGGCGCACCTTAAGTTTCTTTAAATAATGCCAAATATTTTTTAAGGATATAAACGATTTATCAGAGGGATGTTTTCAATTATTACCAATCATAACTTACATAACCATCTAAAAGCTCTTTAAAAGGCATATACTTATGACTTATGATTTTTGCTAAGAATTAAAAAATCTTTAAACAATTAATTCTCATCATGAAATATTAAGAATATGAAAATAATGTTCAATTTGTAAATCCGATTTGTCATTAACTTGTAAATCTCTATTGCTTCCATTTTATTTAATAGTGACTTATAATAAATGGCCTCAACAATTTCTAATATTTGGAAGTAAATTAAAAAATGTTTAGGATTGTAAGTGCCAACATAAATTTATTTTGTTATCATTAATTATTTTAGAAGAGACTTCCAAATGGGACTTTTAAAATTTGACATTTGATAGCGGCCATATTGTTGAAACTACATCTGTCAAATTGGCTGTCGGTTATTCAGTCTGTTTGTGTTCCATATACATACTGGTCCTTCATACTGATATAAAATCACTCAGTTTGTTCAATTTAAATTCAAAAATAGACCTCGCTTACTAAAAACTCCTTTCAATTTTATGTTCCTTGATATCACACACTTATCTTATATAACACGTGCTTCAATAATAGATATTATTTTCTCATCACGTTATAAAACAGGTTAAATAAAAATAAAATAATGATGAACTTGATGAACTTAATTGATAAAATATGTTAATTCAATATTTTTAATTTAGACAAATTCTAAAGTAGGTATATGAACTTTGAAATTTAAAAATAAAAAAAATTACCATCACACCATCCAATAATAATAACCCTGCCAATCTCATCATCAGCTGATGCATTATTAAAATAAAAGAACTTGCAATATTCAATGTCATTTGGTCTCAATCTCAATAGAATAAAAAGAAGAAATAAAAATACACACTTCACAGACTTCATTAATTAAATAAATTATATTTTATTTCCTCAATCGCTAAAATATCTCCATCTACATATCTACTTAGGGATCAAGCTATTTTCGATACTGGCTAATTTAACCGCAAATTCTACATAATTAATTTAAAACTATAAAATAAGACTAAACCTGATATTGAAACATGCTCTTAATGATGTTCCAATATTAAGCCGATTATTGTCGAAATTAAAATGCATTTAAGAATACATTCTTTTCATTTTTTTTTATTTTAAGACTTCAATGGTGTCTGGTTGGTTAGAATTTAAAAAGATCGGCTTTTCAAAAAAAAAAAAACACCAGTTATTCTCATCAAGAATGTATAACAAAAAGAAATCTTTAATAAACTATTAAGAAATTAAATACAAAAATAAAAAAAACCATCAAACATATTGCCAAACCATTTCATTAATTTTAAATTCAAGGTTGACATTTGAATACATTTGCTATAATTTTGCTTCAAGCTCATATAATCGTGCATTGAATATCACAAAGTTATAATCAGGAACACGAGATGGCCATAAGAAATTATTGAAAGCCAACAACAACAAAAAAAACTGTAGAAGAAGAATTTGAAGAAACAGAGTCAATGTGAATCTAAGAAACCACAAATAGTGGTTTTTATTAAGCTTAAAATGTCAAAAACATAAAATACTTCGCTATTCTTCTGCTTCAAGAAACCAGCCTAATTTTAACGTACCTAAGTTTCTCTAGGTGTATTTTACCTCCTATTCTAATTTATCAGTCACTTACATATGTATGTATAAACGATCTAACCGAAAAAGTTTCCAAAAAAGTATTTCCCCCTCCCATTTTGAATTAAGTTTGGAAAGTTATGCCTAGGTTTGATTATTAGAATAATAAATAGAAGAAGCACGACACGCAATTGGTTTTGAAGAATGAAATGAAAAAGACTCTAATAAGTTTTAATGTGACAGCTAGATACAAAGTACTCGTAGATATTTTTGGCTGCAGGTTTTTTTTTTGTGTACGTTTTAATTGGATTCAACGTGATTGGGATTTCCCATGAATGTTATGACGCAAATAGATTTTAGGTACTCGAAGCTTTCATACAAAATAGTATTCCAATTGTACCTAATATACGAACATCAGACTCTCCATTTGAAGATTTTACTTTTGTGAAAAAAAACAGTACTTAATCCTGAATTTAATTTTAATTGACTTAGATTACCGTGACATGAATGAAAAAGTAATCAAGGTAACACAAAAGTCATTCACCATCCAATAGAAATTTAATATAATTTTTGTAAATGGAAGTAAATTTTAACGGGTTTGGCCACTCTAAAAAATTTAAAATCCTTTAAGTCGGGGATACCAAGCACTTTTGCTTGCGTCAGTAACCGCCGCGCCGCGCCGGTCGTTCTCGTCGTTTTGAACCGGGGTGCTATAATTCAAAGATTTTCTTTGCTAGATGCAAATGTCTGGAAAAGCCGGGATGAGTTGTTACCTATTTTTACGTTGCACAGCGTATTTTGTAACGTTATGCGAAATAGCTGGATAATTTTTTTCGGGATTCCGAGTTCAGTCATTGCCAATAGACTTGGAAAAATATTTAAGTACTCAATTTTCGAATATTAGCATTATAGGTATTGCAACTACTCATGATTTTCTAATACTCAAAACTTCAAATGCCTCCATGTTTCAAATTGGCCCAGACTCAAGAAATTTGTAACTGATTGGTTTGAAATTCTTCTTGTGTTCAAACATTGATATATTGCAAAAATTCTAACTACTTCTACAGGTTGGGGCGTGGTTACTTCCTTATCTGAAACTCTTGCAACTGAGCGGCTATTAATAGTAGAGCGTTGGTGTATGGCTTGTTCGAAAGCACGTTATCTAAGATTTTCGTTATGACTAGTTCAGTGTCAACAATGCAGTGGACAAAGCAAGAGCGCACGTTCGCCGTGGAGGCCTACTTTTCTTTCAGCCGTTCGATCATCGCAATTCAGCATGCTTTCAGAAACCATTTCAATATCGCACCTGCAGGTCGTGTGCCTGATCGGAAATCGATTTGTTTTTGGGTGGACACGTTCAGGGATACCGGTAGTGTGCAGAAGAAACATAATGGACGCCCAAACTTGAAGAAATGAATGTAGGGGAAGTATGGTTTTAACAGGATGGCGCCACAGCTCACAAGGCAAGAAGGCAATGAATATTTTGCGTGAACACTTCCCCGAACGGCTAATCTCTCTTAGAAGCGATCTTCAGTGGCCAGCACGATCGGCAGATTTAGCCCCATGTGATTTTTCCTGTGGGGCTACCTTAAATCGTTGGTATACACTGATCGTCCAAAGACCCTTCGTCATCTTAAAAATAATATTCCTGCTGCTATCGCCGACATAGACACAGGTATGCTGGGAAAAGTGGAAAACAATTTCAAATTCCGACTATCTCAGTGCATTTTGATAAGAACGGTGGCCACCTTCGAGATGTCGTTTTTAAAACCAAAACCATTTAAACACAAACAATAAAATAAAACTTTAAATTTACTTCTATACACAGAAAAATAATTAAATCAATATTGCCAATACTTTTTGTGTTATGATTTTTTAAAATAAGGAAGTAACCACGCCCCACCCTGTATAACAATAGTTTTATAGTATCAAAAAAAGACATTGTTTAAAAAATTACAGGAGCTGGGAGTCCGTTTGTACGTCCGTCAAAAGAGGAGACGTCATCTTAAAAACAGCCGCCATTTTGAACCAATTTTTAAACAATCAAAACAAATATTTTAAGCATTGATATTTATGATCATATTTTTAGTGTATCTCTGAAAAATAGATCAACAAGAAGTCACTTAATAATTCTACTTAGGCATTTTGTGAAATGAAAAATGACGCACTTCCGAAACCTCAATTTTTCTATATTTCGGATGTGAAATTTCGGTTTATTGACTAAATCCTGCAAAAAGGACACAAACAGTGTTAAACTGCAAATTCTGTTTGCTCAACTAAGCGATATTACTTTCAAATCACTGTCAAAGTTTAAAAACCTCTTTAGAAACATCTTTTATTATGGCTGCTTCGCAATTGAAGGATTGTAGCGAGGGTTGTTTGTAGTTTTCTGGTATTGTTGTTTTTAACTTTGTGATTTCTAGTTTTTCGGTAAGATGATTGTTTTTTGTTTATTTGTAGTTGTAGCTTTACTATTTTCTTAAATTTGGTAACTATGTATTTTTATAGGTGCCGTGACATAAGGGCAAGTGACATAAGACCAAATTTTAAAATTTGGCCCTATGACACTTTTCGAAAGCGTCATAAGACCAAATTTCAACGGTTGGCCTTATGTCGCTTTCCAAAGTGACAACCTTTATCTTCATCACCTGAGAAGATTGGAGAAGTACCTTAGAGTGCATGCATTATCGAATCGAAATATCTATCTTCATATCGACTATAATAAAAATATAAAAAATGAATGTTGTTTTTTTTAGGTAAACCTATTTAATTTCTATTGAGGTTAAGAAAAATACAAAGCAATCTAAAATATTAAATGTATATAATGTTCATATATAGTTTATTTTTTATGTCTTAAATTTTTATTTTTGTAATGAAAGAAAATAACGGCAACAAGTTTGTTTGTTAAAAATGGAATGTCGAGTTTATAATGGGAATTATGAGCTAAAGATTTTGAGTCCATTGGTATGCTCAGAAGAAATAGTAACATTACATTTAACTAACATTTTTGGGAATTTAATTATAAAAAAATATAAAAATCACAAATAGTAGTAGGTACATAAGCTTACATGGTTATCATGAGAGAAATGCACTATAAGGAGCTGCTTAAATCCACATGATGGCATAACACTAAAAGTGCCATCCAAAAGATAGTGTCTTGGGGAATCGTTTGGTAGTTTGAATTAGATTTGATATTGTTGGTGAGGTGACATAAATATTGAGTAGCTAAAGTTGTCTTCAATGGTTGTGGGCTCGGTAAAAGCGTTCATCTGCGTATCGAGACATGCCGACACTGTTCACTACGGTTTCTGTTTTGAACAAATCCAAAACATCCTTAGCAGTAGTGAGAGTTTTAGAGAACGACTTGTTTCGAATTCGCATGAGCTGCCGTCTTACTTTTCCAAATTGAACCTAATAATAAAAATGGCTACAATTTGTTGGAAACATTTGGCAAACAAATAAAAAACTCTTATGCTACTTGAACTAAAATAGAAGCTTACCTTTGAAGGGTTCTCACAATCCCTTGAACATACTTCAATGAAGACTTCACGTATGCCGCTTCTTTTTACTGAAACATTTCCACATTGTTTTTTTTATTTCATTTATAGTTTTCATTTTATTTTTTAAACTTTCATTTCTGTATGATTATGAGAGGCACTTGATTCGGGATCCGAACTAAGTTTTTATTGTGTAGGTCGATTACCGAACTTGCACTACACGCTTTATTATAGCACACATACGAGTATCTTTTGGATAGTTTAGAATTTCCTCTAAATTTATATAATTGGTATATATAACAGTTGGCTGCGTACTCTTAAGCCTTCACAAAACTCATAATTATAGATCAAATCACTTCGAACATCCATTTAACGACTTTTTCGTACTAGGCAAAGAACAGAAATGAGTAGCTTGGAACTTTCCTGATAACATTTAGTTACCATCTATTGTTATCATAATTCTAACGGTAAAGACCGGTTTTTGTTATTGAAAAAATATCAAAACAAATTTGGTCTTAAGTCGCAAAAAAAATGGACCTTATGACACTTTCTGATAGCGACATAAGGCCAAACGTTTAAATTTGTCCTTATGACGCTTTAGAAAATTGTCATAAGGCCATATTTCAAAATTTGGTCTTATGATACTTGCCCTTATGTCACGGCACCATTTTTATACATGAAATGTTGTGTATTGCATACAAGTCGTTTCCTCAGATCTTGTAATATAAAATTGTTTTTTTATATTATAAAATCATAATATGTTAAATTAAAGAAATCATTTACTAACTTTTTTTAAATATTGATGTTAATATTGATGACAATATCATTTTTGTTGGATAGAAATATATGCAACTTTTGTAGGATAAGTGTGAGTTTATATACTAAATAAATAATTAATTTTGAATAAGTGTGATTTTAAATTTCTAGGACATGTTTTTTAGAGTTACCGTTGTAGATTTGCAGTTGTAGCTTTGTTGTGTGAATTTTTGAGTTTTCTAGTTCTCTTATCAATCGTAGTAATTCTCATTTCTTTAAGTTTATATGACTTGACAATATTAAACAATATTTTGTTTCTGATTCTTGACATACATTTATAATATTTTCATATAGCTTATTGTATGTATAATGTATATGTTGTATAGGTTTAATTTAGTCAGTGGGACTTTTTTTATAATGTATTCTTTCAATTCATTTTATGGTGTGACTGATATCAGACACTCTCAAACGTCATTGGGACATGACTTGAATACAACATTTTCTTTATAAAGACAACAGTCCATACAAATCACTATTTGTCTTCATACATATTTTCCATTTTATGCCCTGAAAGCTTTAATCAACCAACAACAACAATGACAGCTCTACGTCATGCACTTTTTTTGTATGGAACAGGTACACCAAGGGAAAATGCAGTAAAGCCTCATCTATATGATATTAAACCATTCCGTCATAATGTTTCACTTTAAATCACGTTATTCACGTCTAACGAAATTAAAAGAAATTCACGAAGAAAACCTGATCAAAAAAATATACACTTGTCTCCTATGCTTATGATTTTAAGAGTCGTTTAAAAAATAACTAAGAGGTTTGTACCAAGCCCACAACATACAGTCTCGTTTGTGCGTCATTTTTTGTTGAAATTTCCATTGGTTTTTTAATCGTTGAAAAAAGCACAAAACACGCAAGAAGAATAAGCGGAGGGGCTTGAAGCCAATTCGTGCCATTCCGAGACAAGAAAACTGCTGACTACGACGACCAACAACGACGCAACCGACGTTTGTATTATTTTGTTTGTGGTGACCTACTTTTGGCGGCCCCACTGTACTTGGATTGTGCGATGATGTGAAGACAAAATCGCGCGCAGGGTGAGGTGCAGAAGGACGCATCAAAGCACCTGTGATCGCATTTTTCTTCATACTACAAAATCTTTACTTTTGTATATAATATTTGTGGCTTTGCGACTTTTGTTTAGTTATGAGTCCAAAGGTGATTTTCAATCCATATTTTGTTGTTGTTGTTGCTGTTTGGTACATTGAACAACACAAATTAGGTATAAGTTTTGTGATAAATGTTTCACTGTATATTGCACCTCAGACATCAAGATTAAAATTACCTCAATAGGTATTAAGTTAATAGTTATTGATACTCATATAGCAACTATTTGGTTAGCAATCAGCATGATTTTGTGGAACCAGGAAAAGCAAACAGTTCAAGAGTTTGGTTGTTTTTTTTTCTTCAAAGAGTTGGTTAAAATTAAGGTAGGTTATGTAGATTTTGTAAAAAAAATATATTAAAATTTAGATATCTGCAGTTAAAAAATCATTTGTGGCTGGTTGAGAGTAATAATGCATTTCAAGTTATGAAATAACTCACTGAAATAAAAACTTGGTAACACTAAAACGTTATTTTTTTTTTAAACTCATTCGGTGTTGAAATGTGTTGCAAAATCAGATTCAAATCTTTAAAAACTTTTTTTTTTTCAACTTTTATTGAGTTTTTGCAGAAGTTTTTATCATTTTGAAGAAAATTTAAACATTTGAAAAAAACTTCAAGTAAATTTAGATATTTATCAACTTCTTTCGAATTTTCAACTTCCATTAATTCCCCAGAGTCATACTTTAAAATGCACCTAAGAATCAATATTAGAATAGACAACTGAACTTACTCTTGAGATCTCAGTTCAAATTTTGAAGAAAGAGGTTGATTAATTAAGGCACTATTTCGTATGTTAAAATTTTTCCAAATATGGGAATACGGAATTCGTAATGTACTTCAGTAAAAACTTTGTTTGGACCTCTCATTTAGAAAACGCAATAAATCTTGCAGAAGTAGAAAATAGTGCACAATTTGTTTTTACACCAATCAAATATAAAAGTGTGTATGCGCCCTGCTGGACTAAGTAAATTTAATTTGTTGTTATTTTTACGCTGAATCAAATTAAGATATTTGTTATTTCGCATGATTTTATATAATGTTTTGAAATTAAGTAATTAAAGTGAATAGAATTTTCCAAAACATTGTGGTTTCAACTTCAAATATCAAATCCTATTCTGATGCAAAATAAAGCTGGAAATTCTATCAATATCGATTCTTAAAAACCCTTTTTACTTGCGTCATATAGGAACTTATGGCAAGTTTTGCATTCGTAAAAAAATTCCAACTCGAGATATTATTCAAAAAAGACATAACCATGGTAGAGAAGTTGAAAAAGTGGGTCCTTCGTTTCGGTACGTCTGTTTGTCTTGGACCCTACAGATCGAAGCATTGGGTTAATTATCTTCAAATTTGGAAATTAAGGTTTTGAGCCGATGCGCGTAAGATTTTTTTTATTTTTTTATTTTGTTCCCCAAAATCGAAAATTCTAATTTCTCAAAAACGAACCGAGACATTTTTTTTCTCTACAAGCTCTTATTCTGTCTCAATAATTTTAGATGACAAAAAAGTCATTGTTTTTATTTTTGATTTTTAAAAAAGTATTAAACATTTTTTTTTTCAAAATTCTGTACCTCAAAAATGGTTCTTCAATTTTTTACGAAATTATAATGCAAAACTTTTATAAATTAGCTCTAAATAACTGCATACTTAAAATATTTTTTAACTAAAATTGAAATTTTGTATTTACATAATATAAGAAATTAATTAAAAAAAAAAAAACTCTTTAACGATTTTCAAATACAAATTTTGAAAAACTAAGGTTTTTTGAGAAATCAAATGTATGAGGATACCTTTTTTTGTTGTACCAATCTGTTGCAGAGATATCAACTTCAAATAAATTTTGTTTTGTGATACCTACCTAATAACATAAAAGAAGACTTTCAAAAAATCTCTTTATTTATCGACATCAAACTTTTATCTTTGTTCAACTTAAGAAAAATCAACTGATTGTTCCTATTCTACAAAAATATCTCAACGAAAAAGATACAGCCTTAGCTTCAGTTTCTTTTCAAAATTCCTTGATTGCCAACTTGCCTATGTTTTTGGTATCTGAAAGTTGTTTTAAGAATTAAAACCGTTCAAAAAATACAAAACTAGCTATGCAGTAAAAATAATTTGCATTTACTTGGTTACCCTAGCAAAATAAAACTACCAAAAACATACTTTTATATATTTTTCTTTATTTTTTAAAGTTTAAAATTGGTTTTTAAGGACGAATTCTAATAAAAATATAATATAATATCAACAGCCTTCAAAGTTCTTCGCACCTTGTAAACCCGTTTATACATTTTAAAGTCAAGAAAGGCTACATTCAAGTTCTAAGATTGATAACATGGATTTTCATATAATCCGAGGTTTTTCAGGTTCGTTCCCATTAAGTTCATAAAAGCAATCTAACACGTCAATTAAAATTATTTCGTAGAAATGTTTTGTTTTTTAATTTTAATATAAGTACTTCAGCAAATGTTATGACCAGGCCCAGTCTAAAAATTTCAGTTTTTTTTTTTAAAAGAAATTTCAAAAAATCCAAAATTTCCACAAAAACATTAAAATAAAAAAACCGTTTTGTATTTTTAATTAATTTTCTTATTTATATTGTATCGTTTTTTGTTTTTCTATAACCTATTTTTATTTTTATTACAATTTTGATCTAACAATTTGTGTGTTCTAGTATTAATTTGTTTATTCTATAGAGTTTTTGTTTTGTTTATAATAATAATAATTATTATTATATTTTAACTGATTTGGTTGTTAAATTATGTAAGCTTTAAAAATTATATAGTTTACTGTTTTATTTTCTATACAAATTATTATGTTTGGTGTACAAAATATATATTTATATATATTCTCATATTTATTTGTTTTAACAATAAAAATATATATATGTATATATAAAATCAAATATACAGATTTATTTAATTTAAGATAGAGAGAAAAAGAACCATTTTATTTTTTTATTTTACAATTATTATATAAATTTGTCCTTCTCTCCAAAACCCGGCTTGTTCCCAAAACAAAATACATATAGGTACATTTTTGTTTTTAATTTTGTTTGTTTGTAGGTATATCAGCTTAAAAATGATGCAATATGAATTTATACAAAAATTTTGTGAATTTTAATTTTAACAATTTTTGTTTGCAATGTTAAAACAAATTTAAAATCAATAAATTAGAATTAGAAAACAGTTTTTTGTTTTTTATGGCTGCCATCAAAAAGTTTTTGGTAAAAAGAGAAAGAAATTTGATTTCAATCTCTCCGCAAGCTTCTACATAAATTTTTATACACAAAATTCTAAACCAAATAAACAGTTAAATTTTTATATTCGTACAAAATAAAAAATAAACCATCACACGCCTTTTCCAAGAAGATAATAATAATTAATAAATTTTTATTTTAACTAAATATAAAAACTAAAACTATTCATTAAACAAATTGTTAAAGTATGTGTGTAGTTTTTTTATTTTTATTTTAATTTTAATTTATATATTGTTTAAATTAACAGCAATCACAATATTTGTTTTTTGTTTATATTAATTTGTTGTTTTACTTCGCCATCCATACACCAGCTCTCTGTCAACTCTTTGAGGAATTTCTTTTCTTTTGTTTATGGTAAATGGTAAGAACCTTGCCGATTTTTGTGTTTTATTTAAAAAACAGGAATGCTAAGTTTAGTTCCCAGAGCCAACAAACCTTTTACCCACATAGAATTTAAATCAGTTAATTTATCAACAATGACAAAATACAACTGCTATTTTAGTAAAATTATATCCTAAGCATATTAAAATTAAAAACAAACGCATTCAGTCTTTTCTTCACTCACGATTGAAAGAGAAACTTCACCCTCCCCGAAAAAAAAAATTATTAGTATTTCACTTAAAAACATCCCCAACCATAAGTTTAATCTCTTTAATAAGATTGTTTTAAAAAATATTCTCTTAAGTTTTGTATTTAATTTGTTTAATTTTATGCATAGAATTTTTATCCATTTTCTCTGTCCTAAATTTTAGTATTATGTATATTTCCGTATTATGTGTTTGAGGTGTGTGATGGCTCTAGGGTGTTTTTTTTAAAATTAATTTTTAAAAAACCATTTGATCGACTTCTTAACACACTTAAATGAAAAAGAGAATTGAAAATCCCAAAAGAGCGAGAGAGGAGAGAGCGAATAAGAGAAATAGAAGAATAGTATTTGGCAGGAGCAAGAGAGTAGTGTTATTCCTCGCTCTCAGTTCGTACTACGTATTTTTGAAATATTTCAAAACACACCGTTTTTAACATGTGTTTCTGAATAATTCACAATTTTTGTTCTTAAATTTCTTTTGTTTTTTGTATTAATAATAAGACAGAAATATTTATGCTAGTTGACTCCATTTTGATTAGTTACTTCTTCTTCTTTTGTTTTTGGTTTTAAACGGGTCCAATATCATTTTGATATCTGGCCGTCAGGTAGTTTGAAGCTTCTGTCATCTGTTCTAGACAATGGTACAGACCAGCTAGATGCCGTCTGCATTGTCGTGCTAATTCTGTAGCCTTATCAGCACTGGCAGATTTCTTCTCGCCCTTCTGACTGTTTCCACAATTGCCTTCTGATTCAACACCTGAATCATTTTCATTCGAAATTTCACTTTCCGAATCACTCAAATTACTCACTGATGTCGTTGATGTGACTGAGGCAGTTGAAGGCCGACGTACGTGTCCCTTAACTGATGTGGTATTTCCTGTCGCTGAGGAAACTGAGGCCGACGAAGCTGGTGATGATAGTGAGTTGGTTGATCCAGAATTGGTGCTGCTAGTACTGCTTAAATCCGTTACATTGGGATTTTCATCAACCTGACTTGTTGATCGACTGATGCTCATACCTTCGTCTTGCTCTTGTTCTTCGGCATCATCGGAATTACTACGATTCCAGAGCAAATCGTTCTTGAGTGAATTCAAAGTGGTGTACAAATTGAAGAGTTCAGCTTGATTGAGGAATTCGTGAATGTTCTTGGAACGTTTCTTGTGCGCTTTGCCATGGCAATCGAATGATGTATTCAATGTGAGTTGATTTGAGGTGGAATTTTTAGTGGGGGCTTGGACAATATCTGTTGAGTCTCCGACCTGGAAGAAAAATCAAAAGAAAATCCAAAATTAAGTTAAAATAATTAAAATATACAAAATGAGTAATAAAATAAAATTAAAAACATTAAATATTATAGAATGGATATGGATTTGATAAAATGGAGCCTCTGAGAGTTCTAGAACTTTTCATTCTTAATTCAATAGCATTTACTAATTCAAATCGAGAATAATGACTAAGGCAAGTACATAAAAAATAAATTTTAATTTAAATGAATAAAGTTTATAACTTTGTTATTTTGTCAATAAAAATATCCTAAATTGATGACTGCGGTGTGCTAAAGTAATCACAAATAAGGCAATTTGGAGAAATAAGTACCCAAATGTCAGCAGAAACAGTAAAGTCTCTTCATAAATGGAGACTTTTAATGATCAAATAATAAAAATATCAGTTGCAATCTTAAATAAAATGCAGTGTCTAAAAAGTACTTGAGGCATTAAATCTTTTTAAAAGTTTAAATAAAATGTTTATTGTGTTTTTAGAAAAGTTTCTTGTTTGTGTTTTATTGACATTTAAGCAAATTTGTTATGGGTTTCTTTGTCCCACAAAAACGAAACAATACTTTTTTAAAGGATTTAAGTTGGTTTGTATTCAAACCTCGCGTTATAATTTTCAAATAACGTCTGGTTTTGTAAATTTGTCCCTTTAAAAATGGTAAGGACAACGAAAAACCGTGTTCTTTAGGCTAAGTACAAATATTTGTTTTCTAGACACATTTTAATTTTACCCAGCTTTTGAAAATTCTCATTAGTTTTCATATATGAAGTTTTAAGAAATCTTGAATTTAAAACTTTCATTAGTTTAAAAAAAAAGTTTTTATGTCGATTTCGAATCTCAAAATCGGTTTTAACTATCTGCTCAAATTTTAAAATCACGCGCTTTTAAAACGTTTTTTCATTTTTTCAATATCTTTGAAGGCTTGAAAACTACCCCGCATTGTCTTATACTGTAGAAAACCGTTTTTTTAGTGCAAATTGATAAGCGTTTCTTTCAGATTTTTATGAGACAGGTGAAATCTAACAACTTATGAAGATATTTCGAACATTTTATGGAATATCATAAATATTCGAACTGAATCCTAAAGAAAGGCGTTATAGATTTTGAAAACCTCCTTCATAAATGAAAATAGCCTCAAAAATACAGTCTTCTTTTGAAGTTTATAAAGCAATATCTCAAAAACCTGACACAATACAGTAATTCCAAAAACTAAAACTTGAAACTCTCATTAATTTTCTTTAATTCCTTAAAAGCTTTGGTTTTTTAATCTAAAACCTACAATTTGACTACGTGATTAAATACTGATTTTATTTTCAGAATATTAATTTTGAAATTCTATTAATTTATTTTAAAAAATAATGAATGAATGAACCAATATGTATAAGTTAGGAATATTCATTAAAAAGCCATAAATTTAAAATTTATTATCTAATTCTGGAAAAAACCTGTCTTAAATCTTAAGTTTTACAAAAATAAATTATTTGCTTATTAATAAAATTATTTTTAGATTAAATAAATTAGCAAGTTCTTTTTTCTGTACCTGTCTATCCATGAGCCTGCATGGCACCAGAATTGTCTCATCCATTTGATTAACCGTTTTCACAAACTTCTCCATCACGTTAACAATACTATCTTTTGAGAATTGTTGCTCATCATGACGGGCAATTCGTCGAAGGCAGCTTCTAAAATAAAAAGAATTAAAAAAAAATGGAATTAGTTATAAAATTATATACAAATGGAAATGATTATGACAAAAAAACTAATAAATCATTTTGTAAACAAAGAACTTAGGTATTTTATTTTATGAGGTATATTAATCTCAAAACCAGTCTTGATTGACCCCCAAACAAAATTTATTCTAAGCTGTTCCTGAATGACAAAATAAAAAAACTATAGAAAATCTTTAGAAAATATTTTTCAATGAAAAGGCTTAAAGTTGAAATAAATATTTATTTATATTATTATAAATTAGAAACTTATTTAAATTAATAGAAGTTTGGTTGTTTTTTTAAGTTCTTTTTTTTTCTCAAAATGATGGCACACGACAAAAAACCCCAAGCAACAGCGAAATTCTTAAAAATTCTATAAATAGTTTCTTGAGATCTATGAATTAATAGGACACTGTCAATTCATAAATTCGTATAAAAAGTTATCATAAATTTAAAGAATTTATTCGGCTAAGCGAATGTTGAACTTCAAAAAGCTATTCAAAATACGGATGTGACGCAAATCAAAAAATGTGATTCAAACTAGCACGAAAAAAGGTAAAATTATGTCTCTCACGACAGTTTGACATTTATTTATGATGTGGTACAAGAAATTTTTGAGTAATGATTTGTATTGTAAAAAAATTAAAATTCAAGTCATTTGCATGAGACATTTTAATATTTTATAAACTATCACTTTACATTGCGACTGTCAACTTTCAATTAATAATTGATAAACATCAAAATTAATTTATCAACCAATTTTTTTAAGAGTTTGGAGAATGTTTAACTCTTGTGAATAACTAGAAAATACATAATTAACTATTGGAAATTGTTTGAATTTTAAACAAATGAAGTTTAAAAGGACCAAATGTGAATATTTATCAACTATCAATTGATAGTTGACAGTCGCGATAGGGACATAACTTAAACTGTCATAATTAAAATTGTGCGTGAAATTAAATATTAATAAAGTCAAAATCTGCTTTCACTTCTAAGTTCACTAGAAACTTAAATGTGTAAATGATATTACAGGTTAGTGACCTCTTCTTCCGAAACGCTGATGAAATCGTATCAAATAATTGGATCATCATCTTAATACTTAAAACTTAAAATTAATTTGATTTAATCATAATTTTTTGTTACTGCGAGACTGACAAGCGTCAATAACACCCACCATAAACACAAAAAAATCAAATCAAAATAAATTTCACTCTAAACAAACGTGATTTCTTGTTCTTTATTAGGCCATAAACATAAAACATAAAAATAACAAATACGGCAACACTTATCACCACTTTCACGCACCCTTTGCGTGTTTCTGAGTTCTGAGAAAGTATTATTCTCTCGTAAAATAAATTTAATTTGAAAAAAAAACTGTCCTAGAATTAAATCCGTTTTTATATTGAACTAAAAATAGAATTTAAATCCCAAACATTTTTTAAACACCGACACCGCATAGACACAACACAAGACGCACGCTTTATTTTAAAATTGCGTTTGCGTATTTTGAGTTAATAGTAGAACATTAAATTGAAAAATTTATTAAAGAAAAATAAATATTCATCATCAACAACTGATGTCATTTTACATTTTAGTTGAAAGTTTAGTAAAAGAAAAAATAGTAGGTGTTCATATTTTACTATTAGTAAAACTATTTCATCGATGAAATAATGTTTTACGTCACGTAAAATTACATATTTGTTTTAATTCATAAAGAATTTGTGTGGATGTTTTAATGGTTTGAAATCTTTTCTTTAGAGGCACTTATAAATAGTTTTCAAAGATCAAGGATGTAATAAAATAATATCTCAATCGAGGCTGTCGTGCATCAATTGATAATTGATACAAATATTGAAACACTAGATATTTAACAAAACTCTATTCTTTTGATTTGTAAAATGATGTCAAACTCTTATAATTATCAACTATTATTTAATAAATTGCTCAATTTCAAACTCTAATATTTATCAACTAATATTTGTATCAACTATCAATTGATAACTTCTTCAGTGTCAAATTTTTATATTACATATTTATCAACTAACAATTACTGGCAACTTGTAACATGTCAAACTGTGATATTCTTAAGATAACAATTGATATTTGGCAGATAACTTTCACTATTTTTGTCAAATTCTAATAATTATCAACTATCAACTAATAAATTGGTAATTGTCAAACTGTGATATTTATGAAATATCAATGGAGAACTTATTCAATATAAAACTCTAATCTTTATCAACTTACAATTTGTAACTTGTTAAATGCCAAACTATGATATTTATAAGCTATCAATTAATAGTTGACATTTATCTTTTAACATTTGACAACATAGCCTTCTAACAATTTATAAGCTATCAATTAATAGTTGACAGTTAACTTTTAACATTTTGACAACATAGCCTTCCAACTTGGAGGAAGTCGTTTACACATATGTACATGAGAGTCACCCTTAGTTAAGGTAAATCCTCCCTATTAATGAAAAACATTTACAAGTACTGAGGGAATTCTCAAAATAGCCCTACCTTTTTTGTAAATAGCCCATAAATATATTGATTTTTAGTTAACATTGACTAATGCGGAACCTTTGAAACAAGTGGCCTACTTCCATCAAAAAGAAGGTCAAATATTTGTGTTTTTTTTTATATTTAAATAATTATATTATTTCACGCTCTATTTTTTCAAGTGCGGTCGTTTTTTGTAACGTATACAACTACGAGACTTTGGGTTACCTGAGAACTGATAGAAATACTATTTTTAGAACGAAACAGATTTTTTCCACTTTGAATTGGTTCAAAAACACTTGACAGACAGATTTTATGGGATAAAGTTACTTTATCAAAAAATAATTATGTCTGAAAATTTAAATATGGAAATATGTATGTATACTTAGAATTGAATAAAATTTATATTTGTTTTATATTCGCGACTCTAGACAAGTTAACAAATATTTATTTAAATAAACACGCGCACTGTGTGTCGGCTTGGTATGGTAAATATTTTGTAAGTTTATAAAAAAATGTTCAATTTTGTTATAGTTTACTTGAGAGTGATTGCCAGGTTGTAAGAAAATGAGATCCAAGGCTTCAAAAATCATTTATAAGATTCGCTCAAACGATTACATTCATTGAATTCCATTTGGAGCTGAGATTAAAGACTCTGCAATACTTGTTTTTTTTTTAAGAATTTCTGATAAAATGTGTTTGAAAAAACCATTGCAATCATTGAATTTACAAAAGTCAATGAATGGAATTATAGTTAAATCCATTCAAAATTCCATCCCCGAAAGAATGAATTTAGTGATTAAATTCTTAAGTTTGATTTTGATTAAACAAAAAAAAAGTACCTACTCAAGTGCCCTTTAAACTGGTGTCAAAGTATAAAATCTTTTTTCCTTAGAAATAAAATGTATCCAATTAAAATCTCCATAAACAATAAAAAAAATAAAAACCATTATAATGTACCTAGACGTAATAATATCTGTATGATTATTAAAATCACGTTCTTGCACTTTTATTAACTAAGTTATTAACAAGTTTACGTCATAATATCGTTTTTTATTGATAAATAACTGGTTAAAGTATTTTGTAATACTTTACTCGTATTTCATCGAGCTATAATTAATGTTAAATAGGTAAAATAAATAATATAATATTTAAATTATTATCAACCAGAGTCTGTGAAGTAATGTGGTATGTTTAAATAATAATTTCAAATTGCTTTCCTTTGTTTTGTGTCAGAATTTCATTTTAGATGAAATGGTTTAGAAAATATAAACATTTAATTTGTTTTTAGTCTTATTGAATCAATAAGAATTAATATTGAAACATATACATCAAATATTTTAAGGCTTTAAATATCTTTTTATAAATTAATCCTGTCAATTTAGAATGACAATGTTATTAAATCTACATGATTTATTGTTAAAATGAAATAAAATGTCATTTAAATATTGAAATTTAATAATATCTATTTAATGGTTTCATTGAAAATACGTTGTACATAATATTTCAGACTATACTTAAAAAAATGACTTAACAGTCAATTATATAACCAACTCAAAAGATTAATTGGTGTAAAAAAGTTCTGAAACAATGTATCGAAGGTCTATAATAAACTTTATAAAACCATAAACAAATGAGTCAAAGGTTGATACAGTTACAGTAAGAGAATGAGACATCCACAATTTAAGTTAACTATTACTAATTTTCCAAATTTTGATGTGATATCAACATCAATTCTCTATAGAAGTTCAAATGACCAGTGATACTTTTTCAAAATCAATAAACTTTATTTTAAGAGTACATTTTTGGCAGGCTCTTAAATATTTGTTTGTTTTTTTTTTTTTATTTTTGTTCCGAAAAAATACAAAAAAAAAACTGAAAGCAATCAGGCTAATTGTAAATTTCAAATGTCAGAATAAGCCACGTCAAATGTTTTATCTAAAAATAGGATCAATTAAGTTTTTACTGCGCACCTCATTCACTGATCCATTTCCGTTTTTTTAAAGTAAATGATATGAAGTAGGTAAAAGAAATTCTTCGAAAAGGAAACAAAACCAAAATTTCCTAGAAAATCACCTCATCATCAGTTGTAATTTGTAATTTCCCCATTTTTTCATAATTAAAATCATTTACAAAATACACTTCCTAGACTTTTGTTGGGCGCCAATTTTCAATAGATCAACGACCCTTTGTACATAATAAATGGACTAATTCCTTAAATGAAAAAAAAGGAAAAGGAAAACAAGAAACATTCTATCATTTTAAATATGCAGCATTTTTGAATATTCTGGCTTCAAGCCAGAAATTTTAAGAAACAAAAAACGCAACAAATCGGGTGATGTCGGGCGCATTCTCATTTAAGTTTTATTTTGGTATGTCTCTGTTTTAAATTTAGTTCGTCTGATAGCACAAGAAAGTGTCTCGTAAAATGCATTTTTCGGTCTTATTTTTGATTATGAATTTGTGCCAAAATAATTACGTTGGGAATTTTAAAGAAAAATGAAAACAGAAAAGAATAAGGTCAGTACCAAACTTATAACAAAAAACAAACTCCACAAAAAGGGGCATTTATGCATTCTTAAATTAATTTGTTTTTTTTTTTTTGTTAAATATAAATAATTTGAATTTAGTAAAATTCCATGCATAAATTATTTCTATGGACTTAAAGTGGAACGTTTAAAGAATTCAATTTAATATTAATGATATACAAAGACACACGCTACCTTTTCTACTTAGAAGTTAATTAAATGAAATCACAACTGACATTAATTATTTATATTTCAGGTGAGGCATATTCTAGTGGTTCTTGAACTTTGCTGGTGAATTATTTTCTTATTTATGAAGCTTGTTGAACAGAATTCAGGAAAACTATGCGTCAAATATGGTATTTTAACAGCAGTGAACTTACTTTTTTAATTTTATCTTTGACAATAGAGGCTACTGCGTATAAACTGTACAAAGTTTATGACATTTTTAGGTGAAGGCAAAAGACAAAATTCTGCGACAGAGATATTGGATTTGAAAAAGATTCAGAACTATTTATTTAAATTTATTTATTTATTTATTTAATTTAGAAAAATAGGGAGAGATTTAAGAGGAGCTACCGGTAAAAATTGGTCTAACAGTTTTGAATATGAAAATGTGAGGGAAAAGCAGAGTTGGTTAAAGCATTCCACATTCTTGATGTGCGGTTAAAAAAGAATCTCTACACTTAAAAGCAAAAATTAGACAAGTTTGAAGAATTTGCTTAGAAGTGATGACACCCAAGTTGTATATTAACTCTCACTTGTCTCGACATTCTTGCTTTGCTAACCGCACATCAAGAATATCGAATATCTACACCTGAAAGACAATTAAGTTAATGTTGGAGTAAACTGTAAACTGAACTGAATGGTAAAACCCCCATTTTAATAGTAACTCTTGCTTGTCTCGATATTTTTTGAAAAAAAAGTATGATTTCACTCTCAACATTTATTATAACTTTTACCAAGAAACATTGATAAAAATAAGCTCAAGGTATTTTCTGGACTGTGAAAAAATGTGTCATATACCTATTTGATTTTATCTTTTAAAGTAAACTTTATGGGTTCACAATAAAACCGGCAAAAATTGGATTTATAAAATACTCGATTAATGTATGAAGATAAGCATAATTATTTCATAACTTATATCAGTTAGTATTACTTTTTATGTTTAAACAAAATAAAAACAGATTTTGTCTTCTTCAGATAAGGCTGTCTGCTTCTTTTTTGTAGTTCAAGTGACATTCTTGAGAATTAATACAAACATAAAGATAAAGATAAAAACCTAAATTATCTACAAGCACAAAGTTTGTATAAAAATAGTTATCTACTTGTCACAATCAAAACAAAAAGTTTTTTTTTTGGAAGAAATTTAAAAAAAATCCCTGGTGACTAAATAGTGCAAAATTTTTTAATTCCGATGAATTTTATCAAAAGAATTAATAAATCATGATAAGAAAATGATGAACTTCGAAGTTATGAGGAATTTTCTACATATTGCTCATATACCTGTCGATAATTGGTTTAATGTTTCATGATAGATGGGCTTAACGATTATTGAATAATGAGGTGTTCAAATTGTTAATATTATTCATAATCAGATACTTATTTATTAACAATTCCTTTTTTGAATTCAAATTTAAACATAACAGTCTAAAGTTACAAGACTTTTATCAAATTCTTAAAGGTTAGAAATGGAGCTTGATATAAAAATAAAGCTTAAAAATGGATACATAAGCTCAAAACAATTCTCTAGTTAAACTGGAAGCTCTATTTCTTAACTCGAAGAATCTAACTTTATTACCCGTATACCTACTTCTAGGAATGCGTAACAATTTATCCCTTAACCTCAATTAAGTACAGAGATTGTTTTACTAGCCGCACAACACGAATATTTAATGCTTTAAAAGGGGCATTATTACCCACTCATTTTGTATTTTATTTCTAATTCTATCGCTTTTTCCTAATTGGGACTGTCGTAAATAAATAAAATTCCCAAAAAAGGGTTTTCGAAAAAAACTTCTAAAAGATGTGAATTTTTTCAAATTTTTTAAATCTAAGAATAAATTAATATTTATTTTTCAACATTATTCGATTTACAAAAATTAATTCAAATTTTGATTTTCACCAAAAAAAGTTTGAAGCTCTTACTAATTTTTTGAAAGTCTCCTTCTGAAAGTATTGATTTTGCATAAATCTTAAATGATACATATATAAAAACTTTTTTTTTGTTATTAATAATGCCAAACCATTAACCCAAACTATCACTAACTTACAACTTATAAATAAATTTGCAACCGGTTTACAAAAAATTGAAATTAAGAAAAACCAAAAAACCATAGATACTTAAGAAGCAACATGATGACAAAGCATATGTATCTCTCTGTCAACAATGTTACCTAACTAACTTACTAAAAAATAAATGTTAGCTATAGCACGGTTATTGCTTAAACAAACAACTTGAATCTTTCAACAATATTCATATACAAGTAGCTATCAAATTTTGTTTTTGTTTTATTTTTTCATTATGTTTTTATTTGTTGCTCTTTAAAGTTAAGGTGAGACTTTCTAAAATTCTTCTAAACAAAACAAAAGGAAAAGTAAACTTGTCAATGTTGTACATAGAAAGATTATTTGACTTTCTACATGACATTTGAGGTGCTACCTACATCCACTTCCCTCTTTCAAAATGTCATATACTCATACCCTAACAATATTGGTTGAAATTTGAAAAACCAAAAAATATCAAATCAAAATTTATTATTAACTTAACCTTGAAAGTATATTTGTATAATTTATAAAGTTAAAGTGAGCAAGTGAGCTGACAATCTTTTTAGTGAATTTTTGGAACTCAACTCTAAACAACAAATCTTGCAAAAAAAAGCCACCCATCATCATGGTCATCAAGTTGAGTTTTTGATTTTTTTTTTTTTCAAGTCTTTTCTTTTTGAATTTTCAATGCGAAAAAATACCCATTTTTAATCATTGAGTAAACAATAACATTCGAAATGATGATGTATGAATGATATGTAAATTTCTAAAACTATTGGTTAATTACAGGGTGATAGAAAAAACAAAATAGTTAAATACGATTCTTTCCTGTACCAAAGATAGCAAATATGATGATGTTTTTTTTTTTCACTTCTGGTTTGATGCAAAATTTACATAAAGAATTATGTAGATTTTATCACAAATAAATTAAAACGACAAAAATAGGAACTAAAATTTTATAAAAATTGCAGATTATTTGCATAAGATAAATTGATTCAACAGAAGTTGTTAAGTGAGGTTATTTTTTATGTTTTAAATGTGAAAGTCTTTATCTCCCGAAGCTTAAGATGATTTAAATTATGAATTAGAATGATTATGTCAACGGGACAAGTCGGACATAGTTAGGCTATTGGGCCACGCATTTTTACAAATTTTTAAAGTTAAAACAGTTATTTTTAAAAGTTGGTTTAAAAGGTTGAATAAGTGAGTTTTCTTTGACGGAAGCTTTCACATGGAATGTGATCCACAATAGTAAAAATTACATATTATTCTAAACAAGTTTGAGCAGCTTTTCTTCCAACTTATTAATAATTTTAAGAGAAAATAGTTAATAGTAAAACTTCCTAAAATCGTCGTTTCCAAAAGAAAAGAAAATTAACCAAAGTCCATATTTTTAGTTCTTCTCAACATCTTAAAACAATCCTTTTTTAAAGGATTAGGTTGTCCTATAAATTCGAATCTCTGCTATTTCTCACATCAGATTTTTAAAATATGACTATAAAAATCTTAAATATACAATATACATTCAATGATCTTTTAAAGTATAAATCTTAGTCATTTGTTCATTTTAGTATTTTACTTAAGTTTTGAAAAATATCAGTTGTTATGAGTTTTCATTAAGTTTTTAGAACTTAAATGTAAATTTGAATTAAGTTTATATTAGTTTTAAGCAATCTGTAAGAGGAAACTTGATAGACGAATGAATAAATAATAAAATATTGCTATGGTTTTGAAAAATACGTTTTTGAGTTGAATTAATATGCTTATTTCGAATCTAATTTTCGGTTTAAATTGTCTGCTCTAATTTTAAAAACAAATTTGTAATTTTTTCATACATTTCAAAATCTTGATGTGTTAGCCTTTATAACAAAAATTACTTCTGCGAAACCGTTTAAGCAGCATAAATGGTTCAGCTTTTTATTTTTAATTATGACAGTAAAATCGAATAACTTACGAAGATTTTTCAAAAAATGTTATGATAGGTACTACAAATATTTAAAATGAATATTGGAGAAAGGGAATATGGATTTGGAAAATCATCACGAATTTCATTGCAAAAAAAAAATTCATGAAATTAAATAGCGTCAATGTTGTATTTGTTCATGTTTTTTTTCGATTTTTTCAAAAACCTTGCATGATAGATTAATTTTAAGTCCAATTCGAATTGAGGCTTTCAAAACCCATTGTTAACCCTTTGCCTCCTAGCGGTTTTAAAGTGGAACCACAAAATTGATACTTTTCTGATATACATATGTTCCTAGAGGTTTGATGACGAAAACCAAATCCATTTCTGCAAAATGTAATTTACACTTGCGGGAACAAAGGGTTCCGTGTTCCTGATTTGTTTTGAAAATTCTTGCATTTGTTCATTGTACTTAAAAAACTCTGGTAGAAGTAATTTTTTCAAGGTTTCAGACACGTAAGTCAATGCTTATGTTGTATTTTCCTTGTTTTTTTTTTTCTTTTGGAATATTAACAAAATTGTTTACCTCGACAGAGCTAAATACTTTGATGTCCTCTCATTGGAATTTTCTACCTACCTTCAAATCACCAAAAATCCAAACCCTTGAACTATTTTCCCCTTGACAAAACTACCAACATAGTAACCTTACCTTTCTCTTACAACTTGAATGTTATTGACGTCAAACCACCCCAAATCAACGTCAATTTAAAAATTCTACAACTTTACAAGACACACCAAAAACAACTTGACACTGGAAAAATGAAATAGATACTCAGCTAAAAATCAGCTGATTTTTGTTTCATCGATTTTTATTGTATTTTGCTTCCAGAAAGAAAATGGAAAGAGGAAGAAAAAACCGGGTTAGCTTAGCACAAGTAATATGAGTATCAGACCACCTTTCTATCTACACTACACTCTTATGGCTCACCATATGGATGGTTTTGATTTAGCGGTTCAAAAACACACCATGAACATTTATAATAAAAACCTAATAACAAAGCAGAACTGAAACAAGCCAAAGCGAAAAAATTTCATTTGAAGAAAAATGCAAGAAGAACCACGCCACTTTTTCAACCAATCACAGTTAGACTTTCATCTACCGCTTACTATACAATACAAAAAACCATGCCACTCCGACTCTATACCTTGTTTGATATTTATTTTTTTCTTTTTGCCTTCACCCGGTTCCTCTTTGTCCACCTAATGGATTGTAGTTTGAAAACACTGTACTGCCGGTAATATAAAGAGGACTCATGAAAAGAAGTTACTCCAAAACATATCAACGCTGCTGCCGCAACGGGAGAAAATAGTAGGTATAGATTCTAGAAATCATCCGACACATCAGATACCTACCAACTGAGACAAAGAAAAAGACCAAGACTAAAGAGAAAATTTGAGAGACATGCGCGTGGCAAAAATCCGTTACAATGAGGAACAAACGTAAATTGTACATCAGTGGGGTGTAAAAAGAAGGTACATGGCGTGATATTTTCATGACGTCATACGTATGAATTCTATACACACAATTTCAACAGCTGTCAAAGTAGGAAGGGGAGTGTACGCTATGGCATAATTTTTTTGATATTTCTAGAATGAAACGAAAAGAAGAACTAAAGTGATGTTGACGGTCGAGTCAGTCATCATTTACGTACATTTGAAAATCCAAGAGACACAATTTTTGTAATGGGAATATACCTAGATAGGTACATCCGTCTCTACATAGTGCTTATATGTAGATACCTAAAATACGTCAGACTAAGGGTTAGTCATGGAATTTTGAAGAAGAAGGCAAGTGTAGTACTCGTGTAGTATACCTCTTTAACCAACCTACCTTAATGCTTGTGATGGTCATTGAAAAAGAATGGATTTTTCTGGTTTATGATATTTTATGAACTATGAACTATTGGCATTGAATTTTTCTTGTCCACATACAGCCTTGGGAAAAAAGGATTACAAGAAAAATGCTGAATTGTTATAAAAATGTATTGATAAAACAAACAGAGAAAAAAAACAAGAATTTATAGAATGATATTTAAGTTAAGTGGAATCACTTTTGTTCTGCTCGATAAGGCTGTGGGCGGATATAATTGTGTGGGAAGGATTCTTAAGTAACATGTGTTGTATAAAATAAAAGTTCAATAAGAAATTATACTTATATTGAAATAAGGAACGAAAAGATATGATAAAATTAAGAAAAATAAGTAAATAAAAAAAAGTGTTAAGTGGCGCCCAACGTAGAACACAGTGTTCAAAATTAACACTTCTCAAATCCTATTCGAATACAAAACTCGGAATACTTTATTCATATACAATCATTTCACAAAAACATTATCTTTAGAACAAAAAGAAACCGCTATTTATACCCATTTCAAGCAAAAATCTTTAAATGGCGCCCAACAGATAAAATAGATTTAATCATTGCTCATGTTTAAAAAGATCATATAATAACATTCATTTTTAAATTGCAAAAGTGTTTAAGAAGCATTTTGAAAATATTTAATGGTAACCTTCATTTTGGGTTTGAAATTATATGGAAACTGTACAAATAAATAATTGCTCTATATTACTACACATTTAAAAGTAATTAACCATAAATTCATATCTGTAAACGTATTGATAACTCATGACTACTCAAAAGTATCATCACTATCATAGATACAAAAAAATCTTAAGTGGCGCCCAACACTGAACTAAAAGGAATGTGAAATTAGATAATTCTTCATATTTTCAATTCATTTTTTCCACAATTTATTTATAATTGAAGTATATTCAATCATATTTAATTTTTAGATAAGTTTTTAAGCATATAAAATCTAAGATCCAAAAATAAATTCGATGACGTTCCAGAAATACCCACAAGAATTCAAAATATATTTTTGGGTCAAAAAATGTTTGCGTGTTATTTTTGTTTTTTTTCATTTTCTTAAAACAAATCATCCAACAGAAACAAATAACAAAAAAAAAAAACAATTACAATAGTTTGAGAAATTGTTATAGCAATTACAAATAATATGAACTTAATATCTCTTTTAAGTTGTGAAACGCACTCAATTTGTTGTTGGATTTGTTATTAAAGTCGATTCATTATTTTTCATTTACAAATTCGGTCTTTCTTAAATAGATTCTCTTTTCGTTAGCTTTTGCAATTATTTTTATTATTATTTTTTTTTCTTAATTTATTTGCACTCGCATTTATAATATAATTGGAAGCTTCTTGTTTTATGTAAGAGTTTATACTCAAGTTGTTTTAATCTACCTACTGTACACGATATGACGCTGATAAATCATTATGGATCGTCAGGGTCAATTAAGCGATCGAATGCGAAATTTGTCTTGTTGCAATCTACCGCTAATGGTGCTGATGCTAAAGACAACGACGACAACCAAAAAGACGCACCGCACCAACACACAAATTGTTTTTCTTTTTATTTTGTGGGCATAAATATAAAGACAAAAAATTAAATTATTTTTATAATAATAAGCAAAGAAATGATAGAGATACACCTCCTGTAGAGTTTGGCAATCGCAATCTTCATCTCCGTCATCTCATCGTTTTAAGCAAATTGCGTAATTTAAACATTTTATTTGTATATATTTTGAGTGTGTACTTTTTTGCTATGCAATTACGTCAGTTAATATTTTTGGCTTCATATATATAAACTAAACAAAAAAGAAGATGCTAAACCTAATCTTATATAGATAAGACAACAAGATACAAAGTAAATCTTGAATACGGAGAAACTAAAAATTCTAGATCCAAATAAAAAATATCAGTTTTCATTTAAATACAAAAATAATATTATGTTCAGCATATAAATTGTAAACATCCAATAATAATCAGTTCTTCCCGAATTTCTTGTTTCAAAAACAAACAATTCAAGAATAACATAATATGATATGGAAATTATAACAGAATGACGCATATTTTCGTGTTTATTATAATTTACAAAAATAATATGTTTTATATTTTTCTTATTTTGTCAAATATCAGCAAATTGTTTGTATAGTAAAAAAAAACAAAAACCAATATGAATTACAAATTTCATCATTATATATTTTACGCCATTCAATAAAAACAAATTAAAAATAGAGATGTGATTATTTTTGAAAGTGATCTTCTTGCGGTTTCTTAAAAATAACAAAAAATAAAATTGAAATAACAAACTAGTTGACAAACAAAGTTCATAAAATCAATAACACAAATAAACCGAGATAGAAATGTGAATTTGAAGTGTTTGAATCATGTTTCATCGAAATAAACTTAATTGGCGCCCAACGCTGAACCCAAATGAAGATGTTTATGTTTTTAATTTCACAAACATTTCAGAAAATGTAAATTAATATTTATTTTGACACATCACAAAATGCATTAAAGATATTGATTACCTTATAATTAACTTTATAAATGAATTATTGGGTTTGGTGTTGGGCGCCACTTAAGGCTTTTTGTCAACTAAATAGTAAAATAAACTGATTGAGTTTGATTTAAATCTCTAACAATGAGTTATTAAGAACACGTCTTTTTGGATGGTTTTAAAGGTGGATGCGAAAATTCTAAATCATCGATGAAAAAGTTTAAAATTAAAATGTTTAAAATTTTTGTACACCGACTATTTTGGAAGGAAACCAGTACCTAGTAGAAGATATTCTTCTGAACATATTCTGACTTAAATCTTCTTTTGAAATCACATTAAGATAAGCTTAAGCTAATCCTCTTATTTAAATCGCATTTCTATTAAATTTGAATTTATTATTTTCTGTTGGGCGCCACTTAAGACGAGTGATTAACTTTTGACTTATAAACAAGAAGAAAACTGTCGTTTTTTTCAATGGAATATTTCTTTTTTTTTTTGAACATTTAAATGGTTATTATATTTTTATTTATTCAATTGAACTTTTTATGTATGTTTTGTATATTCCATAAAAGCCTCACTTTTAACCAATTGTCATATTGCTAGTTATCTAAATCTGCTCAAATGCATGCATAATTAGCTAAATTCTTCTCATGTACCACCATCAATTTAATATTCTCCTCAAGAAGTCAAAATCATCGGTTTTTGAATACCTATAAATAAATATAGGTTAAGTGCCTTATTATATTCTTCTCCATTGAACTTAAGTGTTCTTTTCAATTTTTTTTTATTTTTTTTTTAAATATATTTCTGTCAATTCTTTGGTGTAAAATAATTCCATGACCAGCAGCGTCTCATGAGAATTGCAAGCTGCTGACGTGTGACAGGTCGCCAATTATTTGACGCTACTGACAGGTTTTTTCTACCTGAATGTATAATTTCTTTTTTTGGGGTCAATATCAAAGAAATTAAAATTATCTAACCATCGCTCGGCTCATATAACCGCACCCGCCCGCAATTGTTGTGTTTTACGGGTAAAGGAGATGTGTGGTTATATTTGTATACAAATATCGTATCTACATAATGAGCAAAGAACGAAAATGAGATAAAAATCATTAATCACACCTTCAATTGCATTTTGCAAAGAAGATAGTCAGGTGTATGCGATAAAAAGAGAGATAAAAGAGACACGACAAGAAGATAAAATAATTCACTGTCTGATGTTGCTGCTTAGATAATTTTTTTGATTTTAAATCTTTTGATTTTTTCTTAAATGATTTTTTGATTTTGTTTTAAAGATTTGACATTTTTTAAACTTAAAATAGGAAAAAAAATTAAACACTTTCACTTACCGACTGTTTTCGATTTTATCTAAATCCGTGTATCCACTCATATTTTTATTGTGTGTGTTTTCTTTTTATTTGATTTTTAAAATTTCAATTCCTTGACGTGGAATTGTGTGTATTTTTTTATGTCAGAAATATGACTTTGTGCAATATTTTATTTTGTTTTCAAAAATTAGATTGAAAAATTAATTTTTTTGAAAGCGCGTGTTTCTATACTGAAACGGACACACAAAATAATACAATTCACGGCCACTTGGTGTTTTAATTTTTTTTGGTTTATTTTTTCCACATAAAACTTGATGACTTTACGAAGACGAACACAAGACACAAAGTGAAATTAAAACTGGATTAACACAGAAAATTATACAAAAACAGACCAAATTAGTTTTTTTTTCAAAATCAACAAATTTTTATGTCTGCTAACGACGACGACTGCTTTTCTGCTTCACAAAAACACGCTTGAGAATTTATTGTCAAATGCAATTTTTCAATTAATTTTTCTAAGGGTTGGGTTTTTGGTCAAAGATGGATTTGTTCTTTATATCTATGACTTTCTTTTTATTTGATTAATTTTAAATCAAACAATCAAGAACACGATAAAATAAAATTTTAAATATTTTATTAATTATTTTTTCGAAATTAATTAGAAAAAGAAAAATTTCATCAACGCTGAATATATACAATACAGTATTTTAAAGCGCACCACAACCACGACCGAGAGTAGACTATCGAATGACGTTCATTGACAGTTGGTGGTTTGGTTTTATTTGAAAGTGCGTATTGCCAGATGTAAATATAAACATCAGGTACTGGTGGTTTTGTTTTTGTTGTTTTTTTTTTTTAAGTGAGGTGAATTAATCAGAATTCACTCGATTTGCCGGCAAAATCACGTGAAATTGATTAAAAAATATTATCCGCAGAAGCCAATAATTTGTTTACAAAATAAAACAAAGGGATTGAATTATGTATTAGTTGAGAATTTTGTTAAACATTCAATGTTTTTCTTCAGAATTGTTGTTTTGTTTTTCTTTACTGTGGGGTGATTTGGCGTTGGGAATTTATATGCGCTTGACAGCTTATCTGGCAGTACTGACGATAGTGAGTGAATTTTGTATATTTTCAGTGGTCATGCCACTTTTTCGGGGAATCTGATTGGCTGATTCAAGTTGGGTTAATGCTCTTTGGTTTGATAAAGAGTGTTTGACATATGACAAGAAGTCTCTTTTCTGTTTTTATTGAATGAAATTTTATTCACCATAGGTTGAGTGTGGTGTGGTGGATATTTTAAAGTTGGGATCTAGGTGGTTGTAAATGCTTTTTGAAACATTTTGAAAATAAAGTGAAATATGCTGTCAAACAGTTGCTTAGTGACCTCAATAATTATTGTAGAAGCTTAATTTCAGCTTGAGGACTTTTGAAAAATGTGAATGTTTACGTAATGTTTTTGTAATGTTTATACTATTATTTTAACTACTCAATAAAGTTTTTGAAAGTGGTTTTACTTTGGACTGTTTAAATTTTTAGGTTTTTTATCATTATGATTCAAAATAAATTCATATTTTTTTTATATAAATATACTCCAATTTGTCCAGGAAAATAAGATACAAAATTCCGCAAATTTCGGTTGAGAGCTTCTTTATACGACTTGAACACTCTTTAAAAATCCATTTCGTTTAAATAGGAGCAAATAATCTAAAGGGACATGAATTTAAATTCATTTGCAAATTAATACTGAAAACTTTAGTTTTTTTTTTGAAAAAGGTGTTCCTCATTCTATTCTAAAATAAAAATATGTCCACACTTTTTTTCTTTAAGTTTATAGATTTGGAGAAAAACGGTCGCCAAATATTGGGGTGTAGTGTTTTCAGTAAAGAATGTAATAAGGTCACATTTTTGGATAGAGAATTATTTTGTATTGTTTTATGTCTGAAAATATAATTAGATATTCATTAAAAAATCAAGTTTCAGAGTGGCGTAGAGATTTGTGGAATCTTAAAATATACTTTCATTCAAACAGTAAACTGAATGTTGTTTTCAATTCCATAATACGTTACACTTATGGTTTACGCAGGTATGACAGGATTTCAAATTTTTCATCTCGTTTGTACAATATGCCGTTTGATAGTCTTCTTCAGTATCGTACCCTAAGTCTTTTCTCAGATATTATGTTAACCCACAAGCCAACATACCTTTATGAAAGAATAAGCCATTTTTCATCAGGCAGATCCGGACTTTTAATTTTCCCTCGTCACTCATCCTTGGTTTCTGAACGTCAATTTTTCATTAATTCTACCTGATTGTGGAATAATTTGCCTCGACAACTTAGAAGGATAAATAACGCAACACAGTTTAAGAAAGATCTTAAAACATACTTTTCTTGTTGAATTACTCTTATTAAATAAAAAATAAATATAAAAAAACATTATTAAATTAAAATTATATATAGAAATATAACTATGTAGATTTCTATTTTATAAATTGTTATGGATTTCATCTATCATTATTGTTCGAGTAGCTCTCATAATAATAATAAATTCTATTTAAGCTTAGCAATAACTTACAAGATATTGTATCTTACTTTGTATAAGCAATCAATGAAATAAATATGAATAAATATGAATACAGTTTTAACTTTTGAAAACCTGTTAAACCTATATCATGAATATGGGACAAATTTTCGGTTAAAAGTGTAATAAAGCAGAAAGCTCTGTGATTTGAACACTTACATAAGTGATACTTTTTTCGAAATGCATGATAAAAGGTTATTTTTAAAGTTATGGGCATTTTCCAAAATAAAACCAAAGGCATTTAAAATATCAAAAAAAAAAGTTTTCTCCTTTTCCTTGAATACAGAAACTTTGCCAAACCATGCAACTCAAATTAATTGTAGTTTTTTAGGATGAAAGTTAAATGCAGAGCTGTGCAGAAAATAGTTTTATTGAGAATGAGTTTCGATTCTGATTCTGTCTTCTTCGCTAGGAAAGTTCTGTCATTTCCGCTAGACCAATTAATCTTAAGAAGGAATCTTCTATAGTTGGCGAACAGTACATATAATTAGGAACAGAGCTGCACATCGTATACGAGAACATCACATCATGAAATAACTTATGAAAATTATAAATAAAATAAGTACCTATAAGTAAATTCGAAAAAAAATTCTTAAAAATAGGTTTTTGAAATTTTTACAAAAACAAAAAATACGTCATCACTGAACTTGATACGATTTTTTCGTTCCGAAAATTAAAACAGGTTGGTTATTAAAAAAAAAAATAAAGAAAAATATTATTAAATAATTATTTAAAGAAAATAAAAATAAAGATTTATTAAAAACCTTTAGGATCTTTTTTGACGAGGATACACAGACATATGGATGGACATGCCGGACCCACATTTTTGACTTCTTTACCAGCGTTATATCATATTTGATTAAATGCTCAGTGAAATAACTCCAAGAGAAATAAAACCCTCAAACAAAAAATGAAATCAACACCCAAATTGGGACCTTATTGCATTATGGAATTAATCCCCGAATTCGAAAATGAAACAAGGTCTCAAAAAGGCATGAAATAAGTCCATACAAAATAATGAAATAAGTGCCCAAAAATGATGAAATAAGTCCCCAGCTTCAAGAATTGTCTTACTATTTAATTTCTACCTCAATGAGTTTTTCAGCCGGCAATTGGGGTGCTCTTATGGCTCATTTTGACGGCCAGCACTTCACAACACCCGCTGTCGAAATTTTTATAAATAGCCTCATTGTTATTTACAAAAAAGAAATAACTCCAATTTTCAAAAGTTGGTCATATTGCACTTTGACAAACTGAAATAAGGCCAAATTATTTTGAAATATAAGATCAACTTATTTCACGAACTAAAAGCGTCGAGTAAAATAAGACCAACTCCTTAAAATTGGCCTTTTTGTCTTCATAACATTGGGGATGTATTTCATAGTTGAATTTTGGGAGTTATTTCATCATAAAATCCCCAACAATGGGGAGTTTATTCATATGAAAGAACTACCCATTCCCATACAATTTTTTTTGGGGGCTGTTTCATATATTTTTGGGTTATTTCTAAGGAAGTTTTTTTCAGGAGTCTTGATTAAAATCTCAAGTACAATTAATATATGTGGCTAGTAATAATTTGAAAGTCATCCCTTTAATATTCGAGCTTAAAAAATAGTCTCAGTTTTATTTTTAGCTTTTTAATAGTTCCTTTATGTCTGCGTGGCATTGTCTCGAACATTTCTAGCTTACTTACTAAATACAATTTCTGATAATTCGGCGTTAATTTTGCCAAAGACAAATCCTCATATTCATATTCGCTTTAATATTCGAGCTTAAAAAATAGTCTCAGTTTTATTTTTAGCTTTTAAATAGTTCCTTTATGTCTGCGTGGCATTGTATCCAACATTTCCAGCTTACTTACTAAATAAAATTTCTGATAATTCGGCGTTAATTTTGCCAAAGACAAATCCTCATATTATTTCAGGAAGCCATATTTAAAATTAATGAAAACGGAACAAACGGAAAGCAACCAGAAAACCTTCAAAAGGCTATTTTGTCAAAACATGACTAAAAATAAACAAAACTATGAATTAAAAATAAATTTACCTTTTTGGGAAAATAATTTTTTAATATCCAATCATTAAAAAATAAGTTTACTCATTAACAAAAGATATATACTATTTCTTGTCTTGGTACGTCGTCGTTAAAAAAAACCACTTTTAGTACAGTTTATGAAGATCTTCTTAACTTAATCTTTAAATTTATATTTCCTCATAAATGTAGGTACGTAGTATTTATTGTCTTTATGAACTCAATACTTCACATCACAGGTCACACCATCACAACATCCCACTCATTTCAAAGAAGATCATCATCAATCATAAACTTTTTATTTTTATTATTCCATAATTAAATAAAATTTCTTTTCATCAGTTGTCACGTTATTGATGGTAATGCAAACGTTAATAATTATTTCCCCGAAAAAAATATTGGAAAATCATGCATACTTCATTTAAAAGTTCGTCATAATGTAAGTTGGTAATTAATTAGTTAAGAACACGTTGGTGACATATGATCGGTAATTTTGTTGTTTACAGAAAATGTTTTGATTATAAAAGACAACCAGTTCTTTGTTTACCCGATGCAACTTAAGCTGAACTACTTGTCAAAAAATAGTTAAGGATTTACCTGCCAGCAGCAGCAGTTTGTGTGGCCTTGTATACAGTTTAATCTTAAGACAGAGTTGATGCATCCAACCTACCGCTGCGGCAATGTATTTTTTTTAAGACCCTCTTAACCATTTTATAAGTTGTTTACTTCGAAGGCAATTTAATGCGTATTATAATCGGAAGTTCCACTTCTTCCACTTAAAAAAAAATCATCTCTGAAAAGTGATCTTCTTCCATACTCTCAGTCTCAAGGCCATTCACTTCTGCGTAATATACGCTTGAATATTCTCCCTCTGATACTCTTCACACTGAAGGTAGTTCCGGTTTTAATAGCTCTTTGTCTGTGGGTCTGCATTCCATCATTGTTGCATTTTTCATTCTGCATAATTTACACAACAATCGCATCATCAGGGCTTCAACTTGAAGTTGAAGCTGACTTGTAACATGTTTTAAATGACGTTTATACCTTCTAAGCCAGAGAGCAAACTGGTTACAAGTTCGTTTTAATTTAGAGACGCCTGATGGGCATGAAAAAAGATAAAGATGATGGAGTTAAATGTAAGAAAAAGAGGATTAAAAGACTTGAATGCATGATCCCTGAAAAATTGTAATTAATGGTCAATTTCAAAACCAAAATAATTCTAATAATTTCGCCGTTACACAAATATTTTGTAATTATCATTAACATTTTCATTGGACATGGCATTTCTAACGTTGCGACTGGAAGCGTTCTGTGATGATAAGAATTTACACAAAACATTTTTTGACCTAGCGTAATATTTTATTGATCTTATCTAAATAAGGTTCATTTAACTTACTTAATGTGCAAACCAATCTAGAAAACTCATAAAAATCTTGGGTAAATTTGTTTATGCAATAAGATTGGAAATTACTCCGTCTTTATTATTTTATTGGGACAATTATTACATGATCAAAGAATAGTTTTGCTTACCTGGCCAGACATCTACAATATTATTAACAATGTACCTAACCTTATCTTAAAGAAGGTTTATTTGAAGTTTAAAAAACTGACCTCCATAAAGAGCTTTAAAGTAGCTAAGGTCCGATAGAATCATTGAGAAAATTTAATTGTTCTTTGAAATTCTTCTTTATGGAGTGTTAGAAAATTGCGAAAAAATTTGTTCCAAGATATTAACCTTCAAATTTATTATATTTGTTTTTGCTGACGAATTAATAAAGTTTGCGCAACTTAAAAAACTTATAATATAAGAAACCCTGAAATTGAGGTAAGAAATAGGAAACAAAATTATTTCTTTAATTTAACCTAGTTCTTTATAATTGCCCCTAATATGGTATTTTTTTTTCTTTAATTTGACACCGATCTTTTTATTGTTGAGGTCGTAACGTGACGGCCATTTTTATTAACGATACGAACAACTCAATGCTACTGACGGCGTGAAGCCCTCATTTTTCATTTATTTTTCGTGAGTGAAGAAAATGGAGATTTTTAATAACCATTAACATACATATGTTCTGTTTATGGAAGTTTTAGATGAGCCAAAAATGTGCTTCCTGCGTATTCCAGGACCCACTTTACGTAACTATTGTTGAATACAGCACGCGTTGGGGCTGACTCAAATCTTCAGTTCGATGTGTTTTATTTTTAAAAATTCAGATCATGTTTTATTGTGTCCAAAAATTACATAATTGCTTAATTGCATAAGTAATAGCATTACAGAAATATGTTGACAGCAGCTGTCAGATTTGATAGGTAAAGGGTGTTTTAGTTAGAGGTGTAGAAATTTGAAATGGAATAAAAGAAAGATGATTTTTTGATTGACACATAAAATTTACTTTATTCGAAAGATAATCTTATGGCATTATAATTGAAATATGATTTCCGCCATAGGACCGCTTTGACTGGATCCAATGCTGTCTAATCTATTTATCGGCGGCGTAGACTAGTGATTTCACATAAATACATAGAGAATAATCATGCGGCGTTAAATCGGGTGATCACGGGTCTGTAACGTGAAACTATATGCTGTTACCAAACGTTTTTGTTCAAAAACTCAATTTTGGTAGGAGCTGTGTGACATACTGCGACGTCTTGTTGAAACAACAGCTCATGCATATCTCAGTAATTTGATTGATAAACGAAAAAGGCTCTGGTCATTCTTGACTGTAACGTTCTGGCCAGCATTGTTTTTGAAAAAGTACGAACCAATTTTTCCACCAACCAATAAAGCGCATCAAACAATTAGTTTAATGTTAAACTTAAAGATTATCCTCACTTAAAATACGGCAGTTTTGTTTATATCCATTCAAACAAATGTGGGCTTCATCCAGAACAAATCAGCACGGTTTCACGCTCTACCGTCACTTTTTAATGAAACTACCTAAAAAAAAGATTAATTAAAAAGCTAAAAATAATTGGACTGTAATTCTTACTGGCTTCAGTAAGGCGTTCGAATCGCATCGACTTTTGCTCGTTAAGTTAAGAAAGCTGGATCTTAGTGAACATTTCGTAAAATGGCTTCAATCTTATTTATTGAATACATAATACTCTCTGTCAAAGGTTGCAAATCAAACAAGTTCAAATTAAACTCTGGAATTGCACAAGGTAGTCATTTAGGTCCTATTCTCTTTTTTTTATTTTTAAGCAATTTATTGTCTGTGTTGAAGCAGTCAAAGCACATCATTTATGATAGAATTTTCAAAACTGTTTCAAGTTGTCGTGATTGTGAAGACTTGCAATGTGATCTTAACTCATTTTTTAATTGGTGTGTCCGTAACTGTCTGCTTCTTAACGTTTTTATATGTATGTAAATCTATGAGCTTTATGAGAAAGCTTTCTGAAATTTCTTTTAATTATATACATATATTATATTATATGAGTATCGTTATTTTGTGTTAATGAAATGTCTCTTTAGGTCGCTATTCGATAGAAACTTGAACATTCCACAACACATTAAGTCAATAATTAATATAAGGCTAATTCAATTCTTAGTTGGATTAAAAGGTTTAATCGAAATAATTTTCTGATCCTTTCGTTATAAAGCAGCTTTTTATAACATTTGTTTATCCACTTCTTGAATATGCTTGTCAAATTATACCTGTCATATATCCAGACTAGAACTGGTGCCAAAAAGGTTCCTGAGATTTGCGTCGAGGGGGTTAGGATAGCCAGATATCATTGATAAGCCGAGTCTTCAGAGCAGACGTTCTTATTTATGTTTTGGGTTTATTGTTCAATTTATAAATGCAAATATTGACTATTTGCACCTCCGGTCTCGTTTCAACTTTTATAAGAATTAGGAACAATGGCAATATTGTTTTGGGACAATTCGCCGTATCTTTACCTTTTTAGCTGATTTCGTAGTTCCTATTCTTGAAATGCCAAACTGCACTTAAAATAAATCACTTGACAACTGACAAAATGGTGGCCAGTTAAAATAGTGCTGTCAACTTAAAAAAACATACTTTAGATAGTGGGATTACCTTCGTTTACTCTTATCTTAGAAAAAAAGGTGGTTCTACAAAATTTTCTAAGCGACGTTGAATTTAACTTTATTGAATATTTTTTTATCAGCCAAAATTTGAACTTCATTTTGTTTAAATCTCAAAACAATTTAGTTAAATTTAAATTTTGATTCCTATTTCTTAAATGAATAAATAAAATTAGGTAATCTACCGCACTTTTTTTATTTATAAAGATTTATTAATTCTTTATTTATAGATGACATTTATTCAACCAGTTATTCAATATTATCAATTTCAATTTATATTTCCTATATTCTTAGGTACAACAATCTAACTTGTGGTTTTAAAAAAATCAAAAAAAAAAAGAATCTTCTCCTTTTTAAAAATTCAGAATCATGAGCCAAGCATGAAGAATCTTAATAGAAGAATATTTTTAGCAACTTGTATCTATTCATTCACGCGAACAAAGAATCTCGCATAATCAAAACCATAAAGAAATATACATTTTTATAAAGACATTCCGTTATAAGGTCATGTGTTATATTATTATGTTGAAGATTTAAAGTTAATTCTTAAAGCATTAATTTAAAAAAAAAAAAGAATTACTTAGAGCTTCAAGCGACTGACGTGGTTATTGAGATTTGTGAGACTTCCTCATTCACAGGTTTTTAAAATTTGTTTTTGAAGGCAAAGAAATAAAAAAATCTAACAAATAATTTACAATAAAATATATAGCTTGCAGGTCCAACGACCTATAAGACAAATTTGCAAATTCTAACTTTTATAATGAATGTGGAATAGGAATAGTTAATTTTATTATAATGAAGCTGTACTTATGCTGAAGCTGTGGCGAACTATTTAAGCTTCTTCCGTCAACAGCTTTTGCCACCATGATGATGATTTTTTAGTTTTCTTAAACAAATTCATAGAAAATGAGAGAATTTGTTTGTTCGATATTTTGTATTATGTGATTTCCTTGAAGATGATGTCTTCTTTTATGTAAATTAAATGAGCCTTTTCTATATTGCCTAGACATTATAGATTCCAATCCAATAGACTCTTCCTCCACAGACCTCAAACCTACTCGCTACATAAAATGCTTAATGTTTTTTTATTTTTGAAAGGAATCATCGCACTTAGAACGGAATCGGAATCCGCAGTAATGCTGTCGTCAAATTTAATTAATATTAAGTGGCTTGTGGCTTTATATGAAAATGTAGCCTCAATCGGGGCTGGACACTTGGATGATGGACTTGGACACTGGACGGACAGTGTGGCGACGATCTATACAATAGCTCAAACGTAGTATGCGACTTGACATTAATTTATGTGCAAAATTAAAAAAATACAACAAACGAGGACAAGAAGAATTAAAATGCAGATATAATGTACATTTCTGATCAATCTAAATGATATCAAAAAATTAACTAAACAAGCAATGGGGTAGGGGTTTCCTCATGGGCCCAGGTTACATAGGTTACTTACCTACTTATAGGTACCTATCTAGACTGAAAGTAGAGAAATCAACAAATATCTTTGGAAACTATTTTTTAAACTGTTGCGCTTTTGTATCCACAATGGCTTACGTACCTTTGTCTGTCTGGGGTTGTTTTTTTTTTTTTGAATAAATTTAGTAAAATGGTTTTAATCAAATCAGAATTAAGGAAGTACTTATAAATTAAAACAAACATTTATTCAAACAAATGAATTCTGTAAATAACCCAATTAAATTTGATTTATAAACAGGTTCGACCTATTTGGGAAAATTTAGTTATTTAAATAAAAAATCGATTCTATTAAAAACATTATTCATTTAAATTTTATAATTCGATTTGAAAATTATTTTCAGATTATAGATTCTCAACAGGGTGTTAGCCTTGAACTTTTTTAAGGGTAGCTCAAAATTTAAAGAAGATATATAAATTGGCAGCCATTTGTATTTGCTAAAAGCTGGGCATTGAGCAACCAATCCCAAACTATATAATTTGACAGTAGACAGCTTTGGATGAATACTAATAAATGGTTATTGGTAACTATGTTCAAAGTTTAGCAGAGCTAGTTATTGTAGTCATTTTACATCGTCTTGGAAAAAATGTATACCATCACCGTTTCATCTAATGCAACAACGAAAAATCTAGAAAAATATTTTTTTTTCAAATTATCATTACTTTCATTAAATTTGATTGTTTGGTGAAGGTTACAAGCTAGCTGGCGGCATTATCGGTCCTTATATCTTTCGAAATGAAGAGCGCGCCAAGCCATGGTGACTGATCTTTGTTTCCAAAATTAATCAGCTAAACATCAACAACGATTGGTTCTACAATACGCGAAAACTTGTCATAAGTGCAATTTGTTTCAAACTAAAATTAGTGAAAACTTTATTTTCCAAATTGGTTCATGGTATCAGGGGGATTTATTGATACCCTAATTATGCAAAGATACAGGGTGAGCATTAGAAAACTGAGAGGGTTTAAAAGGAGTTGTCAGTTCACATTGGTTTTGAATTCCTGAATATTGCAATGACTATGTGAAATACAGAGTGTGGTAATGCATTTCACACTCGCTTAGTACGGCTAAATAACGAATCTCTATACTCAACAGTACGTCTGAAGTTGGGCTTGATGGAATACTGATGAGGATTTGTGGAGGCACGAGTATTACAATTAAATTTCTTGGGGAAAGTAATGCAACTGGCTATTTTACTAGAATATGAATTGTTAAAATAACGGTAAAAAAGGGTAAGACAGAAAATTTTACCACCGTGTTTAAGCGGCTTAAATGATTCAATGATGATATCATCAGCCATGAACTTAAATGCTCTATGTGCAATACTGTCCAAGAGGTATATATGTTGCCTTAGCACCAGCCCAGAGATGAGATTTAGGAAATGCAATAATTTTGCTAAATTTTTGGCGACAGCGCGTATGTGATCCTTTCACAAGAGATGGTTGAAGATACATATATAGAAAATTTTAAGGTTTTCAGTCTCCTCGGTGAAAATGCCACTCATGAATAGTCTGAAAGGTGTTAAATTGTTGTTTAAGGACAGCAGGCAGCATTGAGTTTTCGACGTATTAAATTCTACTCGATTTTTGATTCCCCATTTAACAATGCTGTTTATGTCGAAATTTAATGAGCTTATCATATATTGCCGTTGAAGATCCACATCTGAAGACGAGGGATGTTAATCTTAAAACTAATATGACAAACTAAGCGTACTATAGTCAGTGAAGCAGGTAAATGGATTAAAAATTACAGACAGGAGATCATTTATAGAAATGGGAAAGAGTGTCGCAGACTGAACAGAGCCCTGGGGCACACCAGCGTTTAATTTGTGTTGCTCAGAGTTGAATTCATTCAATACTACTTGTATTGAACGGTCCAAAGATTAATTTCTAATCCAACGAAGGTACCGAAGGCACTCATTTCTGATAAGAGAGCATGATACCAAACTCTTTCAAATGCTTTAAAAATATCAAGAACTTTTTGAAGAATTGGAAGCCAATGTTCAAGCCAACATTGAAGCCATATGTCAAGATACATTGGAAAATAATGAAACATTTTACTGAATCAACAGACTATTTAATTAGAAGCAGCAGCAGACAAACATATAGTGGAAATCTTAATTAGAAAATATATGCCATAAACTTATCTATCCGATATTAAGAATAAATCCGTACTTCCAGGAATATTTCTGCCTTACAGTATCACTTAAAGTTCTCAAGCTCTGAAGAATATCTGATACAATTACTTATTGCCATAAAAACTCACCAATACTTTCACTTTATCAGCGTTACATATTTTTAGTATAGAAACTCCTCTCTACTTATAGAAGAATTTACTAGAAGTTCCAAACGTTCACTTCAATTCCTCCTTTTCTTCAATAATAGTTTTTGGAAAACCGCTTCAATTATTTTGTTGAAGAATTCTTAATTTATTTTTGAAAATGAGGAAAACGAAAGAAAAATTTGCTCTAATATGCAAAACAGTTAAGAATCGAATTCAAGAAAAATCCACCTTAAACGGAAGTAAACTTTCTTTATGACCTTCATTTTTGGAAAACGGCTCCATCTTTATTTCTTTAAGGTATAGAAGAAATTGTAATAATTAGTTGCCAAGTTTAACTTTTGAGAACCATTAACTTTTTAATTATACAAGAATTAGGGCTAAAGAAGAGATCACTTATTAAAAATTAACCAATTCGCAAGCAAAGTGGAATTAGACAGAATTAGCTAATATCAGTTCTTCAAGTCTTTTTTTTGTTACTTTTAAAACAATTACTGAAAATTCAAATTTAATGTTCCAAAGTCCAAGTTCAAAAACCTAAGAGTACGACACAGTGGTTCACTTTTTTAACACCACTTGACAACATCAAGTCTTTTACCATCATTGTTAACATTCAATATAATTCGCTCACGTTAACATTATATAACAACACGTGTATTTATTATATTTATTAAGAAGCTTAAACCCGAATTATAGGCCATTCAAAAGAATCTAACAATTTGAGAGCGTTATAATATCGGTCATGGTATTATAAAAGAATTAGCAGCTCAACAAGTTCTTAATTAATCTTATGTATATCAGCCACTTAGAAGTCTGATTATTATTATTATTGTTTTATTATAAGTTGGATAATCTAAATATCTGTACATACCTACAAGCGAAAAAAACCTGTTAGACAGTGTACATCACTTAGTACTTGGATTTACCCACAATTCGGTCATAAGATAGTCTAAGCCCTTAGGCTTGTTTTATCTTTTTGAATGAAGCTTGTCTGTTTTAACAAAAAAAAAAAAGAACGATTTATTTTTTTACTGAATTGATAAACATTTCCGGATGTGAGTAACGTGTTCATGTTCACTTTTAATTAAGTGTGCTTTAGCTTGTGGTTTTTACCTGAATGAGCTGCTTGTTTTAAATATCAACAAATATCAAGACAAATTTTGGTGATTTCATTCAAAGAAAAAAAATTAAACGCTGATCAAGTTGTATGGTTTGGTAAGGTTAGGTTAAGGTGGCTGCTGACGGAAAAGCATTAGACCAAAAGTTGGCCCGTTGTGACACCACATGGATCTAGCTTTCTTGTTGAGCCAGTTAGAGCTAGCTATAAAACGTTGGAGAACATAGATGTCAGAATTTCTTAGATCACTATGATCATTGTAGTAAAAGTCTCCAAGGTGGAATCATCGTCTTTGTAACGGAGCTAATGTGTGAAATCTACCAACCGAAATGAATTGCTTAGAGCTTTTAGCATCACCCATTGGTCAAATTCATTTAGTTGACAGACGAGTTTATGGTTTACAAAGAGTTCGGGGTACACCGATGTTAGATTTGTTGCCCAACAGATTCCAATTTTTGCAACTTCTTTAGCTATGCAATTTCCTGAAATCGGGCTGTTAGTGAGTTAATTGAGACAGAGTCCAATAATTTTATGTCAACTTGACTATCTGAACAGATGTGTATATCGGTACGGTAGTCGATGTTACGTTTTCTCTGAGACAAGAGAGGACTTCTATGATGGGCTTCAAGTTTTGTCTGGAACTTGCTACAGTGATTGGGAAGACGAAATGAGAGATATAGATTTAGTCCGTACCTCCATCAATCAAAAGTTAATTGTTTAATCTGTCAAAAATGACTTATTCTCTAAGGTAGACGTAGAAGGGATGGATACTTGGAAGTTTTTGTTGAATTGTGGAATTGGGGTAATGTAGTCGAGCGACGTTACTAAGATTTGATTGAGTTCAGAATAATGGAGTAGCCAATATTATTACTGATCCACTGCGAGGAGGCCTTAAGCCGAATGGCTGCTTAAGCATCGGATTGTTTGCTGAAGATATATAACGGTATAAGAATGCACAGAACATCAAGTTCAACGGAGATGGTAGAGCGGAGTGCTCCACTCACGGTTATCATGGTTCGTTGCTGTGTCCAGTCCAGTCTACCATACTGCTACTCCATATGTAAGGATAGGTCTAATGACCGATATGTACCTAGTTCTGTAACAAAACTTTAAGACCTTGTTACTGAAGACATACATATATATATTTGATATAAAATATTTATCTTATTTTTCTGGCGAAATTTTCATCCTTTAATAGCCACTGGGGAACGCAATAATGTTAGGGAAGTGGTTTCTCCGCCAGTTTGCTATGTCTTTGATAATAATATACATAGATGACGGCCCAAATAGTAGTCACCCGCGCTCACTTCATTTGTACGCTTATGAAAGCAGTACGGGAGCAAATATCACTAAAACTCCTTTAAATGCGAAAGATAATGTCCAGAGCATTTCATCATCAAATACGTTTCAATGCTGATTAGGGAGCATCTACACATTAAGGAGTATCGATGCTCTACGCCTCGACTCTTAAACAGTTATTGTAAAAGAGTCAAGAGTCAAATAGCTTTTACTGTGACACGCGAGAAATAAACATGAAATAATTCAAACGTGAAATTTTCATCGTTGAAAAAGCTTAATAACAAAGAAAACGATACAATTTATTATACCAAACATAAACTGTTATTCTAAGGGTCAAACCACGCTTCTGTGATGGTTTGACTGAAAGTCTCACTCCAAAGTGTCCCATCTTGCCGTTTTAGGGAATGAGAAGCTTAAGATTGGCTATGGGGGACACCATATTTTAATCCTGGAAATTTTTGTTTGTGGCCAGAGTTCGACAGAAATGTTTAATTACATTTTAAGAAAGAGTAAACTGAAGCCATGTCAAACAAATCAATAGAAACAGTACGTGCCACTATAAGTTTATTGCTACAACGTTTAAGGGCTGGCATCAAAGCTGAGGACGGTCATTTTGAGTCAAAGTAAGACCAAATAAATAAAACAATAATGGATATAAAATATGAAATAGTTCTTGTATTATGGTGTTTTGAGCTTGTAACAGAAATTATGGCATGCCAGTATGTTATATGGGTTTGTAGACCTTATCTAATGCCAATGGCATTTTTAAAATAGAAGAAGGCCGTGGCTTTCTTAACTCTCTCTTGAATAATAAGTTTCCAGCTTAATTTCTTATGCACGATCGAGTTATACGGAAACTATAAATTATAAAATATACCACATACGCCATATATACCTTGGGAATAATCACTTTCAAAAAGTCAATAGTTATTTTAAAAATATTACATTTTTGAATGAATTGGAATGTTCAAAATTTTGAGTCAGAACTTTTTTATAAAAAATAAAAATCAGAAACCTTCTGTATTTTTCAATATTCGTTTATTATAAGAAATAGCATTTTCACTCAATTATAGTTTTTTGTTTGTTGTTGTTTTCTTTCATTTATCAATTTTGTTTATTATTTGTATTTTTATTTGTTTTATTATAATTATTCAAAAACTTAAACTCAACCCTTTTTGAATTTAATTTCCCGCTTTAAGTACATTTTTTTGTCTGTTATTATAATTTGTTTTTGATGCTTTAGCTATGGTATTAAGTTTTAATAATAATAAATATTTTTTTTCAGCTTCAAAAAATTTTTCGTTAAAATGCAATTGCAATATATTTTTATAAAAAACAAATAAAATATATTGAACAAGCAATTAAACATTTTAAGATTTATTTTGTATTTTCAAAATTATAAACAAAGGTTTGGAATTTTTGTTTTTTTTTTTTTTTGAAAAACATTTAATTGAGAAAATTTATATTTTTGTTTTGCGTTACTTTGGTATTTTCGGTAGAGACTTATATTTGATTTTTCATTGTTTTTGTTTTTGTATTTTTGTTTTATGTAAAAGAGCATTTGAAACCACTGAATTGATTTGGTTGGAAAAAAATTGATTATTCATATTCGCATATATTTTGTGTTTTTATTTTGTTTAAAATTTTTCTTTTGGTTTTTGTAAAAGTAAATGAATTTTGTTTGCGTTGGCATAATATAATAAATATTATTAAACATTTTAAGTTGCTTATATTATTGTTGTTATTTTTTACCTAACTACAAAAAATTCTTTCGAGCAAAAGAATACAACACATAGAGGATCATTTATTAATAATATATAAAAAGAAATTAATATATAAACCTTATTACTGGGGATACAAAAATGTTTTTTTTTTTTTTTTTTTTTAAGGATTCCAGCTAACATTTACACTTCTGTATATTTTTATAAATTTATAATTAATATTTCCTAGCTTGTTTGTTTTGTTTTTTGTTTTTCAAAAGAATTATCAATAAGCAGGTAAAAAATCTAAACTTTTCTTTGTAAATGTTATAATCTCTGTTGTATTTTTATTATTATTTTAATTCTTTAAATTTCCTTGGTTTCATAAAGTTTAAAAAATGTATGTATTTTATGTATTGTTTTTTATTTAACTAATTGATTTAAAATAAATAAAATTGTTTAATTTTTGTTTGTTTTGCTGTAGAAAACTTAAGTAAAGTTATATTTAAATATTCAGCTTTTATAATTCATTTTATGTAAATAACAATTATTTTTTTTTTATTTTGTGAGCGGTTTATATATTTTTTGTTTTATATAGTTTAATTTTGTTTGCTTGTTATATTTATTGTATTTTGTTTAAATATTAAATAAAGTCGCAGCACACAAAGCAGAATTTATTTATTTTTTATTTTTACTATGATTTATTCTAAATAAAAAGTTATATTTCGTTTTACAATTTGCACTTTTAAGTTTTATTATGTATTTAGTTGTTGTTTTTTTTTGGAATAAAATAAATAAATATTTTTTAGTTAGATATTAGCTTTTTTGTTGTTGTTTTTTTTTAGTTGCTATTCTTGTAAGGGTTAAGTTAATTTAATTATAAAAAATGTGTGAAGAAATTCGTAGAAAACGTGGAAGAGAAAAAGTTTTTTATTTTATAGTTTTTTTTTGTTTTTGTTTATAAGTTTGGATATTTTGAAGAATTTTTGTTTTATTTTGTATTCTTATGAAATAGGTTTTTTTTGCTTATAGATATTTATTTACTTTAGTAAGTAAGGAAGGTTAAGAATTGCTTTCGTATATGTGTGTGATTTTTTTTTATGAAAATTATTCTTTATTTTTCTAAATCAGTTTAAAAATGTAGATAGTTCATATATAACTGCAAAAATTCAATTTTGTAAATATTTGTGATTTTATCAGTGTTAAAAATTAATATAAATAATTAAATTGAGTAAATTTTCTTATAAAATAATAAAGTTTAAATACAAAGAAGTAAGTAAAGGCAGCTGGAAAGATTTGCAAACATACAAATACAGTACATATCTTTCCGTAGTCGAAAACGACAATTTTTGACATTCTGAATAACTTATTTGAAAGGTCACAATATAAAATCGAAGGAAATGACATTTACGGTCTTGATGGGCTCATTTTGGCCTCTAATCATTTTCTGTCACTTCGAATTATTGACAAACACTTTATTTCAAGGTTTTTAATTATTTTAAATTTACGCAAAAAAATGAAACAAGAAAGTTGTTCCAAATAAGAAAAAATTGTATCAATATTATTTAAAATAAAATTGTAAACTCTTTAAAATCGAATTTTGAAATGATTTAATGAATATTTAAATAATTTAATTTTGTTATTTTTGAACTTTTTAAAATAAATGTTTTCTTTCAATATAAGACGTAGACCATTTTAAAAAAATTCAGTGACATTCAAATTTTGTTTTAAAGTAGAATAATATAAGAAAAATAGAAATTTATGATAACGAACAATTGTTTAAATATTATTTATTTGCATATACATACATATATAATATTGTTAACACTGAAATATATTATGAGGACACTTATATATTTTATTTTCTAACCGCACACAATTTCCAATATATATATATTTTGAATCATTTGACAAAATAAAACTCAACAAAAGAAAAGTAGTTTTTAAATATTTTGTTTCTATTATTATTTTTTTTTCTTAAGAAGATCACAAGATTTTTTAAAAATATTTTTTTTTGTTTCGTTTTTTATTTGTTATGTTGTTTTACTTAATTTTAGTTATTTAAATCTAAAATAAAATGTTATGTTTGATGATAGTTTGTTTCTTAAGAACTATGACTTATATTGTTATGTTTTATTTTTCATTTTCATAATAAAAATTGTTTCAGCTAAATTTAAAATTTTATATTAATATAGTAGTTAAAGTATATATTAATATATATATATTCTATGTTATGTTTTTCTCTTTTTTTATACATTTCTTAAAGCTTAATATATTTTTTTTAAATAATAATATACATACATACACTAAACTGTTTTTTTTTATTTTTTATAAATTTTGTTTGAATATGTTTATATTTATAATTTTGTGTCTTTTTTTAAAATTATGTAACCTAAGTGTTTTTTTTATTTAGTTCTTCTGTTAACAATATTGTTTTCAATTATTTTTTTTTTTGCATTTTTTTTTTTAAATTTAATTTTATATGTAAAAGTTTTAAAAAACTACTTAAGCTTGGTATAAGTTACCAAAAGTATGTATAGTACATTGTAATTAACTAACAAAAATTACATAGAAAAATGTTAATCAATTGTTTTGTTTTCTTATTTTTGTTGAGCTTGGTATTGTGTCTTGAAATTGAGAAAGGGCAATTATAGTATCAAGATTTGTTAACCGTGTTATATGTTATTGAAACATGTATTTTTTATTAATCTTTTTTTCAAATAAGAATTCATAGTACAGTCTTTACTTCATAAGCCAAAAATGAATGAAGTTAACATTTTTCAAACCGATGAAAAACTGAAATTTGTTTGATAGAATAGCTTAGCTTTTATTTTGATATTTTTTCGTATTTTTAAATTCTCTTAGTTTCTATTTAAATTTAAAAAAACACTAAGATTTGGAAGGAGAAGGAATTGTCATTTGGCAATAATTTGTATACGAGTCTTTTTAAAGAGAGTTGTAATGAATATTTTTAACATTAAAAAATGTTTGGGTTGATAGTAAATTTTACATTCAAAAAATACAGCACTAAATTGGTTTAACGTCCTGAATACTTCGTAGGAAACAGTTTAAACTTCATTATTATTTAAATACTTTTTAAAGTTTCTTAAATAATAATTTGACGTGTTGGAACAAAAATACAATGTTAATGAAAAAGGCTTTTCCCAAGCCGTATTTAGACCGTTTTCACATCCGAAAACTGAGTTTTCAGAAAATTTTAATTTGTTTGGGAGAAAGGACTTAAAGCACATCAAAATTGTTCGAAAATTGAAGAGATGTTGTACCATATGTTTGTCGAATGAAAATTAAAAGAAATCTAAGAATTGAAAGTTAAGAGACAATTAAGAAATTATGTCAAACATACATTTCAATGATGTAGTCTCAAAAAGTGAAGTTTATATTTTAGTAGAATTATTGGAAATGTACATATTCAAATAAGAAACCCTTACGTTCATTTTATACTAGATTGAAATGGATTTTAAGTTTTTAATTTTATTTAGATGTCAAGTAAATCAGAACAGTTCTGGAATTTTTTTTTTCTACTACGACATAAGAATTCCAATCAATGTTTGGGTTCCTGAGGCCTCTATACGTGACAATAATTTAAAGCTAAAAGAATTTTAAATTCCTGGTCCTGATGAGCCATTATCCATTGTTTGTTCTTTTCAACGAGTCTCTGAAATGTTTTAAGTTCCCAGAAAAATTCGCGCGTAACGCCAATCCATAAAAAAGATTTTCAAAACTTAGTTATATTTATAAATTATCGTCCTATAGCGAATTTTTCTGCTATGCCTACATTTTTTGAGTTCCTTGCTTGTGAGATAATTTCTTTTAATTGTTCTTCAGTTATATGTGAAAATCAGTATAGATTTATGAAAAAAGTCTACAATTACTAATTTATTAAAATTCTCTACTTTTTGTTCGGTTGCATTCTAAAATCTCTTTTAAGTCGATTGCATTTTTGACTTTAGCAAGGCATTTGACAAATTAAGTCATGCAATTCTTCTCAATAAATTAAGTAAAGCTGGACTTAATGACAGTTTCGTTATATGTATTTCTTCATAACAATTTTAAGTCAATTCTGGTATACCTCAAGGGAGTCACCATGGTCCATTGCTGTTTATTTTGTTTATTGATGATTGGCCTTCTTTAATTCTTTATCGCTTATCTATGCAGATGATGTTAACATTTTTCGAATTATAAACTTCATCAAGGAATGTAAAGTGCTACAAGAATATCTAAGCTAAGAAAACACTTGGTTTCGTCAAAAGAGTTTCGTGATCAATATGTTGTTAAAATTCTGTAGGTTACATTTGTCAGGCCAATTCTTGAATACCTTGCTTAGCATGGGCGCCATTGTATGGGCGCCAAAGTAGATTTTTTCGTATTTTTTTGACTGGCCTGATAGGCAGTTATTACCTCCATGGACTCAAGGGCTTCACTTGCTGGTGTATTGCATGGAACGATTTCATTTCCATCTTTTTCTTGTTAATTGAATTTTAATCTGAGGCAGGCTAGCTTAATAAGTAATTTAACTCTTAGAACTATTTTTAGATCAAACTATGAAGCTAACAGTCCTCTTAGTAAATTAATCAGTAAATTCAATAAATTATCTATTTTCATTGACTCTACAAATGACAATCTGAAATTTAACAGCTTTATATTAACTTTATTTGCTTTAAGTAGTTGAACTTGTGTCAGCTTTAAGTTTAGATTTGAGTAAATATTGTAAATTTAACGTTTGGATTTAAAGTATTCAATAAATATATGAATATTTTTTTGACATTTAAATCAAATTTAATAAAAAGTTTGAACTTGAAACCCTTAGTGGGTGTAAGTAACGCAATAATTAAATAAATTCTTGATACTAAAAATTTTCTTAGCAAGTACATATGTACCTGCTTTGCCTTTATAGTAAAAAATAAAGCCTAGAACGAACTTAGAGACGAGGAAAAACTTGTTGATTGAAGAATTTAATAGTTCTCAGATTATTTGAATGAAGGCTGAAAGTAATTCGACAAATTAACTCTAGTTTACAAAAACATATTTCGTCCCTTAAGTAAAGTCTTGACTTAGACTTAATGCCCTTTAATTAAAATCACATTAAGCTAAGAAAAAAATTATTTAATTTCTTAAAGACGATTTGTTACAAATTAAATATAACAAAAAAGTACTTATACGCCCATGTGTACCATCGAATTTTAGATGTTTCGAATTTCAATCCACTATTATTTTCAAAATGAGCATTTTTTGTCCACAGAATTTAATTTTTTTGTAAAAAGTTAAAAAATTAAAGAAAATCTTAAAAAATTCTGCCCCTCAAAGTCACATTTTTTTAATGTTGACCCAAGACATCAATACTCTCAACTTATATTGTTGATTATACATAATAATATAATATATAGTGTGCGCATAGCATATCATCAGCATCATTATGTTTTATTTAGTTTAAATATATATAATATATATTGTAAATGTTAAATAGTTTATTGCTCAGTTAGTATTTTAATTTGGTGAAGAATTATTTATTTATTATTATTATTATTATTTTTGTTTTTATTTTTTTAAAACAAAATCAATCAATTACGCTGATTTAAGGCTTTGTCTTTATAGTCGCTTAAATTATTTATTGAATTGGATGTAAAATTTAAAAAAGTTCAATAAGATAGTAATTCATTAATAAATGAATAAATTAAATAAAAAAAAAACATTTCTTTAAAAATCTACACACAACCTGTGTTTTATTTATCAGTATCGGAGAATAATATTCTCATTTATTTAAAAATATATTATATAAAATAAAAATGTATCATTTAAAATATGTTAAAAATATACGCTTAAGGGTTCATTCTTTAGAAATTTAATTTAATTTTTATATGAATTCAGCTGAGTGAAAGAAGACTCGATATAAAATATTATAAATAATTTGCGAGTATTAAAATATCTAAAAATTTAAGTTAAATTATTAATAAAAGTTTAATTAATTAAGTAAAAATTAAAAAATAATAATAAATATCAAGCGAGAAATGGGTGACTTAGCTTAGCTTATAGCAAGTTTAATTCTTTTACATTTTTGTTTTGTTCTCTTTTACATTAGTTTTAATTTGTTAGCTTTTTGGTTTTGGTTTTGTTTTTTTTTGTTTTTCTCACGCAGTAGTAATTTATTTATTGTTTATAAAAATATTTTGTTTTTTTCTTTTTAGTTTCTTATGCATAAATGTTTTTATTTTTATATATAAAAAGGGGGAAAATAACATCTATTTGGTTTTTGTTTATGTATTGTATATAATGAAAAATAATTTAAATTTTTTTGTATTTCTTTTTTTTTTATTAATTTATATAATTATTTAAAAAACAATATTTTTTTTTGTTCGTAAGTTTAAGATATTTAATTTTTGTTTGGGATTTTTTATTATTTATTATTTTGTTGCGCTACAACGTGAGGCGCTTTATAGAAACGTTGTACGAATTCTGATAAACTATATACACTTCCGGGTCCCTTGCCAGCTGTCATGCAAATAAAATCTCCTAAACTATGTGCACTTGCTGAAAATTAAAGAAAAAAAAATTAATTAATTTGTATTTATTTTTATTAAGATAAATGAAAAAAATATTTAAATGAATTCTCACAACAAGACTCTATAGGGGGATATGATGGAGGTGGTTTTATCCAACTTCCGTCTGGTCTTCGCATATGTCTTCGATCTGAAGCGAACTCTGAGAGATATGTTTCCGCTGGTATTACTCGAAAGAATCTAGAAAAATATATAAATTAAATGAAATAAATAGTAAATATGTTAAAGATTTTATAGAAAGAATTTTTTATTGAAGAGGCAATCAACTGTTTTCATTTCTTAACATTAAACTTTATCCTTTAAAAGTGATGTAGTTAAAAATTTGATATTTATTAGAAATGAAAATAAATAAACTGTCCATTTTACACAGACTTTAATATATTTTTAGCACAGAGTTTTGAAAAAAGTTTTTAAGATTAAGGCTAGAAGTTATTTTAATTTTAGTTGTACTTTTATTTAAGGTGCAATAAAATGTTGCGGAACTAAATAGAAAAAAAGTATATTTTCGAGTTTTAGACCGCAACGTATAAACACTTTATTAACTTTGTTGTGGACTGTGCATCTGTATCGTCTTCTTTTTAGGTGAACTTCAACAGAAAATTGCCGCCGAAGTTACCAAAAGGTTAAGTAAAAAAAGAGGTTCGGATGCGACCCACACTGATAACTTCCCATCCCTTCTATCGATTTGTCTTGCTTACAAGTTTGTCTAAATGTATCAATTCTTGCCAAATTTGCGTTCTATTTTTTGTAGATTTTATTTTTTTTAAGAAAAAACGGACTGTTGGATTTTTATAAAAAAATTACCGAATATAAAAAACAATATTTTCTGTGAAATAAAATAAGTTTGAAGCCAATATTTTTAATTTTTGAAAAGCTATTTGAGCCGAAAATCAATTTTTACCAACTTTTATTAATTTTTTTGTTTAGGTTTTTATTTTTTGTAAAAAAACTGTCACTTCGATTTTTCTCAAAATTTTTCCTAATGTTGAAAACAATATTTCTTATAAGTTAAAATTAGTTAGAAGCCATAATCTCAAATTTTTGAAAAGATATTTAAGTCGAAAATCAATTTTTACCAACTTTTGTTAAATTTTTTTTTCGGTTTTTAAATTTTTGTAAAAAAACTGTCAATTCTATTTTTTTCAAAATTTTACTGAATGTTGAAAACAAAATTTTTTGAAAGATCAAAGTAGTTTAAAGCCAATATCTCAAAGTCTTGAAAAGATATTTGAGTCAAAACTCAATTTTTACCAACTTTTTTTTTATTTTTTTTAGATTATTATTTTTTGTAAAAAAACTGTCAATTCGATTTTTCTCAAAATTTTATCAGATGTCAAAAACATTATTCTTCATTGCACAAAATTGTTTTGGAAATGAAATCATATTTTAGTCGTAAAATTTTCGAAGTGACAAATTTTTTTTTTCAGTTTTTTTGATTTATAAAAAAAACCGTTAATTGAATTTTTTTCCAAAAATATAATTGTTTTGTATCACGTTACAATATATAATATAAAATTGAATTCAAGTCTCTAGCGTCATTGGTTCATGAGATATTTAGGGTTAACCAAAATTTTCACCTTTTTTTTAAACTGCTATGGTAAAAAAACCACCCACGCAATTTTCTTGAGAGCCCTTTCTGCATCTTTCTGCCTTATTATCTGTATAACAAAATTTATTTGAAGTCGATATCTCTTCTGGTTCTTGAGCTATGGACGACAAAAAAAACGTCGCGAACGTACGGACGTACGGACGTACGTACACACCGCACGCACAGACATCTTTCTAAAAATCTTTTATTTCGACTCTAGGGACCTTGAAACGTCGAGAAATGCCAAAATTTTCAATTTGTCAAATCGGACCCATTACAATAACTTCCTATGGGAAGTTAAAAAGAGGATCGGATGCGATCTACACTGATAATTTTCAATTGGTGCATAATTATTTTTTAGCAATAAGCAATAGGTAATTGTTATTTCACGAACTTCGGAAGGTATGTTAAACCAATATAGGGTGGTAAATTTGATATAGGATTTGTTTGTTTAAATAGTTAATTGATTTTTTTAAATTTTACCGAATTTCAAAAAAAAAAAAAATCTGTATTAGATCATACATGTTTGGAATCGATACCTTCATTATTTTCTAAGATATTTGAGTAAAAAATCGAGTTTTTCTCATTTCTAGTAGTTTTGAAGAGACAAATATTGTTTCAGTTATATACAATTTATTTTTTAAGTAGTTAGAAAACAGTATTTGGATTTTTTAAAGTCCTTTCTTTATGTTATAATTTGTGAGAACACATTTTTTCGAACTCAATATTGAACAAAAAATATCTGAAATTTTTTTCTTTTTAATAAAATGCACAACTGGTCCCATGAACTTTTTTCTGTATTCCCAAAATCTGTTTAAATATTATATTTTAAAATCTTTAGATATACCTGCAAAAAAGTGTGTCTTCAAAAAGTGTAATGCAATTTACTTTCTCAAAACAAAATTAATGTATTATTAACTTCCCATAGAAAGTTATTGTAATCGGATCTTTTTTTTCAAATTAAAAATGTTAAGAACGTTTCAAGGTCCCTAGATTCGAAATGAAAAAAATCGAACGTAAATACGTTCGTCGTTTTTAAAATAATTATGTTTTACAGATAATTACACAGAAAGTAAAAAAGGGATAATCTAACAGAAAAAGTATTTGTCTTCTCGAATATTTTTTGAACCAAAAATGATATTAAATCCAGAATAATTTCATGCAATGAAGAATAACGTTCTTGGCGTATGGTAAAATCTTGAGAAATATTAAAGTAAGGTAAGACTCGAATATCTTGGAAAAAAATAAAGATTTGCCTTCAAACTAATTGTATCTTAAAAAAAATATTGTTTTTAACTTTTTGTTAAATTTTTAGAAAATCAAACTGTCGTTTTTTTTTTACAAAAAATTAAAATATTCACAAAATACCACGCAAAATTGGTAAAAACTGGTTTTCAAGAATAGATAGATATATTGACTTTAAAATTATTTAATCCTGTGCAAAATTTTGTTTTTAACGTAAGATAATGTTTTAAGAAAAATCGAATCGGTATTTGTAAGAAATCAAGGCTTTCAAAAAATATTGCTTAAACTGATAAAAACTGGATTGAAACCAAATTTATTTTATCATATGGAAAATATCGTTGGAAACTTTTAGTTAATGTTATAGAAAAATTCAATTGACAATTTTTTTTACAAAACGCGCAAACACACAAAAACAAAAAAAACTCATTAGAAATTATTTTCAAAAGACATAAACTTAAAATTTGTCTATCTCATACAAAACATTGTCAATAAAAATTTAAAAATATGGATCGATCAGCCTCTTTTTTAGAAATATTTTTGCAGTTATTTAGTTTTTATAAAACATTTTACATTTTAATATCGTACTCACTTTTCGTGATATCGAGTATTGAAAATGGGCATTTTTGATCAATAAATATTATTCAAAAAATAAATTAATCGGTTCATAATTTTCTAGCGGTTCTATGAGGGAAAAAATTCTGGGGCAACACAAAAATATTTTGTTTTAATGCAAAAATTCAAGTTGAGGAAAAAAAATATTTAGAGAAAATTTCATAAAAATCTATCGCCTTGTTTTTGAGCAGATTCGAAGTTATAAATTTCGACCAAAAAGTTTTACAAAATAAAAAAATCAAACTTCTAATATAATAAAAACCATAACTTCTAATTTTGAACTCAATAATCCGATAGACGAAATCACAGGGCCCACTTTGTTCGACTTCACTACCATCATCGTAATGTCATGCTGCATTAAAATATCGAGTTCGAAATTTTTTAAGAATAAAATACTTTGTGTCGCAAGTAATGAACTAGACTCCTACCGAGCTTTAATTATCACCTGATTTTATAAATGCCACTTAAATAAAAATAAAAGAAATATTTAATGATATTTTAAAAGATTAGTTTTATTTAAACCTCAACTCAAAAACCACTAAATAAAAAATCAATTTTTAATCTGAGAAAGTTTCATTGCGTTCAAAATAAATTATGCAAAATATTCTCTAAGTCTAAAGTCTCCTTCAACGCAATATATTTTAAAGCTAAAGCTACCTCATTGTTAAAACAATCCTGCCTCATTACGTTGCGTCCGTCAGTACCCATACATTTATAGGCTTTTTATTATAAAAACAATAATAAACCATTGATTTGTTTGCATTAAACAGCCAAAATACCCTTGCTTTGATGAATTTCAATTTGCAACTAATTTGTGCATTATTCAATAGTTTTGCAAAGAGATATGCACTTTCCATTATCGTTTTGGTAAATAAAATAATTATAAAACCAATAACATGCTTTTTTAATACGCCTGATAAATTAACATAACAAAGCAATCAGCAATGTACTAGAATTAATTTTTTTTTCTACGCAATGACATTAATTGAGTTATTTCATCCCTCTCCTTTTTCCTGGTATTTATTTCATGTATCTATGTTATTATTTTAGCCAATATTTATTTTTCCAATAAACATAATTAAATAAATTAAAAAAGTAAAAAAATAAACAATTAATATCCAACAGATTTTTTATTCTTTAGAAAGATAACAACAAAAAATCAAACTAAAAACGATTAAAGTTACAAGCTCACAAATATATATGTAGAAACAAAATATATAAAATAACAATTAATTGCATGACTACACTCTATACTCTTGCTTGTTATCAGGACCAAAAAATCGCCAACAAAAACCAAACTCTCAAAACTCATTAAAATTAATAGCTTTATCGCCAGAATATATTACATGGATAATCATTTCATAATCAGCCAATCTAAGGCTCATAGTATTCGTGTGAAATAATTGCCTTGCTAGCGCTAGCTCTGCTGCTGCTGCTGCTGGCTGCCTTTTCTGTCTTTTTGCCTGGGCTAGCATGGTCCTTGTATAGTGTTGTAGATAGGTACTATATAGTCCAAATTCAACACCCATAATCGTTTTAAAATACGATTTTTTTTGTACTATATACCCGCGCATGTCCTGGCCAAATAGCCTCATGCATATGCATGGGGATTTATTTGAAACAGGGACGAACTCGACTTCGAAAAAAAACACAAAGTGAATACTTTTTGACATGTTTCAAGAACTTCTTAGAAGTTCTTCTTCTGAAGCGCCCGAACAAACCAATCCCCGAATCCGCACCGCACCTCCCAGTAAAGATGAGATCGTGGCCGCAATTAAAGCACTTAAGAACAACAAAGCGGTAGGACTCTATGGAATTCTCGCAGAGCTTTTACAAGCAGCGCCAACGTCATCAAGCGGAATGCTTCATCCTCTCATAAACGAAGTCTGGACCACCGAAAGGTTGCCCGATGAATGGAAGAAGGGAATTATCGTCAAGCTCCCAAGAAAAGAAGATCTTACAAAGTGCAACAACTCAAGAGGGATTTGCGTTCTACCTGCCGTTGACAAAATAGTAGCAAAAATCATACTGGAACGCATCAGAGAACACCTTGAGGCCACACTCGATGCCGAACAAGCAGGATTCCGCGATGGATACTCTTGTATTGATTACATCAAAATAAGACCATTATTGAGCAATGCGTTGAATATCGAGCACCACTACACCTGCTGTTCATCGACTTCGAGAAGGCCTTTGATAGCGTCAACAGGGAGTACATCTGGTTAGCTTTGCAGAGGAGAGACATCCCAGAAAAACTAATTGCTATTATGAAGCAACATATGATGGATATAAGTTTCACATTCTGCACGATAGTAGGTTGTCAGATGAATTATTTGGAATCCGTAGCGGAGTCAGACAGGGCTGCATTCTGTCGCCAATATTGTTTTTCCTGGTTATAAGCGATGTACTGCGCGCAGATTTGTCAGGTAGCGGACGGATGCAATGGACTTTGACATCCTACGAGTATTAAGAACACTTGGATTACCCGGACGATGATTGCTTACTCTCTCATAGGTTCACGGGTCTCCATCAAATGACAACAAGTGTAGAGAGAGAAGAAGAAATCGTGGGCCTGAAAATTAATTCCGGCAAAACAAAAATGATCAGCCCCGGAACCCGACCAATCTCTCAAATAAATACTCGCAACCGGTGGAAAAAGTGGAGAGCTTTCAATACCTTGGAAGTATCGTCTCCATCGAAGGCGGAACCCAACCGAACAAGACATCATTTGCCTCATCGGCAAAGAAAAAGCGGCGTTCGGTATGCTCTCAAAAATTTGGAAGAATAACTCTATCAGCTAAAAAACAAAGCTACGACTGTTTCGCACAAATGTCAAATCTGTGCTTCTTTATGGGTGCAGCACCTGGAATGTTACTTCAGCCATTACAAGGAAGCTGCAAACCTTCGTGAATAGATGTCTTCGAAAAATCCTAAGGATTTTCTGGCCGAACCGAATATCCCATAAGGTCCTGCATAGTAGGACAAGTCAGGAACCTCTGGACCCTATTATACGAAGGCATAAGTGGCAATGGATTGGACATACGCTTCGAAAAGATGGAATCCGCTACACAAGGAGGATAAAGAGCTGGCTGACCGAGAAGTCGAGGAGGAATCAGCGTCACTAGGCAAGAGTTGAAGGGAGCTGAAACATATCCCAAGAAACCGCACACGATGGCGCGTATGCTTAGTAGAGGCCCTATGCCCATTAAACGGACCTAACAGGTCTGAGGACCTAAGTAATTAAGTAAGTAATACCACTATCTAGAATTCGGAAAAAGGTGTTTTTTTAGTAAACTTAAAGACCTAGAGTCTCCAGTGACCATTCTGTCAATGTGAAAACATTCAGTTTTTATAACAATGAAGTTTGCCAACCTTCATAGGCATCCAACATTTATTGAGTTCAAATTTCCAGTCGGTTATGTTCAATTTCTTCAAAAATTTTACGGACTTTGGCTGTACAACTTCGACAATATACAGAAAATGCTTTATTTTTTCAAGAAGCACCACTTTAATTGCAACAATACAATAAATAGTGTGCCAGATGATAAGAATAAAAACACCATTTGACAAGGTTTTTAATGGCTTACATTCAAATTCGACCCTAGAATCACTCTTTCACTTCTACCTGAGCGTCGAACTTGTCGAGTTGTAGAAGCTGAGTAAGGTCAATGATTCTCGGGAATTATTTCTCCAGAAGAGTCCTGAAACCAAAGGTCGCTCGCCCCTCCCCTTCCCAATCCTTTACCCCCTCCTCCGTCAGATCTGTGCTATTATGCTGGCTGATGTCTCCTCACCCCCTGACTGTATGGTGTATAACTGTCTGTCATGCCTAGTTTCCTTCCTGGGACGCTTATGGCTTAATTGCTGTTCGTCTCTCCTTTCTCAAAACATATCCTTCCCTTAAACTTCCCAATTGGGCTGGATCTAAGGTGTTATACGACCCGTGCCGATGATCAGCCAGGCTGAGGGCCCAATTAAAAAACTAGCTCAGTCGTGAACGGAGTATCCGGATACCTGGCGACCTCCGGATTAACCAGCCTTATCTGTATACACGGATCTCTGTACAGATGGACCACCCCTTATCCGCTACTCGTGGGATTTCAAATGAATAAAACAAAACAAACAAAACAAACAAAACAAAACCAAAAAACAATATCGGCCAGCAGTACGACGGCAAAGTTGTCTGCTGTACCGGCCAGCAGTACGACGGCAAAGTTGTCTGCTGTTCATCCCTCTTCCACTGGTGCTGACATGGCTGTGGACACTCATAGCCCTGTTGTCGCCAGTGGAACATCGGATAATCCGGTAAAATTACCTTCTTCCTGTAGTGAGGCAGTTGTGAAGAACGGCTCCTCTACTACCACTGAGAGTAAACCTCTCAAATCGTCAACACCTCGAGTCGGAGGTAGCAGGGCTGTGATGCCAGGTCCTTCTACCTCCAAAGCAAAGGCTCCTAAAGAAGGTCCTGGGGGAGATGGGCGTAAGCTTAGACCCTCCAAGGCCTACTACAGGGACTTGCGTAATGCTAAGAGGATTCTCCAGACGTTTGGTGAAAAACTAGGCGCTGGAGGAAACTCTCAGCATGACGCTAAGATAGCTTGGGCCCAGAATTTCCTGGCCAAAAATAATATAAAGACCAGCCAAGACTCAACGTCGAAGCGACAAAGGTCCATGGAAGGTAGTGTTCCACTACCCAAACGCCCCAAGGTGCTAAACATCAGCACTTCAATCGACCCTCGCAAGGCAAAAATGTCCTTCAGTGACGTTCTGAAGGATAAAATGGTAGTCGCGATCATCGACAGAAATGATGTAGATGGCACGATCTCTGCCGAAAACTGGACATTGGCCAAAGGTCAGCTGGCCTTCAGTTTTATAGACATTATGTCTGACAATCCGGGACCACCGCCCATCACAAAAGATTTCGGCTGGCATCAGGGACACATCAAGTTGATGGTCTGTGATGATCAGAGGTCGTGCGACCTACTGACGCTGGCGGTCAGCCGACTTGGAGAGGTCTGGCCTGGTGCTAAGCTCGAGGTTGTAGCAAAGGAAGACATTCCTTGCAGACCAAGAGCTCGCATCACGGTTCCGGCCATATTCAAGGAAGCTGACCACGTTCTCAAGGTAATCCGGCTCTCCAATCCAACCCTTCCTACTCACAACTGGAAGGTTGCGAAACTAGAGGACGCAAAGGGACCCTATAAAGGTGCAATTGTGATCATCAATGCAGAGTCCCTTTCTCCTCTGGCGCAATCAAAAGGTGTGATTAGGTTTGGGTTTGATGAAATTACGCTAAGGGTCTACAAAAAAGATGGGGCCGAGGCACAAACCCTTCCCCCTCCCCCACCCACACAAGCGGAAACGGTTACTGAGGTGCCTGGCGCATCGGTCACACTTCCTTCATTGGAAGACGATGCATCTCAGGTACCCCCAGTAGCAGTGGAAGCACCAAACACCGACCAAGGTTTTTCCGCAATGGAGGCCGAGGTCTACGAAAGCGGAGATGAGGACATTCTGTTAGAATCGTCCTCTGATATGGATGACTCCGACATAACTGTGTTGGAGGCTGATCGGGAGAACAGTAGCGAAAATGCTGCGGTTACTCCAGATTAACCTCCAACACTCCATAAAGGCTTCGGCCTCCCTTCTTCTTCGCTTATCCAGCAGCGATGAAGATATCGTCCTGATTCAAGAACCCTGGATTGTTAAATCCATTGTTCGAGGAATCAGGACTCCCAAATACTGCGTGCTGTATGCATCAGGTGAGGATGAACCCAGATCTTGCATATTAGTAAAACGCAGCCTAAATGTATATTTACTCCCTAATTTCAGCGATCGAGATACCACCGCCGCAAGTCTGGAAACAGCCAGAGGAACATTCTGGCTGGCGTCGGCGTATCTTGGCCACGACCATCTTGGCCCTCTCCCGGGAGATACTCTGGAGAGACTGATAGCTGAATCACAAAGGCTCAACATCGGCCTCATCATCGGTAGTGACGCTAACGCCCACCATACAGTATGGGGTAGCACGGATATAAACGACAGAGGTGAGTCTCTTTTCGACTATATTCTTAACACTAACCTACTCGTAAGTAACGTTGGTAATGAGCCAACCTTTATTACTAAAAATCGACAAGAAGTTTTAGATATAACTCTTGTCTCCGAATTCATTAATAATAATATTTTAAACTGGAAGGTATCTAAAGATCATTCCTTTTCTGATCATAGATACATCCAGTTTGACTTTATAAATGAACCACCTTGCCAACCGATCTTTCGAAATCTGAAAAGAACAAATTGGCCAAAATATAAGAGAACGTTAAATAGTTTAATAAAACCTGAACTTTTTAATACTCCCTCCAACATCGAAGATCTTGACGACAAAGTCAATAATCTAACATTAGCCCTAAACAAAGCTCTAGATACTGCATGCCCTCTTATACAAGTAAGAGGTAAAAAGAAGCCACACTGGTGGAACTCAGGGCTGGATCCACTTCGAAAAGAATGCAGAAAACTCTTTAACAGAGCCAAAGCTTCTAGAGACATGTCTGACTGGGACTCATATAAAGAATCACTGAAGATTTATAAAAAAGAACTGAGGAAAACCAAACGATCGTCTTGGAGAAACTTCTGTAACAACGTGGAAGATTGCTCCGAAGCATCCAGGCTGCGCAAAATCCTCTCCAAAAATCCAATCATGCCAAGCTGCTTGAAAAACGCCTCTGGCCTCTGGACCAATTCAAGCGAAGAATCGCTCAACTTGCTACTAGACGTCCACTTTCCTGGTAGCTCTAATATTATTAATAATATTGCATTTAACAATGGTGACAATACTCTACAACCCCCACAAGGTCTAGTCACTAGGGAAAAACTCAAATGGGCTATTAACAGCTTTAAACCATACAAATCTGCTGGTCCGGATGGTGTAATTCCAGCCGAACTGCAAGAAAATGCAAGTTTTCTAATACCCATCCTAGAAAACATCTTCAAGGGTTGCCTTAATTTGGCATACATCCCGATGTCTTGGAGACAAGTTAAAGTTGTCTTTATTCCAAAAGCTGGAAAATCCAGTCACGTTAACCCTAAAGACTTAAGACCCATCAGCTTATCATCATTCCTTCTCAAAACTTTTGAGCGTTTGATCGATATTTACTTAAGGGAAAGTATTGATAAGTCCCTCCTTTCAAAGGCTCAACATGCCTACAACAAAGGGAAATCAGTTGAAACGGCTCTACACAGTATAGTACGTACAATCGAATATTCCCTCCATCATAAAGAGTACACCTTAGTTGCCTTCTTAGACATAGAAGGTGCATTTAACAATGTCGACACATCTGCAATTGCACGTGTATTGACATCTCTGAAGGTAGATAAGTCGATCAGCGAATTGATCAATCAGATGCTGATAAGCAGGATTATCAATTCAAAAATGGGCGATTTTACTACACAAAGGGGTGTCAGCAGAGGTACGCCACAAGGTGGTGTCCTATCCCCTCTCCTCTGGAATTTAGTAATAAATGAATTACTAACTACTCTAGAAAGAGAGGGATACAGAGTGTTTGCCTATGCGGACGATGTTGCTATTGCAATAACGGGTAAACATCCCAATATACTAAAAGAACTCTTACAAAACGCTTTAAATAAGCTCACCAGATGGACTAATCGGTGTGGACTAGGTGTTAACCCTCAAAAAACCGACCTTGTCCTCTTCACAAGGAAATACAAAGTCCCACACATTGACCCTCCCCTCATAAACGGTGTACCACTTAAATTCTCTGATCAAGCAAAATACTTGGGTCTCATTTTAGATAAGAAATTAAGTTGGAAACCTAATATTCAAGAGAGAATAAACAAAGCCACAGTAGCCCTGTTCTCCTGTAAAAAGGCCATTGGTAATAAATGGGGCCTACAGCCCCGAATTACGCACTGGCTATACATCTCGGTCATAAGACCGATCCTTACTCATGGAATAGTGGTATGGTGGACGGCGCTAGATACAGCGACAAATCGCGATAAACTCAGCAAAGTCCAACGAACAGCCTGCCTGTGTATGGGAGGAGCACTTCGCTCCACCCCCTCCGCTTCACTAGATGTTCTGTTCCATCTAATACCGCTGGACTTTTTCAGCAAGCAAACGGCCGCTAATACTGCCATACGGCTTCAGGCCTCCTCTCTGTGGATCAATAATGGAATTGGCCACACCACTATTTTGAACTCGTTCAGAACTATAAATAGTAATATTGACTACACCATACCCCATCCTCAGTTCAACAACTATAGCTTCAAAGTGACTATACCTCCCAGGTCTTCTTGGGAGAATACATCATTTTTGGACGATGGTCCTATAAACTTTTACACAGACGGATCAAAAACGGAGGATGGGGTTGGTGGTGGCGTATACTCAGATAGACTTAACTTAAGTCTCTCCTTTCGTCTACCCGATCATTGTAGCGTGTTCCAAGCTGAAATCCTGGCTATAAAAGAAGTCCTATCCTGGCTTAGAGAAAACGTAATATCAACAAATGATATACGCATCTTCTCGGATAGCCAAGCTGCGTTAAAATCCTTAGACTCTGTCTCTACAAATTCACTAACAGCCCTTAATTGTCGATCATCTCTTACGGAGATGGCTACACAGTTCAACATTCACCTTTTCTGGGTGCCGGGCCATAGAGACATTCCAGGAAATTGCAAAGCTGACGAACTTGCAAAAAGCGGAACAACTTTACCTCTGCTGGCTCACAATGCTAGCATAGGTATCCCCTTAGCTACATGTAAACTCATGCTAAAGCAAGATACCATAGAGAAAACAAACTTCAGGTGGAATAACACCACCACCTGTGTAGCGACTAAACGAATTTGGCCTAATCTTAGCGCCAAGCGCTCAAAACAATTAATCTCTCTGAGTAGATTGCACATTAGCTACGTTATAGGTGTCCTGACTGGGCACTGCTTAATAGGAAGACATGCTATTCGACTTGGAGCCCCTGCAAATGATTTTTGTAGGAGTTGCATGGACGAAGAAGAAGAGGAGACAATCTCTCATCTTCTGTGCACATGCCCTGCCTTATCACAAAGACGTAGAATCCATCTTGGAGACTACTACTTTAACGATACCAGTGATCTAAAAAATTCAGACATTACTTGTCTCCTACGCTTCATTCGAAGCTCCAATTGGTTCAACGAGTTAAGCTGATTAACTGATCCATGTGGTATCACAACGGACCATACTTTGGTCTAAGTGTGTTGGACGTCCCAAACCAACAGCCACTTTAACCTAACCTAACCATCACTCTTTCACTTAAAGTTTTTGAGATGTAACTTTTTTAGGCTGTCTAAATTCTTGAAGTAGTTTTTGTTTCTAATAAAGTTCGTGATAGTTTAATCGATACTCCCTATCTTCAATATTCAGAATATGCTTAAACAGTTTTTAACAGAGTAGACAATATGATTTGAAAGTATTGTTCGTTTTTTTAACGAATCCGTCGCCGTTGTCGTATCTAGGCTATCACATCAAGTTTTTAAAGTATGTACATACATATATTGAAAAAATATAAAAACAATATTGAGCAGATAAATAAAACCGAAATTTGGATTTGAAATAAGCACAAAAATATAACTCCAAAACGTGTTTTTTGTTTTAAACCAATAGAAAACCAAGGTTTTTAAAAACTTCATACAGAGTTCAATGAAGACTCATAACAAAATTAACAAAATTAGAATTTTCAGAAACTAAGGAAAATATAAAAATAAGTTCCGATGTATGTAGAAGACAAAGTATTTGTTTTTTAGGAAATCATCGTACAATTTATTGTTCAGAACTAAGCCTTAAAAACACCGTTTTCGGTTGTCTTCAAAATTTTTTAAAGAACCCTATGTGGTAAAAAAATGATGAGGTTAGGTTTGAATTTAGGAAAACTTAATCTTTTAAAAAACTTAATTTTTGATGACCGATGTTTTCTATATTTGTCTGCTTTTAAAAAGAAACAAAAATGACCAAGGCGCCTTGCAGCGGTCTTTAAGGTTTAATCAAGCCCTGCAATTCAAACTATAAATCCATTGTTGCTCAAGCATATTTAATCACGATATTGTGTAAATTTTTAAAATCACTCTACGATATTAAAATTTCGCTGCTCGAACAATGTATGTACCTTTTGTATGTTTGAAGGTACCTATACATATATAAAGGAAAGAGGTTAATGTAGCTTAAACTACCACCTGAACAACAAAAGTTTGTACACTATATACCTACCCTAACAGTATTGTATTATACCGCACAACAACACGAAAATCAGCCATTCATCCTGGTAAGGAGTTACAAATGTGGTTAAGGTTCTACCCAGTTCCCTCAAACCAGCTGCGGCCCCGACATTACCGTCCAAACACTCACTCGCATTAAATTCCTGTTGCTTCTGATTTTGATTAGCAGCAAAGGGTAGGTTCAGGGTACAGGAAACACCCGCCTTCACTTGAGCATGTTGTGCATTGTAATTTGCATACATTTGCCCTTAAAAAAAGGCAACAACAAAAAAAAAAGTAATAAAGGACGAAAGAAAATATCGAGAAAAAAGGCTTTAGAACCTTCGACGACGAACGACACCCAGGAAAAGTTTCCTTAAGTGAAAATATTTACACGAATAAACACTGAGCTTAAAGGTAGGTTAGGTATGTAGCAGCTATATGTACTCGTACTTATAGATAAGGTGATGTTTACCTTGGGAAGCAATTTTGTTTATTAAATCCATGTCAACCTTTTGCCTTGGAGATCGGAGTCGTCTTGATATGCGAAAAAGGATTACGACCAAAAAACTTATTTTTGTTGTTGTTGTTTTACCTGTGCAATAGGAAAGGTATAAGGACTTTTTCAGGGACATTCTGCACAGCTAAGCCCATAAATGGTAGAAACAAAATACAACAACAAAAATCGAGAATAAGAATTATTTCATCATCATCACACAATTTCGTAAGGTACGAGTATGTATGTTGTTATAAGGACTATATTTTATAGAACAAGGTGGAGGTTATGTGTTTTCTTTTTTTAACGAGTACCTGTTGTATGAATTGGATATACAACATGGTACCTGTACTACTACTTCCACTCGAAAAGAGGGTATTATGTGTATAAGGACTTAAAGGATATAGGAAAATGAAATTTATAGTTCATTTTCTAAGAATTTTTTTTTTAACTTACCTGTGATGCTCTGACCTTAGTGCTAAATCCGACCGAAACGTTTCGGTTACATATTTGTGAAAATATGTTGGAAAAGGTAACGTCGTATCTAAGTCGAATACTAAACATCGATTCGGTGATGGATTGTGCATAAAGAATACGTGATAGTCCTGAAAATAAAATAAAAAATAAAGGTTAATAAAAATAAAATTAAATTGAATTTAGATTGAAAAAAGTCCAAAATATATTTTTTTTTACTATTTTTATAACAAATTATCGATAAATAACTCATACGCATTTTTCAATTCATTTGAGTAACAGTTGCACTTGCGTTCAGCAGTTAAGGTTGTGTTTTTCGTGGCTTTGTGGCAAATAATATATTAAAAGAGGATGGGATGAGACCCACACTCATAGCTTCCTACCCGTGACCCGTTGTCGATTTTTCTCAAACTTTAACAAAATATTTACGCAAATATTTTGTGTGAGATTAAAAAAATTGAAGTCAATATCCTTCTTTGTCCTTAAAAACTATTTATTTTGATTTCGTGTTTTGTTTTCCTGAAAAATAACTAAAAGTAAGCAACAACATTTTCCAAATGATAAAATAAGTATCATTTTAATATCTGTATTTGTTTCGAAGATTTTTAGCCGAAAACCAATTTTTACCAATTTTAGTACCACTTTTTGAAAGTTTTTATTTATTATAAAAAATAATAGTTGGATGCTTTTAAGAATATTTTATTACGTTTAACAACTAAATTTAACATAGAATTAAATAATTTTGAAGTCAATATCATCTAGTCTTGGAATATGCGAATCGAACATCAGTTGGATTTTTCTAAAAATTTAATTGAGTATTAAAAACAATATTTTTTATAATATTAAATCAGTTTAAAGGCAATATCTTTAATCTTTACCAAGATTTACCAATTTTAAGTAGAGTGTTTTTTTTAGGTTTTAGTTTTTGTAAAAAAAATGTTACTTTAATTTTTCTTAAAATTTTACTAGGTGAGGTTTTTCTTTCTTAAATTAAATTATTCTGGAGGCAATATCATTGTTTGTTCGTAAAAACTCGAGGTGACAAATATTCTTTTGTCAGTTTGTTTACAAAACTATACCAATTCGGCATCACGTCACATTATTATGGTATAAAATTAGACTGATGTAGCTAGCGTTATTGATTCGGGAGATATTTGATTCTGGACAAAGTGCTAATTTTGTATAAAAAGCACCAATACAATTTTTTCGAAAGCCATTTCTTAATCTTTCGATGTTATATTAGCTGAAATTGTGCTGTTTTTAAGATGTTAAAGCAAATCAAGCAGACCTGCAATTTTGCTGTGTTCGTAACATGGAATTTGTTACAAGATATTACATATTTTGGAAGCTTTTTCATTGTTCGTATGCACGTCTCTATTGTGTTTATCCTGGTTCTATGGAATTTTCTAACTTTTATAAGGTTTAAGGACATATGCAGAATCGTGTTTTAATATTAGATGCGAACTTAAGCAATTTGAAATAGTTAATTTCTTTAAGTTAACTGAGGCTCAATCTAAGTTTAAATGCATTAATTGACTTTCGTAACTTTTATGAACGTTGAATCACACTTAACTTACCGAAATGGTTTTGTACACAAATCTTAACCACGGATCAACAAAATTGTCTATAAAAACATTGAATTACAAGGGAGAAGAAGTTTTGGGGTTGGAAATCAAAAATTTTACATTGAACTCTTTTGAAGAAACTTATTTTGACGTTTCGTCATTTTATTTCGATCACATTTACGGTTTAAAAAGATAAAGAAGAATGGGGCAGACATGGTTTTTTAATGATATTAAAATGACGAAACGTCAAAATGAGTCACCTTAAAGGAATCTGATGTGATTCATATTAATATAAACATTAAGAGACTTTGGTAAATAAGTCATTACAAATACATGCCATTTTTGTCTTAAAATTGAACCTACTTCAAATGTCAACGTTCGAAGCAGTGCGTTAGGGCACATCATACTTTTTAAAATGTTATCAGTGAATTTTGTTTGCGAATATATTTGGAACATTATTTTTTACGAGATTAAGAATTTTAAATTTTTAACCAAGAGTTTTTTTTTAGTTTTTTTAGTTTTATTGACTTATAAAAATAATAATAATTTCAAACATTATTTGCTTATTTTAACAAAAAGTCTATTGGTTTGGCATAAAAGCCGTCTACCAGACTGACATACTTTAAATTCTTATTTTAATTTTAATTATTATTTAACATAGATATACATATTTTTCTTTCTTGTTTCAAAAATGTTCGTTTACAATGCAATTTCGATATTTTAATGCTTTTCTAGTGAAATTAAAAAGTACTTCCCAGCCACGTGATCCATTTAAAATTTTTAGCACTTCCTCTAATTCCAATGGCTGAACTCCAAAATACTGCACTCGAAATTCATTTAAAACGGGACAGACTGCCATAAAATGAAACACATCTTCTCTTTCATAACGGTTGCATAAGGTACATATAATTGGTAACTCTGGTCGGTGTGGTATGAAATTGAGGTTCAATAATTCACCCCTTAATCGAAAGATTGTACTTATTAATTCCGTAGAATGTTTAGCTAAAAAGTATGTTCTTTCATTTAAGTAGTGGTCCCATTTGCTATAATACAACCTGTACTGCGAATTCTGCGCTTCTTCCATGAATTTATGGTACATTCGGTTTCCTTTTTTCTTTAGCAATTCATCAAATTTTGGTTTTAGCGATTCCACTTGCTCTTCAACTGTAAATACCAGGTTTACTCCATATTCGGATGCCTGTTTCTTCCACTCTTGGACACATCCTCCTTCAATCGAAAATAAGTGCATAAGTACTATTTTTGGTGTTCTCTGCTCATGCATTGCTAATTATTTAGTTGAAATAAAGCTTAAGAGTATCCAAAAACATAGGCGGAATACCAGTCACAAAATGAATCATATAGTTTGGGGAACAAGCGGGTATTCTAAAAAATCTTTTAATAAAGTAACGTAGAAATTTCTCCACTCTTTCAAACGGTCGGTAACCCCATGCTTGTGCTCCATATAGAAGAATGGTTGTTGCAGTTGCACGAAATATCACTTGCTTTGATGTATGTGAAATACTCTTCTTATTTATGCAGCTGCCCCAAACAGAACAGATAGCACGTTTTGCATCTGCTAGTTTGCCTTGAAGATGTTTTTTCATATTGGAATTCGATGAAATCAACACTCCCAGATATTTATACTCCTTTACGATTTCTATTTCATGTCCGTTAAACGCCCACTTCTCCAGCCGTGAATATCTTCCTCCGCCACTTCTTAAGATCATCATTTTAGATTTAACCAGGTTGACAGATAGATTCCAACTCTTACAATAACTTTCTAATCTGTTGATCATAAGGTGCATGCCTTCAACTGTCTCTGTGAGGAAAACGATGTCATCTGCAAATAATAACCCTGGAATTTTCGTCTGACGGAGCTCAATTCCACCTTTAACAGCATCTGTGATATCATTTATGTATAAGATAAACAGTAGTGTGCTAAGAACGCACCCTTGCTTTACTCCTACTGTTGTTTCGAAATCTTCGGAAAGACATTTTCCATCCCAGATACGAGCAGTATTATTATGGTACAAAGCTTTCAATACATTTATCATTTTTGATGATATCCCTAGCATATATAATTTATAGAAGAGTGCTTCTCGTGGTATGGAGTCAAAGGCTGCTTGAAAGTCGACAAAGAAAGCATAAAGTTTTTTATTCCTATTTTTGTATATCTCTGCTAAGCTTAACAACGAAAGTATTTGGTCAACAGTCGAATAGCCTCTCCTGAAGCCAGCTTGGAACTCATGCAAAATATGATTCTTTTCCACCCAATGAGTAAGCCTTTCATAGAGAACGGATGAGAATAGTTCAAAAACGATATACCTCTATAATTAGCTGGATCTTCGAAGTATCCTTTTTTATGAAGCGGATATATAATTGTTTTCAGGAAGGTATCAGGTACTTCAGCTTTCTCAAAGATTCTGTTGAATGATATTACGAGTATGTTTTTGAACTCCGGTGTACAGTTTTTAAAAAACTCAAACGATATTCCGTCTTCATCTGGTGCTTTATTATTTTTGGATTTGTAAATAACCTCTTCTATCTCAAGCAGTGTTATTGGCGAGTCCAACTGTACATCCAATGTAAGAGGCGCTGCGTATAGAACGGCTGGTGAGAATTGTTCTGCGTTAAGCAGCTGCATGAAGTGAGTTTTGATCTGTTCTGCAGAAAGACGAACTGCAATAGAATTTCTTTTTCCTACAACCACTTTAACTGCTTTCCAGAATTCTGCTGGCGATCTGGCTTCGTTAATAAAATCTATGTTTTTTAGATCATATGCTTTTTTCTTTGCGGAGCATAGGTTTTTAAAATGTTTATTTGCTGCTGCATAGTTTGCTTATATAAAGCTGTTATTCATTTTCCGAAACAGTCGTAAAAATGCAAAGGAAATATCTCTTGCTTTTCTGCATTCATCATCAAACCACTTTTGCTTAATTTGTTTGGTTCTGTAAGCCAGATTGTTAAACTTTGGGGCAGCGGTTTTTATCATTTCAGTTAGGTTTGCGACTTTGATATTTTCTATACACCCATTCGAAGCACTTAAAAGCTCGATTTCGTTGTTTAAATTTCGTTGAAAAATCGCACGATGACTATCCCTCCATAATAATTTTGGAATTAGTTCAAGTTGTGTAATAACAGCTTCCTCTCTACAGCCAGAAAACTTAAACAGTACTTCTAAGGGCATATGATCGGAAAAGGGTTTAATCGCTACTCGAAAATCACTTAAATGTGTTAGCCAGTTTCCAGATAAAAAGCAATAATCGATAACTGAACTCGCTGAACCTCTTATAAACGTATATTCACCAAGCAAGTCACCACTGCAGCTTCCATTCAGAACTTTACAGTCAAAAGCGTCTGATAGCTCTAAAATCTTATCACCTTTAGCATCACTAGATTCATCTTTTGATTTGCGATTAGAGTGCAACATTGGAGTTACTATTCCTAAGGCAAAGCTATTTTGGGACAGGCCTATCCTTCCGTTGAAATCGCCAACAAGCATTAAATCTGATGATCCCAAATTGTTTAAGGAATCCCGTAGTTTATCATAATCTGGCTGCCAGTGACTACAATTAAGGTAAACTAGTGTTATATGATGTGTTATGTCATTGATATTAAGCTCCAGAATGCACGTGTCTTCGATTATAATAAATTTAACCTGGACTCCACCTAGTTCCTTTCGATATCTATAAAGCTCACCACCACTTCCTCTTCCAAACAAGGAACTTTTCACAGCCGGTATATATTCTAATTTATAGTTTGTAAACATATTTTTAAATCTATTAACTTCGTTGTCTAAGACATGAGTTTCAAACAGAACAAAAACATCGAATTCATTTATATAATTAAAAAAATCTACATATAAAAATTTGTTTTTAAGCCCTGCAACATTATAACTTAAAATTCTTAACGTTGAAAGCTTAGAAGTTGTCTGGTAGACGGGAACATGTCAATGTTTTGCAGCCCCGTCTAAATTTGACGACGATGCTCGAACATCCGCATCTAGTACAGCGGTTGTTTCCCTTGTGTTTATACCTTGCTGTTTATGACACAACAAACTGACATGTCTTCTCGTTGACGTTTGATTATTATTGTTTTTTGTTATGTCTTGAATACAATTCAATAAACGTGCCGGGATTTCACCAAAAAGTAGATTCAAACAACTTAAACCATCTTCCATGCCACATTTCAGCCCTTCCGCCAAGTCCCAAGTAAACATCTTGCCTTAACCAAGACCGGAATATTGTTGGAATATTAATGGTATTAATTTATCGAACTCGATATTTCAATCAAACATGACATTACAATAGGATAGAAGTCGAAAAAAGTAGGTACAGCGATATTGTCTATCTAACCTCTACCTACATCTTAAACCATATTGCTCAAAATAAAGTTTTTAAGCATATTCCCTTTAATTTTTTTTTTTTAAATTATTTTTAAGACCAAAAGTTCGAATGTTCGAATTTTCTCAAAAACGGCCTGATAGATTTTTATGAAAAGTTCTCTAAATTTTTTTTCGTAACTTAGGTTCTTTCAATTTCAGTTTAATTTTTCACTTTGAACACAGTCCTATTATATAAAATTTGATGATTTGTTCGAACACTTCAGAATGCTAACGCAAAAACATTTTTCCTGAGTGTACCATTTTCTTTAATAATATATTTGAAATATTTGTAGATATCACGAAGAAGCTTCACGCTTTACCATAGACAGAAAAGCACTACAACAAAGGAATCTCGACAATGTTTGGGAATGTTTTAGAACAACTGTACAATTCAACTACCTCTGCAATTGTATATGTTAGAAAATTTTCGGAACAATTTCGAATAAGAGCAAGAGGCAGACAAGGTTGTAGATTAAGTTCTCTATTGTATGCTTTGTTTATAGATGACATAGAAGAGGTTTTGCGAGAAGAAGTAATGTTCGCAGGTAACATTGATGTCTTGGTTCAATTACCCGTGTTTTGTTGGAAAATATATCCATAGTATACTGGGGTTTTACACGAATAACAAAAACAATATCCATAGTATGAATAACACCGATAAAAGTTAGAGTAGAATCTTACTATGGATGGGTTTTTGACATTTATACGAGTCTCGAATGGATCTTATGTGATTTCGTTCTCTAATGTTGGTACGATTGATATTGCATTTGTATCTCGATGGCTGTGTTCGTTGAGTAGTTGTGCATTTCATGTGTGTTTTCCATTGGGGAAAAAATCAATCTATTATTGTTGATATTATTTAGTTTTGTTAGTGAAAATGGACTAACTGGGCTTATTTTGCAAGAGAAAACCATAGAAAAGATAATTAAGTTTTTCTATGTTTCCACCAAAGGTTTATCTCAGTTTAGATATGATAAATCTTTTTGGTGTTTCCACCGCACAAGAAGATTTAAAAATGATTAAGTTTGACAGCACTTTCTGAAATGCAAATGGTGTTTCGATGTTTCTTATGAAGTGCAAGTGAGATAGTTTGATTCGTGTTAAACAATGAAAAACTGAATAGTTCAGCACCATATAAGAATATGCTAACTACTCCATGTTCAATTTTTTTTTTTAATTTAATTAAAACAAAACTATATTTTTTGTACACAAACATGCAAATAAACAGACCATAACGCATTATCTGTAAAACCAACTCCTCCACACAGGTTTTTCTTCACAAATTTTGACTCGACTCTGATCCCCGACCAGAATCGAGGCGAATCAAGCTCATTACAACTCGATTCAGGTATATAAAGAATTTAGGCGAGCTTCTACGAAGTAGTCTACGAACAAACCCCATCCTTGAAGCAATCGTAAATGAACTTTTTTTTATAGAATCTCAATTTCCAGATGTTTTCTTCAAATTTCTTCTTAAAAATTGTCCATTTTATTAGTTTTAGTTCGTTTTTTTTGCTAAGTTATTTTTAACATTTGATTTTCACAAAACTTTCTTCTATTTGTGTGTTTTTTTTTTATTCGTATTCTGACAGATCTTCTTTCAGTTGTGCCAATTTTTAAATACAAAAATCTGGCTACTGCAATTTCTCTGGCTCTGGCAATTTCTCACTGTACTATACATAGAATACCAAAAAAACGCACTTATTGGCTTGAAGTCTCTAATTGATGACCGAGTACTGCGACAAATGAAGGACATAGTTAAATCTCGTCAAGTCACAAATAACGATCTTTTGTAACGGTAGAAGTCGCAATTGCCACAATGAAACCTGAGAATTTTTAAAACAATATAATGAGGTTGTCAACCAATACAATTATCTCGGAGTAAGGATTTCCCGAAATTTAATCTTGAAAAACTATATATTAGACAAACTAGCGAATTCAAAAACTGTCAAATATTGCATTTTCAAAATAACAACGATCAACGATGTGTTATGCGGCTTAAAATTGGGGACATAAGCAGTTTGAAGAAGTGAAGAAGCTTTTGAAATACTGTAACTTGCTCGACGCTGTAACTTGCTGTAATAATTTGTCTTAATAGTGACTGATTAAGATATTTTAACAGAAATCAAAAGAAATATGGCCGCTACGAGCTGTCAAAATCAACCCGTCCTAATTGAAAGGTTCCTTAAGTCAAGAAAATTAAGTCATTTTGATAAAGGATTAAATCGATTAAATATCCTTGTTAAATATTTTCGAAAAATCAAAAATCTTCACTTGGCAACACTGTTTCCCAGACTATACAAGACTGTTAATAAAATAAACAAAATATGATATATCTCTGTCATTATTATGCGACACTTGAACTTAAAATTTATGTAGTTAATGTATACAAAGTGCGATACACAAACAAAGTACGAAGATGAAAAGAAGGTCCTGGAGATGATGTTTGCTGGTGAATCCGCCATAAGAATTATGTTTGCCTCAATTTATGGATTACTTGACAGCCTTATAAGAGGATTAACGAAGATGTACGACTATACGAGTATACGAGTTATGTTTGCAAACAGTTATATATTAAGGATCTACATATATGTACATACAAACATCCATAAGTGAGTGCTTTTATTTTATTTATTATACAAAACTCTCACTATATATGAACGTCCAGGTAACAGCTGCATCAGATCAATTATCCACTCAATACCTATGTATATGTATAAGTATGAATGGAATGGGGAAGGGGATTGTAACGTTAAGGCAGCCATTTTGGTTCTGATAGGATTTTATACCGTGTGAAATATTTATTAATTCAAGAAGCGACGAAAAGGACCTTCATCAAAAGGGGTTTTTGTTATCAGAAAAAAAGAGTGTAGGCGTTTTGTGTCACACACTACCCGTGTGAGCTTTTTGACAGTTTAGTACACATGTAGATGTAGATATGTTTATAGGCAATTTAAAAGGATATGATTTTCAAGGTGTTTAGTCCTATATGTTGTTGATTGAGCATATTTGATTGTTTTGTGTCCTTTACTTCCTTAGAAATTTCTATTCAATTAAAGGATATTATAAGCCAAACTAAGCAATAATTAAGGAGGACCATTCCTAAGTGGGTTGTTATTGTAGTTGTGTTTTTCTAGAGAGTCGATATATGTCAGAGAAGCATCAAGCAGCAAGATAAGCTCTTTAAAAGTGTTTGCTTTATTTATTTATATTTATTTATAAGGATTGATAGATAAAGACAGACATATGAATAGATAACGTACATTGACCAACTTATTGACAAGGGTCTCTGTGCACTTTAGTTAAATGTCAAATAATAGAAATTGGATTAGACAAGGCGTTCTTAAAAAATAATCTGTTTTTCATGGTGAGTCATTTTGGCTTGTCGGAAATAAATGAAGTTGTTGGTGGAAGTGACCTTTTTTCAAAGTGACGAGAATATTGATGACGGGCTTTAGGTTAATGAAAAAAAACAATTATTTATATTGTCACGAACGTTTCGTTCATGTCTATGAACATCATCAGGGGGGCAATTAATCTATATTTGCATTAATAAATTGGTTACAATTTGATAACATTGAAAAACTATGAAAACTTACACTTGTTACATAATTATTGCACTTAAGAATAAAATCATTTGATTCACAACAATTTTTACAAAAATTAGACCTAACTGCACAAAGTTCAACTGGCAAGTAAAAGGCATAGGAAAATTAGTGTCACAAGATCATATTATTAGAAGTTTTTATTCTCGTACTCTCTAACAAGTGTTTGTACTGAGGGCTTATCTCTTCCATGTCAGTTTTTTGGTTCATGGTGTTGTTGTTGTTGGCGTTGATGATATGCAGCAGCGTTTCGATTATCATTCTCTTATAACAGTTGTTTTCTCTTTGCAGTACTTTTACATTTTCAAAGTCAGGAGAGTGGTTAAGAGTAATACAGTGCGATGCCAGTGCTGTCTTCTGTGAGTCATTACTTTTTAAGTTTGATTTATGTCCTGAAAGTTTGTTTTTTAATTTTTGTACTAGCAGTACAATTGGAAAACAATTTCAAATATTTACAAAATTTAAACAAAGTCGAATCTTTGTTTCAATTTTAAGTTTTTGAAAACAGTTTAATGTGCTTTAAATTTTAAGGAAAAACTTTTAAGTCACGGTTTTAATCAAACGTGACATTACAATGGTCGAAAAAGAGGTCCTGGCGACTATTCGTCTAAGTGTCTGTCTGCCTGTTCTCGCCCTTAATGACTAAACAGATTTTGGAATAAAAATAGAATTGTTCTACTTTGAATGAAATTTCCTTAAGACTTCAGAGTCACTTTATTAAACTGTTTTATTGCCTTTATCAAAGCCCTAATCTAACCTTTGGTGAATTTCATTCTTTGTCTGACTCCATTCAGAGAATTGGTTCTTCCTATATTCGCACTAAAATCGTTCTTTCGGCAGATTTCCATGCACACAATTCTTCATGGTTTCAACAATCGGATCAGACAACACCTGCGAGATTTTCGCTGAGTTGAACCACCTAACTCAGCTGTTTAACAAGCCCACTCATGTATCGGACGTGGAAGGTCGAGCAGAAAACACTCTTGGCTTTTTTCTTACCTCTGACCCTGTTAAGCACACTGTTGGTGCTCTATCTCTTCTAGGCACATCTGACCATTGTGTTATATCTGCAAATTGTTCGTGTCAAAACTCTCCAAGTTAAGAGAACTGTTTAGCCATACGAGAAAGCCAACTGGGATGGTTCCAATAATTATTTTAGGGTCTTTAATTGATCACTATGCTTCCTAGATAGCGATCACAAGTTTGATTCTCTTGGGAATGAGAACTTTTATCCAGAACAATGTTAAAAGCATAAGGCCTTAGGAAAGCGCACGGTTTGATTTAAGCTATGAGGTTGTTAGGGTTAAAGAAGTAAGTTTTCATTGTTATAAAGCCAACTGCACTGAGGAAAGCAAGCCAGGGAGACCTGCAACGTCCATATTTGACGGACCAAATTTATTTATGACCCAAAATTACAGCAAAAAATACTGCAATGTCACAAAAAGGCAGTACAAATATTTGGTCATTCGTAAAAAAACATGAGGAATTCTTCATCTTCCTCGGTCCCTATGCTTGTTGTCAATGACACTCAACTTGTTAGCTTTAGGAGAAAGTTAATATCTTTGCTCCGTCAATTTGACACCAATTCAACAGCAATTTATCCAGCCCATCCATCCGATTGCGCTTTCGTATTTTTTCCAAGATCATGGAAACGCTGATTAATTATCAGGTCAAGAAATATCTCAAAGATCGAAAGCTTCTTAATAACCGACAGTAAGGCTTTCGCAGCAGAAGGTCCACAGGTGATCTCATGCTTCATCTTACCCCACAGTGGAGCAAATCTTTACATCGTTTTTGTAATATTATTGCACTTGATATATCAAAAGCATTTGATAGGGTTTGGTATCAGGATCTCTGTTCGCAAATGCGTACTTTCATGAATCACTCTGTCATTTGATTAGTCATTACTTTTCGCATTGTTTAATACAATCAGTATGGGATGGCTTCCAGTCTGAAAACCACATTATAAAAGCTGGTGTGCCCCAAGGCTCTGTTCTGTATCCAACACTTTTTCTTATTTTTATTATTGATATCCTGTCTGCAACTTCTAATATATTGTTTCGCTGACGAAAGAATACTCTTAGCTTTTTACATTCGTTTTCAGACTCACATCCCAACTTGCTTAAGTCTATTGGAGAGTATTGCACGCGTGTATGTCTTTTTGGAAGGAACGAGGGGTGGTCAAATAAATACAACTTTTAGCAAATGCATATATGTAGGTATACAAGATTGAGAAACTTCACTATATTCAAAGCCAAAAACTAAGAAAAAATCTTTTAAATTCAAAGAGTATTTAGTCCATGATTTAGGACTCTTCTTTCATCTTTTCTTCGTCTCGAGACACTTTCAAAGCATATTACATTATTTGTCACATTTATGCAAAAACACATAAAGCCATTTGTCAACAAATCCACCCCTGGAGAGATGTAGAGATGTCGTGATACCATTTTTAATTTGATTTAATATTTCTCATTGTATTTGTTTCTACAAAACCTACAGATTTTTGTGTTTACCTTCTTTTGGACGGACCCTATAATATGTAAATCAGGCTGCGCATATCCTTAAAGTTCTCATTTCTGACCATCTTTCCCCATCTCTGGAATGACCTCAACACATTATTTAAGCGAGAAAGACTGTTGAATGACCGCCTCGCAAATCTAGGATTCTTTATTTCTTCTTTCTTTTTTTGTTGTCCTGCGTTGTTTAACGTGAAGCGATTTAATATATGTAATAATTCGCGTGATAAGCAAACTTTAACTAAAAATCATAAGATTCAAGCAACAAACAAACCCAGCCCACACCCCAGATATGATGCAAGGTATATCCACAAGCTTATATAGGTAGATATGTAGGTCCTATTTAGAGGTAGGTAGGGTCTTTATAATTTAGCATCACCCTTAAGTTTATATTTCTATGGAAATGAGCTCTGGAGATGGGACTCCGATTAATCAGGACAATAAATGTATAGGGCTCGTCATGTCGTCTTCGTATATTTGTCGTCGTCGTCGCTGGTGTAAAGCCTGTCGTCCTCGTCGTCCTTTTGTTCTTCCCGTTCCCTATACTAATCAGTGTGCATGTTTATGTATATTAAATGAACAAACATTTTCATTGCCGGATTGTTGCTTTTGCTTATCGAAGGAAGGTATAAGGGAGCACGACAATAACGACGACGAGCGAAGAGCGACGGTAGGTAAGGCCAGGAAGGCAGCCATATCACCTACAAGAAAAAGGGGAGACTCACACAGGAGCTGTTTACACAAAAGTCGTGTCGTATATTTTGTACTATACTGGGTTTGGTGCCATTACAAGGCTTTTTACTTTACAACAATTACCTCTTGAGGTATTATAGTAGGTCCTACAACACACGCACGCTCGTACTTTTTTAACAATGGCACTCACATTTCACAGACGAGGAAGCTTCTCACGCAAGTTTTGTTTGTTCGCAAGCAGTGTATCATAAATTCCATTCCTTTTCAGCCAGGACGATTGTGGTGTACTTTATTGCATATTCAAATCTTCCAAAATATGGCGACACTAAAGAGAGAGAGGTTGCGAGCTGGGTAGAATAAATACGGTAGCAGGTAGCGCGACGATGGCTGCCGCAGTATTGGCTGAAATTTTTGTGAATTAAGCTTGAGTATGCCATGAGCAGAATTTTGGTTGGGGTGACTGTGGTAATTTGTGGCCTGGTATGCGACGACGACGACGACGACTTTCATGCCAATATCGGGTCGACGTTTTTCAGTCAAAAAGAATTCAAGTGGAAAATATCGTGAAAGAAAATCCTGCCAGTATTCGTATACCCAGTGAAAATGAAATGACGACGTGACGATTATGAAACGAAAAAATTGGCAAAGTTTATGTTTTTACTGTTGTAGTTGGTGTGTTTGATGGCTGGGTATAAATATGTATATGTTCGGGAGGCATGCGAACAAATTTCTGCATAATTGTTTTATTTTCTTATTATGACTCTGATAAGCTATAAACCTACTGGGAACGTCAAAATGACGACGACGACTGTTGACTCAGTAAAACACGAATACGTCGTCGGTGCCACGTCACCATCAACCGTCACCAGCATCGGGTCCTTTGTCGAGGATACTTGTTGATTTTTATATGAAAATTGTGCTTTTAACTGGAAAGAGGTAAAATTCATTAACAGGAATTGGGAAAATTAAATTTTCTGGTCATTGGATCGAACAATTTTTATTTTGTTTTTCCAAACAGAGAACCCTCTTATAAATTTGGGATATTCGGTGAAAAAGTTTTCTTTTATTTTTTTGAAGAAGGGAAAAAACGTAGTACCTTTATAATTTTGGCAAAACAAAAATTTGTACCCAAATGCTGGGTTTTCCCTTTGACGATAGTCCTAATGACATTTCCTGTTTATTTTATTTGAAGGTTAAATATATAAAAAAAATTGGTCAAACAAAGTTTCTGTTTCTTTGGTGAATAAAAACACAAGAAAAAAATCGATTAAACGGTGGAGTGAGGGGGGTTGAATAAAAAATGTTTCACTTATTTAAGTCAAGAAGGGGTTGGATTGTATTTGAAAAACAAGAATTCAAGGATTTTTTATTGAATTGTTTTGGGTATTTTTTTTTGGTATATTCTGATGCAAGTTTAAATACGCGAAATGAGAAGGTTACTTTTTCCCGAGGGTGTGTTTTTCGATTTTCTAGTACTTAGTCAACTATCTCGAGACTCTTGCTAGATTAGAAAAAAAGTTTCGTGACAAACGCAAAAACACTTCTGAAAAATGCATTATCAAATATACAGTAGTTTTTGCTTTCCAGAAATAACAATAATGTTTAAGTTTACCTGGGCGTATACGAACTTTTTTCTTAACAACATTTTAACTATTGTTTCTCATTTCCTTAAAAATATTAGTAAAAAAAACCTGTATGATTAAAAGAAGCCAAAAGTTATACCTACCGGCAAACCTGGTAACGTAAAGTATAATCCTAATAGTTTTAAGACAGTTACATTTTCAAGTACGGTTAATAACCTGTAATGAAAAGCTTATTAATCGACGATTACTTTAATCGTATCGATCCACATCGATAATCCACAAGCCATCAAATTTTAAGAATTAAAAATCACGTCAAAAGTAACCTTAATATGATTAGTAAGTGGAGTTCCACAGGAGTCTGTACTGGGACCCCTACTTTTCAACGTTTTTTTGGACGTAAACACTAAATTTGCTATGTCTGCTCACGACACATCTCTTTTTTCGTCTAGCCTATTTCCTCAATGTGTTCTCAATAGTCTACAATGCTCACTGAATACCCTACAATACTATATTCATAAATGGAAAATAATTGTTAATGCTCAAAAATCTCAAGGTACCTATATGGTTTTTCTCGGCGAAAAAAAGATTTTTTGACATAAACTTCGTTACAACTAAATTCTATTGATATTGATTGGTCTAAGAACTGCAAGAACCTAGGGGTAGCACTTGACAAGCCAATGACTTTTGACAAACATATCGCCAACACGCTTAACAAAACTAATCTTGTAATAAGAATTGTATACCCGTTTATGAACCGCAAATCAGGTCTTGGTGGTGTTTTAAATACTATATACAGCCTATATATTCCTTTGTAAAAGAAAATAATAAAACTAATGCTAAACTTGCCAAGGCATTATCCTACAGTCAGGCTTCATGATAAGGCTAATGTTAAGCGACTCAAGCTTGTAATTTATAATTTGCATGCCAACTTTTTTAGAAGATGTTTTTATTCTGGTAATGAGCTTATTTTTAATCTCTTAAATTAGATATTTTGTTTATATCGCACTTGGGTTAATGTGCAAGTTTTAGTTTTCAAGTTTAATATAAGTTTCCCTATGAAAATTATTGTTTCTCATATATGCAAATGTAAAATATTGTCAAAATGCAATAATGAATGAATAAATAAATACAATTATACTGTTGAATGGGTTTGGTGTTCGAAGAATCCAAATATTTACATCAGTTTTCATAATTCAAAATTGGACTTCGGGCGAAGTTGAGGCTGATGTTGGGCTGATATGCGGACTACTTTGAAAACTTCCCTTTTAAAAAGATTCTATTTTTACCAAAAAATTAAATCGTAATTTAAGAAACTTTAAAAAGTATGCATTGAGTAATGGAAATTAAAGCTGTTTTTACTTCCGTCATATGGGAACTACAGATTTTAATCAAACATTATGATGGATGTGGCTATTGGTACGTCTAACTTCCAGCCTTAACCACTGCAATAATGGATGGCTCTGAAAAAAGATACAAATCTTAAAAACCTTATGCAAAGGTACAAAGAATGCCATGCATAGGTACAACAGGGGCGATGAGGACCATCAATCTCTAACTTCTACAAGAAATCTCTGCAAAAAGCGCTCTACGGCTCAGTCAAATTAATTGCTGGAAAAATATCCAAATACGACACGGACGGATCTTACAGGAATACTTTGGGAACAATGTGAGCACAGACTACATGACACCATGTCTGAATTTCAACAAACCCTTTACAACAACCTTTCTGGATAAACAAGAATGGGTAAAGGGTTCTTGGCTCACAGCATAACATTAGACTCTGCTGGGTTATAGGGCACAGTGATGTGTCTGGGAATGAGAGAGCTGATGAACTTGCGAGGAAAGCTACCACACTGACCAATCCAATATTGACTCTACCATAAGCACCCTATTTATCTAAATTAAAACAGATCATTGGTAAAAATGCTTTAGGAAACCATAGAATGAATGAAAAAGCCTTGAAACCTGCGACTCCAAATTATAACGCAAATTGATAAAATAAAATTAACAATTGTAGATAGTCAACTTGAAATTTGGCCAAATTATTGACTACCCGAAATCCAGTACTCAATTTTTTTCAAAAATATGACAACCTTATTTTTAAAAATTGAGTACTGGATTTCGGGTAGTCAATATGACAACAAAAGTAGTCGATAGAACAACTTCAAAATTGACTATCAAAAATTGCTACTTATTGATTATCCGGTAGTAAAATAAGATTGCGGTTTTCAAAAAAATTTCGTATTGATTACCGCAGTTGTCCTATTGACTACCAAAGTTGGAAAATAATTTCGGATCCCAAAATTGACAACCGAAAAATGTCCTACTGACTTTCGCGGTCATCGGGTGAAAATTAACTATTTAATAGTCAATTTTTCGTTCTGTGTATGGGTTTAGATTCTAGAGACCTTGAAGTGTTGACAAATCGGACAAATTGGGACGAATACAATAGTTCGCAATTAGAAGTCAATACACAAATTGACAGATGTTAACAATGCATCTTCGTCACATAATCAGTCATAATCAGCAAGTTTCAATTGGACAATATTTAAGTTTACTCCAGTCGTAGGTTTTTTTTAAGAAAACTTTCTCTGTGTTGGAATAAATTTTCTCTTAGCAATTTAAATTCGTTTGTTTTATCCCAACAATTGATAATTCTTAGTTTAACGATTTATAAAATTGAAATTTTTTACTTCGCGCAACAACAGTTCCAACTCAGCTATAAAGACATAAGCTCGAAAAAGGTAATTAAACTTTTATTGAGATCTTCTACAATTTCACAGAAAAATAAAAGTGCTAAAAACACTCAGAAAAAAATTAAACATCATTTATTTTCTTTTAGGTTAACCTTCGAAGACGATCTTCCGCAAGGACAATTTGAAGAACAATCTAATGACGAAAACAAATTTGAGTTGCGTTTGAGAATTAAATTTTAAACTACACGAATGATTGTTTTATTTTCTTCTACTTTAATTAAGAATTTAATTCATATACCTAACCTAGCAAAAAAAAGTTATTAACAAATAAATTAAGAGTTAAGTAAATTATGAACCGTTAAATTTTATTAAAATGACCTTTTCGCACCAAGTTTATAAAAGATTCATATTCCCGTCCAGAATTCTTTTATGACACTTTGAAAGGTATTTAAACATAAAGTAATTAATTTAGGGAGTAAAAAATATAAACATTTCTTCCTTAAAAATTTAAGTCGCTCTAAAGCGAAGAAAAGAGAAGGAAATAAATTTCATCATAAATGTTTGCTCCAATTAAAAAAAAAAACGTTAAAAAAAAAAAACAAAAGAAGCTACCACCAAATTTTAAGGACTAACAAAAAGCCAACACAAACAAACAACAATGTTTCTCAAGGTTGCATATAACACTCGCTATGAACACATAAAGGACTTTTCCTTTCCTTGCGCCATCAAAAGCACAAAACCACCAAATGAAAACCACATTATATAGCCACACTAAAACTAAATTAATTAAACCGAAGTTATGTGGTAGGAGCAACAAAAGCTGCTGTAAAACTATCTGCCACATTTTACGACAGCCAGTTTACAAGTTAAACGTCAATAATTTTCCTTTCTTCCTCTTTCTGTCTTTTTCTTTCGCCCTTCTCTCTGCCTTGAATAATTTTTTTTTTTTTAAATAAAGTTTCGGTTTAGGACGAAGTTGAGACACCTACCTATGGTTTTTGTGATGGCAGTGCTTGCGGTTCCAAGGAAAAGGCGAAGGCGAAGGCAACAAGGACACTGACTGAGCAGCGTTGAGAGGATGATGAGGATAGATGGCGAATGAATATCAACCATACTTAAGGGAGTGACACTGCTTATGCTGTGCCTGCTGCCCTTATACTTATTCGTACATCCTTTATGAGCTTCATTATGAACTGACTGGTTTGTGAATGTTAGATGGGTGTTGTGTCCTTGATGCCTGCCATAGCCATAGTGCCATGCCATGCTATCAACTACTGTTAGAAAGTGGATAGATAGAGGAAGCATAGATCTTATCGTATAAATAATAAATGGCCTACATCCTCCGGTAGAATGGCAAAAGCCTGGAAACATCAGATTTGTCTTTTGCTTTTTATAGCATCGCTTCACAATCTACATCACGCTACACCGCATCATCGTCGTGGTCCTCCCACCGAGCATCCAGCTCCGATTGACGAGCACTATGGAGCACGGAACACAAACCACCACACCATATTCCACATTCCATTAACAATCATCAGTATATGTTGTATTGTTTCCATGTCTCCATGATGTCGAGTCCTGTCAAGCGAGAGAAGGTGGGGGGTTGAATAAGGATATGCGGATATACGGATAGTTATAGTAGTAGTAGTTCTCAGATATAACCGACAATTGATCCAGTCAGTTGGAAAATGGTTAAATTTTAAATGAACACATCCCCCACTAAGACCCACGCACAAATTGTTGTTATATAGGACCTGCCATTTCCTGGGAAAAATCATCAGCATCACCCACTATCCTCGCTCGTTGTTCGTCGGTCTTTAGTCGTCAGTCGCCGTCATCATCGTCAACAACAAAGCAACCTCATCGTCATCGCATCCTTGGAATTGTTGCATCAGCCTTATACCGATTCGGTGAAGCATGCCATACAATCCTGGAACCATAAGACCAGTGTCAGGATAAAACATTCCCAAGGACTCTTTGTTTCTTCAAATGCAGAACACTGAATCTAACCTAGTATAGCTTGGAGCATTAACCAAAAAATGAATAAAACGTTTCTCTGTCACTCTCGCTCTGCTACGAATATAGGCATATTCTCTGTACTCCAGCGCAGGACTCCATTCGTTCATTCGGTATTCGGAAGGACCTCAAATTTTACTCCGACTCCGTTTAAATTCGAGCCACCTTTTGGCAAAATGCAATAAATTTTATGCGAATAAGTTAAGTAATAGTTAATGGTCGGTTGAAGGAAGTCTCTCGTAAAATCCAAAATATTCGTCCTTTTTCAGGATGCATGGTTGCGTGAGTGTGTGAAATTTTGTTTCAAATAATGCATCAAAAACAAAACCCAGGAACTCACATATGTGGGTCTGGAGTCTTTCCTCGATAGGTGGAGGTGATGGTAAGGTTTAAGTTTATAAGCTATTATATAAGAATCTATAGATGCAGAGCAGAGAGAAAGCGAACATTTCTGGAAAGGAACAAAGTCGGATGCTTTTTTAATTTGGTAAAAATATTCTGTGTATAAGTATTCAAAAGTTTTGCTGCATTCAGAGCTCCTCCTTTCTACACATAAGGTGCTGTTCTGTGCTGTGCATTGTTTTGCTGCGAAACGATCCGAATCAAATGGCTGCCAGACCAGGCCAGAATGGGGAAACTTTGTTGGAATATACGAAAGTCCTCTGAAAGCAAGATTTTCTTTGTGTATTATTTAGAAGAGAACTAGGAAGCAAGCTTACATATAGTGTAGGGGATAGGTTTGTTTGTGAATTTGTGGTAAAAGACCGGTGATGGTGTTAATGTGGCTTCGTGGTAGTCTTACCATAACAAGCCTTCAGGCTTAGCTAAGAAACAACTAAGCAAAGTGTCAAAAACAATAATTGAAGCTTTTAGAACACTTCGCGGCGAGTTTTAACGAGGTACGAGCACGTATTGTTTTATTATGATTGCGGTAGGTTTTTGGAACGAGTGAAATTGAAGGATTATTTTGTTTGATTTTGAAATACACGTGGCAGGTGTTAGAATGACGAATGAGATATGTGTGCTTAACATGTTTATTTGCCATGGTAAACTTATTTAAATACACACAATCTGGGAATGATCCTTTTCAATGCAAAAAAAAAATAAATTAAATCTACGAAGTTAAGCAAATATACCTATGAAAAATGTCAAATTTTAAAAGTAAAGAAAAATTTTAGACGAATTTTAAATAAGAAAGGTTTTTAACATTCAATTTTGAGGTGATGAAAGCGAAACAATTCATAATAACTAAAATAAGTTATTGCACGACTAAAATGTAGTGAGACATTCCTTAAAAAATGTTAATTCCAAAAACTGTTACCTTTGCACTAAACTTCACAGCTTTAATATCAAAATCAGATTTATCAAGCGGTTGTATATTACCTTTCAATGGCTCGAATGGAAACGAAAATATTAGATTTTATTTTTGAGAACCTCTTCAACGATCTGAGAGCTAATATTGTAAAAGAAGAACGTAAGGAATGAGTGTATTTGAAAACCAACTGTGGCTCTTCTATCCATCCTGTTTTTTGAAGCGGCATAGAGACTTCCTATAGGAAGCAATCAGTTAAAGCATTTCAAGCTGCAATTTCGCGTTCAATATTCGTACGAAGTTCATCAATCGTGCGTCGCTGGCTTGACTTTCATACACCATAGACTTGACGTAGCCCCACAGAAAATAGTCTAACGGCCGCGGCGTCAAATCGCACGACCGAGGTGGCCATCATGGGTTAACAGGACGGCGGCGGCGGCGCGCCGCCGGCCCATAACCACACCAAACCGTAATTTTTTCGGGAAGCAATGATGACTCATGGAGTACGTGTGGATTTCTGACTGACCAATACCGCATATTTTGTTTATTGACGAAGCTATTCAGCCAGCTCGTATATTTTTCCATCATGAAATGGCAAACCTTACTGAAGAGAAATGTCAAAAGAGCGGTATGTACTTTCATACGCGTTGCTTAAAAGTTTGTCTATATGTAATATGTATCAATTTTTACCAAATTTGCGTACTATTTTTTGTAGATTTAATTTTATTGAATATCGAAAACAATATTTTCTGTGTAATAAAATAAGTTTGAAGCCAATATTTTTAATTTTTGAAAAGCTATTTGAGTCGAAAGTAAATTTTTACCAAGTTTTAGTATTGTTTTTTTTAGGTTTTTAGTTTTTGTAAAAAAAACTGTCAATTCGATTTTTCTTAAAATTTTATCGAATGTTGAAAACAATATTTCTTATAAGATAAAATTGGTTTGAACCCAATGTCTCAAATTTTTGAAAAGATATTTAAGTCGAAAAACAATTTTTACCAACTTTTATAAATTTTTTTTTAGGTTTTTAATTTTTGTAAAAAAACTGTCAATTTGATTTTTCTCAAAATGTTTCCTAATGTTGAAAACAATATTTCTTATAAGTTTAAAGTAGTTAGAAGCTATTATCTCAAATTTTTGAAAAGATATTTAAGTCGAAAATCAATTTTTACCAGCTTTTGTTAATTTTTTTTTTCGGTTTTTAATTTTTTGTACAAAAACGGTCCATTCGATTTTTTTTTCAAAATTTTACTGAATGTTGACAACTATATTTTTTGAAAGATAAAAGTAGTTTAAAGCCAATATCTCAAAGTTTTAAAAAGATATTTGAGTCGAAAATCATTTTTTACCAACTTTTATAGTTTTTTTTTTTAGGTTTTTATTTTTTGTAAAAAAACTGTCAATTTGATTTTTCTCAAAATGTTTTCTAATGTTGAAAACAATATTTCTTATAAGTTTAAAGCAGTTAGAAGCTATTATCTCAAATTTTTGAAAAGATATTTAAGTCGAAAATCAATTTTTACCAGCTTTTGTTAATTTTTTTTTTCGGTTTTTAATTTTTTGTACAAAAACGGTCAATTCGATTCTTTTCAAAATTTTACTGAATGTTGACAACTATATTTTTTGAAAGATAAAAGTAGTTTAAAGCCAATATCTCAAAGTTTTAAAAAGATATTTGAGTCGAAAATAATTTTTTACCAACTTTTATAAATTTTTTTTTAGGTTTTTATTTTTTGTAAAACAAACTGTCAATTCGATTATTCTCAAAATGTTTCCTAATGTTGAAAACAATATTTCTTATAAGTTTAAAGCAGTTAGAAGCTATAACCTCAAATTTTTGAAAAGATATTTGAGTCGAAATTCAATTTTTACCAACTTTGAGTAATGTTTTTTTTTAGGTTTTTATTTTTTATAAAAAAAACTCTCAATTAGATTTTTCTCAAAATTTTATCAGATGACTAAAACATCATTCTTAGTTGCACAAAATTGTTTTGGAGATGAAATCATATTTAAGTCGTAAAATTTTCGAGGTGACACATTTTTTTTTTCAGTTTTTTTGATTTATAAAAAACCGTTAATTGGATTTTTTCCAAAAATATACTTGTTTTGTATCACGTTACAATATATAATATAAAATTTAATTCAAGTCTTTAGCGTCATTGGTTCATGAGATATTTAGGGTTAACCAAAATTTGTACCTTTTTTTTAAACTGATATGGTAAAAAAAACACACACGCAATTTTCTTGAGAGCCCTTTCTGCATCTTTCTGCCTTATTATCTGTATAACAAAATTTATTTGAAGTCGATATCTCTTCTGGTTCTTGAGCTTATGGACGACGAAAAAACGTCGCGAACGTACGGACGTACATATGTACGTACACACGCACGCACAGACATCTTTCTAAAAATCTTTTATTTCGACTCTAGGGGGCCTTGAAACATCGAGAAATGTCAAAATTTTCAATTTGACAAATCGGACCCATTACAATAACTTCCTATGGGAAGTTAAAAATCGAACTCTTCGGATAATTTGTTTATAGTCGAATAAGATATCGGCTTTTCGAGCGTCTTTTTGAAAGTGTTAAGGTTTTTAACAATGTTCTCATTATCGTATCGCAAGGTTAACCAGCACCAAACATTAAAATAAGAAATTTTGCTATGGTGCCCTAGCCCTTAATGTTTAAGGACAGTGCAGGTTTTATTATATCATTATTTAATCCTATAGACCACCAAAGCTATCTATGTATTATGTATCTCGTTTCATCCAAAAACATTTTTTATCACAGTTATTTATAATTTATACCAAAATCATCTAAATTTTAAGGAATCGTGTGAGTTTTCTACTAGGAACCTTCTCTTGAGTCATGCTCATGACAACAAAAACAATAAACATCTGCTCACGATCACGATCGAGTGTTCCGAATCCCATGATGACCAAGGGAAAATAAATTCCTGTTCATGCATTATACAAAATATAGATCAATCTAGATAAATAACCACGTTATTATCTAAATTATAATATCTTTTATTTGGGACACTTAATGCACCGAAGTACAAAAGGTCCCACCAAGAGAAAATATAAAGAGATATGAAAACTTGAATTTACGACTTTTTAACAATTTTTAACCATCTGTTATTAATTATTGTGTTCAAACTTGATGTGAATTATGATTTGAATAAAGTTAAAAATTGCTATGAAAATACTCTAATGGATATATTTCGTTAAATGTGTAAGGTTGGTGAGTTGAGTTGTTGAAGATCATGAGGGTTTTAATTTATTTGAAAAGAAAGTATCACTTGTTGCATTTTTAAGTTAAGGGTTTGAATTTGGTTCTTAAGCAATACACATTTTATGATCGAACATTTTAAAATAAAAAAAAAAGAAGTTTGTTTGCAAATGGAAATAAGTCAAAGTGGCAACATCGCCTTGAAACATGTTGGTCATGTTTTAAAACACGCATGATGGTCGTATAAAAGAATGTGAAGCCTTCTTTATGGATCGATACGACCAAAACGATGAGAATTGAATCAGATTTGTCATACAAAAATAAATGCACGACTGGGTCGCACGAACTTGCTTATGTATCCAAAGAGTCTGTTTAAAAATATTTCCTGTATTTTAAAATTTAAAAATGTACCTGCAAAAAATGTTTGTTTCAAAAATTTAAAAACCATTTGATTTAAAAAGAAACTTTAATTTTTCAAAATTTTTATTTGAAAATCGTTAGAGCTGTTTTTTCTATATACAAAATTTATCAGTTTTAGATTAAAAATATTTTTAGTATGCAGTTATTTAGAGCTTAGTGAATCAGCGTTGCCGCTGGGCTTCACGAAAGTGTAACACTTTTTTTTTTAAAAACGTAACAAAAGCGAAAAAACTGTAACAAATTGAAAAAAATGATTTAAATCAAAGAATGCTCCTGAACTCAATTTTTTAGTTTTAATAGGAACATAAGTTTTCTTCATGACAGTTTTTAAATTCAGTAAAAAACTATACACATTGAATAATAAGTTAATAAATTATTATAAGTAAGACACATTTTAAGTTTTGCATAAAACATGTTTAGGCAAATTCAGAGAGTTGATCTTTTATTTGTTTTGCAAACATTATTGATTCAATGGTATTCAAGTGATACCTATATGGTTAAATTGGTTCGATCAAGTCGAATGAAGATGATTTCAACTTAATTTAGGACGTAGGTGTACAAATAGGTGCAAGTGTTTTTAAGCGCACTTAACACTGATTAAAAAAATCATAAAGTACATTTTTAAAGAAAAAAAAAGTTTGGAGAAAAAAGTGTAACAAAAAGAAAAAAAAGTAACATTGTAACAAATACAAAACAATTAAGAAAAGTGTAACACTTTTGTTACACTTGTAACTTGTAATTTTGTAAAATAACGACCCGTTTCTGAGATATCGAATTTCGAATTTTTTTAAATCAAAAATAAAAACAATTACATTTTTAATTATCAAATATTATCGGTACAGAGCTTGTACACAAAAATTGTAATCAGTTTATTAATTCTTGAGAAAACTTAAAAAAAATAACTTCTGGAGCAATAAAAAAGTATTTTTTATTTTAAAAGAACCAAAAATAAGAAAAATTTTGTTTGCGAAAACTTAAAATAAAAAAATGTATCGGTTTGTTTTTGAGAAAATTCGTATTTTCGATTTTTGACCAAAAGATTTTGTATGGGGTCTACTGTTATTTTTAGTTTAAAAAAAATTTAAAATGTCTAACACGAATGGGCTGAAAACATTAATAACCGAATTTTAAGTCAATCGGACAATGCTTTGGCTTTTTCGACTTCTTGAGCTCGAATGTTTTTACGAATACGCAAACTTGCTATATAGTTCCTATGTGTAGAAAGTAAAAAACGAGTTAAAGACAAACTTTATAGGAGTTTATTATTTCGCAAACATGACATAATATAACTATCTTTTAAGTCACTTGAAATAGGTGAAGAGTCAGCAAGCCTAAAGACATTTCAGCATTTTTAAAGACGGTGGAAACATTGGAGGGAAAAGAAGATGTTTTATAGTAATTTCAGGTTGATTATGAGCACACGGTGTTAAAGGTGGGGCAAAAGAATTTAAGGTATAAAAGTGAATGAAGGTTGGAAGAGATATAGAGCTGGTCGCACACGGTGTTAAAGGTGAGGCAAAAGAATTTAAGCTATAAGAGTGAATGAAGGTTGGAAGAGATATAGAGCTGGTCGAAAGAAAGGTTTTTGAATAGGGTCCTATGGGTTGAACGATTGTTGCTTTTGTCGGTTATGGTATGTGTATTGAAGCTATAGACTTGGGATTAAAATATAAGTTTTAAAACTTTAATTATTTGGAATGAGATTAATATAAGTGATCCTCTTTTTAAAGATAAGTTTTTCAATTCAAAGAAGCCATCCATCCGGGTTAATGAAAATCCAGATATATTTCCACGGAATCGGTAATTTAAGTTTGATAGATCTACTTTTATTTAAAATTATTTTGGAACTGAATGGAATTTTCATTTGTTTGAAAAGCTTATTTACATATTCAATGATCACTTCACATTAAGATACTACGACGAAGAAGAACGTTTGGGTTTCGTTCTCAACATTTAATATATATTTTAATCCGTTTCGTCCAATCTTTAAGGGTCTAAATTGCACCGAAATGTTGTATTATATTGTCGGTTGAAAAACTATCTTTCGCAAAAACTGTGAGTGGTTAGGTGGGACAGGTTCCACGTTGGACGATGAAAAGGGAAGATGACACATAATCTCCACGAGTTACATCAACATCAGGAATAGCTCTTAATATACATATTTAAAGCTTTCACAGCACCTATCAACTGATCAACACTGTCTCTAGCAGTTGCGAGCTCCCAAGAAAAATCACCGATATATTTCATGCAGTCCGTCATAATAATAAGAGAAATATTGGCTTGATTGTTTACGGAATTCACTCGAGAAGTACTCTGTGGGTGAACTTCTTCTAGGTTCAAACAGATGGAATTAATAATATCCGCAGAAAAGTTAAATTCATTTCGAATAAAATCAATTGACTTATTGTCATCAAGATTATTTATTGCAAAGTTAATTTCTTTAATCTCGCACTTAAGTTCGGATTTGAGGGATTCAATTTGAGTCACACATTTAGATGGGTAAATTAAAAGTTTTTTACATTCTCGAAATTTGATTTGAAAGTTTTTGAAATATAAGAAACCATAGTGTGCAAGTAATTTAGATCAGTTTAACAAAGTCATTAATTTTTAAAAGTTCACTGAATATTTTACGACAATTATCATTCGTTTCAGTGAATGTTGAGTAAATTTTATTGTTGTTTCATTCAATTGCAAAAAGAATGTGGAAAATGGTATTTCCTTACAATCGTCACAATAAAACACGAATCGTTTCTGAGAAAAGTCAAATTTTACCCAATTTTTTTATTAAAAATTCTTTACCATGTCAATGCCATGTTTGATAAAAATCTCTTTCTTAATCGTCCCAAGTAAAAATTACGGAAGCATAAAAGCGCTATACTTCTTTGATCCTTGTTTAAAAAAAAAAACTTATTGAGTAAATTATTTTATATTGATCAAATTTCGCAGAAGTAGAAATAATATCCTTAAATTGGATAGTTATGGAAATTTTACACCACAGGCTTCAAAAGGCTAATAATATAGATACACTTAAGATGGTAAGAGCTGAAAAAGGGTCGTTCTTCTTAATTCAGTCAAAAGGTATTCCTTGCTCTTCGCTGAAAAATCTTAAAACTAATTGAAATATCGATTAAAATTATATCAAACCAGTCGTATTTCCAAGACCACTGCAAAAATTCTGAAGAAACTCTACATTCTTTTGCCCTCAATAAAATACCGCACAATCGTGAAAAATAAAGAATGTAAAGAAAAAGATTTTAAAAAAGAAGCATAGCTTAAATAAGAACATTTTTATTTATATAGGTGAATGCTATTTAAATCGCTTTGAGCTTGTCTTTATATTCATTCATTTATATTCATTCATCAATCATCAGTCAGCTTTTATTTAAAAAACCCTCATTTGTTTATACCCATACGATCCCAATTAAATCAAGTCAAGATATAAGTATAGGAATACCTTCCTATATAAAAACATTTTAATTTAACGATTTAAATTGAAAAATCTTGACACAATTATTTCCAACTCCTGCAGTCAGTCAGCTGGAGAAGCCCCGAGCATCCTACATTTCATATACTTGTTGATTCCGAAAGGAACAACAAGAAAAAAAAAACAAAATAATAATAATGATCAAACTTAAGTCTTGCGGCAAGAATCCTTTGCATTCATTTTGTATAGCCACAAGGATTTTGTTGTTTATGTAAAATTGTTATGGTTGGTATATACGAGGAGCATCTACAGGTAAGACATCTGTTTATAAATAGACGCTTGGAGGGGTATACTACGATGCCTATGAGGCTCCTGCAAACTCATAAGCATATTCTGTGCCAGATCCTGATGTTTTACTCCCAACCGCTTCTCCCCCACAAGCTCATCATCAGAATCGAATCATCCATTGCTGATTCATCAGAGATTCAGGCTCCAGCCATCTCTGTGATTTTATTTATCTAAAGCCGAAAGCCCCTTTTTTCCCTCTCTTTCTTTCTGTCCCTCTGTATGGGTATATCTTCCCAAGCAATACAATGATTAAAATGTTAAAAATGCAAATATTATTTCGTAACCATAAGGATGGATGAATACAAAAATTAAATCCTGTCTCGTTCGAGATTATATTGAGAGTTGGAGGATTGGACAGGGACAGGGACAGGGGCAGAGCACTGAAGCTGAAGCTGAAGCAGAGGCACTTGACTGTGCGTCAGATATTATACCCGACTTGAATAATATTTTTCTTAGCGCGCATTCAGCTCCCGGACTAGGGAATCTTGAAATTGCTTAGTATATAAATTCTTGAAACTACTGCAGGTCCTTGATGGCTGTTGTTCTTCTTCTTATCAATGCAGCAGCATAGTCGATAGAATGGGATGGGATGGAATGGGATAGGATGTGGGGATGGGGTTGCATGTTGCAGGTTTGGCATATGGGTAGGGTTAGGGTATATCATCCAACTTGAGAAGTTTGTACAAGCAACACGAAAATGCAACAAATTCTGTAGTTATTGCTCCTCTGCTACATTACAGAATTTTCTTTCATTTCATTTTATTTTGTATTTTTATTTTGAAAATAACTATTGCGGGAGTGTGCAATGTTGCATGCTATAAGAAGGGGGCGCTGCCTGCTGGCCGCGTCGCCATGCTATGCCATACATAGCCATCGCCATTTGATGGCGCCCATCATTCGGTTTGGAATGGGAATTGGATGTAATGTTGCCATCAGGAGTAAATTAAAAAGAGTACCTCCCTACCCAACCTATAGTTACATATATCCCTATAGATAGATGGTTCTAGCTGTAATGGGGATGGGTATGGGGTTAGGGTTGGTGTTTGAGACCATCTCGTCTATCTATATCTCTGACGGGTGGATAAATCAGTTAGAAAGGTCCGTGTGCCAGTCATCGGTGATGGTGTAACTTTTCTATTCAGATTTTTTCAAAGTTTCTGGGTATCTGTATACATTTTATTTTCTCTCTAGGGTTATCGAGGTAAGTTTGTGCATCGACCAAAGGTACTTGAAGGTTTTTTGTGAGCAGGACGAAATGTTTATTGCAATTTCGATAGAAGTGATCGGAAATTGATGAGGGAACTATACTAACTACTATTCTTGTGGTCTAGGAAAGCTGTTTTGTTGGTGTATTTTTTTTTTTTGAGAAGGAAATAATTTATGTTTCTCCAGCAAAGGGAAACATTAAGGGCATGAAATTTACCTGATACACAGACATATTTATCAATTCAGCGAAGAATTTTATAAAGTAAGCAATCAAAGTAAAGCAATTAGCAAATTAAAAAAATGAAGTAGTAAAGGTAATATTATGCAGGAAAATAATTTGTATTTCTTATCACATAAACATACAAAAACACTTTGAGAAATGAAGCTGAATATAATGTTGTTTTCTTTAAGGATTTAATGGTGTACAAATTTTAAATAACTGATCGAAATGTCAAAGCCATTTTAATAAATTCACATTCTTAGAAGACTATTTTTCTAAATTTAAACGTTCTTACTTACTTTGTAATATTTAAGTAAAGTCAAAGAATATCTAATTTGTCTGCTCATACAATTAAAATTATTAGGTCCGTGACGTGTTTAAGCGGCGTTGGCTCTGATTAATGGGAACTATAGTGTTTTGACAGTTAGTAATAGATTAAAATTTTGAAGTAGCCACAAAATTTCAAAATTTTAGCAAATACATAGTTAATTAGTAAAATAGTAACCCTTTAGCAATTTTGTGTTTAAATTTTCCGACGATCTCTTTTTTTTTTAAGGGAAAGTTCGGATTTTTGTTACTGTTCACCTGGAATTGATGAGTTTTCTAGAATCTAAATCATTAAATCATGAGTCTATAGAAATTATTCATAAGTTAGATAGTGAATTATGAATTTAAAAAAAATTATTTCACCAGATATTTAGTGACGTATGACTTTAAAGAAATTTAATTCAAAAGCTACTAAGTGAATGAATGTAAAAAAAAATAATTCAGAACTTATTAAGTGATTTATTAATTGAAACAAATTAACGTCATCAGCAAGTTACGAACTAAAACAAATTAACTTATAAGCTAGTTGGTAAATTGGAAGTTCTTAAGGTTGTTTTTACCATACATAAATATTTAATTATAAAAGACAGTCATTTTCAAGCTTTTGGTAATCATACAATTATCGTTTTAGTTTATAAATTTTCAAATTCATAATTTTTCTATTCAGAATTCACCAATTAGGTGATGAATTAATTTGTTTTAAAACATAAGTAACTTCATTTGCTCCTAAATTGTTTATTTTAGTTCATATGTCAATAAGTAGTAGGTTTTAGATTAATTTGTTGGTTTAGTTCATAAGTCAGTAAAGAGCTTATGATTTCATTTTGTTAAAATTTATAAATCACTCACTGACTTTTTAATTAAATCTTTTTTAATTCTTAAGTCACTAACTAGCTTGAGAATTAAAGTCAAACCTAAGCTAGAAAATGACTTAAGCCTTTGCAACTCTTGTTTCATAAAGGGTACGCTTTGTCGAATGTAAATTCAAAAAGATGCTGCGATGCAATTTACACTGATAGCTTTCTATTGGTGTCCTACAAAATATTTATAATTTTACAATAAGTGATTTGAGAAACTTCAAAAAGTATACAATAAGCAATTAAAGTTTAAGATGGTTTTTGTTCAGATATTCGGGACTTCAAACCTATTTAGAGTGGCATTTTCTGTCGAATTGGAGGAAAAAAAACCTTAATTAGATTTGTGTTTAAATTGTATAAATATTGACAAAAACATTTTATAAAGTTTAAATTCAATATCTTCTCAAGCTTTGTTTCAAGTGAATACAAAACATATTACGCTAAATATATCGTTACCTATAGAAAACTCTAGGTTAAAAATGTTAAGCTTATGTTTGTTTATTCACATGCTTATAAGCTTAAGCTTTAACTGTTACTTTCGTTACCGAAAAGCAAAAAACAACCTTAAGTTATGTATGCCCACTGCTCATCGACTCAGAGCCTATCGGATGGAGCGTTTTTAAAGTATTTCTTTTGAGCTTAAACTTTCTAGTTTTTTTTTTTTTTAAGACGGGTAGCTCCAATAGAACGGTTTTAAAAATATTAAATTTGTTCAATACTAACTATATTTGTTTGTATTTAACTTCGTATCTGTAAAGCATCCAGAATCCGAAAAGAATAGTATAATTTTCATTTTAAATATTTTCATTTTAAATATTTTCATTTATCAATGTACATTTTGTTGGTCATTTCAAGACCCGCCAGTGATGAACCAAGACTGGATATTGGGCGTCCACACTTATGAATTCTTTAGCTGCATTTCATATTCCTTTTTATATTTAGGCTTGAAAAACCCTTCGTGTATTCAGTAGGAAGTATTAAAGATTTGGATACAGCAATATGGATAAAATTGATAGCTCTAAAACATTCAGGAAACGTTTATTTTTCTGCCTATTTTTCCTTGCTTTGATTTCCTTATGATTCGACGGCAATCTTATATGAATATGAGCCTTTTTCAAAATTTTGTTGGCCACGTCCTTAATAGTTTTAAACACTTAAATGTGTTCTACTCCAACATCTTGTCTTACTGCGAACTGAAACCCTGGTTATTCCCTCACTCACAGAAGACAGCACTGGTATCGCACTGTATTACTCTTAACCACACTCCTGACTTTGAAAATGTAAAAGTACTACAAAGAGAAGACAACTATAATAAGAGAATGATAATCGAAACGCTGCATATCATCATCATCATCAACGCCAACGCCAACAACACCATCAATGCTGTCGAACGTACTGCAAAAGCAATATTTGTATTGCTTTAGCTTGGTACGTACTGCCGTACTGCGCACTTTTCTTTTGTACTGCATTTTCATTTTTGTATTGCGATTTGTATTGCCTTTTCAAATTCGTTGTTCATAAAACTAAATATGAAAAAAAAGTTTAGAGATGGCATCACTTTAATTATTTTCCATGAAAGTGCACTTCCAAGTTCCACTATTTTGTCGAACTTTGTCAAAAACGAATTTATCGAGGACGCCTCCCTGAACTCAATAGATTTTTGCAATAAATATTGCTTTTAAGACTCAAAAAATCTACCTTGGCTGGCGCACAAGCTAACATTTTAGTTTGCTCTGGGGGCTTACCAGGTGAGGTTATACAAAATATAAAAAAAGTGGAGAAATTACTACATCGAATTATGCAATCAAATAAGAAAAAGAATTAAGTTCCAAGAAAAAGTTTTGGAAGCCGTGCAAACAATTGATGCAAAAAAATAAATACGCTAGCCTTACCCCGCTTTTACAATTGTTTCAAAATTTAATTCAAGAAGAACTTGTCAATGACCTTGACAAATTTAGGGCTCTTTTACATCAAAGTATGATAAGTGTAGATTTGAGATTCGAAGACTATTGGAGCGCTATCTTTAATTTAAAAAAACGCATTAAATGCTCCAATGTTTCTCCTTTTAAAAATATTTGTTGGGTCCATTTTACGCTTTCCCCATAGAAAGTGCAAGTGCAGAGCGCATATTTTCGTAAGTAGCTTTGATAAAAGATAAAAAAAACTCTTTACTGACATCCACAGTCAATTCAATTTTAATGGCAAAGGAATTAATAAAGCATAGCTGCGCTGTGTAAAATTCAATAAACATTGTTTGCCTTCCAAAATTATTACTAGTTACCTGAATTTAAAATATAATTTTGTGTTGTCTTAATAAAAAAATATTCTCGTTCTAAAATTACATATTAAATGTGTTTAAAAATTCACAAATATGAATTGAAATTAACTGCGATATTTTTATTTTATTTGCATTCACATATTTTTGTATAATAGTTATACAGCTATAATATATATTTATTTTTATTATAAAAAAGTTCCTATTTTATTAAAAGTGAAATTCATAAAAATATTAATGTTCAAATAAGACTAAGCAATTGAACTACAGGGCTTATAGATATATAAAGTAGATATGTGTCTAAGTTTATTTTTTGTTATAAAGAAAAATAAAAATAAACATGAATTTAAAAAAAATATATGCGTATTGCTTTTGTGCAAAAATTATGCAAAATTTTTTGGAACGTACTGCTTTGGACTTTTCCAAAACGACAGCACTGAACACCATTAACCAAAAAACTGATATGGAAGAGATAAGCCCTCTGTACAAACACTTGTTAGAGAGTACGAGAATAAAAACTTCTAATAATAATATGATCTCTTGACACTAATTTTCCTATGCCTGTTACTTGTCAGTTGAACTTTGTGTAGTTAGCTCTAATTTTTTAATTCTTTAATTTTTGTAAAAATTGTTGTGAATCAAATGATTTTATTCTTAAGTGCAATATTCATGTAACAAGTGTAAGTTTTCATAGTTTTTCAATGTTATCAAATTGTAACCAATTTATTAATGCAAATATAGATTAATTGCCACACCTGATGATGTTCATAGACATGAACGAAACGTCGTGACAATATAAAAAATTGTGTTTTTTCATTAACCTAAAGCCTGTCATCAATATTCTCATTCCCTCAGATATCTAAAAAATATCCCCATCATCATCTGCTCAGATGTCAGTGCATCTCTTCCGCGCTAAATTGATTCCCTTAAAAGTAATCAGCAAGGCACATTTTCTTTTGAAAATCAAACTAGACTTTGAAGGTTATCATCACTTATTTCTGACCGTTTTATATATAACTTTGAGTGTCTCACGCGTATAAACTTAGTCATATTCGCACTTCAAATGAAGAGAAATCTTAAAACAAGAACTAGTAAAATGCTTTCTAGTCAGGGGTTCAGAAATTTTGGAATTATTTTAGATTGAACTATAACATTCAGCTTAAGCTATTATTATTCACACAAATTAGACCTTAAGCTGGAAAAACAATCTAAAGCCACATAAGTCAATTTTTAACTATTTTAACAAAGCTGTTAATAGAAGATGTTTTAAATTTTCTAGTTAAAGCCTGTTTTTAATAATCCAAACTCTAGCTTTTTCTTAGAAATTCAATTTTTAGCTTTAGCTTTTTTGTTAGCTGATAAATATTTGGAATTAAAATTATCAATCAGCATGGCTCCATACCGCTCGATATTAAATGTTCTGGGAGATTCTTTCTCATTTAGTAAAAAAAAAGGACCTACTCGTATGATGCTACCAAATCAAATAGTCAATTTTGATCCGTTATTGGCTTCAGTGATATCTTCTTTAGTACTGACGAAGCCATTTTTAATCAGAAACAAGCTTAATCACTGAACACCCTAAAATAGATCTAGTGCTTTTTGGACTTCCTAAACAAACTTTCTTACCTGTCCGTTCAACCACAACCATCGAAACTTCTCATACAGTAAAAAAATAAACACCTTTTAGAAAATTAAAATACTTAAATTTGTGTAATTGTCCAGATTTTGTGTAGTAAATCAAAATTGTTCAAAATGTCCTTTATTTGGACATAGGATAACCTATAGTTTCTGAATAGATCTACCAAGTTGCTAAGCTCAATTTTGGAATTTTATAAATTATGGGACGCAGCTTATGCAATACTTAAACTTTGAATTTAGGGTTATTCTTCAAATCCCTAAGCAAAGGTATTTGCTATTAAACCTTAAAGAATTTGCTTATAATTTGAAGGATATCTAAGTTTACAAAAATGATATTAGTATTCTACATAAATTAATGCCTATTCTTATTTCTGTCCATCAAAATCACAATCATCCACTTCTAAAACCGCCACACATTCATTTAATTTAACATTCAACTCGAGGAAAGTCAGGATTGAAAAACAAAAAAAAACCTAGAAGATTTACGATCCGCCTGTCAAAAACTTCTTTGTGAAAAAACCTTTACAGGAACTCGAAACACCATGTGTTACCACAATTTCTCTAATACGTATCCGACGAACGTGTCGAGTTGGTGTAGGTCTATATTGGAAGTGAAGTGAATCAGAGTCCGCTGTTACCGTCCGCCTTACCCAGCCAAGTCAAGCCACCACCGACCGTACTGCTGCTTTTGTTTTCTAAGTTATTCTGCATTGTTTTATAGTCACGCAATGCATTTGACTAATATTTAACAATAAAACTCCACCTTTTCTGCTCAAGCTTGATGCAGAGCTCATGCACAATTCACAAAACTAAATTGAATGGTAGCCGGGTAAGTATTTTATTTTTTTGAGTTTCGTCCTTGCAAAGCAACAAATGATGTGGATATGTATGTACGAAGGCTTGAAGCCTTTCTGTTGAACCAATTATATAGCTTCAATGTGTTTAAGGTATATTGGGACTGAATCCTTTTTAGAGGGAAAGTCAGAGTAGCCTGTTGTTTGTTACAAAGTTGTCTTTGTTGAGGTATTGTGTTTTGTGTATGGCAAATGGATTGACTTATTCCATGCGGGAGGAACTTCACACTCTAACCCTTTTGTGAATATGAAAAGGAACGTGATGTATGCAATGCATGGCATACATGCTATGTTTATAGAGAAAGACCATAAAAGATCTCCCTTATTTGTCCCTATACACAAAAACCTCCTCTTGACATAGTTAAATGATGAGATACATAGATAAAACCATAGACATATGTACATATGTATATGTCCTGTACAATGTACATACTATGCAGAGGCTTTTATTATCAGGCTTTTATTACCGCATGCCTAAACTCCTCCATTATCCTTTCATGTTTAGTTTGTGTGACCGGATCAGCACCGGACGTAGAAATGTTTTGTGGAAGTATCCGCCAATTGATGGTACATCTATCTGTTCATTTTGTGAGTAGAGCGTGACCAAGCTTTTTCGAGCGTAGGCATGTATAGGATATTATATTCCCTAGCATAACATAAAGTAGATAGCTAAGCTATAGCAGCCGCAACAACCATCACCATCAATTGTGTTAATTCTATATCTCGTAGGTATCAGGTCTCTCCCTAAAATTGTTAACTTCAACAAAATAACAGAAAAACTTTTATAATCGGGCATTTGGGGAAACACACAAAAAGTATCGGCCGAAAAGGTTAAACATGCGGTATACCAATTTTATTTTTTTATAAAGAGTTTTGATATTTCCTGTCACATTTATTGTTCCCATAAAAAACGAATACAAATATTTATTAAGATATAATTTAGAAATTCAGAAAAACAGCTTGAGTCATACGGATTTTAATTTTGTCTCCTTAACTGAGTTATAAATAAATTTTGAAACTTAATTCCTACTTTAAGGGCTCTCAAACACTTATGGGACAGCGAATAGCTAGAACAACTATACGTTTTAAACTTTTGCTGTTTTTATCTCTGCCTTGGTCATGGTAGTCCTGAGGCGCATGTAAGTTACTATCAAATTCGATTAGTTAAGTATTTTACTCGCTATATCTCTATCAATTACAAGAGCGAGTAAAAGACAAAGAGTTGCTTACTAGCTCATTCTTCTCGCTGGAAAAATGGCTTCGAAAACGATAACGAGTGGAGTAGCGATTGGGGGAAAAAATAATCAAAAGGCTATATAAGCGAGTAATATATAACGAGTAAAAAAAGTAACTAACCAAAATTTCGAAATTTGATCCTTTGTTTACGTCAAAAAAACGAGTAATAGGTACGCGAGTAACTGACAAAGAATAAGTGCTGTAAATTTGGACACACAAACGAAATATTTACAACGAGTCGTTAACATTTTAAAATTTTTTGTATTTGTCTGTTTTACTCGCTGGTTCTATTAAACTGCAAGAATGTTTTCGATCAGCTGGTTGTTAAGAAACATTTTAAACTATCTTTTATCCTTACTTCAGACATGTTAACCCTGAGGTGAAAGAAGTGAGTACTTGACAGTTCGGGAGATTACATTTCACTCGCTGTAATTTTTGTTTGTCCAATGTCTATTGCCTGCCATAAAAAGAGAGTAACGAGTGGCACAGATAGTTAAAAAATGGTAACATGAAGCTAAACGAGGGAGTAAACGACAGCAAGTTACTAACACTTACAAATATTATCAATTCGTTGTTTGACTCGCAGCAACTAGCTTAACAAAGATAAGGTAGATTAAGTTCACTCGTTGTCGATCACTCGTTAGTGTGGCCTGGGAGTTACAAATAGATTTTGTCCGAAGTTTTAATTTTACTTAAATTTCGTGATATAGGAATGTAAGAGTATGGGCAAAGTGATTATTTTTTGGTTCCACTACAAAAATACTGCCCTGAAAAGCAAAGGGTAAAGCTTTGAAGACGACTTTTAATTTACCTTTTTCAAACGTGAGTTTCTTTTGAAGCCATTTGAAGAGTGAGAAATCCAGCGGCGTGAAATTTGACAGTAAAAGGTAGAAAATTACTGCTTCACTTGACTTTAACGCAAACAAGCTAGATATTGACAGATGTCAAATATTCAACTTTAAATGTTAATAACTCAGTCATATGCATCTGGGAAATAACTTAAAGTTAAGGGAGCCAATTTGTGGTTTTAACTTTAGTAAAAAATTTAAAATATGTATAGTAAGAGTTCACTTGCTGCAACATTATCCAAATCATATTTTGAACTTTTTATCTTACTTGTACTTGTGGCTATAACATTGACAAGAGCTGTCAGCACCATCCTCCGTAACAATTTCAAGATCCAACCATCAAATAGAAACTTTTCTGATTCCCTCCAAAAGCAAAAAGCTTGAACGTCATGGCCAAATGGCTCTTATCAACCTATCTCAAAAGAAAAATCGACTTTCATGCACATTTCATCAGTTAATAAAAAAAAGTTAAGATACTCTTATATCCAAGAAACTAAGCCATCTTCCTTTAGTCCTATAAACTTAAAACATTGACCAAGCTAATTTGACTTTAAATAACTTTAAAGCCACATGGGTCCCATCAAGTCAACGTTGTTGTTCTTGTTGGTGATATACTTCTTCGCATGCCATAACCTATATAATTCCATCATATAACCACTTAAACACCCATGAAATTGCCAATCAAAAGTTTTGGTCCAACATCGACCGTAGCCATCGCTTGAGCTTCGAAAATTCTGTGTTGCATTATACCGATATATATGTATGTAGGTATAGGTAGGTAGTGAGAGAAGTCCTTGCCACAGAATGTGTCGACAATGACAATGCTGTTGTCATTGATGGCACTATGGTTGACAACCACGACGACGAACGGCGACGCGGACGGACAGACGATGACACACAGTATGGTGCTGCAAACTGACTCATCCTCGACACAGTCAATTGATGAAAGTTGGTAGAGATACACTCTCGATGGGATGCCGCATCGTCGTTGTCGTCAGAATCAAAATCAGAATCAGGATCACAATGACACTTATTTTACTTTTCACTTTCGGTTTTTATCACGTATTACTTCCGGAAAGTTTCACAATTTATTACCAACCCCCGGAACCACACATATTCCCATTGCACGAGGATGATTCCGGAAAAACTGAACATACACCATCTCCATCCCCACGCATTAATGCACCACAGCACAGCATTCAGGACATCACATACCTATCTACATTAAAATGGAATTGGAAGCATCAGCGAGAAAGAGAGACAGGAAGTTGCATCAATCAAGAGGTGCATCCGAAACTTTGAGGCCATTGCGTTATGGGTATCGCAATACCGCTTTTTCACCGACGACGACGACGCCACGCTCGACGATGACACACGGTGACTTCGGAATTATAAATTTATTTCATCCTCCATTTTCACCTCCCCCAGGGGAATCCTCGATGGCTCTGGCTCAGTCGCTGGCTGGTTGGATTAATTCGGGATCATATTTCAAGGTATTTGTATCTGTAGTTCGACTGGCAGAATCGTTTTTTTGTTAGCTTTTTTTTTGGATCCGAACTTTTCTGATGCCTAAAGGAAAAGATGAAATATTTTTTGGCATAAAATGAAAACTTTTGACTTTGTGGAATATTTTTTTTGTTGGTTCTGAAACTGGAAGGAGAAAAACTTTGTTGTTTTCACAGAAGGTGTATTCGTGCGGCAAAAATATGGCAACAATTTTAAAGGTGAAGAGTAAAAAGTTTTGCCTTGATGTTGTGATGCGTCGTAGTCGTCATTTCCTTCTACGCCTCGCAGCACCAGCCAACGAACGCTACCACCGCTGAAACCACCGCCCGCCACCACCGCAAGTACCTATAAAATATTTAAATAATAAATGTGCTAAAGGAAAACCATTTTTGGTGGTGTCTCTATCATCTTATATTTTCTATATATACCAAAATATATATCTATAGATAAATATCAAGTAAGAAGTTGGAACAAGGGCGGAACAGAAAAGAAGGGTAGTGATGGAATTCCGGTGATTACCTTAAGGCGAGGTATTAATTCGACTTCTAGCTTCATTATATGTTAAAATATTTTACCCTTAAGCAATTTTATTGAGAAACAAGTTAAGCATTGAACGTTTGCAAAAAGGATACTTTAATTAAGTAAGACAAATAAATGAAAAAGGGAAGGAATTAGTGTGCTACAAATGGACTTTTGAAGGGTTACGATAATGACCATATCCGATTTCTTATAGCTTTCATGTTCTAGAGATTAGAAGAGTTAATGCGAGTGGTGAAATCATTTCAGATTTGTAAGACAACGAAATGCGGTTTTACTTAAAAGATTGTATTCAAAGATTTCAGTAGTTTTTCGTTCGTTCAAATTTATTCCGCTCTTTTAAATTCTTTATGAGAAACCAAATATTGTATTACTTTTCGTTAAGAATATTGCGATAAATGGAAAATCAAATACTGGAAAAATTATTGAACACTCCAAAGAATGAATTAAAAAATGTATAAAAGAATGCATTCAAGAGAATTGAATCTTTAATTTTCATTTCAGCTTTGAAAGTAAAAAATTGTTCGGACGGATCCTAACTTTCTAGTTGAACACCTTATAAGGACTTGATTTTGACAGACTTTTACATAATATAAGGGAAACGGATACAATACCCGAAAACCAAAATAACAGTAATCTTAAAATCACGAAAACTCAAATCCTGAAAAACCGAAATCGTTAAATTCAAACACCCCGAAAATTAAACATATTTTCCAATAGGTAGTAAAATGATTTTGAGAATTTTTGATCATTGGGGTCTTGGTTGTTGGTATTCTTTCCCAAATCCGTATTGAAATTATTTGAATCTGTTTAAATTTGTGAATGATTTGGTAAAAGTCAATTTAATAATTTTTTAAGTTAAAAAAATGATTTTGATAATTTTAAAACAACTTAGAAACTTACCAATAAATTTTACTCCAGTTAAAAACACAAAATGACTACTTTATCTTTCAACATAATATTCTAAATCCATGTGAATTTCTAGTTTCTGACATTTGAAATTAATGCGTCTCTTTCTTTAAGGTTTCTTTGATTTGTTCTTTCTTTTTTTCACCTGAAATATATCCCAAAACAGTTAGTATTCAAATTCTGGCTACGCACCTGGATTTAAAATGAATATGAATTCTAAAGTGTGTACAAGACCTCTTAGCTTTTTGTTTTTATTTTTCGTTTTGTAAATTTTCTTCCGGAAGTTCTGTTTTTGAAAAGGTTTCTTTTTCACATTTTCTTCTTCATCTTTTTTTTTTTTCTTTCTTGTTAAATATTTTTGGTTTTTGTTCTCCTATGTACCTTAAGTGAGAAGTGAATTTCAAATGAGGATGGCATCAGACAAGCTGTTCAGATATTTTGACAGAAATATTTTTGATTTTTGAAAATGTTAAGTTGGTAGCTACCCATCTACCTTTTTACTCCTTTCTTGAATACCCCGAGGGCTGTTTGCTTTCTTAGTTTGAGATGGGTGTTGAATGCTTGGCATCACATATGATATTAGCTTAAAAAGGAGACAGTTTGAAGATTGCCTCATGTTAAAGGATTCATTATACTGTGACATAAATGTATAAATCAAACTACGAAAACATATGTTGGTTTGAAATATTACATCACAAGACTATTTTATGTGACATTATGAGTAAAGCTGTAAGAAAAAATTGATTTAAGGTGAGGATCTGACTGATAAAAAAATAAATAAATTAGGTTGCGCAACAGTCCATGAAGAACCAGGGCCTAGTGACTTACAACTCTCAACCATTCCTGTGTGCGAGTAATGTTATCAGGGATGGAGGGGACCTACAGTTTATATGCCGAATCCGAACGGCTAATTTGAGAAAGCACTTTTCTTGACAAGAATTACTCTTGGAGGATTTGTCAGTTCCTCGCAAGAGGCAGTACCCGTGAAAAAATTTAGGTGGCACAGGCAGGGATTGAACCCAAGACCCCTTGCATGACAGCCCAACGCACTTTTTTTGTTTCAAATTCATTTTTATTACTTCAATCTTAAACCTATCTTTAAGCTAGACAAAAATTCATAAAACTAGCCTAATTAACCATAACTTACAACTATAACTTACTGGTCCCATACGGACACTCTAAGTTAAGCCCAACGCACTAATCATCACGCTACGGGTACGGATCTGACTGATAAATCAGTTTTATCATGAGGTTAGAAATCTTAACCCAAAAGAACAAATATTTCAGAATTATACAAAATGTACCTACATGGGTTGGTTGAAAAATTAGGTCAATTGGGCAACAGAACGGGTCTTTTCTAGCATACTTTTCCGACTTTTAGGATTTTATCATAATCAATAATGGAACTGCAGATCTGTAAGGTTACTTTTCTTAAAATGATATTTGCAACAAATTATATTTTTCGTCAAAATTCGTGGATTACAATTTTAAGAACGTTATTATCAAGGGCTTAGCATTTTATTAATTAGCAATTTTTTAAATATTCAGAAATGTACGAACTATTTATAATGTTTTATTCTTTATGTACTAGTAAGCTACTATTTGATTTGTTTAAGAACTGATGCATCAGAACGCATCTAAGCAGTAACAGTTCGTAACAAAAAAAAAAAAAACAATTTAACAAACTTTAGTTTGCGGAACGGATCTCCAAATTCAATTGCCAGATGGAGTTTGCAAATAACTTAAATTGAGTTAGTCAATTTGTAATTCTAACTTTAGTTAAATTGTAAGATAAAGTAAGATCTTCAAATCGTTTGGAATTAGCAAAACCATGTTTAGCTTCAAAACTTACTTTAAATTGGTTTTACATTACCCTTTTTTTTGGTAAAACTGATACTTAATACTGCAGACATTAATATTAATAACAAATACAACAGTAGAACAATTGCCAATTAAAAGGTAAGTGACATCCTGATATGGAAAGAGATTTGACTTTGTATTCGAGAATCGTAAGCAATTTCCGGGGTTTTCATTCTTCGACGTTGTGCTGGTACGTTTGATACTCGACGGCTACATATTTTTATTTTTTCAATTAATTCAAGACTGTTGCACCACTACCTAACAGAATAAAAAAGTATCTTGTTAAGTCCTCTGAAAAAGAGACAGACACGAAACTCAAATCTTAGTAGTTTGTATATTGGTTTTCAACGTTGCTCAAATAAAATCGATCTTCGAGTTCTTTTATATAAGCAACTAGCTGACCCGACAAACGTTGTTTTGTAAGTGTGTATAAGGATGTGATATATAAGTGGGAGAGGCAAAGAGCACTGTAAACGGGGACAAAATATTAAAATAAGAAATCACCAAACAAATTTTTTTAATTTATTAAAATTAATTCTTTAAAATTATATACATATCGCTAATTATGACAATGCCGCAGACAGACATCGTTTGGCCTTAAGACTTATTGATAGATAGTCATTGCAAATGCCAATCTAATTTTAAATTGAAGGCGTTTGAATTAAATTGGCACATCTGTGAGTATAATAGGGATTCGCGTTAATAATATATTTTCACCTCGGAATTTTCCATTTAGAATTATGGCTTCGATAACATTTTTCATTAATTTTTAATTACTAATCCCGTGCCTTTGCACAACCGTGGTGGGTTCAAATAACGAAGCAAAATTACCGGAGATCCAACCTTCAGTTGTAAATAATGCGGTGGCATGCCTGGTAAATGCAATGAGTTAAAAAAACTCAGTTGAATAATTTAAATATTCGGTAGCATCACAAACTGTATCAATAGATTTGTATGACACCAAGTCTCCTGGTAACAAATGTTGTATTTTGAGATTTAATTCGTTGTGTACATTGGGAAATATCTGGTCAATGAGAGCATCTTGTGAATCAATAATCGTGCAGAAATCGACCGGTAACTTTATGCATCCAGTTTCATCTGTAGTCACTTTTGAGTCGCCTATATCTAACATGATAATGTTTCAGCGGACAAATCTTGAAGCATTTGAACACGCATATTTACTTTCAGTTGTACTCTTTTAACATTACGATGACAGGGGTGATGATCTTAAGCACGCGTTGATCTGGGTTATTTTGAATATTTAGTGGAAGTTTAAATACTGAATGAGCTGTTCTGCCTACATCCAATAAAGTTGCCGCAATGCCAGAAGTTGCAACAGTCAATACGATACCATTATTTGATCGTATATTAGCAAGAATTAGCGAAATAAGGAATGTTTTGCCAGTTCCACCTGGTGCATCCAAAAAAAATCCACCTTGTCTTGCCAAAACTGCGAGCATGATGTGGTCATAAATGGTTCTTTGTTTTTTATTCATTAGTGGGACATTGCGAGCAACAATCGCTGCCATTTCTACAATATTATATTGTAGTTCACGATTCAATTCAGTGTCTATTAAATCAGATGCATTTCGATTTGGTGAATGCATACCGAAATGACTGAGTGGTAAGTTGGCAATGATAATGCAAAGATCCTCAATAGCAATCAATGCTTCATTGTACATAGCGTCACGTTCTCAGACCTATTGAATGTATAAGTATGCGAAATTTCAATGAAGCTGGTTAAGCCGTTTCGGAGGAGTATGGCAACTAACATTGTGACAGGAAAATTTTATATAGTATTAGATTAGATTAGATAGATTAGATGTATTTTAGACAAGAATACAATATTATTATATATGTACATATTTGTGATTCGACAAAATTTAGTTATTATACAGAAATAGAAATTTCCTGAATTATTGTTTGTAATTTGGCAAAAAAATTAACAAATTACGAGTATCACTGATAACTCCATCTGTTGCACCTGAAGAACTATTTTACTTAGACTATACCCTTTCTCAGTTTAAATTATTGAACAAGGGAAAACATAAAAATAAAGATGCGACCCACACTTACTCTACACCATTTAACTTTAATAAGATAGGTATCAATAACAATAACGATTTTGGTATCACGTCAAACAATATAATATAAAATGTAGGTGAATTCACTAGCGATATTTGTTCGTAAGATATTTGGTTCCTTCCAAAACTTTCACTTTTTAAAAATTGCTTTATCAAAAACCACCTACTTAAATTTTTTGGTATATTCTTTCTGCATCTTTGTTAAACAAAATTAATTTCTTGAAATTTGGACGACGAAAAAAACATCTCAAACGTACGTACACACGCACGCACAAACATCTCTCTAAAAATCTTTGATTTAGATTCTAGGGACCTTGAAACGTCGAAAAATTTCAAATTTTTTAATTAAAAAATCGGATCCATTACAATAAAATATATTTGGGATGTTAAAAACCTTTTGGAAATGTTTCTCATTTGTTTAAGAAAACATTTTAACCAGCGAAAAATGTTTGAACCATTTTAAAAACAATTTAAAAACGTTTCAGAAACAGAAAAACTTTCCTGATACGTTTCTGAAATATTTGTTTATTGGTGTGGACGTTCTCGAAAATTCCCGAAAGGTTTCTCTGTTTCCCATTCCAAATAGGAAAATAGGCTGTGAGTGAGTGGGTATGAATATAACTATAAAATGTTGAGAAAAGTTTTAGAAAAAATATTAGAAATAAAATCTAAAAAGCCAATAATTTGTCTGCAGTTTCCGAAGATATAAATTTTGAAAAATAGGAGCTAGATAAAAAGAAATCATGAGGATAAAACACAACACTATCAGTGCTACTTGTTTAACACTTCATTTTCACACAAAACTGGAAACATAAATGGGAAACAAAAAACATTTCAGAAATGTTTCGCAAAGTGTTCACACCGAAAAACAAATCATTAGCTTTACTGCAATGTTTTTTTAAATAATTGGGAAACATTTCAGAAATGGTTTTTAAATACCACCCTTAAATGTTTCAAAAATGATTATTAGGCCTAGACACACTTTTAGCAACATTTCAAAAATGTTTCTCTTTTTCTGATAATATTTTTTAAGTGTTTCTAAAATGTTTCTCTATTTCTAAAATGTTTTTTCGGTCTGGAGACACCTTTAAACTCAAATTATGTTCTTAAAGTGTTGAAAAAATTTGTATTAGATCGATAATAATTTTGAACATTATTTTATCAATCCAAAATTAACTGAACACAGTCACGACATGTTGCCTCCTATAAATAATAAAAAGAAAAAAAAATACTACTATAAAACCCTCTATAACACTTTTATTAGTGTTATTATATAAAAATGAACAACAATCAATTGAAATGTCCATCAACCTTAAACCGGTGATTTGTTTTCCCTTAACTGTAATTTAAATTTTTAAATTGAAAAAAGAACGAAAAATAAAAAAAAAAAAAAACGAAAAACAAAAAACAAAAGCAAATAACTTGCTCTATTACAGATACATTGTTCCTTTACCGTAAAAACAGTAAAACACCCGCGGTTATGCATGAGTTTGAGAGGGGCTGACTGGGGTTGGATAGGTGGATGAGTTTATATAGGTGAGTTTATATAGGGGTAGTAAGAGCAAAACAACAATGTTGATGGTGTTCTAGTTTTTTTTGCGAGTCATAAGGATTTTTAAAAATCAAAAACAAAAACTTTCCTTCCTTGTAGGTATAGGTTGGGTATCTTTTGTTTGTTTTTCTTATTCCAAGGTACATGTTAGATTGTTTTTTAAGCTTGTCATTTTTTTGTTCTTATTATATTGTTGTTCATCTTCGGAGATGTTTTTGAACTCTTGAGTTTGGCATTGGAGGACCTGTTTCTCTATATATCGCTCAGTTATATCATGTTCCCAATCCCAAGCTTTTCCAACAACTCTTTCTCTCTCTCATCCACCCTTTTGCACCTCTTTAAAAAAAAATTAATTCACATCATCTCACTGCATACTTACATATGTATATACGCTATATGAGCAAACTTTTGTCCTACATCATTCATAGAAAGTGAAGTGGTACTTTCGTTCTATTGTAGTTCGCTGTTGCTGGAAAACGCGCTTTATACAAAACCACCCAGGACACAGCACCCACAATCTTGTATTAAGAAAAGAATAACACCATTTTCGGGGAGGTCACTGCCTCAATGAGTGCTCTGACCTACATCATGGGCCGGGTGCGGGTAAAAATACAAACATCCGAAGAAATTTTTACCATTTTCAACCCCGTCTGGCCGAAGACGATTCATAAGCAATATGACACTTGGGGGAGAGCACAAAGCACCACCAACAACATCAGAAGAGGAGGGTAATATACCCTACCCGTGTGACATCAAAACTCTTGACAAGTATATCACAAAGCGCCGTCAAGCTGTTACGGCTGAAATTAGTTGTTGGTATAAGGGACGGTATATAGCTGCCTTTTGTCACCACCGAAATACCCTCTATTTGCCACCACCTGTGGAACATTATGTACAGAAATGCTGAAGGAAAGTGACTTGGCTATAGATACCCAGTACCTCAGAAAATCAATAGGACTGAACTTTTGACTGGCGCGGCGACCGAAGACGACGACAATGATGGCAAGGGGAGTGAGAGATGATGAATTCCGTGAGAAGAGGCAACTTCCAACGGTTGATAGTTCCATTATTCATAATCTTTTCATTCCTTTAGGTATCCTATAAGCTAAAAGCTATAAGCTATAGGGCATAGAAAAGTCGGGTATGTAGGTAAACGAGTATAATAATTGTTATGACAAGATAGTTTCAGAAAGTCCAATTTAGATAGTTAAGGAGTTATTTCAAAATTTTAACTATCTGCTCATAGTTTTATATGATAATTTCACAGTTAAGCATTGGAAACAATTTTGATTTAAATCGCAAGGATTTTCTTAATAAATTTATAATTTTCTTGTTTACGAAATAGATAAATAGTATCAGAACAATTTTTCAGTTCACTGAGGAAAAATTATACCAATGTTATGCTTCGCTTTCAAGCGGGAAAATAATTTAAAAAAAAAGAAGATTTTCAAGAAAAAAAAAAATAATTTACAGAAATTGATTCACGGAAAAAAGTTCTTAAAACAATGAAAAACTCGATTTTAAGTGAAACCAAATTTTCTGAGTTCTGAATATGAGCTGACAATAACTAAATACGGTTGGACGATTTTGTTCTTCAAAAGTCTTCACATTGAATAGATAATTGATTTGATTTTGTGTACGCTTAGAAGATATATTTTAAATGACAATCCTAAAAAATTGTCAGAATTTTTTGTTTTTTAACTATTTGTTTTCAGGATTGATTTTGAAAGATGTTGAAATTTTGAACTTTTTGAGTTAACCTTGGATAGATGATAAATCAAATCAACGAAAACAATGTGCACAATTAATTATTTTTTACTTGTAACATATAGGAAGTATGTGGCACTCGTAAAAAAGTTTCGAACGCGATATTTTAATCAAACATAAAATTATGACGGTAGAGAAGTCGAAAAGAGTGAAACCAGAGATTTTATCAGCCTATATGTTATCGTTTCCAAGCTTAAACCACTGAGGCGATTAAACTTGCAAATTAAGGTTTTAAGCACCTTCTTTAATTTTTTGAAGACTAAAAACGAAAGTACTGCCCATATCTTATATTTTGGGTTAAAATTTCGAATTTTCTCAAAAGATTTTTATTGCATTCGAATTTTTCATATATTGGAGTCTTTCAATACAAAAATAAATTCGTTTTGAAAAATGATTTTGATTTATTTCTATGAAAAGAATTTGTGAAAATAATCAAAAATTCTGAATCTAAACTTCGTTTTGAAATGCCTTTTGCCTTATATATTGCCCTGTGAGCCCGAACGTTACTTGCCGGTATTTTAGTCCACTCACGGCTAGCGTCTTGAGGATAGTGTATTTTTTAGTTCGAACCTTACATTCCAAAAAGGCCCAGAGCCAGTGAATTCTTAAGCTATTGTCTGGTCAAATTGTAGTTCGGAAGGTTGGTTTTAAAACATTCTTGGAACGGAAAAACACAGTTCGGTAAAGCATTCCACATTTTCGATGAGTGGTTAAAAAAAAAAATCTCTCTCTCGCTCAAGGGTAAACTGAAGAGCTAGTATTACGGCTGAATTGTTTGAGGGGGGGGGGAATGTAACTAGCTAATTCGACAGAACATTATTTGTAAAAATATCTCTGTAAAAAACAAAAGGCATGAAAAATTACGACGGTCGTCGAGTGATGGAAATGTTTCAGTTAAAGTTCTATCCCCTCTTAATTTTAGAGCTCTGTTTTTTTGGATCCTATCTAAAAGACTTAAACTTGTTTTAGGAGCACCTGCCCTGGAATCCTAAGCACCTAACAGCGTTTTTGGCCATAACCATTTCATAAGAGGTGATCTACCGAGTACTGAAAGTTGATTAGTTTCTTGGATGCAAGTTTCGCTCATGCATAGCGGCATTGAGGGGGGGGGGCTAACGCTTTAACGACAGGAGACAGCATTGAATTTTTGAAGCATTAAATTCAGTACGGTTCTTAATTTCCCATAGGACAATGCTGTCGAGGTCGGAATTTAATGAACTTATCTTACGCCGCCGTGTCGGTGAAGTTCCACGTCCAAAGGACAAGGATGTGGATCTAGAAACGAATATGAAAAGGTGAGAGTACTGTCATCCGTTGAAGAAGTGACAGATAAGATAAAATGAATATGAGGAAGAGAGTAGGAGACAAAACTGAGCCCTGAGGGACATAAGCATTTATTTTATGAGTTTCAGATTTAAAACCATCAAATACAACTTGTTTTAACCGGTTTGAAAGGTAGTTTCTTATCCAAAAATACCAAACTCTACCAAAAGCTTTCCAAATATCAAGTGCAATAATTTTACTTTCCTCAAAACGATGTTAAGATTTGTTCCACTGTTCGGTGAGAAAAATCATGAGATCACCAGTGAATCTATTGCTACGAAAGCTATTCTGTCGGTCATTAAAAAGTTTTCGTTCTTCGAGATATTTCTTAAGCTGATAATTACTCAGCGTTTCCATGACCTTGTTGAAAAGTTCAAGTCTTAACAATACTTAGAAGTGTCACTTTGAACATTTGCAAACAGCTAATGCAACTGTAAAAAATGTGACTGTCTAAAATTGGTTACATTTCGAGTGCCTTACCTTGTATAATCAACTGACGACAAACTTATTCTTCAGGTATGTTTTCAAAGCTTAAAATATAGGTACACGATTTTACTTGATACCTTCAGGAGCAAGTTTGTGCGAATCAGTCGTAAATTTTAATTTAAATAGCTTTCATAAAACAAAATATGTTTGAAATCGATATCTTATAGGGTCCTTGAGATATGATCGACAAGAAAATATATGCCGAACGTCACTTTCTCCCAGTCATCTCTCTGAAAACTATAGATTTAGATTCTTGGGACCTTAAAACGCCTAAACATTATACATCATTCATCAATTTATTTCATCAAATTTCTCCTTAGTTTTGTTATCATATTGACTACAGCGTTAATAAATAAGATTAACATCGTTGAAAACTTTTCTTACAATATCGATAAATTCATTTATCAATGTTATGAAAAATTTTCAATTTTATGAAATATTCATCAATATTATGTAAGAAATTTCTTAAATATTAGGATTAAATAAGTAATATTGACGACCGCATTCTTCAATATAGCCAACACTTTTCTTAAATATAATAACTAGATTCATCATTTTGATGATCAAATTTATCATTTTGATGATTAATATCATAAATATTATGACAATATTTATGATGAAATAAATTCTTCTTATGATGATTATATAGAAATATAATATGATGTAGTTTTTCATGTATTTGAAAAATGTATTCATCAGTATGATGAACTAATTGTTAAAAATTCATTCATATATATGATAAAAGTGTTCGTAAATATGTTCAATAAATCACTAAAAAATATGATGAATACTTACATTGATGTGATGCATGTGAAGAAATTAGTCATAAATATAATGAGTGTATTCGTCAATTTGATTTATTAAATTTGATGAAATGTAACATAAACATGATGAACGAATCCATTAATTTGATGAACTAAATTTTATTAAATCATTCATAAATATGATGAATATGTTCGTCAAAATGATAATGTTAATGTGAAGAAGTTTTTCGTAAAAATGACGAATGTATTTAATTTTTAAAATATCATTCATACATATATGATAAGATGAATGTGTTCGTCAATATGATGATAAAATGCTTCAAACACATGATAATTGAATTCATTAATATGATGAATGTTACAAGAAAATCATAAATATGACGAATGCATTCGTCAATGGGATGAAGTTTTATGTGATGAAATTATTTTTTAAGTACATTATGTCGATTACCCTCTATTTTCATAAATGTAAAGAAGTCGATTGTCCAAATGCAGAACTGTATGTGAGTAATAAACATGATGACTATGAAGACTTTCATAAATGTGAAGAAATCATTCATCACGATGATTGATTGCATTTGTCATTATGATGACAAATCAATAGAAACGTGGGTCCTTCAAATGCATGATAATGATGAGGAACTGATGAAATTTTCCCTTGAGACATTTATGTATAGAATTGATGGTTAAAAAGTTGATGCAGTGAAATTCTAAATATTAATTTTTTTTTCATGAATAAGAGGAAAAGTACATTTATCATATTATGATGATTTTCAGTTGATCAACGCCATTCATTAATATGATGAAGGTTATTTTGTTTAGTGTGGTTAATCAAAATTATAGGTAAGGACGATATGATAATTTCTCAAAAATTCTTGATGAAAAGTTAACTTAAATATACGAAAGTTTTGATGATCTTTCAAAATTCAACTTCACCTCATAAACAAATTTCCGAAACACCTATACACAATAGGTAGAATTTAAAAAAATATAAAGAATAACAAGTTCCAATATAAAATTATCTCTTCTACTTTACAAGTCTTCTACACTTAGATTTCAAAACCAAAAAATTTAAATTTCCTCTGAACTTTTGTGCATATCCTATCCACCACAAAATATTGAAGAAATACCTCGCATAAGTTCAAGCACACGTCTAAACTTAAAACAGATTAACTTACTTTAAAATTCTTTTTAATTTCAATTCAAAATGCCTTCTGTTCATAAAATTCATCCTCAACAATAACAAAATGTAAACATACTTTACTCTGGCTTTTATACATAAATATTTACAGGCGGGTAAATTTGCATTTTCGAGAAGCTTGTCCATGTTCGAACTTCAAAACTTCGAACATGGATAAAATACCTACTTACTCTTCAAAAATGTGGTGTCTCCGTGTTTAAGTTTATGGCAAAAATAAAACTTTGTTATTTCCTTATTTTCGTTTTTCTTTTTCCGTATACTAGACGCATAATTTTACAATACTGACGTTGCCGTTGCCGATACCGTAAAAAAGCAACACAGCAACCGTGAATCGTTTTTTCTCGCAACAGGAACATTTCTTAAAATCAATAAAAGTTGGTAGTGAAAAGTTTGTGTTCTTTGAGTAAATTGAACGTAAAAGTTTTCGTACCTGGGAAAAATGTGCTCTCCATCGCATAAAACAAAAGCAACTTCATAGGAAGCCAAAAAACAAAAATAAAACCATAGCATCCACAAAGTTCCTGGCATTTTATCCTTTCTCTTGTTTTATCCTTACTTCACTTCAGCTAATCGATTTTATCAAAAACTCCTTGCTTAAGGACATAATTGAACTCAATATTCGTACAGGTAAAGAGTCTAAGCCAATACATTTAATTAGGTTACAAATTTTCTACATCGTCATCATCAGAGAGTCAATGTATATTCGAAAGAGGGTTTAGGGGGATGGGTATAGCGTAGCGAGGTATGTCCTTTCTAGAGGTACAATATATTTATTTATAACACTTTATAGTATAGATAACCGCAGGAACGCGTTTGCTGAGATGAGCTCGATCTATAGCTTAAGCTGTTTTTAAAATTGTGCAACGTTTGGTTTTATGCTCAGGTATATAACCCTGCTATAACGTCACTACAAGGACAACGACACGACACACAGTAGCAATAGGTAATCCCATTTGTGTTCGAGTTTGAGAGTCCTGTCTAAAATAGCTCTAGCTACTCACAGAAATAGTGGTTGTGGGGGAGGTGGGTGGATGTTGCAAAATAGAAGAGAAATCCGTTTAAGGAAACGATGCCAGAGGGACAAATTCCTAAACTCTAAAGTATCGCATCTTCTTGAATTCCTTTCCTTTTCTGAAAATGTTTCCTGAGCAGAAAAGAACACTCAACCAATATCGAAGTGGGGACGTTCGACGTTCGTTGGTTCTATCGTTCGTTGGAACAAAAATGCAAAGGAGCATCTACCTATACATTGGCCATATCTTCTATCATCTTTTATATCGTACAGACTTTTATATCTAAGCTCATAGAAGAATATAGCTTTTTTTTTTTGTGAAGAAGTAGGTACTTTTGGTTATCCTTGTGCCATGAGGCGGCGCGGTGCACAAAAGAGTGCCTCTTCAATCCCAAGTCAAATTAAACATTATTTTTGTGGCTGTGGTTTTGGGACACTTTTGGGAATCATCATCTCTTCATCTTTTTGTACAAATATTTTCCATTCTCAACTTAAAGCCAGATGGAAAGCGATTAACTATGAAGGTCAGTCATTCAGTCTTCAGTGTTCAGGGTTTAGCAATTCAGCATCAGGACAGAATAGCATCAGCAGCAGAAGCATCAACGCAGTATCTTAAGTTATGATGTTGAATATCAACCTATCTCTTGGAATTGTTATGGACTTTTTCAACTTCAACACAAGACTTCAAAAAGACTATGTTCTCTCGACTCTTACATCTGTGACTTTTTATTGTTTTTTTGGCTTTGTTGTCTGAGGGCTTATAATGAGCTAAAAAAAAAAGTTTTTTTGTCAACTTTATTCACGTTCACTGAAGCGACAAGAGAGGTTTTTATTTTTCTGGAAACAAAAGGACGAGACCGTAAGACAAACGTCCTAATCTATTATAATCTCGAGAGGAATTGTAAAAGTTCTATTATTTTTTTTCTTGTTTCTTCTGTTTTTGTTTTTCTTTCTTTGTATCTGTCCACAAGGAATGACTTTAAAACCCTTAACCGTTATGGTCGTTTTCAGGAAATGCAAATATTTTAAACTTTTTTTTTTGTTTTTCAAAATCCACCATAAAAAGGAGTTTTATTAAGTAACGTTATGGCATTCTGTCCCTTTTTTTTTATTGATATTGATTTTGTTTGTTTCAGTTTTTCAATAAAGAGAAATTGATTGTCCTTATATAAATTCCACGTGTAGGTACATTTATGTAGGTAGATATGCATACGTACTTGAATCAATTTTCCAGGAAGTTTGGATTTAAAAAAAAGCAAGAAGAGAAAAAACATTCAATAGCAAATAACCTGATATTGGAATTTGATTTTGATTTGAAATTGTATTGAAGTAGGTATAATTTTGATATCAGGTATAAAGTACATATAGTGTTAATAATGTCCTTAGATACAAAGCAGATTGTTACATTTTATTTCAATATGTGTTTAAAATAAGTTTCTAGTAATGCTCTGATGTTGCAAATTTACAACGGTCTTTTTTAGAAAAAGTTTTTTTAATTTAAATACCTTTTGTTCGTTCGCCATATCTCAAGGACCCGCAAAGTTTTCGACTTCAAATAAATTTTATTTTAGAGACAATAACATTGAAAAATGCAGAAAGGATTTTCAAATAATTGGGTGATTTTAAGCTAAAGCAATTTAAACATTTTGGTTGACCCCAAATATCTCACGAACCAATAATGCTAGTGACTTAACTTTTTGGTATTATATAATGTGACTTAATACCAAATAAGTATATTTAAAAAAAAACATAAAAATGATATTACCTCCTTTAGTATTCTTACTTACATGTGGAGTTGGGTACCCTAGCCCCAAAGCAAAAATCCCTAAAACAAAATCCCCATAACAAAATCTCCAAAACATAATCCCCAAATCTAAAATCTCCAAGACCAAAATCCCCAAAACGAAAATCCCTAAATCCAGAATTCCCAAAATCAAAATCCTTAAGAACAGATTCTCCATATTTCGAGTATATCTAAGAAATTATATTTGGCGAAATAAAAGTAGATCTTGACAAGCGAAGATTCTATAGCAAAGTAAATCTACTTCGATCGAAGTAAAGAACGAACCCTGGAGATGTCTGTTCTCATCAGTAAAAGCAGTTTATGCTTTTAACCTTGATTAACAGTTTAACATTGTTGTTAAAATAATTCTTAAGAAAAAGCACAATGGGTTGGTGATAATATCCCCCAAGATATAATCCCCAAATCCATAATCCCCAAAACGAAATCCCCAGCAGCAAAATTCCCAAAGAGAAAATACCCAGGGCGAAAATACCCAAGTGAATATCCCCAAAACAATTATGTTCAAGTAGTGAATCATGCGATTAAATCGCGCGCGCAATTTAATCACATGATTCACTACTTGAACATAATTGTTTTGAATATATTAAATTTCATTTTTATTGCATGAAATGCAAGCAAAAGATTTGGAAACAATAACATCATCCATTTCAATTTTTATTTTAAAATTAAAGAAATACTCGACACTACAAAACAACGCTTAGACAGCACAAAACAAGCACTACGAATACAATGATTCTCTATCAATACTAAAGTCAGACTGATAAGTGCATGCCTTCATAGTGATTTTTTGTTTAGAAACTGTTTATTATTATCATTTATAATTATCACAATAAGAGAATTTCATAAGAGTTTTTCTAAAAACAGCATGCATAAATGAAGATATGCACGGATACTGGGGATTTGGAGATTTCGTGGGGATTTTGGCAAAATAAATTATTTAGTTGGGGATTTTGTCCATTTGTCTTATGTCTCTCCTAAAGCGCTCTAAAGACTTGTTATCCCAAAGCAGACTTCATATTAGCTCCCTAATAGGTGTCCTTACGGGACACTGTCTTATAGGCAGACACGCAGTACGACTTGGTGTAGCCTCAAATGACTTCTGCAGGAGCTGCATGGACGAGGAAGAAGAATAATCAATCTCTCACCTCCTCTGCACCTGCCCTGCTCTTTCACGAAGACGCAAACTTCATCTGGGAGAATACTCTTTTGATGATCCCAGTGAACTAGCTTAAAAGGATATCAGATATCTCCTTCGCTTTATAAAAAGCTCAAAATGGTTCGACTAGTGGGAAGTAATTCTCTAGATTCATGTGGTATCACAATGGGCCTTTCTTCTGGCCTAAGTGTGTGGTTTTTGTATCCACAGCCACAGCCACATTAACCTAACCTAACCTTATGTCTCTGGGGATATTATCAAAATGGATTAAATTTGTTTGGGGATATTATCCCGTGGGGATTCTTTTTTTTGGGGATTCAATACGACACCCAAGCACAATATATCACCAAGCAGGCATTGACGGAGTTTGAAAATTTTAGATTTGGGGATTTCGTTTGTGGATTATGGGCATTAAGATTTAGATTCTGGGGATTTTGTTTTTGGAGATTTTGTACTTGAGGATAACGAATTTGTGGATTTTTAAAAGTTTGGCGATTTTGTGATTGGAGATTTTGCACTTGGGCATTATGTCGGTATCCCTTACACATGTATATGTTTTAAATGTGATTTTCGTTCAAAAATGTTAACTTATTTAATTATAAGATATCGAAATTTGAAGAAAAAAAAATTAGACATTTTTTTATCAATAAATATTATTTAGACAATATAAGAGCTTGTGCAGAAATTATTATAATTGAAATCGTTTGATCAGTTCCTCAGAAAATTTTAAAACAATATACTCGTAACTAAAATACCTTCTATTTTGGGGAAAGCAAAGCAAGGGCGGATTCAGACTTTTAGTCTATGAGGGTCACACACTCAACAAAAAGATTTTTTGAGCACCGTTTTATTTTTTTATTTTATTTGCTTTAAAGGACGCTGACAAAATTACAATAACATAAATGTGAATACATCTTAACTTTATATTTCCTATTTCAAGGGGTAAAGTGAAAATGTTTGTTATTATATTTTCTTAGAATACTTTTGTCCGGCAAGGCATGTTTTAACTATTTAATTTCGACGACTTTCTATTTATGAAAACATTCCAAAACTCTAGCAGTTATCTAAATATGCCTTATTTTTAAACTAACATACAATAGTTTAGAGGGGTTTTGGGTGCGTTTCTAGCAGAAATGTTAAAATTTGTGTTGAAACGTAACATTTTTCCCAAAAATTATATATGTATTTTAATCATGTTGACATTCCTATAAATGGGAAAAATATTTTTGCAACAAGCTAGAAAATGATAAAGTTTGGCAGAAAAATTTGATCTTTGTTTCTAGGAAAATAAAACAGAACCTAATATGAAGAATTTTCTGGTGTATTTTCTTCTCACAAATTCTAAAAAATTACTGTTTGTGTGAAGAGAACAAATTTTAAAAATTGGAGAGAGAAAAATATTTGGTTCTTGAATTTAAGGAAATGGGTGCATTAAGTTACATAGTTTAATAAAATAAAAAATAAGACAAATTAACAAATAAGTTGAGAAGGAACTATATAGCGTGGCACTCACAAATTAGACGAGATTTTCAAAGCTGAAACGTACATAATGTATTTCCATTAGTCATTAGTTTAACGAAACTGTCACTTTTGCTTTTTTTGGAACATTTATATTCTTGAAATTCATGTTTAAATCTCAATTTCAGAGCATCTAAAGCAAATTCACCTCAAAAAAGTAGATTCCTTCAATTTAGTAATCTCAAAAGTTATTGTATTTAATAGATAATAATTCAATTTTGAAATAACAACAAAACACTTAACTAAAGCCTTACACTCTTAATGTGCGTCAAATAAAATAAGATGGAATTGAAGACGAGTTTCAGGAATTTAAAACTTAATATCGGATTGGCGATGTTTTATTCAAGGTTTCTTTAGAACCTCAATATTTGGTCTTCCTCTCAGAAAAGATGTTAAGAAAACAATTAAAAGCATTACTTAAGTTTTCAAAATTTTAAATTAAGTGAAAACCTTTAGACAGACAAACCACTTGGTGAACATCGTTGAATTACTAACAAATCTGTAGGTAAAATACACTGAGTTACCAAAAAAGTGGCGCAGTCATAATTTTATAATGTGTTATTATTATTTTGATAATATACCGCTTTATTTTTGCAGAGATATTAGGTGCCTCAGAAACTCTTCAACCGAGCCAAAGCCACAAGACTAGCCTCTCACTGGGATTCTTACAAAGAATCCCTAAGAATTTACAAGAAGGCACTAAGGAAATCTAAGCGATCTACCTGGCGATCCTTCTGTGGCACGATAGAAGAAACTTCTGAAGCCTCTAGGTTATGAAAAAATTCTTTCAACTAATCCAGCGATGCCAAGCTGCTTGAAAAATGCAGACGGCTTCTGGACAAATTCAAGTAATGAATCGCTGAATTTACTACTGGGCACTCACTTTCCTGGTAGTTCTCTTACCGAAACTTGCAACAGTTATATACGTTCAAGTCCCAATACAACATATCCACAAGGTCTGATTACAAGGGACAAGCTACAATGGGCTCTCAACAGCTTCAAACCATTTAAATCTGTAGGACCAGATGGAATAATATCAGCCGAGCTACAAAAGACTTCTGACATAATTGCACCAATCCTTGAGGCAATTTTTATCAGCTGTCTTTACCTGGTCCATATTCCCTCGGCATGGAGGGAAGTTAAAGTTGTTTTTATACCCAAAGCAGGTAAATGCTCTCAAGTCAATCCTAAAGATCTACGACCTATAAGTCTATCATCATTCCTTCTTAAGACCTTGGAAAGATTGATTAATTTATGGGCAAGTATTGATACAAGACTTCTGTCTTCGTCTCAACATGCCTACTGTAAAGGTAAATCGGTGGAAACAGCGTTACACACCTTAGTACGCACCGTCGAATATTCCCTCCATCATAAAGAGTTCACTATGGTTCCTTTCCTTGACATCGAAGGTGCCTTTAACAACGTGAACACATCTGCAATCACATCTGCACTAACATGTAGAGAGTTCGCTTCGGGAGTTAATTCATTTAATGCTGCCTAGCAGAATAATTAACTCAAAACTGGGTAACTCTTCTGGCAGACGATTCGTTAGTAGAGGGACACCTAGTGGTAAATAAAATCCTAACTAGTCTGGATGCGGAGGGTTTCAGAGTGATAGCCTATGCGGACGACGTTGCTATAGCAGTTTCAAGAAAGCATCTTAACACCTTAAAAGAACTCTTCCTTAGACAGACTAATACTTTGGGCTGATCGGTGTGGACTGGGTGTTAGCCCACACAAAACCGATTTGGAGATACAAAATTCTATTAGTCAACCCTACCTATATTAAAGGAATCCAATTAAAATTTTCAGACGAGGCTAAATACCTGGGTCTTGTCTAAGATAAAAAACTAAATTGGAAACGCAACGTACATGAAATAGTCAAAAAAAGCTACTGTAGCTCTCTTTTCTTGCAAAAAAGCTATTGGTAATAAATGGGGCTTACAACCCAGAATCACGCATTGGCTATACACATCGGTAATCAGACCGATTTTAATGTACGGTGTGGCACTATGGGGGACTGCTTTAGAGAAAGCTAAAGCACGCCACGCGACTTGGCGTATTCTCAAATGATTTTTGCAGAAGCTTTATGGACGAGGAAGAGGAGGAAACAGTTATTCACCTTCTCTGTACGTGCCCTGCTCTAGCTCAAAAACGCCAGAATTACCTAGGAGAATTCTTCTTTAACGATCTAAACGATCTAAATCATATCAGCAAAATCAGCCTCTCACGTTTCGTAAGGGACTCAAACTGGTTCCATTGAGCTTAGGAGGAAGCCTCAAGATTCATGTGGTATCACAATGGGCCGTTAAACTGGCCTAAGTGTGTCCGTTTCCATCATGGACAGCCACTTTAACCTAACCTAACCTAACCTAGGTGCCTCAAAGCCTTCGAGATCGTCACTAAAATTCGGTTGAAGTGTTTCACAGACTTTAATCAGTGAGAGGGATCACTTTGAATGCTTAAACGGTGGGGTGGCGTTTAATTGAGAGTGATCTGGTCGTAATTTGCTCGCCTTCAGCAAGATTGATTCGAGGCCGACTAGGGTATAGGGTATAGTTTTTCTACGCTCACCAGATAGACGTTGAAGAGTGTGGAGAAAATCATTTGGGAAATACAATTCGACAACAGTTTCACAGCGGGAAAATTTCTGGGGAGGTTACGTTATGGTGTGGGCAGGAATTTCCGTGCACGGAATAATTGGGCTGTACATAGTGGAATGATCGGTGAATTCCAATTATTACATCAGCAACATTTTGGAAGAATATGTGGTTTCTTTCGCACCATTTGTTGATAAAAATTTCTTGCTGATTCAAGACATTGCGAGACCTCACTTTGCCAGGTGCATTACGGACTACTTTGAAGAAGTAAAAAATCGATATGATGGCTTGGCCTGCCATGAATCCCATCGAAAATATTGGGGATCCGCTGGAAAAAATTACAAGGAAGCACCCTGCTCTTCCCGAGACACTTAGTGGGCTGAGATCTGGTATGTCGAGGCGAATTTAAGCTTTGATAGATGTTAGGGGACACTATTGTATACATACATACATACATACATACATACAATACATATTCTGTTCTCTGTCCAGTCCCCAAATAAAAGTAGTACTTTCGTAAAAAAGTGGAAAAAATACAAATTTTATTAATTTATAAAAAATAAATAATTAAAAATGTGAGGGGGGTCGCTTCCATTAAAGCAATACGATTAGTTTTGAATTCAAAGGAATTTCTACGAACATTAAAAAAAAATCTCTCGAAGGAAGGGGGGCACGACACCAACGCTTCCGCCTCCTTCCCCTGGAACCCCCATTGAATAAAAGAACAAATATAATACAAAAAGAAAAATATTGACTTCAAACTCATACAAACTATTGTTGTTGACATTTTATTAAAATTTCTTGGCAGTATTTTTTACAAGCTCAATCGAAAACATTATTAATTTAATTAAAAGTCTCGAATATTTGGAGAAAAAAGAGCTTAAACTTCAATTTCGAAATTCTAAAAATAACAATTCGTTAAAAATAATATCATTTTTGAAATTTCTGAGACAATAATAAGCAGTTATCAGTATTTTCTGTTTCATATTCTAACAGAATTTTAAGTGTCATTTTATTTTTAACTTTTCGAAAATATTGCCTATTGTCTTCAAACTACATAGGTTTTGCTAATTTGCATAATATTCGAATTTAAAACCGTCATAATCACCTGTTGAAAACATCTAATTTCCAAACCAAAACCTAACATTAATTGAAAGAAGCTGAACCTAATAGTTCGTGCGAAACAAACATATCAGTTTTATCACCATTCACTTTTAGCGTCTATTAATTTCTGTTGAATGGATAAATTACTTGTCATTATCTAATTTTAAAAGTCTCCAATATTTTGACAACCAATATTTCTGTATCTTCATTTGCTGTGTTTTTATTTTTCTTTTCTATAAATGATTACAAAAAACTATTTTCGCCCAACGTGGGGCTCGAACCCACGACCCTGAGATTAAGAGTCTCATGCTCTACCGACTGAGCTAGCCGGGCATGTAAAAATCAATTATACGAAGAAATCCAAAGAGATGGGGACAATTTCTATTTTTTGAAGTCTTAAGAAAAAATTGAACGATTTTTAATAATTCTTAAATGTACCGCAAATCTTAATTGTGTATCTTAACCTGAAATTCAATCAATTATCATTCGTAATAAATAACTATGCAAAACCAATCTAAAGTTTGTTTTTCTTATTACAAATCTTACCTTGCAAAGAAATACCTACAGTATACTTATGAACATTCTCATGCCTATTAGTTATTGTTATTGAAACATTTCATATACATAAAGATTGATAGATACAAATGTATCTATACGTCGTCGTATTGATAGATACATTTATCAAATAAATTCCAGTCAAGTTGTAAGGTAGGTAAAGGTATATATGTACATAGGTATGGGAAGGTATGTATAATATTGAGAATATTGGTAATAACGTGTATCAATCTGGAAAATTAGAAAATATTCCATGAAATATGTTATTCTATTTATACTAATCTACAAAGTTGCATACCTATCTTTGAGTAAAATATATCTATAGGTATACGGCAGAGGGTAGATATGTTATATGTATAAGGGTATTAATGTTTTCTAAGAAATGTTTGATGGATTTGGATTAAGTTACTTATGGGGACTTAGTCGTGTATTATATAAATTATATTCGTAGCTTTTCTTCAAAATTCAATTATAAGTGTTTTTATTTCTTAATTTTTTCTTGTCAGGTATTTTGATATTATGCCGAGATAAATTTATTGGAAGCGTTGATAAATTAATTTAAGGGGGAGGAAGACGTAAATGTTGGAATTGATGAAATGTTTGAAACTGATCTCATCTTTCAGATGAGTTACTTGTAATAATATCAAATGCTGGATTTAAATTGCAGATACATATATCGACTTTAAATACGAATATTTGTAACGTTAAATATTTCACTGACAAAAATGTATGTCACCTCTAGAATAATTGTATGTAACGAAAAATTACGATTTTGACATTTGGTGTATTTTTAAGAAAATTCAGGTTGACAGTTCTGACAAAACAATTTAAACCTAAAAAAATAATTCAAAAAATTGGTTTTTGATTTGAGTTTCTTGAGAATTAAAATATTGACTTCATTGCTGTTGACTTTGTATGAAATTAAAAAGAGTAATTTTTATGACTTTTTTTGGAAAAAGTAAATTTTACCAAAAAAGTCAGACTGAATGATAGGACACGGTAGTGCCTAGCCAAGTTTTGGCACTACTACCTGATTACTCTGATTACTGGAACAATCTCTGGCGGCTTATGACCCCTTTTTAACTTAAAAAATGCATAAAGCCAAGAACTTCAAATTACAAATACAGCTCTTACTAAAATAGTTGGAGATATGTAGCTTACTAATTTTCAGCTCCGCAGTCATAAGAGTTTTTGATATGCATCACTTTAAAAATCGTAAACAACCGTAACTGACGAACTGACTGAATGACCGATCATCAAAATTATGAAGCACTTCCTGACATTACAGAATCTTGGAATTTCGCACAAAAAAATAAAAAAAAATGTGATAATCGACTTAGACTTAGATAATAGACTTAAAGCACAAGAAATATGCACTCAAGGGGCGTGGTATACATTCACTTTTTTAAAAGAATTGTACGAAGTATAAGTTGAAATTAACTTTTTCAAGTATTAAAAAACAATCAAATTAAATAGAGTGAAAGGAGTCGAGGTGAAAACAAAGACAAAAATCGAAAATATTACGTTATCCACAAAAGGGGCGTGATATCCACCTACTTTCATTTATAATAAATAACAAAAAAATTATATTAAACCTTAATAAATTTTGAACTTGGCATATTTTTGGATCTCATTATTTTTCGCAGCACTTATTACTCATCTTTTTTGTATACAGCAGAACTTGGCTCCTTTTTCAACATTTAAAACATTTATGTTTTTGCTGTAATTAGTTTAACTTCTTGAATATCTCTTTTCAAAAACTTCCTTCAATTATTGATTGAATATTTTTCGATTCCTTTGAAACAAACATTTTGTTTGTTGCAAAAAAAAATATTATTTTAAAAAGACACCAATGGGAAATTATTTTATTCAAGCTTCTTTGAAAAACTTGTAACTGAATACTTATAATACAACATATTCTGATTTGCGAATCAGTCGTAAAATGACTGTTTTGGAAAAAGTCAAGTTTTCGAGATAAATTGATTTAAAAGTGGCTCATTAAAGTCCATTTTAAAATGAAAGGCGAAATAAAAAAAATCTATGAGTGGGGTTTGTTTTCTTTTGAATTTTTCTTAGAAAAACCCTTTGTAGGATTAAAAAATCCTCTGACTACTCTTTGATATCTTGACTCCAACAAAAATTGTTCTCAACAAAGTCTACAGAAAATAAAAAAAACATGTAATTTGAATTTAAAGGAATAATTCCAGGAATATTTCGCTTAAAGAAACACTTTCTTGGAATTTAGATGAAACTTGTGGTTATTATATAATTGTAAAATCTTTTCAAATTTAAAAAAACACATCATTTTGTGAAGAAAAAAAAACAATAAATTGTACGTCTAAGACATCAATGAAAAGCAAGAACTTTAAATGTTTTATAAGTTAAATATTAATAAGCTAAAATAGAGTGAAGGCATTAGGTATAAAGTTTTATTGACTTTATTCAAAATAAAATTTAAAGCAACAAAGTTTTCAAATTCTTAGAAAAATTAGTTTTTTATTTCATTTGTCTCAATTTCATTCAAAAAAGCACGAAAATTGAAAAAAAGGAATGAAAAAGGAAAATTGAGATTAAAGTCCAGAAAACAAATAAGTTGTATAAATGTTTTGTAATTGCTAAAGGAACAGAATGTCAAAAATTATTTTTTTTTTAAATGTATTTTTGACTGCATTTAGGAAATTAGCTTTCCTAGAATTTTCGGAACACCACTTTTTTTTTATTACCTCAACATTTTAGAACAAAATATTATAACCAGGAAAACCTTTAAGTACTCGGTTTTTGACCTTAAGTTGTATACTGAAAGCACTAACTACGTTTATCTCAATACCTAATTTTTTTGTTAGTATGCCGGACTCAAAACTCGGACAATTTTCAGCCGATCGACTTGAAATTCTAAATATATCTTGGAATTTAATTTAAAAACAAACGTTTGAAATAAAAATTAAATAAACAAAATTAAGTAAAATAGGAAATTCTTGAACTAAAAAAAATTAACAAAACAAACTCAAGGCTATAGATGATTTAGTTTAGAATAAAAAGGGGATCGGTGGTCAGCTATGCCAATGTTTTCCTTATTCAAACCATCTACATTTAAAGTGTAAACAATTTATATGCTATTATTCAACTTTTAATTTCAGATATTATGAATTTTCAAGTTGAATCAATTCGTTATATAAAACTCTGTGAAATAAATTTGAAACTGACTGCTGCCTTCATGACTTTTTTCCTTTTTTTTACTGATCAAATTTGAACATTTAGTTCTCGATACAAAATCCCAGATGATGAAGAAAACTGGAAAACTTTTTTCAAATTTCCTAAGTGAACAAAAATGCAATCTTGCGAAAAAAAAAACAAAAAATCATATCAAAAACTTACCCATATGACGACTTGGTCGTCACCACGTCCAGCTTTTTGCCGCCACAGTGGCACCGTTCGTCCTTCATTTGAAACGAATATAGCATAGCACTTTGAGAGCTCTTCAGGTCGAGTTTTTTTAACTTGTTCGCATAGTTTCCACACATTTTCCTCACTGAAATAAATTTTCAAAAGAAGTTAAAAAAATAGTACAAGTCCAGTATGCATTAAATATGATTTAAAAGATAGAAGAAAAAAAAACCAAAAGATATTTGAACTAAAAATAGGTTAATTATAAGGATAAAAGAGGGAGTGGAAAATATCCTTCGTTGCATCATGCATTTACTTCACCTATATTGACCTTTTGATTAGCGTGATGTTCATTGAACTGATGGTCATTTGTTGGCAATATTCTATAAAAATCGAATTCAGCTATTTTATCTATTTTTTCTTTGTTTTTATACACCAGAGAGATTTCTAACGATTACGAGGGCGATTTTAAGGAAATTCTACTTACTCAACATTCTTATAGCAAACAAACAACACTTTTCCCTTATGTCTTCAAAGACTTATCCTAAGACTAGGAAAAGATTCTTATGTACGTCTGAGGATAGAAACTATTTATGTTACAATGGCAAAATATAGCAAAGTGAAAAGGATATCTTTATACATCATTTTGCAGTATACATCACACACAAATCGAACATAAGCAACCTTAAGTTGTAAGTCGAAAGGCTTTGCATAGAGATAGAGATAGAGGATAGAAACTATTTATGTTACAATGGCAAAATATAGCAAAGTGAAAAGGATATCTTTATACATCATTTTGCAGTATACATCACACACAAATCGAACATAAGCAACCTTAAGTTGTAAGTCGAAAGGCTTTGCATAGAGATAGAGATAGAGAGATATGTAGTATTGGCATTGGTTGGTAAGGTATACCTTATATCAAAAATCATTGTGGGTGCAAAAGTGCATCAGCATTATTGTTGAAGGTAACTTGTGCGGATCAGGGATACTAAGAAGTTTTGAAATATACATAACTATTACAGTTAGCTTTACTTTGCTGAGAGTGCTGAAATCTCTTGGAAGGGACTTACATACAAATAGATATTAAAATTCTCCAGGGGATTATCACACTTTTGGAAATATGTAAGCATAAGAGTTTTGACATAGAATACTATATACAGGATGAAGTAGACATGTGGAGATGTAAGGTGATTTAAATTTAATTTTAGAATTATTCTACCAGAGGTGCAATGAGCCTTTTTTTTATAATATTTTTGACATGCATTCTATTTTAAAAATCATTAAATTCAATACAGAAACTACCTCTTAAAAAAATATTTAAAACCCAAAACAAATTTTTACAATCGGACTGATAGTTTTTGAGAAAGAGATAGAAATAAAAAAATGCGTATACGCCCAAGTGTTCAACAAATGTCTTTCTTTACTTCTCTTTCCGCCCCTGTCTTCCAGATGGTTTCAAATTCCAAATATGTTTACTTTTTCTTTTATTTAGAAAAATAGTTTTTTAGGCTAATCGAAGAATTGGACTCTCGAATGGACTGTAAATAATTTACAAGTGCCCGGCTAGCTCAGTCGGTAGAGCATGAGACTCTTAATCTCAGGGTCGTGGGTTCGAGCCCCACGTTGGGCGAATACATTTTTTAATAAAATGTTTCACTTTAAAAAAAAATTGAAAATTATACAATTTGCTGGTTGAAAAACAAAAAATGAGTCTGATACGACTAATATTTGAAATAATATAGTGGTGAACATAAAACTTCGACTGAAAAGCTCCAAGACTAAAATAGGGTGTTTTTTCGATGCATGAGACTTTCAATAGTTGTTGAACACGTTTGAAAATTGATAATGTCAATTTGTTGACATTTCTGTCCATAAAGATTTGGAAATTTGAAACTGTGATAATTAACCTTGAAAAAAAATCTATTTGCGAAGTTCATGGAGAATTTTTACGGAAGAATTGATATAAGTGATGAAGTTCATTTATAATTGAAATCAAAAAACATAATTTTCCTGTGTTATATTATTAGTACCATTTACGAATCTCTATTAAATCCATTTAAATTTAATTTTTAATGTGGTTTTTATGAAATGAGGAAGGACCTTCCGTTACGGTCAATGGTAAACGCTATTGAGCCATGCTTACTGATTTTTTCTTCCAAAATAAGGTGAAGATCGACGGATATTTGGTCCAACAAGACGGCACTTAGCCATCAAAATATTAAAAAATCGATTTATTGATAACTTTATTTCCAGAAGTAATCCAATTAACTCTCCCCATTCTTTGTGCGGTTTACGAAGAACTCTTGTTACTTTTTATGAGGCTAAGTTTAGTCCTTAGCTTATGCCAACATATCAGGAAGTCTTGAAGCATTGGAAGTAAATAAACAAGCCACCATACTAAAGCTATACAGCCAGTTAAAGCTGTCAAAAATTGGATTGATCGAATAGACTATTTAATTCGTAGCTTCTGCAGTTTAATGGGAAAAATATTATTTAAAATTCTATGAAAATGTTATACGTATAACTTGAAGTTCTCAAGCTCTTCAAAAAAAAAAGTACCATATAGAACTTGAAAGTGTAAGTACATAAAATTATATTATTATTAGTTTATGCAACACAAACTATACATGGGTCCGCTTTGAACACATTTTCTCACTTAACACAATGACCATACACTTTATCGAAGAAATATAAGGACGATGTTGAAGAGATTATTAAACAAAATAAAACAACAACAAAGTGACATAAATTCAATTTTCAAATTTTAATTTTTGCATACATCCACATAACCATAAATCCAAACAATTTATGTCCATGTATGTAGAAAAGCAGGAAATGGATTCAATGCAATTTTATATACAAAAATCTTGATGTTCAAGGCATCAAGATGATTAAATAAATATACAAGTTTTTAGTTATTTTGGGTGTGTTGCAGTTTCAGAAACATTAGAGGCAAAAGATCATAAACTGGGACAAACTTGTGGTACCTGACCTATGTACATTTTGTAGGTTTGTATAACTTTTTGATTACTATTTTCTTTTGATCATATACCAACCTACCTATAGGTAGTCCTTGAAAAATCAACAAGAAAATTGTTTTGCTTTCTCTCAAGATTTTATAAACCTGATGTTTTTAGTTTACAAAAGGGTTTTGCAAAACTTCTTAGGTATGTAGGTAACCTACCTGAAAGAGGTACATGCGACATTCCTAAATATACAATACATGTTGTATATTGTAAGGTGTGTGTTTACTTTAAAACAATGTTTATGCAGGCTTAAAAGCTTTTTGAAAGGAAATCTCAATGGAAGAAATCTTTGAACATGTCATAGCAAATTTATTGAATGAAAATTAATCAGTAGTGGATTTGACATCTGCTGACTGTTGCTCTAATTTTTTACAGAGACTAACTAAAATAAAAAAATGTGGAATGAAATTTATTGGTATATGTGAGGGGTTCAAAAACTTCTATTGTATGTTTTTGGTTTAAGTAAGTTAATTTACTCTTTAGAATTTAGGATATTCTTTTAAGATCGCCTCCATAACAGTTACGATCAACCAACCATAATGATAATATTTAATTTACTTTAAAACGATTCTATGCAGTTTTTTTTATAAACAATATGGTATTCTTAATATGAATTAAAAATATTATAAACTATTGATATATTTTATTTAAATTTTTTCTAAGTAATTGATTTAAACTATTTTTAGATTGTATTATGTTTGATATTATAAATTATCATTAAAGTCAGTTTTGGGTTGTTTAAACATAATTAAGATTTCTTGTGATAATTCAGTATCTTGAAACCGAAAGAATAATTTTTTGAAACCTAAATTCTTAAAAATTGTTAATATTTTGTTATTGCTACACTCTTTAAAAATAAAATTTCAATCCTAAATTTCAATATCAAATCCGCACCAGGAAATAATGCTTCTCATCTGTCTTTATATTCTTTTCAAAAATAACATACCAGCTCCTTCAAAAGGATTCCAATAGAGTTAATCGTCAAGTTATATTGATTCTTTGATCAATTTCTAAAACAACTCACAGAGTAATAAAATATATTTTTAAAGAATGTCTCTTTATAAACTATTATTCTTAAGGCATTTAAACAATTTAAAAAATGAGGAAACAGGCGCTCTTTGAAACATTTTCTTGCTTTTGGTATAATAAATAAAAAAGGAATTGACTATTTGTTATTTTTAAATACAAAAATTGACTTAAATGATTAAGGCAACGTTTACATTTTAGTGTATTCTAAGAAATACTATAGGGTAAATGAATAAATACAATAGAATTTATAAACTTAATTATTCTTTGAGAATAATAAGAAAATTTCAATATTTTAGTATTTTATTTTCAAAGAAATTTCTTAAAACTTTTATTTATTTACTAGCGGACCCGACAGACTTCGTCCTGGCATAAAGATTTGAAAAGTGGCAGTTATTGTTCCTACGTATTTTATACTCTTGGCTAAATATTCTCGTGAACAGAAACGTCACCCTGTGGTGATAGGGCGTTGTGAATACAAAATAATTAAATGAAACATATACATATAACGATTTAAAAGTAAGTAATCGCTTTATTGTTAATCATGTGAATCACAATTATTAACAGAAATTTTAGTGCTTTGTGATATACGATGTTTTTTGTTCCATTAATTGGAGCATAGACAAACAAATGGTTTTCCAAAACGGGAACAGGCAACATACAATTGACAATGTGAGAAACATGGATTTTCTAGATTAATACCACAAACACTTAATGATTGTCCCTGGGACTTGTTTATGGTCATAGCAAAATCAAGCCGCACTGGAAACTGTAGTCGTTTAAACTCAAATGGCGCATCAGTCGGAATCATTGGGATGCGCGGTATAAGAACATCTTCTCCCTTATACTTTCCTTTGAGTATAGTTGCTTCGCTATATCTTATCGCTAACCGTGTACCGTTGCAAAGACGCGGTTGGTTGATATTTCGCAACACTATAACTATTGATCCAACCTTTAATTGAAGATTGTAAGGTGGCAATCCTGGCAAATCCAGCGAGTTTAAAAATTCCGGTGGATAATTGACTACATCATCTTGGTTAGTAGCCGAATCAACTGATTTACATATACATATATCCTCGATTCGCCTGTAATTTGTTCTTGAATTTTGAAATTCAATTCATTTACATTAATGTTTTTTGCAGCCAGTATACATAGCTCGTTCGGTCAACCAATCATGGTTTCTGTAATTTTGAGAAACATTTGGAAACACCTTCTAAATAAGTTCGTCTTTTAATTGCTTTATACGTTGTAATTGATCATTTCGACGATGTAAAACAATATCACGGGATTCCAAGTTTTCTCAAACTACAACGATAACAACTTCATCAATAGTTGGTACATTTTAACGTCTTGCATGTTGACCTGCAGGTGATTTGACAGCTCTGATTACAATTTTCTGATTATCAGATGGCATCAGATCCAGTGCAGTTTTTAACAATATAATCAATTGATTGTGTTCATGAAATAAAGTTTGTAATTGTTCTACAATAGACCTCTTTACTAAATTGTTATTTGCACAACGCAAATTAATTTCTTGTGGTGAATTGCCCACATAAAATAAATTTGCAGGAATTTGCTGTCGCTATCTGACACTGTTAACAGTGAACCTGCTCTGTGATATATTTGCCCTTGTATCTGTTAATTAAAAAAAAATATTATTTTTGTACCAAACACTATAAAATAAAATAAATAAGCAATGGGGTATAAATTTATGGATTGTCAGTGATCAAACTTAAATCAATTTGATCTTAAAAATTACATATATATTTAGTTGTAACTAATATCTATCAATAAACATCTTAAATTAGGTGATATAAAATTTTGTTCGCTAAAATAATTATGAATAACTGCTATAATGCATACCTTGAAAGTTAGCATGAAGTTTTCCCGAACTACATTTGTTGCCCCAAATGAAGTCATTTGAAAGCAATTGTTATAGTGTTGGATAAGTGTCAAAAAGTGTATGGAATCTGTTCCTATTCCTGAAACCAATGAGTACAATGGCTCTGGTGGTGGATCCAATGGTATCAATTTCACTTTACCATTTGCGCAATACAATCCATTAGCTTCGTTTCTGTATTTCAATGTCTTACAGTGTTAGCAAACTGAGTTCATAGAACCAATAACAACACATTGGTAGTTTCTGTAGTCAATTGACACATCGTAACTGAAAGCAGCTCGATTCAAACTTGAGCGATCATTAGTTGAATGTCGCGCTCGCGCTTCACGCGTTTGTGATATCCGAATTCTTTCACGTTCAATTTGGTCTTCACGTTCTTGTGCAGTACGATTAGTTTGGTAATTAGCTTGTTTTGTAGCAGTTCGGGTTCTTCTACCTAAATTGCTTCGTCTTATAGGAGGCATATCAAATATAAATTATTTTGTCACTAAACACTAACTAAACAAACACTAACACTAACACTCTGCACAAAACACAATATATGGATTTGTTTCAGCCGTTTATCAGTTGACAAAAGCAAACTCAGTAGATAAGGTAACAGAAAATCCAAGAAAAACAACAGCATATCGACATCTACACTTTTTTCTTCTTTTTTCTTTTTTTTTTAATTTGATATGACTTGACGTCAAATTCTTTAAGCCGACTACGTTTTAGTTAGAAAACATTTGTATGGAAAAAAGAAAAGGGCTGTTTTCATGGTTTTTCCGGCAATTATTGGAATTTTTCTCGCCGTAAAAACCATCCTTGAGCTTCAACGAATATTTTAAAAAAAGAATTGGCCAAATTGGTCCAGGCGTTGTTGAGTTATGCGCTTACCAACACATTTTGCGATTCATTTTTATATATAAGAAGATTTATATGTTGAAATAATTTACAAACTTATTTTACAAATTATTTTTAGAAAGGCATCAGGGTAGCCAGACAATATGATGCCGTCTCTTAACTATACATATTTACATTTAATTATCAAATTCTATATTTCAGGTTACTTTGAGTAAAACAAAATTATAAAAAAAAAAAATTAGCAAAGGCTAATTATGTTTAATTGAGAAGTGAAAAACAAAAAAAAATTATATTTCATCAAATTTTTGGTGAGCGGATGAGGCATCTACAACGTTGTGTGTAGGAGCTTATACAATTTGGGATACTCTACAATGAGTGGATAGTTTGTAGCAGTTCTTGCTGCAAGGTCCGCTGCCTCATTTTTTCCTTTGATTCCGGAATGTCCAGGTATCCATGTAAGAATAATATTTTTATTGGCGAATAAACATCTTCTTATAACCTCCAGAGAAGGGCATTTATTTGATTCATTTTAAGACCCATGAGGATACCAAGATTATCGGTTACAATGAGTGATCGGTTAGAGTATTTTTGGGCAACAGATATGCCTTTATAAATTGCTGTTAACTCTGCAATGTAGCTGTTCGCAGATTCTGGTAAAAGAGTTTGGTGAATAATAGATGTTTCAGAATTTGGTTGTAACTGAATGACTGCGTCTTCTTTGTACGAACCGTCTGTGTAGAAGATTCTATCAGCGTTATAGGCAGAGATCATTTCTTGGTGAAGCATTCTAAATATGTTGTCAGTAGTATTTTCCTTTTTGTACTTAGCAAGATTAGTGTTAATGGGAAGTGTATGTCTTTTCCAAGGTGGTAGATTACCTCCTAATGTCTGCGTATTATTGAATGAAAAAGAGCTAAGATTGTTAACTATAGATGTCATTTTTATAAGGACAGATTTAGAATATTTCTTGATCGGTTTTGTAGCGTTAATCACATCTTCAGCAGCCTTGAAGAGGGGGTGGACTGGATCTGTAAGTGTTTTGCTGATTAGGTTAGTTGCCCTTTTTTTCCAAAGTGTTCAAAAGATTCATAGCCTGCTTCTAATCTTAGGGCTTCTATTTGTGTGGCTTTTAAAGCTCCAGAGGCTGAGTCAATATTGCTAATATTTCTTAACGTGGTCCACATAAAAATAGTAACACCGTGTTGGAGGGTACCAGAGACTAGAGTTTTTGCAATTTGCAGTGCAGTTTCAAGTTGTGGACCTTTCCGCTTTGAACAGATCATTTTTAAAGCATTGTTCCGTCGTTTTAGCTGGTTAATTACATTCTTTGCATGTGTGTCCCATTTTAGAGTTCCAGAAAAAGTTACTCCTAGTATTTTTATTTCTCTTTTAAGAGGAATGGTTGTTTCCCGTAAAACAAGTGGGATGGGGGCACATTTTCTTGTTCGGCATAGATGCAACGCTTCAATTTTTGATGGAGGAATAATCGCACCAACTTCTTCAGCCCAATTAAACATTGTTACCTAGGTAGGTTCTCCAGAAGCAACAACGTAAATATTGTCAGCATATACTCCAATAAAGTCAAGATTCTGAAGCGGCTGGGAGAGTTTCACGATTAGCGAGATCCTTGTGGTGTTCCATTGTCCGTTTTCATGGTTAAGGAGTTATAGCCGTCAACATTAACTCGAAAAGTTCTACCACTAATAAATGACATGATCACTGCAAGTATTTCTTTAGGAACTAGGGGGTTCAATTTGCAAAAAAAAAACGATTTGTGGTGTATGTTTTTTGCGTTAACTGTTCTTGCTTAAAATATGTCGTTTTTTAACTTTTGTTAAGGTTTCATGTTTCTCGAATGTTTGTATCGATATCTCTTTTCATTTCCATACATGGGGGCCTTTCTAAATATACTTTTGATATTTTTAACTTCTCATAGGAAGTTACTGTAATTGGTCCGAAAAACGGGGTTTTTACATAAAAAAACACTACTAAGAGTTGAAAAAAAAGAATATATGCCCGTTTCATGTTTTGGAAAATATTTTTTTTTTAACATTTATTACAATTTTTTAAAAAATCTATCATTTTTTTTTAAATAATAAGAATCATATATTCGATTAGAATATTTCGAGAAAAGACGAAGGTATTGACTTCAAAATTATCCAATACCTTCGTCTTTTCTCAAAATAGTTTAATCGAATATATGATTCTTATTATTTAAAAAAATGATAGATTTTTTAAAAAATTGTAATAAATGTTAAAAAAAATATTTTCCAAAACATGAAACGGGCATATATTCGTTTTTTTTTTCAACTTTTAATCGGTATTTTTTTTTTATATATACAAATTTTTAAAAAATTTTGCTAAAATTGATAAAAATTGTTTCTTGCCTAAAATTTTCGGTAACAAAAACAGATATTTCAAATTACAACTTTTAATACAAAACACGAAAACCTATAAAAACAACAAAAAACTGATAAGAAATGGGTTTCGAGTCAAGTATTTAAAGATGAAAGAAAGATATTGACTTCAAAATTTGTCATCGTACATAAAATTTTGTTATAAAGACTTTGTTAAAGTTTTTTGAAAAATCGACATACGGGAAAGAATTCAATGTTAAAATCGACCCCCTTTTAATGGAAGACCCTATATAAGTACAGGGCTTTTATTTCTATTTGAAAGCGACTTAAGTAATCGATAGAAATAAAAAACTTGCATACATTTGTCTAAAACTTTTGGTATGTCAGTATTATCAGATTTTTTAAAAGAAACACCAACGATATACGATGAGTACATCTTTGAAGCTGCACAAATCTTTCTTTGTCTTTCAAGTTTTTTTTTTTTCTAAGAAGCCTTATATGACATTGCATCTGACAGATAAATATCTTATAAGTTATGAACTTAAAATTCCCAAACTCAAAATAAAAAGAAAAATCTTTAGGATTTATGAAAGCTTAAAGTAAGAAGTTGGAGAAACACCCCAAAGATGCTTGTGGATTTTTGTGCGTTCAAAAATATGTAAGTCTTCGAAGGATTCTTGTTTGGTCCTTTGGCATTTGCCATTGTTTTAGTCTTTTATTTTTTGATGTTGCTGCTGTTTTTGTAGCTATTACTTTTCAAAAACAACACAACTGCCCCAGAGTGATGCGGAAATGTGTTTTCTTTAATTTTTTGTTTCGCTTTGTTGATTTTTTTACTCTGTACTCTGTACTTCATAACGATTACTCCATTTGAACAGAGAACTTAAAGTTGGAAAAAAGTGATAGAATTGGAACAAAAGAATCAGGATCGTCAAGCAAAGACGCTTATATTTATCTGTGTGAATGTTTCTTTGATTTTTGTTGTTGTTATATACGCTTGCCTGTCAGTTTGGGGAACATGCTGTTCATCCTGGAAGCAGAAAAGTTGTGTAAATTGAACAATGAAGATTACTGCGAATTCCATTGTAAGGTTTTATTTTTAATTTTTTTTTTTGAACACAGACAAGACTTATTTTTTTTTTCACAATATGATTCCATTGAGAGGAAGAATACTAGGTATGTGGGTTGGCTTGGGATATACATACATATGTATGTAAAGACTCTGTAAAACAACGACGGACGTAACGCACCCCGGAGGGAGAGGACGACGCAACGACGACCGACGATGAGGATGACTGACACTTTCAAGGATTCACGTTTCTGCTTTTTCAGATACCTTAGTTGGTAGAGGTACTTGGTTTTTGTGTGTTTTTGAGAAAATCCCAGGTGGATTTATTTTTAATGACAGAAAAGAACGAGCTATTGTGTTGTATGATAGGAGACGATACATACCGTTATATTGTGTCCTTTTGTATGTTGTATGTTGAACAATGTACAATTGTCTTTATTAATGTGTTGTATATTTTGTTTGCTTTTTGCTAACTATTCGAGAGTTGAATTGTAAAAAGAAAGTTTTCAATGGGTTCTTTGTGATTTGGCAGAAATATTAGTGTTGTACTCGCCAACGTTGCTGCTTTGAAACAATTTAGAAGCATATTTGAATAATTGTTTGCTAAGAGTTAAACACTCAACTAAAGGGTAACGTTTACCTTAGAAATTCTAAGAGCGAGAAATGTAAATCATATCGTGTTTTTTCGTTAAAATTTAGTCTAAATTCTGTAAAAAGAATCAAGAGATTAATGTAAGTTCACAGAATTTATGCTCCAAATCGATAAGACCTTTTTTTCTATTAAAATTGAATTTTCATTATAGGCAACATTATTTTAACTGGTAGAAATTTTGTCAGCTATCAAGTGATTTATTTTAAGTTTGGTGTGTCATTTCAACATGAATAAACTGATGCCTTAACAAAGCTTCCAAATTTGCCCAAAATTCATTGAAAAAACATGGAAAACTAGACCTACAGATTACACTACATCTGTGCCAGCCCTTGGTGGTCAAAAGCCAGAAATCATTATGTAATTAGACGAAACTCCAAAATTTATCTTTCAAATTGAGTAAATTTCATGTGAACTTAAAATAAAAATATTTCATTTCATTAAAAAAAAAAACATATGATCATTCCCTTACCGATCTACATGGATTCTTTTATGACGATCATTTTTATATCAACGAAACAGTTCCGGCCCAATTACACCACCAACTGGGACACCATAAAATGCCAAGGACGAGAAATGCAAATCAGATCAGGTTTTTTATACGTAAATGGTTACAAATACTTCTTAAAATTTAGTCTGATATCTTGTTTAGAAATTTGTGTTCATAACAAAGTCTTTAAAATTAATTTAGAGAAAAATTAAGTTCATAAATTGACGTTAAATATATGTTCACAGTGTCAAGTCTCATATGTGGAACTGGCGAGATTTATTTTTGAAAATTGAATTGATTCAGAGGCTTTAAGCTTGAATAACGCCTTGCTGCAAATATGTTTTCTGCATAAATATAAAAGTACATAAATGAAACACATTATGTGCACACAAAAATATAAGGGTTAAAAAATAACGAAACAGAACAATAACAACAAACTACCAAAATAAACAAATATTATATTTTTAAATTTTACTTACAATAAATTCCACTGGAGGCATAAAAACATATATGTATGTATGTGTACATTTATTTTGAATCTTTACTTGAAGGATTTTATTTTGGTGTTGTATTTGTTGGTTTTTATTTTTTTTATTGGTCCTTTCGATTGTGTATAATTGTAAAAATTTGCTTCAAGGTCATTTTCCGAATAATTTTAACATCAAACAATAAGTTACATTTTATTTTTGTATGTAACTGACCAAAATTTGTTGAGGCAAAAAGTTGGTATGTTTCGTTTCATTTTATGGACAACAGAGTACCCTTTCATTTGTGAAAACATTTATTTTTAACGATAAGGCAGGTTTTCTGTTTTCAATCGATATCAAAGCTTGAGTCTGCAAATTATTCATGGCTTTTGATTTTCCAAATAAAAATGTTTCGTCTTTTTGATAAACGAGCGAGATTTTGATAGAAATGCTAGTTTTAAAAAGTATCTGATACATATATTTAAATGATAAAATTTATATCGGAAAACATTTGAAAAAAAAAGTTTTGATGCCACCTACACTGATAAATTCCACCCGAGCCCACCTATCGATTTTTTAGAACTATCAAAATATTAATAACAAAATTGTGTGTGTGGTAAAAATTTGAAGTCAATTCTTTTATTTTTTTTTCATAAAACTTGAGTCGAAACAAACGTTTTTAATCAGTTTTTTCTTGGTAGATTTTCTTGTTTTGTAAAAAAAAGTTGTGAGTTGAATTTTTCTAAAAAAAAATAAATTTAGGTTAGCAGCAACATTTTGCATATGAAAAAATAATTTCAATTTCAATATCTCATTTTGTTCAAGATATTTTTAGTCGAAACCCAATTTTTATCGATTTTGAAAGTATTTTTTTAAAAGTATTTATTTCTTATAAAACAAATACCGATTGGATTTTTCTAAGAACATTATATTACGGTTATACATTTTCCATGAAATTATATTGAAGTCAATACATTCATCTCATAGTTATAAATAAATAAATTGGGTGGCGCAATAGTCCGTTGAGAACTAGGGCCTAGTGACTTACAACTCTCAACCATTCCTGTGTGCGAGTACTGTTTTCAGGGATGGAGGGGACCTACAGTTTTAAGCCGATTCCGAACGGAAAATTTGAGAAAGCACTTTTCATGACAAGAATTACTCTTGGAGAATTTGTCAATTCCTTGCAAGAGGCAGTACCCGTGAAAACAACTTTAGATGGTAAAGGCAGGCATCAAACCCAAGACCTCTGGCATGACAGTCCAACGCACTAACCATCATGCCACGGGTACTATTTCATCTCATAGTTGACTGGAAAAAAAATGAGTCATGAACGTGCGAAAATATTAAACGTACAACCGTACGAACGAACCACGGAATTGCAAAATTTTCAATTTGGAAAATCGGACTCATTGAAAAAAAACTATTTATTTGAAGTTCTCTTCCACAAGGTTTTCTGATAAGAGAGTTTCTTATATAAGTTTTGAGTAAACTATTTCGAATTTTGGAAAAATCAGGAGTCCTTAATAAAATAAAAGACAATCCCTTCTAAAGATAGTCAATTAGATATTCCTAAGTCTCAAAGATTAGGCGACAACTCCAACGCCCTCTTGTTTATACATAAATAGTGCATTTCACTTCGTAGCACTTCAACATCAAACAGCTTTGAATATACATAGTTCTTCAAAATCACATCACGCTAAGGACGTAAATACCATTACCTGTTACCTGTGCTGTGATGTGCTATGCTGTGCACTAAATCTATTTCACCTTCAAAAATATCTTCTCCTGAAATATTCCAAAACAATAACAATAAAGAAATACACAAAACTGGTGCAATTAGTTTTAGAAAGTCTCTACTGGCACAGCTTTTTCATTACGCAAATTTAACAATTAAGAACACTATTCTTCTATATACTAAGTTCATACTTCGTCTAAACTCACTATTGAAACCATTTCACTATATATTTCATTTCAAAAACTCATTTTTCATCTCTTTTTGTTGTGTTTTTTTTGTTTTTGACTTTTTCACCAAAGTTTCCTTCCACCCATAGCCTGCTTCGAAGGATTCATTATCATCAGCAGAGCTGCTAAAACAAAAAGAAATAAGAAACAAAATGAATTTCTCTTGAGTTGGTTGGGCTTGAGTTTGGGTTTGAGTTCGGTTGGTGTTACGTTTGGTATTTACGTTTGGCAGGATATCATTCATGATGGTAGCGCAAGTTCTTGTGTGCATTCTTGCACAAAGTGACGCAAAAGTTTATGCCACCATCACATCGCATCGCATCGCACCGTTCATTCATTCCAGCAAGCAGAAATATTGAAACTTCCACAGACTATAGGTTAGTCTATAGCTCTATTGTATCTTCTGGGAAATTTTTGTATACGATTTGAGTGGTGAAAGTGGGCGCCAAGGTATAAAGGGCCCAATGTTGGTATTGATTATTATTGACAGATCTGGCAATTCTTTCAAAATAAGTGTAAATGTCCATAAAACAAACTTGAATATTAAAGTGTTGCTAACATTAAAAAAGGAAATTTGACAGTTCTGGAAGAAAAAAGCAAAATCTGACAGTTCTGGTACAGTTTTTGATTGTTTAACAATTTTTGGGAAATAATATAAGTGAAGTAATAATTTGTGTGAAGTGTGTCAATTTTTCCCAATCTCAGAAGCTTGTATTGTATTTCAAATTCAAACCAATTTTAAAATTGATTCACTTGATAAAATACTGATTCGATGCAGCCCTGGACGTCAATTGAAATTCAAAAGATGAAATGCATCGTCCCATCCAGAGAAAGTTTTTAGATTCTATACTGAATGATGGAGAATTGAAAAATAACCAAAACTAGAGATGGAATATAGGCATCAATCATTTAGTTTTTTTTTTTGTTTTGTTGGGTCTTCGTAGTTGTTCTGAGATCGATGAGTATGGCCAGGAGGAGCAGAAGGAGCAGGCTAGGCTAGGTTTAGTTTAGTTTAGTTCGGTTCAGGGTATCAAGTATGGTGTGCATGGTGATGGTGATGAAAGGTCAACCTATACCTGCCAATCAATATTTTTTGAAATTCAAAAAAGAAAACAAGAAGAAAAATTAAATTGAATCTTTTTGGAAACCAATCAAGAATGGAAATAATTCAGGATGAAGACGACGTCGAAGAGAACGACAACGACAACGACATCGAATACGACTACGATAAAGACCACGACGATGAAACTAAGCACGTTTCAGATTTGACCAAATAAATTCATTTGATGAATACTTTATTTGAAGAAATTCATCAATAGCAAAATGGTCTGACAAATATTTAGTCATTAAAGAAGATATAAAATGTATATAAACTTTAAGATCGATAAACAAACAGGGATTTAAATTGCATTTGAGTTGAAGCAGAAAACAAAAATAACTAAAAAAGATGCGAACGAACTGAAGTACACAAATTTAGGTTAACACTTTTAATTTAAGACATCAGGAGGGCAAAGTTTTTTTTCTTTTCTTAAATTTTTGTATACTTCAACACTTATGATAATTATGACTGTAAAAACTCAATATTTGCTTAAAGCAAGTTTTTAAATATAAATCGATTTTGTAAAATGTTAAAAAGTACAAAGTAAATGTAGTAGTCTGACGATTTTTCTTAAACTTTAATAAAATATTAGAAATAATATTTTGTGTGAGATTAAAAAAAATGTAAGTTAATATCGTTTTTTGTTTTTTATAAAACTTGAGTCGAAAACCATTTCTTATCAGATTTGTGTTCCTTTAGTATGTTTTCGTGTTTTGTACAAAAAAGTTGTCAATAGAATTTTTGTAAAGAAGTAACTAAAAGTTAGCACTTTTTTTATGCATTCAATAAAATAAGTTTTATTTCAATATTTGTTCTCGTTCCCAACATGTTTTGAAAAACAATGTTTATCAGTTTGAGCAAATTAGATTTTTCTATCTTAACAACAAAGTTTTGCATAAAATTAAATAATTTTGAAATCAATATTTTGATCTATTCTCGAAACATTCCAATTGAATATTGAATTGAATTGAATGAATATATTGATTTTACCAATTTTGCGTAATATTTTTTGTAGATTCTTATTTTTTATAAGGAAAACTGTAAATCAAACTTTTCCAAAAATTTTACCAAATGAAAACAATATTTATCATGAGATAAAATTATTTTGAAGATAATATCTTTATTTTTTGTCAAGATATTCGAGTCGAAAATCAATTTTCACCAACTTTCAGTGGTGTTCTTTTAGGTTTTTATATGTTGTAAGAAAATCGTTATTTTGACTTTTTTCAAAATTTGGCCATATGTCAAAAATGTTATTCTTCGTTTCATTATTTTTCAAGAAATATCATTTTTCGTTCGAAGAATATTTGAGGTGACCACTATTTTTTTTGTTCAGATTGTTTAAGTTATAAGAAACCGTTAGTTCAACACTTTTTTTTAAATTATACTTATTTCGTATCACTTCACATAATATAATACAAAATTTAACTGTAGTGGCTTGGGTTATGAGTTCGTGGAATATTTGAGGTCAACCAAAAGGTTCCCTTTTTTAAATGTATTGTAAGAAAACCATCAATTAATTTTTTCGAAAGTTTACCTTTCGGTTTTATTATCTGTAAGAAAAAAATTATAAGAAGTTGATATCTCTACTGGTTCTTGAGATACGGACGACAAAAATAGTATTCCGGACCGTCGATCGTACGAACGTACGTACCCTTTAGGGACCTTAAAACGTCGAGAAATGTCAAAATTTTCAATTCGACAAATCGGACCAAGTTAAATAACTTCATGTAGGAAGTTATAATAAAATAACGGTTCTATGGGGTAAAGCTTTTGCAAAAATTATTTTTTTATATTTAAAGTAGCTAAGCTACAAGATTAAAGCAAATTTCATACAAATTTGTTAGTCCGGCTTTGAGAAAATGTTAATGTTCGATTTATGACCTACAAACTAGCAGAAAGTGTTCTTTTAAAAATACAATAAATGAGCAAAAGTATTTTGCACTTCCAATATTTTACAATAAAGATATTGTAAAAACCTCCAGAAAAATTACGTTTTTTAGAAAAACCTATTTCGTCTAACAATTGGTAATTTTTTTAAAAAGCCTATAGGAGTTTTCTAACGTAAATTAAAGTCCTACCAAAAATGTTACAAAATTAATTTAATATCTATAATACCTGGGCTTAAAACAGCTTTGACTTACATTTTGGATTGCATAATTTTAAAATATAATTTGCAAATTTATAAAGCACGCTTGAAAAAGAATGCAATCTTTTAGGAATGCAATCATTATAAATCATTTATTTAATTCAACTTAAACATCGTGTTCATTGATTTCAACTAAAGTATTGGGACTTCAAATTTTGCAATCACCGAACAATCATTTGATCTTAAAAAAAATTTTATCATTTTCTCTCCAATCGTTTGACTGCAATCAATTGATTGCAATCATTTGAGACTTCATTCATTCTTTGCTTTTTACTTGCAGTATTTCAGATTCAGCAAAATTTCACTACATACTTTTAAAATTTTGATTTTGATGAAGTTTTCAGTGTGGGTCGCATTAGAGCCTCTTTTTTAACATTAAATTGAAAAATTACTAATTTTTTTCCATAACTGTAAAATTGTTTAGATATGAGAAAAATTAAAAGCAAGCAGTGCAAATGTCATTTGTAGGGCAATTTCAGTTCGGTTTTCTCATCTTGAGTCTCGTGTTTACGTTTTAAAAAAAAATCTTTCAAGCTTAAACATTAAAATAGTAAATTAAATTCTCATTATTTTAAGCAATTCCAAAATGGTTATAATTAGCTTACTTGACATTTCGTGTAAAAAGGAAACAAAACAAACGAACGTTAATCTTGAGAACGGACCTACCTTCATTAATTTGAAATGTCAGAAATGGAAAAAGACATGGATTTAAATCATAATCGTCAAAAAAGAAATAAGGACAATTTAGTCAATAAGACACAAATAACTTGCAGTTTTTGACTTTTATATTTAAAAAGAACTCAAATTCGTATTGTTTTAATCAATCTTGACTTTAAGAAATATTTTGTTATATCACGCTCTTTAAATTTTTAAAGCTTTTCTTAAGTCGTTTATATATGTATGTACATTCATCCATACCTAAATCGCAAAATTAGTACCATTTTTGTGAATCCTTTTATTTTTCTAATTTTAGCTGTCATGCTCATCATGTAGGTTGAATAACTTTCATATGAACGACAAAAATAAAATATACAATATGAAAAGAAAAATCTGAGGATAATTTTTCAAAAAAGACACCCATTAAGAATCTTAAGTAACGTAAAACTTTTCACCCAAAAACTTAGAAATGTCTTTCCTTAAAAAAGTATGCCATCGTATACGAGTTAGGTACAATTACTTTTAGTAAGGATATGTATACGTATTTATGAGTGTGCATCTTTATATGTATGTATATCCTTTCAGCTCCGTCATAGCTAGCTATGTAGCGTTAATAATCTTATAAAAAATTAACTAGATAATGCTCCAACCAACTTGATGATATATGAGCTTCTAAAAGTTACATTAAATATTTTGGCATACATACTTATACATACATCCAAGCACACACAAATATATCCTTTTCCTTTTCCATGCAATTTGCTACATCATCGTTGCCAGTCACAGAGAAAAAGAGAGAGAGCGAGCGAGTGTTGTGTCCTTATGAGTGTGGCGAAAATGAAAACGCTTTCGCTAACTAAAACGAAAAGTAGGATACAGTGATAGTCGTATCTTCTCCGACGTAAAAGAAACCTTAAGCCTTTTTCCTCGTTCTCCCTTCAAAAATGAAATTGCCAAAGGAACACAATTTACTGCATCATAACTCATGTCAGAACTATCTGAATATAATTCCTCGTAAATAATGAAAAAATGATTATGCAATTATTATATGGCCCAAAAAATAATTCGTTTAAGGCAAATCTAAACTACCATAGTCATTCCGTTACCGTAATCGTCACCGTTACTGTGCAAATGGCAGAAGTATAAACGATTATTTTTGTGATATGTCATATAGGGTATCCACTTCCGGTCATATACAAAAATGGCTGAAATCTCGTCCTTTTGCGCTGGCGGAAATAATTATTATGCACTCGATTACTAATTAATGCGTACATTTTGCCTATTGTGTAGATGTTTATGAGTAATCAATATGGCTTGAAGGTAATGCACCGTTAAATCGTATAGCGTAGTATAGTGAAAGGTTAATTTTGCAAATAGGCATCAAGAGGAAATTTGTGCAAGGCAAAATTAGGAAAATCTAATTACACGGTACTGATTGGTGTGTTAGTAGGTATATTCGAAAATCACTGAAGTGAGAATATTGGAAAAATTGGATTTAATTAGTCGTTAAGATTATATGAATGACAAGGTAAAGGTTCACTTAAATCCATACCTAATCTATGTGCCTTACTTATACAAACAGCGGACAATCTTAATACACTTCTACTCGTATATTACATATTTTTTTTATTAAGAAAGTTTTTACATGCATATTTATTTAAATGTTGTCCCAAAACTTCTGCAACATAAAAACTAAAAAATATTTGATTAAGAATTAGAAGGAAAAGTTTATTTTTGAAACAGAGAATTTTGCACACAATGAAAGGTGTCTCATGCTAAAATGGCTCCCAAGAAAGGTAATTTCCCAAAAGGAATTTTTATAGGTGTCGTTCTAAATGCGGTATATATATAAAAACCTATATATCTTAATATATATAATTCTTCTGTGAGTGTGTATGTCACTGAACTTCTCTTAAACGACTGTACCGATTTTGATGAAATTTTTTGTGTGTGTTCAAGGGGATCTGAGAATGGTTTAGATTCACATTTTGGAATGTTTTAAATTGGATCCGACAGACGGCGCTACCAACGCAGTGTCAAATATTAAATAATATTCAATTTTAAAAGGTTTTAAGCATCTCAACAACTGCGTGACCAAATTTTATCAAGTCTGTCCCGACAGTTAGCGCTGCGATCAAATTAAAAAAATGTTTTAGATCAATTGAAGAACTCTCAACGGATAATGACTGTTTCGAAATTTAAGGGAAAATAAAATAGTATGCAAAGAAAATTTAAAAATGAAATAAAATAAAATAAAATGAATAAAAAAATATATGAATAAAGTAAAAAAGCATAATTGAAGAACACTCAACGGATAATGCAAATTTAAGAGATCAAGTTGCATGTTCACGAGCAAATGAGAATTCAGATCAACGCGTTCAACGTCTTTATGCTAATGCATTGAGACAACGAGAGGCAGGTGAATCAACTGGTTTATGTTGCGCATCTGGAAAAATTTCACTGCCATCGCTAAATCCACCACCGGAACCTTTAAAAACACTTTTAGCCGGAACCACATCTCAATCGAAATTGTTTTTGCGAAAAAATCGTAAATTCAATTCATGCTTCCAAATGACATCATTTGGAGCAACAAAAATTGTTCATAATGAAGATGGTCGTAATTTTGAATCTACATTCAAGATTCAAGGTCAGGTGTACCACCAAATTGGTTCATTGCTTCCAATGCCTGATGCCGATCCAAAATTTCTACAAATTTATTTTATGGGCGATGAGAGGAGCAACAATCACATACACGCTGCCTTTACAACCATATAGAGCGGATGGAAGAACGAGAAATTGTGGATAATTTGCAAACGTTTTTGCAAAACAATAACCAATTGATACGATTGTTTAAGACTCTTTCTAGCAGACTGCAAAACGACAACTACGTCATTGTCATCAAAGCAGACAAAGTGCCCTATGGAGAGCACGCAGGCACATATAATGTTCCAACTATTAATGAAGTTGCAGTCGTTATGGCTGGTGACCCATGTGAACGTCGAGATATTCGCATCATAACAGTGTGTGTCTGTTAATAAAAATTTAAACCTTATAAATAGTCAGTATTTCAGGCAAACTCTGTTTTTTTAAGTAAGCAACATGATGTGTCGAAAATAATAATAAAACTTCATGCTTCATTAAAAAAATGCTTTTTTATTCAATACGTTTTGTTTGTTTTGAAATTAATTTATACAAAAGTTTAGGTCTTTTATTTATCGATTGAAGCAGTATGAAGTCTGCAGGGTCAGCTAGTCTACTATATAAAAATAAGTCGGGTATTCCTTCCTGACGCTATAACTCCAGAACGCACGAACCGTTTTCCACGGTTTTGCATTCGTTGGAAAGGTCTCGGACTCCGTGAGGTTTATAGCAGACAAAATTCAGGAAAATTTTCAACAGAAAAGTGGTAAACTCCGTTTAGCTTCCCATGGAAAGCTATTGTAAAAGTTCCGATTTGTGGAATTAAAATTTTTTAAATTTTTTGACGTTTCAAGGGCCCTATATTTTAAAACGAAGCTTACTTTTGGGAACCTTTTTTAATCAACCATATCCTTAGAAACGTCAGAGATATCGACCTCAAATAACGTATAAAATCTAAAATGAAGGAATGATTCTAATTGATGATCAAAGCTTGACTATTGCAAACAAGCTACTGATTGAAGTAGGAATGATTGCGCCAAATCGATCGATGCACGATGCATTGAACCAAGAATTAAATTCAGAGCTACAATACAATGTTGATACATTGCAGGAATTCGTTCGAAATAATGTGCCGTTGCTGAATGAACAGCAAAAAGAAGTATACGAAACATTAATGCAAGCGGTGGACAATAATAATGGTGGTCTATTCTTCCTGGACGCACCTGGAGGAACAGGGAAAACATTTGTCAGTTCATTGATTTTGGCCACTATTCGATCAAGATGTGACATAGCTTTGGCGTTAGCATCATCTGGAATTGCGGCAACTGTTCTAGATGACGGTCGTACTGCACGTTCTGCGCTTAAGTTGCCACTCAATTTAAATACAATTGATACTCCAACATGCAATATTTCCCGATCCAGTGCAATGGGAAAATTGTTGATGTAATGCAAGCTCATTGTTTGGGATGAGTGCACAATGACACATTAGAAATCACTTGGAGCACTTAACTTCACACTGAAGGATTTTCGACGAAGTAACAACATCTTTGGCGGCTTGATGATATTGTTGGCAGGCGATTTCAGGCAGACGTTGCCAGTAATTCCCCGTGGAACGCCTGCAGATGAATTGAATGCTTGCCTGAAGGCATCAATTTTGTGGATTGTTGATTCCATAACAAATCCCGATGATGTATAGTAAATTATCCAACAGAGTTTTTGAACTCTCTGGAGTTACCAGGATTTCCACCACATAACTTGCAACTCAAAGTTGGTTTAGTTATTATGATATTGCGTAATTTGAATCCACCGCGACTTTGCAACGGATTGAGGCAACCATTATTAACGGAAAGTATGCAGGTGAAAATGTATGCATTCCTCGAATACCAATGATTCCGACTGATCTTCCCTTTGACTTCAAACGATTGCAATTTCCGTTTCGCCTTGCGTTCGCTCTTCATCTTTTAATTCCCAAACGAAATGTTACAAAAAACGAAGCCATCTGGTGGCGAAACGGAGTTCGCCGGGTTTGCTAGTATATATATATAAAAGGAGTTTTAGTATTTAAAGGGTATCCCGAAAATAAAAAAAGTTTTTAAATTCGTAGTCATTTGTGTTTTAAAATCTACTTAATCTATAAACAAACAATTTGACAGCTGTCAGCGGCAGAAAGACGTCAGTTGGCAAATATTAATTTTATTAGACATCTTAAAATACGTGTTCACAATTCTTCCTATTTTTCTGTCAAATTGGCTTGAATTTGAATTTTTTTTTCTGTTTTCCCTAGAAATCTATATTTCATATAGCAAGTCGAATTGAAAATTTTGACATTCCTCAACTATTCAAGGTCTTTAGAATTTAAATCAAAAGATGTTAAGAGATATCTGTGTTTGCGTGTGTACAAACGTTCGAACGTATAACGCTAGCGACTTCAAATAAATTTTGTATTATATAATGTGACGTGATAGCAAATAAGTATAATTTAAAAAAAAATATCAGTAAACGGTATTTTACACATCAAAAAAACTTAAACTAAAAAAAAGTATTTATCACCTCGAACATTTTTCGAACCAAAAATTATATTATATTATTATTGTAAGCGACTAAAAATAACGTTTTTGACATCTGGTACAATTTTGAGAAACATCGGAGTAACTATTCTTGTACAAAATAGAAACCTAAAAAAAAAACAATACAAAAAGTTGGTAAAAATTGACTTTCGACTTGAATATCTTTTCAGAAATTAATAACATTGCCTTTAAAATAATTCTACTTTATACAATATTCCATTTTTTTTAACTTCTGAACATTTTTAGAAAAATTCAAATTTTTATGAATATTAGAACTTACAAAAAATACTACGCAAAACAAGTAAAATGTTGGATATACAATATACATAAATCGGGAATAAATAAAGATATTGACTTCAAAATTCTATCAAATCTTTATTTTATTTATAGGAAAAAGAAAAACTTTCAAAAAATGATGTTAAAATTGATAAAAATTGGTTTTCGACTCAAAATGTCGGGAACAAAACCATATATTGAAATGAAACTCATTTTCATATGCAAAATATTGTTGCTAACTTTTAGATATTTTTTTATAAAAATTCAAGTGACACCTTTAATTACAAAGCACGAAAACACACCCTACAAAAACAATACAAAACAAATAAAAAATGGTTTTCGACTCAAGTATTATGTGAACAAAGAAATATATCGGCTTCTATTTGTTTTTGCCAAACACAATATATTGTAATTTATATTTTGTTAGAGTTTTAGGAAAAATCGACAGATGGGACGGATGGGAAGTTATTTTTTTAAATTTCTATAGTAAAAAAAACAACAACCTCCGGATCAGTAAAACAAACATTTTTTGAAGTCTATGTTTAATATGGTTCTTGATTTATGACTGCTTTGGATTCTAGAAGTTGTGATGGAATGTTAAGAGTTTCAATTTCACCGATCACAAAAGCTTTTTATAATGAGAAGATTAAAATTATCACGGACGATAAGGTTCATTTTTCTTTAATTGGTGATGCCTGTAAAAACTCTCGATCCCATACTTAATTCTGTCCGCTGGATCCACAGTCCACAATTTAGTTACATCAAATGGGTGCTACAGCTCACAGCTTACAGAGCTGATCCAAAAGGAATTCTATCATATGAATAGCATGTTAAAAATTTGGAGAAATTTTTTACGGAACGAATGCTAGAAGTTTTAAGTGATATAGAGCTATGGCTCCAAAGCTTTAATAATTAAGCCTACTGAGATGAGAGAGCTGCTAAAAATTAAATATATGTAGTTCAAACTTTATTTTATGAGGTGAAAAGCTTTTAAGATGAAATTTCGCGTATACAAAACATTTTCTTGATTTGCAAATGTTAGAATTTTTGAAAAATCGTTTTATTTTGTATTTTAATGGTTCGCTAACTCAAAAACTTCAAATTCGTTTACCTATAATACCATATTTTTTATGTTGTCCGGACTTATAACTCAAGCAATTTTTACGCGATTGACTTGAAATTTTGAACACATCTGGAAAATACATTCTATTTGGAAAACGTAAAGTTGTATAGTAGTTGATTTGTTATTAACTATTATGCTGACATTTTATTATTATTATTTTTTTTGACTTTTCAATTTAGAAGTTCGCAAAAAAATAAATTAATCACAACTCAACATGGTTTTAATATATAATGATTATATAATGATTAAAAATTACAGGATTTTTTGATGCGGTCGTCGACCTGTAAACAAAGGAGATGTCATCGAAATGACGCTTCCCAGCCTCCTTTTTGAAATAAATCGCTTCAAAAAATGTAGTCACTGATATATGAATTGAATACATAATAATATCCTGTTTTTGTAATCTTAATTTATTTTGTTACATTTCTGAAAAAATCCACAAAAAACAATTTTTCGGAATCTAGGATTGTCTTACTCCTTAAGACGAAAAAGTAAATATGTATCTGCGTTCTTATGTAAAACAAATCGAACAGAACAACACAATTCCATTTAAGGCTTCTAAATATTTTTTTCACTGCTGAATTGAATTTTCAAATCCGTATTTTAAATTTTGTTCACTTAACCAAACCCTGATTTTTTAAACTTATTTTTTTTTAAGTGGACTTCTTTCATTTCCTTTCCCAAAATATCTCACGAACTAATAACGCTAGCGACTTGAACTAAATTTTATATTAAAAATTGTGACGTGATACCAAACTAAATAAAAAGAGGCTGGGATGCGACCCACACTGATAACTTCCCATCCCGTCAATCGATTTGTCTTGCTTAAAAGTTTGTCTAAATGTATCAATTCTTACCAAATTTGCGTTCTATTTTTTGTAGGTTTTATTTTTTTATGAAAAAACGGACTGTTGGATTTTTATAAAAAAATTGCTTAATATCAAAAACAATATTTTCTGTGAAACAAAATAAGTTTGAAGCCAATATTTTTAATTTTTGAAAATCTATTTGAGTCGAAAGTAAATTTTTACCAAGTTTTAGTATTGTTTTTTTTTTTAGGTTTTTATTTTTTGTAAAAATAAACTGTCAATCCAACATTTCTCAAAATTTTACCGAATGTTGAAAACAATATTATTGATAAGATAAAATTAGTCTGAAGCCAATATCTCAAAGTTTTGAAAAGATATCTGAGCCGAAAATCAATTTTTATCAACTTTTATTATTTTTTTTTGTTTAGGTTTTTATTTTTTGTAAAACTGTCAATTCGAATTTTCTCAAAACTTTTCCTAAAGTTGAAAACAATATTTTTTATAAGCTAAAATTAGTTAGAAGCCATAATCTCAAATTTTTGAAAAGATTTTTGAGTCGAAAACCAATTTTTACCAACTTTTGTCAATTTTTTTTTTTTTTTTTTTTTTTTTTTTTTAAACTGTCAATACTATTTTTCTCAAGATTTCACCGAATGTTGAAAACAATATTAATTGTAAGATAAAATTAGTTTGCAGCCAATGTCTCAAATTTTTGAAAAGATATTTACGTCGAAAAAACAATTTTTACCAACTTTTATACATTTTTTTTTTAGGTTTTTATTTTTTGTAAAAAAATTGTCAATTCGTTCTCAAAATGTTTCCTAATGTTGAAAACAATATTTCTTATAAGTTTAAAGTAAAAAAGTAAGAAGCTATTATCTCAAATTTTTGAAACGATATTTGAGTAGAAAATCAATTTTTACCAACTTTTGTTAAATTTTTTTTGTCGGTTTTTATTTTTTTGTAAAAAAAACTGTCAATTCGATTTTTTTCAAAATTTTACTGAATGTTGCCAATAATGTTTTTTGAAAGATAAAAGTGGTTTAAAGCCAATATCTCAAAGTTTTGAAAAGATATTTGAGACGAAATTCAATTTTTACCAACTTTGAGTAATGTTTTTTTTAGGTTTTAATTTTTAATAAAAAAAACTGTCTATTCGATTTTTCTAAAAATTTTATCAGATGTCAAAAATATTATTCTTCGTTGCACAAAATTGTTTTGGAGATGAAATCATATTTTAGTCGTTAAATTTTCGAGGTGACAAATTTTTTTTGTCAGTTTTTTTGATTTATAAAAAAACCGTTAATTGGATTTTTTTCCAAAAATATAATTGTTTTGAAAATTTAGAATGAAACAACAACAACTTGTGTGTGCTACCACCAAGTTCATAGGCTGGAGTTATAGCTATTTCACGGGGGCCAACCCGATATATATGTATATATAATTGTTTTGTATCACGTTACAATATATAATATAAAATTTAATTCAAGTCTCTAGCGTCATTGGTTCATGAGATATTTAGGGTTAACCAAAATGTTCACCTTTTTTTTAAACTGCTATGGTAAAAAAAACCACCCACGCAATTTTCTTGAGGGCTCTTTCTGCATCTTTATGCCTTATTATCTGTATAACAAAATTTATTTGAAGTCGATATCTCTTCTGGTTCTGGAGCTATGGAAGACGAAAAAACGTCGCGAACGTACAGACGTACGGACGTACGAAGGAACGTACACAAGCACGCACAGACATCTTTATAAAAAATCTTTTATTTCGACTCTAGGGACCTTGAAACGTCGAGAAATGTCAAAATTTTCAATTTGACAAATCGAACCCATTACAATAACTTCCTATGGGAAGTTAAATATATTTTTAGTTGATTTTTTTAAAAATCAACAACTTTTTTAACAAAACACCAAAACCTACAAAAACAACAAAAAAAAATGATAAGACGGGATGGAAAGTTATGAGTGTGGGTCGCATCTCAGCCTCTTTTTGGAATATGTTTTGAACCATCAGGTTAAACAAATCATAATTGAATCTGAAGTATGCTCTTTCCTTATTTCTAATTCTTTTAAAATTAAAGCGCAAATTATCCACTGTACTTTAATTTCTTGTTGTACCAACATTTATCAGGTATAACTACAGTTCACTTGTTATGCGAAATGAACTCCCTTAAATGAAAATATGAACTTATAATTTTTGTCTCTTAATCACACTTTCATAACTAGAAATAACTTTTGAATTAGAATTCCTATTATTTTTTGTTTTTATTCTATTGTTTTGTTTGTGTTCCCCACAGAGTTAAACAAACAAAAAAAAACATTAAAATTTTCTTTCACCAAACATTAGCATACATAATTACTCAAAAACATAGAAAAACTTTTCAAATTCTCCCATTAACATAACACTAAAGGCTTCTATCCTCTTTTATTATTATAAATTTTTAGTTTTGCGCACCGAAGACAACAACAAAAAAATTAAATATCTTTGACCCAAAAAACAAAAACAACAAAAAGCAAAAGTCCAAACAGACTCTTTACCTTTGCTTTGGATAAGTACCCGTAGCCGCCGTACTTGTACTCGTACTCAAACCTAGTTTGTGTTTGTGTCCTTTGAGTAAAATAAAAACCTATCTATGTACTATTTCAAGTTGGAAATAAAATTTTCTAGAACTAAGAGTTGGCCGAAATGCTTATTGCTTATTCTCGTAGAGTTTAACAACTGAACTCAACTCAACGAGAAAAACTTTCTCCCAATGTCGGATGAATTTTCCCAGACCAGCAAAAACAGAACAGAAACAAGAACAACAGTTTTTTGATGAAATTTTAGTGTTGCATTGTTTGCTCCAGATCCTGAATCCTGAATCCTGTTCACAAATTGAAGCACAATAAAATGAATATCGCATTCAAAGGAAAACTACTATTATTTTATGTATTGCTCTGATGTCTATTTGAACTTAAAACAAGAAACGAAAAATAAAAAATAAAAAAGGAACTTGAAACATTTTAAATATTCCAATGAAGCCAATATTCGTCCTTTAGGTTTTTTTTTCCTTCAGTTTTTCAATGAAATTTCAATTTCACTATTATCGCATCCTCCCACCACTACCACCATCACCGGTGGCGTTAGCGTCGTCGTCGTCCTTGTAGTTCGATGGTTGGTTGCATTGCAATATTCTCTTAGGTGTATAGGATTCGGTAAACGGGATTGAGCGAACATTGGGATAAATTATTCAAATTGAATTCAAGGATATTTCGTGGAAAGGACATAAGAGAGGCATCGAAAATGGATAGCGACACGACGACGACGATGTTATAGAGGACAGAAAGGATTTATTCAATTATACGTACGAGTATATATGTACATATATAGAGAGGAGAGAGAAGTATGACGATGATGGCGATAAAGTTACTCGAAAATGTTACCTACCCAAAAGAACATGTGTATATTTTAGTCATCATGTCGTCTAATTAGTAGAAAACACACAACGGACTTGATTGACATTCCAAAAAAAAAAAAAAAAAATGATTTTGGTCCAATGCTCTTGAATTGGTAATCGAATTAATATAAAGTGTTATTCTCTGACGTTAAATGGATTTTTGATAAACCTTTAGGTATTTTTATTTTGTTTTTGTTGTTTTAGGAATTTAGATGAATTATGTTGAAATCGTTTTATTAAATGGATCAATGAATGCAAAATAATGAAATGATGGGAATTTCTTGGAAATAATATGAATTTGAATACGAGGAAAGGTTTGTGCTAACTTGCTGGCTTATTGGCTTTAATAAATCGTTTTCGTAGAAGTGTATTATTGGTGAAACTTGTTAACAATAATGTCATAAGCAGAAGACAATCAAGCTTTTATGCATTGAAAACCATATGGCTTTTGATTCATTCGATTTAGTAAAACTTTCCTCGAATATTGGGTGGGGGTGGGGGGTGTTGTGGAACTTCATTCGAATTTCCAAAACACTTCCTTCATTGAAAGAGAAGCAAGTTAATTGTAGATGCGGTGAGATGTGCAGTTGATTTGCAGTTTTACCCAAATTAGTTGAAAAACTTTGTGTTTTTTTGGAAAAGTTGCTGGCAAATATTGAAAGTCATGTACAAAAAGAAGATTAGAACACTTTTTTTATACAATGGATACAAGTTTTAAATTTTTGGGAGAGGACATTAAAAATAAACTTAGTAAAAGAGGCTCAAAATTTTAAACGATTTAGTTAAATGTTAAAGCCATTTTTAGCCATTTACTAAGCTTAAAAGGTAATTTACCTAATTTTAAACATTTTTAATATCTTATTATCTCTTAAAAATTTGCTAAAGTTAAAATAACGGAATGGCTACTCTTTAACTTAATTTGCCTTATCCATATGACATTTTTTTTTTTTTTTTTTTTCGCAGGAAGGTGAGAAATCTTCAGAGACACTATAAGCCCGATGCTTATAGTAGTGTCAGATTTTTACTGACTAAAACTCACCTCCCTTATCTTCTATATTATTACTACAACTAAGTCCAGCTTAACAAGTAGTTTAAGCGTCATTTTGTTCGCGTTTTGTCAGGAAGCTCCCCAACGAGAGGACCTGAAGATTCCACAAAATTCGCGTGGAGAGATTAATTTGTTTGCGCTAGATCAGAAGGTCTTGTTCGGTGCAGACGCCGAAAAACGAACGCCTCGCTAACAGATTGTTGGATTAAGTTATTACTATGATTTCTAAGTCGTGATCTTAGCTCTGTAGCAAATTTTTTAATTTCGTTTTCTACATATTTTATATTTAAATCTCTATGTAAGTCGCTATTTCTTACATACCATGGAGCATTTACTATTATTTTAAGTACTTTGTTTTGGTATGTTTGCAAAATTTGTATATTTCTTTCGTTGGTACAACCCCAAAGTTGTATACCGTACGTCCAAACTGGTTTCAGTACTTGCTTATAAATAAGAAGCTTGTTATAAACGCTTAGATTGGAATATCTTCCAATAAGCCATGTCAATTCGCGGAGTTTATTTTCGAGTTCATCGCGTTTCTTTTTTACATGAACTTTCCATTTAAGTTTCGCGTCTAGAGTCATGCCTAGATACTTCGCTTCATTAGCGTATGGAATTTGCACAGAATTTATATAAATAGGTAAGTTATAAACTTTTTTATACGTAAAATTCGTGTGCGTCGATTTCGTTTCATTAAGAGCAATTCGCCATTTCTTTGTCCAATCTGAAATGCTATTTAATGCCTTTTGAAGCTTAGAGGTTGCCGTTTCTATTGAATCCGATATTGCGAGTACAGCTGTATCATCGGCAAAAGTGCCTAAAGTTGTGCCTTCTGTTTGGGGTATATCACGGGTATAAAGAACAAACAAAATCGGTCCAAGGACGCTACCCTGGGGAACCCCAGCGTTTATTTCTTTAAACTCCGAATACTCCGTTCCTTGCTTAACTCGAAAGAATCTATTTTCTAGGTACGATTCAAGAATGTTATATATTTGCTCTGGAAAGACTTTTAATTTATATTTTAGCCCGTCATGCCAAACTTTGTCAAAAGCTTGAGAAACGTCAAGAAATGCAGTTGAGCAAATCTTTTTTTCTTCAAATGCTTTTTCAATTTCGTTAGTTATTCGGTAAACCTGATCAATTGTCGAGTGATTATTCCGGAAACCGAATTGGTGGTCGGGAATTAAACGTTTTTCTTCAATAATTGGTAGCATTCGTTTAAGAAGCAATTTTTCAAATATTTTAGATATAATTGGTAAGAGAGAAATTGGTCTATACGATTTTTTCTCATTCGGTGGCTTACCCGGTTTGGGGATCATTATTACTTCGGCGACTTTCCATTGCGTGGGTACGTAAGCAAGTCTTAAAGCAGCGTTAGTGAGCTGTAAGAGCTTAACCATTGCTTTTTTAGGCAACTCTTTGAGGACACGACCGTTAATCAGGTCGTAGCCAGGAGCTTTATTATTTTTCTGCCGTTTTATTTCCTGGACAAGTTCAGTCAAAGTAATATTCCTGATAGAAAAATTGTCCGGCGCTGGTTGGAGCTCTCCGTCATTAGTCAGAAGCTCTTGACCATCGAAAGGTTTGAACGTTTCCTCAAGGTGCTTAGCAAATAAATCCGCCTTTTCCTTATCAGTTTTTGCCCATTCAGAATTATTTTTTCGAATAGGTGCCGACATTATTTGAGGCTTTTTAATACCTTTTATCGTCTTCCAAAGAGAATAATTCGTTTATCCATATGACATGTGTACAATTATTTTTATAAGAGCAGTGGATGGAATGGTCCAGTCAGCAGTTGGGAATTTCAATTAACAAGTCCGTTTAAGCGTATTTTCTTTGTTTACTTTCACGAACTGTCACTTTTTAGACATGTTTGGATGCTTGTTTTTTTAATAAAAGGCAATTTACTAGTTAGAAAAAAAAGGTTAAAAATTGTGGACTCACATAGTAAATTGCAAAATATTTAGCAAATTGCTTACTAGTAGATTGTTAAACTTTTAACAATAGGTTGTTTAAAACTTAGCTCCAGGGTTTTTATTATATTTTTGAACAATCTTTTTATTCTCATTTTCTCTGTAGAAGTTTACTTTTTTAAAAATGATCTAGAAATTCTTTCCAAAATTACAGTTTTCTAAAAAAAAAATATTTGGGACAATTTTAATTTTCATACAAATATTTGCTGAAAAATAACTTCTTAGAGTCTTCTTAGTTCTGCTTGTGGTTTGAAGTTCTTTTTATATTGCGTGGTAAGAAATTCCACATAAGTACTGAATTTACAAAAAAATGGTGTTCGGATATTCAAAACAATTAGTTAGGATAAATCAGTTGACGAAATCTATTCGAGATTGCTAAAAGAATTTAATTAAAACAGTATTGTGGTTGGCGAGTTATAAGTATGTCAGCGAACAAGTTCAAACACTTAAGTTCAACAAAGCAGAATAGCAAAATGTGTTATTCACTCATATCATTGTAGGTCAAAGACATAAAGAACGGTGTTATTAAAGGCAACAATAAGCTTACGTTTGCACTCATAGTTACAGATGCAGTATATTTCGCACGGGTTGGGTTCGATATCCCAGTTTTTATATTCCCGTTTCTTAAAATCCCGATTTTAAAATCCCGTCTTTTATAATCCTGCTTTTTATAATCCCGATTTTTTATAATCCCGCTTTTTGTAATCCCGTTTCTTGTAATCCCATTTTTTATTATCCCGATTTTGCAATCAAAACTAGTTGTTTCATTTTTAAAAAATCGCGCGATTTTTTAAAATTAAACAACTAGTTTTGATTGCAAAATCGAAATTATAAAAAATTAAAACAAATTAAAAAATTAGGTATTTTTCTTGATTCATCTTATTGTAACCTTTAACAAATATAACATATCAAAAAATAAAAATACAAAGTAAAGCAGTATTCTTTTAAAACAAAACAACAAACTAAAATTAAAAATTAACAAAGTCAACGATAGTAGTAAGACCGTTATCGAGAGGTAGATTTGCTGTAGGATGCATTTTGTTTGTGAAAGAATTATTAATATTGTAAACAAAAATTATTGTAAAAACAAAAAACGATTACGATATTATTATATGTACATATATTAGTTTTATTTGTAATTATTATATATTAGTCAAGTAATTTAACATTCAAACCTTTGACTCCTATTGTTATTCAGTTTAATGCACGTATTTTGTAAAAAAACGGGATTGTTGGGATTTGACGGGATTTTAAAAAGCGGGATTGTAATTGATGGGGATTTTAAAAGACGGGATTTCAAAAAATCGGTATTTTAGTAGACGGAATTATAAAACTTTTTTTTCGCGATTTTTTAAAAACGGTATTTTAACAAGCGGGATTCCGATACGCTCCCATTTCGCACCATATGTCAAAAAAAAGAAGTACCAAGGTCTTGGCGATATGTAAAAGTGATTTTACCAAAGTAAACAATTGGGTTACCCGTAATAAACGTATTGCGATATAAACTTTACCGACAAGCTTATTATTATATGATTGCCTCAAGTCAAAAATCGACTAAAAGTCAAGCTGAGATATTTGGCAGTTCCAACATATTTAATTGAAGTATTTTCCAACACAATCAGCGGGAAATAATCAAAATCTATCCTCTTTCTAGATATAACTAAACATTTTGATTTTTAGGGTTCAAAATAAGATCATTTAGATAGGACCAGCTTAAAACTTTTTCAAGCTCTTCATTGACACTCTAAGTTCTGTACTCAATCAGTCCAAGGGGGCAACTTAGATACAGTTGGACGTCATCAGCGTACATGCGACGGGCACAGTTATCAACCAAGGATGAAAATTCATTGACATAAATAGAGAAGAAAATTGGACCTAATATAGACCCTTGAGGGACTTCGAAATGGAAGATTAGAAGACTTGGACCTTTTTTTTGCGATACCTCAAATATATCCATTACTAAGGAGATTCACGTCAGGTGTTTTAAATGTTTATTTAATACTAAAAATAACAGTAGCCCCCATTCTCAAAAACGAACCGATATATTTTTTTAAATTTTATTTAAAAATGAATTTCTAAGTTTAGCTTCTTTCAATATAAAGGGGTACCTTCATAGGAGCGTTCTTTTGAACTAATGAACCGATTTTATAATTTTTTTTCTTTGCGCAAGATTTTATTTCTGCCTTAATAATATTTGATGCACAAAAATGTCATTTCGTTTTTTGATTTTTAAAAAATATATTTATTTTTTTAAAATTCATTATCACGAAAACGGGCCATCCTTTTTTTATTTAAACAAAAGTAAATGTGTATCATAATAAGGTTTCAATTACTGCGTATTAAAAATATTTCTAAACTAAAATTTAAAGAATTTAACACATACAAAAAATAAATTATAAAAACACCTATTAGGTATATTGGAAATTTTTTAAATAGCTGTTACACTTGCAAACATGGTCTTTGGATACATGGATACAAGAGCAAGTTCCTGAGACCCAGTCATGCACTTTGTTTTTTTTTTTTTTTTTTAGATAATCGTAGGATTTTTTTGTTTCCCTATAAACTTTTAAAATAAACTCCAAATCGTGAAAAATCTTAAAAAAAATTGCTGGATTCTTAAAAATCACTGATCCATGACAACATTAGGCAAAAATTGAGAAATCTAAAACTTTAACGACAGATAAAGCTGAACAACATTACCGATATCAATTTTAAAAATTCGGAGTAACCTATTAAAAGACTGCGTACTCTGCATAAACTAAAAGACATTATTCTATTGGAAGTTCTTTGAAGTTAGGAAAGAAAGTTTTAAGACAGAAACTGGTCACACAGGCTTTATCAACTTTAGACATTAATATCAACACAAATATGACTTTTTCTTGTCATATTATTTAAATACTACATAAATACGATATTAAACTTTGTTTAAGACTCAAATTGTGAGCATTAAACAAACGACTAAAAAAAGGCCTTGAAACCAAATTAAAATCCTAAAATTCAATTTTTTGACTTCAGACCGTAACACCAAAGAGTTAGTGTTATCGGTTCAATTTTTTAAATAAAAAATTTAGAAATATCTCAAAGTTTTAGGGCCCTTAGAATATATGTACAAGTACATATAGGGTTCTTAGAGAGATGGGCTATGTACCTGTACGTACGTTAAATATATGTACCTTTTGCATGTAATAATTTCTTTTTACAGATATTAACATACAAATATGTATGCAAACTGACTCTTGACCTTCGACACTTTACGAAGAAAAAATGATATTAGCTTTAGAATAATTTTATGCCACTAAGATATCTTTTTTAATTTTAAGAAAAATCGAATTGACATTTGTTTTGCTTATTTGAAATTGGTGAAGATTTAGACCTTAATATCTTGAGAATAAATTAATTTATCGACTACAAGTTTGCCTGCAATTTTGTTATCATTATTTGGCAACATTGTAGAAAAAATACAATTGACTTTTAGGGAATACAAAAAAGTATACAAAATTGGTAAAAATTAATTTTCGACACGGCTGTCTTGAGAACAAAATTATTAACTTTGGCAAACACATTTTAAAAAAATTGGTCCATAGCACCGAAATCCACAACAAGTTTTTTTGGGAAGAACATTTTGACTTGAAAAATTACCAGTATGGTTCTTATTCTAATCTTTTTATATCCTTTGTTCAGTAAAAAGAAAAACTACTAACTGGTCTACATTTCTTAGATCGAAGCGACCATTAAAAGATTTATTATTTTGAACTTCTTATATCTAACTACAAACTTAAAAAATATCAATAAAAAACTGATTTTTATCATACAAATATCTTAGGAATACTTAATTTCCATAAACCAAGTTCGATCAATTTTGCTTTTTAATACAAAATATTTAATATATTTGACTTTGTTTTGGAACAAACTTTTTACAAATTTTTGTATTGCAATTTATTTAAATAGTAATAACTCCTATTTATTTCAATAAACAAAAACACTTTTTATTAAAAGTAGTAAAAATGACTACACTGTTTCCAATGTTCCTAACAGATTTATTCATCCGACAAAAATATCTCATTCATGTTGGTAATATAAGTCTTTCTAGATGTTCTATAAATATTAAGTTCCTGAAACAAGCTTTTTGTTTTTATTTTTGTTGTTGTTATTTGAATTTATTATCCTTAAATTAATTACACTTCTCTCGAACTCCATTAAATCAATTGAAACAGAAATAGAAGCAGAAAGTAATCAAAGTTGGTTTCTTTTGTTTTCGTTCTTTTTTTTCTTCATTATCATCGCCGCCGTAGTTATCTCTGATGTCCTTGATCATCCCATATTTTTTGGTTATCTTTTCCTACTCATTGAGTTCGAATGTATATGATTCTATTGGGGATATTTAGGATATGGGTGTGAAATGAAATTTATTCATTCAGTCCAAGTCCATATAAAATATAACAGAAGAAAAAAAGAAGAAGGAAGTTCACATGCATATATCTAAGGATATTTTATTGGACCAACACCACAGAGAGGAAAGAGAGATAGGGAGCGAGAAAATGACCCAAGGATAACATCGTATAATTTTTTCCTTAATAAAAACAACATTTTTTTTGCTAAACCTCGTCAGAGGATAGTCTGTCGAAGCATTGCCAGGTTAAACTAATGTTATTTTATATAATAAAAAAGATGCAACGACTTCTATGAAGTATAAAAATCGATTATTGAAATATAAAGCTTTTAGTAAAATTTTTAGTGGAAGCCAGTATTGTCAAATAAAAGAAATTCAAAAAACTACTTCATTATTTTCAATAGTATAGGACAAATTAATTTGTGAAACAACCAAAAAACAAGATCTGGCAATATTTTTCATAGACATACGAAATGTTTTATTAATTTGTTTTTTAAAGTTATGTTGTGTTGGCCTTGGTTGCTTACGGAAACGTAAGGAAATGATAATTTAATTTAGATTGGTTCAGTGGTGGGCAGAAGATGGAAAAAATACCATATACCATGAATCCCTAGGTATATTGAAACCAAACCGCATGTTCATGCTGAGAATGACCAACACAAACAAAAAAAAAAACGAATCTATCGAAGGATATGGTAGACATCATCAGAGAAAAAGAGAGAAAGGACAAGAAATGAAAATCTGGTCCTTGCTGCGGTGAAATAAAGTAATTCAATTTCAGTGAACGCTTTGATTCAATGTCCGGTCGATGTAAAGTGTGACCCGGAATTAAAGAAAATAAAAAATAATAAAAGCGAGAGAGATACTCACAGGATAAAGGAGTAGGTTATGTTAGTAGATATACATAGATATATTTACTCTTATATCGTATGGCGTTTGTGCGGTTACAAACATATATACGTGCATAGATATTCAACCATTTTTTAACATCACGTTTAAATTCAGGATATACTTTGTATATATCCTTTCAAGTATTCAATATTAAACGAAGCGTCTCTTATGTATATAGAATTTAAGATTTAATAATTCTAAAAAAACAAAACAAAAAAACAAGTATACGCCACCGAGTGCTTGACGAATTTAAGTATATGATAAAGTATTCTCTGAGAGATATTGGGTGTTTTATTAAAAGCTTGAGAAATTTAAATAATAACTCGAGGCAGAAATATTTTTATAATTTCATAGCATTTATTTTTTTAAACAAAATTTCTGGCATATGTCCGCCGAAGGAAAGAAGTTGTGAGTTAAAAAGTACATTCGATCAGTCCAATTTTTCCCTACTTTTTGTAATAAATGGTGACTTGGCATTCAATGCTTCAAAAGTTGGAGTTTTGTAGGCATAAAAAAAGGAATTAAAACACAAAGTAATGTACAAATTAATCTTGAGGTCTCGCAAACGAGAAGGGCCAGTTGACAGGACCACTTCTGGAAATAAAGTTGTCCCTAAATTGATTTTGCAATAAATTGATGGTAAAGAATCCTGAATTTAAATTTGAAACAAAAAATCAATTAGTTACATCAGCTCCTTCCTCATTTTGAATGAAACAAGCAGGGATGATTCCGCAAGCATGTAAACCACACCAGACAGTCAATTTTAAAGGCTTTTTATCTTCGCACCATTTAATAATCTTCACCACTAAAAAGCGTGAAATGGACGAATTTTTCAATTAACTGTCTGACTACAATTTGTGAAGATTAAAGCTTAAAGTAGAAGCTAATATTAAAAACGCGCAAAGGACGTCCACAATAGTGAAGCGGGACGAGAATTGAATCTGCACAGCATCAAGTCAATAGTTTTCAACTTGATCCCACAACTACCCATATAAACATTACAATTGTCAAAAATTGCGCCTCAGCTTCGCCTTTAATTTTTGCATTGTAGAGCTGTGTGTTGTTTTCTTACTTTTTAACTTTGACAGTACCACAAGCAGTACCACAAGCTTCAGCTTCAGCTTCACCAATGTAATGTATGTCCGTAACTTCTCGAACACATTTTTTTTTTTTTTTTCAAAGTAAATTTCTACAACTTGAAGGCGATTTGCTAGGGCGTTAAAACGCTCATGATAAATTGACAAACCTTTCTGAATAAAAATGTCATTTTAAACTATCAAACCATAGATGACAACAATTGAAGCTTTTCATGCAGCTAAATAATAACCTTTTAGCGGGTGTTTTTTAAAAGGTATAGAACTTTTAGTTGGTAACACTATTTTAACTGATGACCATTTTGTCAGCTGTTTATTTTTTTTTACTTTATTTTGGAATTTTAAAATAAAAAGACTGATACTCGTACCTCTGTCAGTCTGCTTCTGGTGTACAGGACGATCGTTCTGCAAGTACAACTCACATATGAATCCAAGACCTGGATGGTTTGTTTAGTAAAAGGCACTCCGACCTCATAGACTCGTTTGCGAGGAAGATTTTGAGTCAGAATTGTTGGTTCTTAAGTGAGGAAAGACGATTCTAGATACGCTACAATCTTAAACTGTATGTCGAATCTGATATTGTGACAAAAATTAAGCTCGGTAGACTCAGGTGGGCTGGATATTTAGTTCGTAACAGTGAATAGAAACCAGCTCCGAAAGTCCTTTGTAGTACATTTTATAGTAAGCGACAGCATGGCAGATCATGCTTACACTAAAGAGATGGCGTAGACCAATAATCTCGAAGTCTTGGGTTGCGAAACTGGATGACGTCGCTCACGATCGGGATATGTGGAGAGACTTGTTGTGTGAAGCCGGTGATGATGACTGACGTCTAAAAAACGCTTCCAAATTGTGCAAATTTATTTTTAAAATCATAGTTATGTTTAAAATATAAACATTGTAAATTTTGTTTAGCGATGAAGCTCACTTTTGGTTGAAAAGATATGCCAATAAACAAAACGACGCGACGATTGACTTTTTGAAGTACATAATGCGAAAACTTGCTTGAAACTTTGCTCCCAAGCAAATTGATTCGTTTTCATTTAATATTCCAAGGAATGCGAATTAAGCCTTTTATTACTTTAAGACAGAAAATTAAAAAGAATTTTAAACAAACATTTTAAAATAAATTTGACTTAAAACATAAAAACCTTAACAAAATTCTTATAAGAGGCTGAATAAACAATGTTTTTCTTAATCTTTTAGGATTTTTCTATTGTTGCTTTAATTTAATATTTTTATTTTTTTTTTCACAGCATAGTTTGAAAAGACTTCAATGTCTTCCAAATTTGTTGCTAGCTAAATAAGTTATAACAGAATTTAAATTTTTCTTGTTGACTTTTCTATCATCATAATAAATTTTCACCAAAGCGTGACGACATAAATTTATGTTTTTCTTTTCTTTTATTTCATTTTATTTTATTTTAATTTATTTTTTTTTTGTTTTGGCAAAGCTATTCCTGTGTGACACTTCATTATCTTGTCAACAAAAATTCAAAATTTAAATAATATCTTTGTAACATTGATATAACGAAACGAAACACACCACCATCACCATCACCAACCGACAAAATCAAATATTTGACAAGAACGTTGTTGGATGTTGAGTAAGCTAATTGATGATGGTTGTTGATCCCTCAGGCTGTAATGTTTTCCTGTATTAAATTTAAATGTTTTAGGGGAGTTTTTTTGTGTGTCGGTTAGACACAAATATTAGGGGGGGGGGTGTTGTTTATTTAAACAGAGATTGATTGAGATTTTTAATAGATTTGTCACAGAAGTCTTTAATAAATTAAAGCCATAAAATATATTTTCTTTTAAATTCAATACTTCAATTTAATGAATGAAGTCTCAAATGAATGCATTCAAACGATTGCATTCAAATAATTTGAATCTTTTGAATAATTGATGTTTAAGGCATCTTTAACATATGAAAAATGTATGCACACATAAACCAGACACAAATATCTCGATTCTAGGGCCCTTAGACCACTTTAAATTTAACTTAGTTCGTCTCTAAAATGTCGTTCCTTCATAAGGGTTTAAGTCCTCAGGGTTTCTATGACTAAATTTTGTGACGTGTTTTTATTCCGCTTCACTTTCATACGTAAACAACTCTGCATTCCAAGAAAGTCCTATTTTGTATGCTTTCTTATTTCAAGAAAATTAAAAGTCAATTAGTCGTTCTACCAGGAAACGACATAAATTAATGAAATAAAGTGACATAACCATGCCATTGCCAGATGAAGCTACTTTTTGTTTCTGCTTCTCAACAAAAATAATAATTCATAAGAAAACCTCAAAAATAAAATGAAAAACATATAATATGTAAATAAATGACAATAATATTATACTAAAAGTTTAAATGTCATACTTGAAGATATGAGAGGCGGGAAGGGGGATGAAATAGGTTAAATAAGTTTGTAGTAGTTCCAAATGAAGGACAAATTTCTGGAAACATTTGCAGAAACGAATAAAATAATTTTGAGGAAATTCATTTTCAAAGGAAAGGATGAAATCTTATAGCAAATGAATTTGGCAATGTGTTGGTATTTAATTTTAAAATTAAATTCTTATTGAAAGTAAAGTAAACGTATAGTTCGTAATACCTATACCTAGATGGGGGTTTCTTTACCTTTATGCTAAATGAGTAGAAATGAAACTATTTATTTGCATTTTGAAGTCAAATAAAAAATACAAATAAATAAAACAAACTTTCTACTGTTTCTAATTGCATGAAACTTTGAGAAAGTTTACTTCTTTTAGTAAGAGCAAAAGGTGTTGGTAAAAGTGTTAGTGAAGTACTTTTGATATAAACTCTTCTTTATCCTTCGGAACTTGAAAGAATTTTACGTTCTTAACATTGATTTTGTGAAGGAGTTATATTTCACTATAAAGGAAGGGTTTGTTTGCATAATTTTCATAAAATGCACTTTTGAGTCACATAATATGATCTCAACTGAAAAGAAATTTTAATTAACCTTGTTTCAATGTTCAATAATCAGAAGTTAATTTCCATGAAATGATGAAATAAGGTAAAATATCTAAGGTCCACAAAAGGGAGGTGCTCAATGATAAACTTAAACTTAAACTTAAACTTAAACTTAAACTTAAACTTAAACTTAAACTTAAACTTAAACTTAAACTTAAACTTAAACTTAAACTTAAACTTAAACTTAAACTTAAACTTAAACTTAAACTTAAACTTAAACTTAAACTTAAACTTAAACTTAAACTTAAACTTAAACTTAAACTTAAACTTAAACTTAAACTTAAACTTAAACTTAAACTTAAACTTAAACTTAAACTTAAACTTAAACTTAAACTTAAACTTAAACTTAAACTTAAACTTAAACTTAAACTTAAACTTAAACTTAAACTTAAACTTAAACTTAAACTTAAACTTAAACTTAAACTTAAACTTAAACTTAAACTTAAACTTAAACTTAAACTTAAACTTAAACTTAAACTTAAACTTAAACTTAAACTTAAACTTAAACTTAAACTTAAACTTAAACTTAAACTTAAACTTAAACTTAAACTTAAACTTAAACTTAAACTTAAACTTAAACTTAAACTTAAACTTAAACTTAAACTTAAACTTAAACTTAAACTTAAACTTAAACTTAAACTTAAACTTAAACTTAAACTTAAACTTAAACTTAAACTTAAACTTAAACTTAAACTTAAACTTAAACTTAAACTTAAACTTAAACTTAAACTTAAACTTAAACTTAAACTTAAACTTAAACTTAAACTTAAACTTAAACTTAAACTTAAACTTAAACTTAAACTTAAACTTAAACTTAAACTTAAACTTAAACTTAAACTTAAACTTAAACTTAAACTTAAACTTAAACTTAAACTTAAACTTAAACTTAAACTTAAACTTAAACTTAAACTTAAACTTAAACTTAAACTTAAACTTAAACTTAAACTTAAACTTAAACTTAAACTTAAACTTAAACTTAAACTTAAACTTAAACTTAAACTTAAACTTAAACTTAAACTTAAACTTAAACTTAAACTTAAACTTAAACTTAAACTTAAACTTAAACTTAAACTTAAACTTAAACTTAAACTTAAACTTAAACTTAAACTTAAACTTAAACTTAAACTTAAACTTAAACTTAAACTTAAACTTAAACTTAAACTTAAACTTAAACTTAAACTTAAACTTAAACTTAAACTTAAACTTAAACTTAAACTTAAACTTAAACTTAAACTTAAACTTAAACTTAAACTTAAACTTAAACTTAAACTTAAACTTAAACTTAAACTTAAACTTAAACTTAAACTTAAACTTAAACTTAAACTTAAACTTAAACTTAAACTTAAACTTAAACTTAAACTTAAACTTAAACTTAAACTTAAACTTAAACTTAAACTTAAACTTAAACTTAAACTTAAACTTAAACTTAAACTTAAACTTAAACTTAAACTTAAACTTAAACTTAAACTTAAACTTAAACTTAAACTTAAACTTAAACTTAAACTTAAACTTAAACTTAAACTTAAACTTAAACTTAAACTTAAACTTAAACTTAAACTTAAACTTAAACTTAAACTTAAACTTAAACTTAAACTTAAACTTAAACTTAAACTTAAACTTAAACTTAAACTTAAACTTAAACTTAAACTTAAACTTAAACTTAAACTTAAACTTAAACTTAAACTTAAACTTAAACTTAAACTTAAACTTAAACTTAAACTTAAACTTAAACTTAAACTTAAACTTAAACTTAAACTTAAACTTAAACTTAAACTTAAACTTAAACTTAAACTTAAACTTAAACTTAAACTTAAACTTAAACTTAAACTTAAACTTAAACTTAAACTTAAACTTAAACTTAAACTTAAACTTAAACTTAAACTTAAACTTAAACTTAAACTTAAACTTAAACTTAAACTTAAACTTAAACTTAAACTTAAACTTAAACTTAAACTTAAACTTAAACTTAAACTTAAACTTAAACTTAAACTTAAACTTAAACTTAAACTTAAACTTAAACTTAAACTTAAACTTAAACTTAAACTTAAACTTAAACTTAAACTTAAACTTAAACTTAAACTTAAACTTAAACTTAAACTTAAACTTAAACTTAAACTTAAACTTAAACTTAAACTTAAACTTAAACTTAAACTTAAACTTAAACTTAAACTTAAACTTAAACTTAAACTTAAACTTAAACTTAAACTTAAACTTAAACTTAAACTTAAACTTAAACTTAAACTTAAACTTAAACTTAAACTTAAACTTAAACTTAAACTTAAACTTAAACTTAAACTTAAACTTAAACTTAAACTTAAACTTAAACTTAAACTTAAACTTAAACTTAAACTTAAACTTAAACTTAAACTTAAACTTAAACTTAAACTTAAACTTAAACTTAAACTTAAACTTAAACTTAAACTTAAACTTAAACTTAAACTTAAACTTAAACTTAAACTTAAACTTAAACTTAAACTTAAACTTAAACTTAAACTTAAACTTAAACTTAAACTTAAACTTAAACTTAAACTTAAACTTAAACTTAAACTTAAACTTAAACTTAAACTTAAACTTAAACTTAAACTTAAACTTAAACTTAAACTTAAACTTAAACTTAAACTTAAACTTAAACTTAAACTTAAACTTAAACTTAAACTTAAACTTAAACTTAAACTTAAACTTAAACTTAAACTTAAACTTAAACTTAAACTTAAACTTAAACTTAAACTTAAACTTAAACTTAAACTTAAACTTAAACTTAAACTTAAACTTAAACTTAAACTTAAACTTAAACTTAAACTTAAACTTAAACTTAAACTTAAACTTAAACTTAAACTTAAACTTAAACTTAAACTTAAACTTAAACTTAAACTTAAACTTAAACTTAAACTTAAACTTAAACTTAAACTTAAACTTAAACTTAAACTTAAACTTAAACTTAAACTTAAACTTAAACTTAAACTTAAACTTAAACTTAAACTTAAACTTAAACTTAAACTTAAACTTAAACTTAAACTTAAACTTAAACTTAAACTTAAACTTAAACTTAAACTTAAACTTAAACTTAAACTTAAACTTAAACTTAAACTTAAACTTAAACTTAAACTTAAACTTAAACTTAAACTTAAACTTAAACTTAAACTTAAACTTAAACTTAAACTTAAACTTAAACTTAAACTTAAACTTAAACTTAAACTTAAACTTAAACTTAAACTTAAACTTAAACTTAAACTTAAACTTAAACTTAAACTTAAACTTAAACTTAAACTTAAACTTAAACTTAAACTTAAACTTAAACTTAAACTTAAACTTAAACTTAAACTTAAACTTAAACTTAAACTTAAACTTAAACTTAAACTTAAACTTAAACTTAAACTTAAACTTAAACTTAAACTTAAACTTAAACTTAAACTTAAACTTAAACTTAAACTTAAACTTAAACTTAAACTTAAACTTAAACTTAAACTTAAACTTAAACTTAAACTTAAACTTAAACTTAAACTTAAACTTAAACTTAAACTTAAACTTAAACTTAAACTTAAACTTAAACTTAAACTTAAACTTAAACTTAAACTTAAACTTAAACTTAAACTTAAACTTAAACTTAAACTTAAACTTAAACTTAAACTTAAACTTAAACTTAAACTTAAACTTAAACTTAAACTTAAACTTAAACTTAAACTTAAACTTAAACTTAAACTTAAACTTAAACTTAAACTTAAACTTAAACTTAAACTTAAACTTAAACTTAAACTTAAACTTAAACTTAAACTTAAACTTAAACTTAAACTTAAACTTAAACTTAAACTTAAACTTAAACTTAAACTTAAACTTAAACTTAAACTTAAACTTAAACTTAAACTTAAACTTAAACTTAAACTTAAACTTAAACTTAAACTTAAACTTAAACTTAAACTTAAACTTAAACTTAAACTTAAACTTAAACTTAAACTTAAACTTAAACTTAAACTTAAACTTAAACTTAAACTTAAACTTAAACTTAAACTTAAACTTAAACTTAAACTTAAACTTAAACTTAAACTTAAACTTAAACTTAAACTTAAACTTAAACTTAAACTTAAACTTAAACTTAAACTTAAACTTAAACTTAAACTTAAACTTAAACTTAAACTTAAACTTAAACTTAAATCTTGGGGTTAAAACCTATTGGTCGAATCGTCTAAGCTCTAAAAACGATAGGCAGAGTATTTCAAAAAAATGGCGTACAATTTAAAACGATTTAATAAAATTTTAAAGTAATTTTGTTTAAGTTAGTGATAAATTATGACTATATTATAAGATTTCAGCATCTCATTATCTGTTAACTTTTACCAAAACGCTCCTTTAACTTTTAGTAAGTAGCTTTTTGAATTTCTGACAAATGAAGGTCCGTTCAACAGATTTAGTTATGTTCGATTTTTTAACGAGCTGTCAGTGGTTAGACGTGTTCATAAAGCACCATTTTTAATAGAAAATAATTAGTTTACTAAAACATTTTAAAATATTTAGTAAATTGCTAAAAATATGTTGTCAAAATATTTGCGGCTTGTTCCTCTTTAGTATGAAATATTGAAAAAGCTAGCAGACATTTTGATATTTTTAGTTTCTATTTTAGTAAACAAACATGTTCCAGGAGGGTATTTTTTTTATTTTTAAACAAGAAAATAATATTATTTCCTTTGCATTTGGAATCTCGAAAACGTATTGGTCAGTTTTTAACTGCCCGGCTAGCTCAGTCGGTAGAGCATGAGACTCTTAATCTCAGGGTCGTGGGTTCGAGCCCCACGTTGGGCGAATACATTTTTTGAAATATACTACAAATTTAGTTGATAATATCAGAAATATTCTAATAACACAAAACGCAAGGAATGTTTCATTTAAGAAATGTAGATATGCATTTCAAAATCTTGATGTAATAGCTGTGTTTTAAAGCGGTTTTGTTTTTTTTTTTTTGTCACAAGGATTTTTGATAATTTTGATGAAATACAAAAAATATTTAAACTGAATATTAAAAATGATTTGGAAAATCATAACTAATTTTCTTTGAAAAAAAAATATTCATGGGTTCATTTCTTCTTAGTTCATTAAAACTTACCTCTACAAAGGGGGAACTCGTCAGAAAACTTGTGCTCCTTAAGCTCTTCATTTGACAAAAAAAAAGTTTTAAAAGAATATTTAAGAAATAAAGTCTAATAAAATATCAACAAAAGATTATTTTTGTTTGTCTTTTGTTTTTCTAAATATAAATTAATTCTGAAGAGGAAACGCGTTCAATGAACAAAAGTAAGGAAGGTATAAGTTCTTTAGCTTTGAAATGGAAAGTTTGGTTTTTGAAGGGAATAAAATATTAGTTAAAATGAATGAATAATATTTTATTTGAGATTGACAGATGTCAGGTTCTTCTGTGTAGTTTTATTCATAAATACATATTTTTTTGACAATAGTATTGGAATGTGTTGATAAAAATAAACACGTGCTTTTTACTAAAAACTGAAATTCTCTTATTTGAAAAACTGACATCTACGAGTAACATTTTATTAAAAAGGAAAATTGGGCAATTTTAGTTCTAAATTTAAAATTTTCAATTCTGGATTATCACCCGTAAAATATGTCTTTTTAAGGCACACAACAAGAGTCTCAGCAAACACAAATCTAATTAACTTGTTGAGAGGTTAAAACACACTAACACTCTGATTCCTACTCAGAAAATCAATTTGAATAGGTTTTGCAGGAATTAATTCAAATGCAATTCCAAAATCAATAAATTTTTTGAGCTGTAACTTTTTTAAATTTAAGCCTAAGTAAAGTTATGATTGTTTTCCAAATCTTCAATCCTTATCTTCAATATTTAGTATTTCGGTACAATATTCCATACAATTTTACCTTAATCTTCATACATAAATTGTTAGACCTCTCTTATACAAATTTTGGGAATGGATATCAGCACTAAAAATTAACTTCAAAACGTACATTGTTTTGGGACAGAAAAAAATTAAATCTGAGTTTTTGACATTTCAAATTGATACGTCTGCTTCCTGTTTCAGCTTATTTGTTTGCTACAAGCTTCTAAAAGAATGCAATCTATCGGGAATATAATCTTTTGTGACCTCAATATAATGTCTGTATTCATTTATTATTACTACCAATTATTTGACATGATAAAGACGGCAATCATTTTTTCTCCAATCATTTGACTCCAATCAACTGATTACACTCATTTGTGACTTCATGCATTCGTTGCATTTACTAGAAGTTTTTTCGTTCACTTGAAGTCTTAGCATTTCTTGAATGCAAAGATTTTAAGTAAATGCAAAAAGTTCAAAAAAATGCAAGGATTTTAAGTGAATGCAAGACTTCAACTGAAGAAAAGAATGCACGAAGCCTCAAATAATTGAAATCAATTGATTCAATTCAAATGATTGAAATGAAATGAGTCTTAATCAAGTCAAATGATTGGTGATTGCAAAATTTGAGTTCTAATATTTTGGATGAAATCAATAAATAAGTTGAATCCAATAAATGATTTATAATGATTGCATTCAAAAAAGAATGCTTTTTTTACAAGCATTATTTTTAATAAAAGAAAATTTGTATTTTCATTTAATATCTAGCAAAATGCTAAGCTTTTGACAATAAGTTGAATAAAATTTTGAGCTTTTTTATATATTTACATTTCTTAAAAATAAATGCCACATCTCATTGATACGGTTTAAAGTTGGTATACATTATTTTGTACTCCTTTGATAATATAATATAGAACTACAAAGGAACTTAATTAATTGTTGTTGCTGAAGCTGAGCTTAAATTAATTACTTAACTACAAATTGCACTAGAAAGGTAATTTTTCATCTAATCACCAAAGAAAAACAAAATGTTTTTAGTAATCAAAGGAGCAACCACAATTAAAGAGCCGTCAAAGCAGCACTAACCCTGACCCTCGAAAAGAAAAACAAACCACATCATCATCATCACAACAAAGTTAATTTCAAACACCAACTTGTATCTAATTAGCGCTGCAACACATTAGGTGCAGGCACGGTACTGGTATCCATAACCTAAAAAAACACACATTACAAAAACAAAAAAAGCCTTCATCAAAAAGACCTAAACCTCTCTCAGGATATATACCTCTAGCTAAGCCACCATCACAGGATATCCTGGTTAAGATTTTTTGTTTCGCTTAAAGTGCAAGCATGCATGTCTAACAGCATCAGATTTTTCTTGGCTCTAAAGCTGTGATATAGCCAGAAAATAAAAATATGAATGCAACGTCAGTCGTCATCGTCGTCGTCGCTCAACTTTTGAGTGCATTTACTTTCATTAGTGAAGCCCCTAAGCTTCTAGAACTCAACTCGAGCAACGAGCCGAAGAAGAAAGAGAAAAATAAGAGTGAAAAAAAGAGATCCTTTTACCAGGACGCCATCGGTATAGTCACCACCACCCGCCGCCGCGCATTCAATTGGACTTAAAAACCATAGGCGCTGATGCACAACAAACCCCAAAGAAATTTATCCTTATACTCAGCTCTAATGCTGATGGTGATGTAGAGATTTTAAGCGGATTCCACTCCTTTGCCATTGTAATAAAATGCAGAAGCAGTGCACTTTTATTTTTGCTCCTGGCTTACGAGTGCTCAGCTAACAACTAGCCCAACTCTCACGAGAGCTTAAGCTCGAGGAAGAAAAGAGAAGAAACCAAATGGGCCGACTCGCTGCCACTTCCTCTTTTATATAATTCTTTCAAAAGTTTTCATTTTTAGTACAATTTTAGGATTTTTGCATTTATATTTTTCAAACAGAGGGAAACAAAAATGGAAAACTGGAAAACAAACACAAACAAAATACGACTTAATTCTTTTGTTGTTTGAAAAGAAAAACGCGCCAGTGCATATAAATTCAAACGTATTTTGAAATATAGACATGGAGATGGAGCTCTGTAGACGGAGACCAAAATTGCGACCAGGTTTAATGAAAGTATCTATGTCAAGGATTGGCATGATGAGATGATGATGAAATATAAATAGTGGCTATATAGAGGTATGTTTAAACGCCATCATTAGCCTTAGGGAGATAAATGATTCAAGAAAGAAGAAGAATTTGCTTTAAAAGGGTGTTTTTTTTCTAAAGAGGTGTAGAACTTTAAGTTGGTAAGACTATTTTAAATTTCGGCTAATTTTTCACCTGTCTAGTGATTCATTTTTTGACTTGGTTTGACATTTTAAGAATTGAATCTACTGGATCAAGTGTAAACTCTGTAAACCCTGCAATGTGGTAAAACCCTGTAAACTTTGTTAACTTTGTAAACCATATGTAAATGAAAAGATAAATAAAGATAAATGCCTGGAAGATACACGATGATAAAAATTGTTCCATTCAGAAACTGACTTTTTGATGAGCTTTATGGGTCAGTGGCATAGTTGGTCCATATTCTTTTTCAAAAACGATGCTGGCCAAAGCGTTAAAGTCAATGGTGACCGCTATGGACCCATGATTACTGACTTTTTCGTTCATCAATTGAACAACCATGATGTAAAAAAGCCTGCGGTTTAAACACGACGAAGATGAAACAACATAATAAACAGCTCGTGCCAAAATTGATGTATTCAAGTAAAATTGTTTTTGGTAATCGCATATTTTTACGTAACCGACCCGTGAATTGGCCTCCAGGATAATGTGACTTATAGCTGATTCACTATTTTCTATGAAGACCATGTCAAGTCGCTAGCCTACGCCAATTAGTACGAAGCTTTTTATCACTCGGAGGACAATACTCCTTGTGCTATACGGCCACAAATGTTGGAAAAAGTCATCGAAAATTGGACCTCTACATTAGACTACGTTTAAGCCTTTCGCGGTTTTCATATGCCAGAAGTCATATTTAAATTGTAATGTTAGAAGTTAATCTTTCGAATAAAGTAAACTTTATATCAATTTAAAAAAAAATCAGGGTAGGAATGGGCTAAGGTGATTGTTGATAAATGACAATCAAAATGATCGAATTCGATTTACGTAAGGTGATAGTCAAATTGATACCTAAAAAGCTGTCACAAAAAAATGTGATAGTCAATTTCAAACAAATATGTTTATTCCAAATAGAGCTACCAGACGCTTACACAAACGACTGGAAAATGTTCTTAGTTCACTTTGTTTCTTTAAAAAAACACATTCCTGTGACCGACAAAGCTTACGACATTCGAAAAAAGCAAGAAAAGTAAGAATTTTATTCAAAATCAGCCAATTTGATACTTTTATTTACATATTTTATAAGAATCAATTTAAAATTTCACCAAGGCAACAACGAATTTTGACAATTTGAATCTGAAATTGTTCAATCGAATTGAATTGAGTTGAATCATCTTACACAGACGGAATGAAAATGATAGTCAATTTGACTATCAAAAAAATGATAGTCAACTATCACCTTAGCCGATTCCACCCCAGCTTTACTTTACACTATTACATTTGAAAGTTCTATATCCTTAAATAAAAAAACACCCTTTATATTTTACAACAGGAGTGCTGAGTTTTATCGTTACCGCTGCGCTGCTGCTGAAGCTTGGAGCTTGATGAGTTTTATTGTAGACAGTGTGAGATTGTGATGTCCTCAATCTATGGAATTGTCATTTATTCTTTTTGTATTTCATTATTGTAAAAAAGAAAAATATTCAATGAGGATGAACGATCCTGAAAGTCTGGGACGTAATGTTGAATTTTAGATCTTCGTTGTGAGCTTGCAAAAGAATATTCAAAAAACTTCTTCAATATGGCTCTTTTGACGTTAAAATTATGTCTGTTTTAGTTTTTGAAAAATGTTAAGAAAAAAAAAATTGTTCAAATTAAAATTTTAACTCCCAGACTATTTGACTTTTGTGCGTGGGAATTAAAAGTGTGCTGTACCTAATTAATTTCTTCTTCTTCCTACCTCTGTATCTGTATACATTAACATTAGTTATATAATAAAGGTACATAGAGTAAAAATATCTGCATAGAGAGAGAGGACAGAGTAAATGGAGTTCCATAAATTCCATAGTATAAAGGGGATTAAAAGGTTTCGTATATACATATATGTATATCTATTTAAAATTCTTCAAAAAATATTAAATTCCCTTTATGAGAGAGGGATTGAGAATAGCTAATTATATTTACAAAACACGTTTAATAATTCATAGACTTTTTTTAACCTCTAAAATTTATCTATGTACCTATGTAGTACATATGTACATATATATTCATATCCTAGGTTCGGTACGCAGAGATAGAATTTTAAATTATTAAAGTGATGAATTTTTGAAACAAAAACAAGGCAATATAAAAGAAAAAAGTATTTTTAAAATATTTAAACTGCAATTTATTAAATAACAAACTATTATTTTATTTATCGACTGATTAGAAACAATATTTTTTTTTTTTTTTAAGAAAATTACTTATGTTTGAATAAACTACACTTACTCAAAGGTATAAATTTATATTTGAAATCAAAACAACACACATTTTCTATGGCAAGTGATTCATAACTTTTTAAAGTGCTCATAGAGACGTTAACATCATACCTATAGGTAGGTCTGAGAGAAACACTTAAATTAAGTTATAAATAGATATCTGAAGACTAAAGGTGGAGTGGAAAGTGTAAAAATATAATTTGTCATGTAAATAAAAATAGAAGAAATCTCTGTCGGTTGTTTTCTTATCTCCAGTGTGTATTCTAAACAGTCAGAAAATAAGTGCCCGGCTAGCTCAGTCGGTAGAGCATGAGACTCTTAATCTCAGGGTCGTGGGTTCGAGCCCCACGTTGGGCGAATGAACTTTTTGATTTAAGAGTGTTCAAATAATATATAAAATTACACTTCGAAAGCGTTGTATTGAACAAGCTTTTCATCTACTTTCTCATCAAGTAAAATGAAGAATATCAATAATTATGGACAGAAGATCCTTTACTTCTAGAAAAAAAAAATAAAACTTGAGTACCACGCTTAGACGATTGGACTTGTTGCTGCCCTCGTTTTCGAAAAATATATGAAGGGTCTGACAAAAACTTTCTTTATTCTCATAAGAAGTTATTGTAATTGTTCCAATTTGTCGAGTTGAAAATTTTGATATTTTCCGACGTTTTAAGGTCCCTAGAATCTGAAACAAATATATTTAGAGAGATGTCTGTGTGAGCGTGTATGTGTACCTTTTGTACCGTTTGTACATTCATACGTTTTTATATTTGCCGACTCAAATATTTTACGAACAAAATATAATATTTCCTCCAGAATAATTATCTGCAACGAAGAATAACGTTTTTGACAACTGGTAAAATTTTGAGAAAAATCGAAATAATGATTTTTTTTACAAAAAAATGATAACTACTAAAAGTTCTTAAAAATTGATTTTAAATCCGAATAATTTATCAAAAATTGCCTTAAAACTTAATAAATCTCATAAGACCATGACCTTTATTAATTTTTTTTTTGAGATTTTTAAGAATCTAAAAATCTACGCGAAATTGGTAAAAACTCATGTTTGGTTCGAATATTTCGAGAATAAATAAAGGTATTGACTTCAAAATTATTTCTATGCAAAATTTTGTTATAAAAGTAAAATAAAGTTCTTAGAAAAATGTAATCAGTATTTTTTTTTATAAAAAATAAAAACTTCAAAAAAATGCTGCTAAGCTTGGTATAAATTGGTTTTCGACTCAAAATGTCGAGAAGAAAAATAGATATTGAAATCAAACTTATTTTATCATATGCACAATATTTTTGCTAACATTTAGTTAATTTTACAAAAAACTGAAAATAAATGATTTTTGAGAACAAAAAAAATGTATTAGCTAGCTTAAAATTTTGTGTATATCCCCAAAATATTCAAATTAATATTTTTTTAAAGTTGGAAAATCGACAGACAGGTACGGATGGAAAGTGTGGATCGAATCCCAGGCTCTCTTTTAAAAATTAGATACAAAATTTACATTAATCTCCTCAGTATTAATAAATATTATTTAAAGTCTTTTGGTATTTTAAAACAATCTATACCTTAAAAAAAAATTTCATTTTTTGACATTTTAACAAAAAAAAATTATTATTATGTTTTTTTTTTTAAAAATAGCCACCTTCTTAAATTTTTTACAAAATACTTAAATGGGTTTTTATAAAATAATAAATATAAAAATTAGTTATTTTAATAAAGAAAGCAATCAAAATGTTGTATTCAAAAACGACTTCTGAAGTGACGTAGTGCAGACATTTCTGAAAATTGTTTTTTTTTTTCTTTTCGAAAATTGGTTGCTCAAAATGTTCATTTAATTGGTGATCTTTAATAAAAATTAACTACCTTTTACTATCAAATTTTTGAGTTTTGTTTGTTGTTTTTTTTTTTTAATTTTCAAATGAGATAGAGAAGAAATGTTTTTACTTTTAAATATATCGGTGACTATCATAGAACCGTTTCCTTCAATTTCAATGTTTTCACTTACGGTTTTAGTGTTTCAAATTAAATTTTTTGGGTATAACAACTTTTAAGTTTTATTCTCTATTTTTCAATACATTTTTCCAAATTGTAAACGATGAAATAAAATTCAAGAATCATTAAGTCTGGTATTTAAAAACGATTTTTCTAATTTTTAAGGATTTTTCTATTTCTTTACATATTACTAAAACTTAAATCACAAAATGGATAATTAACATTTTGGTAATTTATCAAATCTATGTTCTGAGTTTTTGACATTTCAATAAATTGGTTCGTTTTCCAAATAATTATCAAACATTCTCAATTAGAGGAAATTTGTATTTTTTTTTTCATTTTTAATTTTTGAATTGCGTGTAGTATTTAGAAAACTGCTATTTAGAAAAAAAGGTAGCACTTGACAAAATAGATTATTTAAAGCTTTTTATGAAAATTATAGACGTTATAATTTTTTTTCATGAAAACGTCACATTTTTAAAAATTAAAATTAGCTTACAACAGTCGAATTCTTTGGGACATTAAAACATTTGTATTTTATTCATTACCATTGTTTTTATAAACCAAACCATTTTAAACCATCTGCAGAAAGCTGGATAAAAAAAATATATATAAAAAAATAGCTTGATGATTGGGTGCAGCATGATTTGACGCAAAAAAAACCTTCTGGACCGAATCAACACCTGCCAGCTGCGATATTCTGCAGAAATGGAACGAACTTGACCTATTTTTGAAGCGGTTGGTGACTGGCGACGAAAAATGGATCACATACGACAATATCAAGTAAAAAAGGTCGTGGGGCCGGTGAATGGTCCCAAACAGTGGCCAAGCCGGGATTGACGGCCAGAAAGGTTTTGCTGTGTGTTTGGTGGGATTGGAAGGGAATGGCAAGACGCTTAATTCTACCATCTACTGCCAACAACTGGACCGCTTGAAGCAGGTGATCGACCAGAACTCAGATGGGAAATTTTATCGCATCCACCATATAACCCGGACATAGCGCCAAGTGATTACCACCCGTTTCTGACCATGGCGTACGCCTTTGGTGGTGTAAAGTTGAACTCAGAACAGGCTTGTAATGGGTGATTTTTTTGAGGTTAGGATTTTCATGCATTAGTATTTGACAGATCACGCGGGATTTCAGACATGGTGTCAAAGAGAAAGATGCTCAGTATGCTTTGACATTTCATCATGAATAGACTTACTAACGAGCAACGCTTGCAAATCATTGAATTTTATTACCAAAATCAGTGTTCGGTTCGAAATGTGTTTCGCGCTTTACGCCCGATTTATGGTCTACATAATCGACCAAGTGAGCAAACAATTAATGCGATTGTGACCAAGTTTCGCACTCAGTTTACTTTATTGGACATTAAACCAACCACACGAATGCGTACAGTGCGTACAGAAGAGAATATTGCGTCTGTTTCTGAGAGTGTAAAACCGTATAAAATACAGCTCGTGCAAGAACTGAAGCCGAACGATCTGCCACAACGTCGAATTTTCAGTGAATGGGCCCTAGAAAAGTTGGCAGAAAATCCGCTTTTTTATCCACAAATTTTGTTCAGCGATGAGGCTCATTTCTGGTTGAATGGCTACGTAAATAAGCAAAATTGCCGCATTTGGAGTGAAGAGCAACCAGAAGCCGTTCAAGAACTGCCCATGCATCCCGAAAAATGCACTGTTTGGTGTGGTTTGTACGCTGGTGGAATCATTGGACCGTATTTTTTCAAAGATGCTGTTGGACGCAACGTTACGGTGAATGGCGATCGCTATCGTTCAATGCTAACAAACTTTTTGTTGCCAAAAATGGAAGAACTGAACTTGGTTGACATGTGGTTTCAACAAGATGGCGCTACATGCCACACAGCTCGCGATTCTATGGCCATTTTGAGGGAAAACTTCGGAGAACAATTCATCTCAAGGAATGGACCGGTAAGTTGGCCACCAAGATCATGCGATTTGACGCCTTTAGACTATTTTTTGTGGGGCTACGTCAAGTCTAAAGTCTACACAAATAAGCCAGCAACTATTCCAGCTTTGGAAGACAACATTTCCGAAGAAATTCGGGCTATTCCGGCCGAAATGCTCGAAAAAGTTACCCAAAATTGGACTTTCCGAATGGACCACCTAAGACGCAGCCGCGGTCAACATTTAAATGAAATTATCTTCAAAAAGTAAATGTCATGGACCAATCTAACGTTTCAAATAAAGAATCGATGAGATTTTGCAAATTTGTTTTGCGTTTTTTTTTTTAAAAAAAGTTCTCAAGCTCTTAAAAAATCACCCGATATAAAGTAGCTGTCCAAGTTCTTCGCAAATAAGAACGGGGGCTTCTATTATGAAGTCTAGATGGAAGCAGATTATCGAACAAAACGGCTCATATTTGAACTAAATCCGATCATTGTATCTATTTTTTTAAAGCATTGAATAAAGAGCAAAAAAGCATAAGGGAGATATTTTCCAACCTTTTATTTAGTATTCTTTAAATTAAGCAAGTAACCAACAACATTTTGTGAAAAACAAACGCTGGTTCAATCCTTGAAATGCAGAAACAAATTTATTTTAATGTCAGAAAAATTCGCGGACAAAATAAACTTCTTTGATAAAATGTGTTTTGAGCTCGGCCTCCTAAAAAAATTGACAGCTCTCGTCACTCACAGAATATAATAAAATTTCTGTTCTGATCGAAAAGTAATTCACGTTTAAGTACTTAAATTTTAACAATCTCACATATTGTTGCGGTAAAATTTACCACGACAAGTTTCACTAGCCTATCTCATATCCTTTTTTTAACCTTCGTTTCATTTTTGCGGCTCCAAAATATTTTAAGAGTTCAGTTGAATCCTGCTTTCCATCAGTCAGTGTCCTGCTCTTATTGTATTTTGGGAAAGCAAACAAAATAGGTCTTTCATTGGTAATGCGGAGTTGTGTGACAGAGGGTCCACATTTTAAGTTACTTTTAAAATTTGTGACGGTCGGTCACAAAATGCATAATTGTGTGACGGATAAGTCACAAAGACGGCTTTATTGAGTGTGCGACAGGTGGTTCACACAAGGAGAATAACACGAAGAGTTTACCCATGTTCAACGGACAGTGTGCATCGTTTCTCTAATTTGCACACCACCGTAAAATTAGTATGGCTTAATGCCCAGCCTAAAGTGTCGGAATACTAAAGTAAGGTCACCTTGCGATGTGTTTTCCCATCCCCTAATGGTCTGCACGGAAGACTAAGGGTTTAGAGTCTATCGAACTATCAGATCCTGCTTCTCAATCCTGGTTGAGAAATTCCAAGGTTCCTAATTACAAGAACGCTTTCCTCAAGTTATTAAACTGGGCCGGTTTGGGCTCGGGATTTTACTCGCTAACACTCAAAAATGTTTCGTTTACTTTTTAGACCAATTGGATTTGACGGATAAGAACTGAACTTGTCCATTAAGCCAAGGTTGGTGTTCAAATCACCAATGTGAAAGAGACCACAAAGGTTTGGCTGGTTTTTGAAATCGGCATGCACCCCAGCGAAAAAGCCGGGTGTCGCAGTTACACCGAAAGAGAAAACCAGATCATAACAAAAGGTCAGAGTAGGATGGCATTCTTGTCGTGGGCTCTTGGATGAGGGAAGTTCGCCATGAATATGGCACTTTTTAAAAAAGCTAAGAAGATAATAAGATTAAAAATTGATTAAAAAAAACATAAAATTGGTGAGGAAGGCGTTATTGAGAAGAGAGGAAAAGGAAGAGGCAGGATCGATTTTGCAAACAAAAGAAGCTAAGTATTTTTTCTTTCTTTCAAGTGAGTTTTGTGCGTTCGTATTTTCTGGTAATTTGTGGTTGGCTATTAAGAGCCAAAATTTAACCCATAGACTTTCGGTCGATTCTTTTGTCTCCCGAGATTGCGGGACCCGCGACCAAAAAAGAATTCTTTGTTCTTCGGGAACTTTCCCAAGGTGACTTTTCTTTGTGTCCTTTGTTACACAACCAATTGTTCTCTTTCATTTTTTTGTTCTTTGTATCCATATAAATTGTACAAGTTTTTTTGGAAAAAATTCTGGGTTTTCTCCCTATATTTAAAAAGGTTTCCCAGATATAAAATAAAATACCTTAACCTTTTTTTTAGGTGAAAAATTAATCTTGAGTTTTATTTTAATTGGGAAGAAAATGTCCGCTCTTTTTTTCTATTATTTTTCTTGATTGGTGATGGTAAGTACAATAATACTTCCTGGCGCCCGTTTTCATTATTTTTGCTACGCCCTGTGTAGTACCTTTTATTAGTTTTATAATTAATTTCGATTTTATCAATCGAGTTCGATTAACAAAATCTACCTTTTACCAAACCCACCCCCAAACTGAGCTACTGGGTGACAGCACTGTTTTTGCTGTCGGTGGTAAGATTAACAAACGAACCCTTTTGTAATTTGACATTTGTAATTGTTTTCAATAAGTAGGTATCCGCTCGTGCGCGCCGGGTAACTATCCAGTTTTATTAACTTCCCATAGGAAGTTATTGTAATGGGTCCGATTTGTCAAATTGAAAATTTTGACATTTCTCGACGTTTCAAGGTCCCCAGAGTCGAAATAAAAGATTTTTAGAAAGATGTTTGTGCGTGCGTGTGTACGTACGTTCGTACGTCCGTACGTCCGTATGTCCTTACGTCCGCACGTCCGTACGTTCGCGACGTTTTTTTCGTCGTCCATAGCTCAAGAACCAGAAGAGATATCAACTTAAATTAAATTTTGTTATACAGATACAAAGGCAGAAAGATGCAGAAAGGGCTCTCAAGAAAATTGTGTGGTGGTTTTTTTACCATAGCAGTTTAAAAAAAAGGTGAAAATTTTGGTTAACCCTAAATATCTCATGAACCAATGACGCTAGAGACTTGAGTTAAATTTTATATTATATATTGTAACGTGATACAAAAGCAGTATATTTTTGGAAAAAAATCCAATTAACGGTTTTTTTATAAATCAAAAAAACTGAAAAAAAAATTTGTCACCTCGAAAATCTTACGACTAAAATATGATTTCATTTCCTAAACAATTTTGTGCAACAAAAATAATGTTTTTGACATCTGATAAAATTTTGAGAAAAATCTAATTGACAGTTTTTTTTTATAAAAAAAATAAAAACCTAAAAAAACATTACTCAAAGTTGGTAAAAACCGAATTTCGACTCAAATATCTTTTCAAAAACTTGAAATTAAGGCTTTAAACTTATTTTATCTCATAAGAAATATTGTTTTCAACATTCTGAAAAATGTTGAGAAAAATCGAATTGACAGTTTTTTTTACAAAAAATAAAAACCCAAAAAAAAATTTTTTAAGTTGGTAAAAATTGATTTTCGACTCAAATATCTTTTCAAAACTTTGAGATATTGGCTTTAAACTACTTTAATCTTTCAAAGAATATTCTTGTCAACATTCAGTAAAATTTTGAAAAAAATCGAATTGACAGTTTTTTTACAAAAAATTAAAAACCGAAAAAAAAAATTGAACAAAAATTGTTAAAAATTTATTTTTGACCCAAATATCTTTTCAAAAAATTGAGATAATGGCTTCTAACTAATTTTACTTATAAGAAATATTGTTTTCAACAATAGGGCCAATTTTGAGAAAAATCGAATTTTTTTTACAAAAAATAAAAACCTATAAAAAAAATTATAAAAGTTGGTACAAATTGTTTTACGACGTAAATATCTTTTCAAAAATTTAAGATATTGGCTTCAAACAAATTTTATCTTTTAAGAAATATTGTTTTCAACATTCTATAAAATTTTGAGAAAAATCTACTTGACAGTTTTTTTTTATAAAAAATAAAAACCTAAAAAAAACATTACTCAAAGTTGGTAAAAATTGAATTTCGACTCAAATATCTTTTCAAAAACTTGAGATTATGGCTTCAAACTTATTTTATCTTATAAGAAATATTGTTTTTAACATTTTAAAAAATGTTGAGAAAAATCGAATTGTCAGTTTTTTTACAAAAAATAAAAACCTAAAAACAAATTAATAAAAGTTGGAAAAATTGATTTTCGACTCAAATATCTTTTCAAAAACTTGAGATAATGGCTTCTAACTAATTTTATCTTATGACAAATATTGTTTATTTTGAGAAAAATCGAATTGACAGTTTTCCTTGCAAAAATTAAAAACCTAAAATAAATAACAAAAGTTGGTAAAAATTTACTTTCGACTCAAATAGCTTTTCAAAAGTTAAAAATATTGGCTTCAAACTTATTTTATTTCACAGAAAATATTGTTTTCGATATTCAGTAATTTTTTATAAAAATCCAGCAGTCCGTTTTTCATAAAAAATAAAATCTACAAAAAATAGTAGGCAAATTTGGTAAAAATTGATACATATAGACAAACTTTTAAGCAAGACAAATCGACAGACGGGATGGGAAGTTATCAGTGTGGGTCGTATTCCGCATTCTTTTTTAAAATCATTCCGTTTCTTATTGTTTTGTTTTGTTTAATTTTGTGGATCATTGTTCCGCCAACCTATATCATAATATAGCATAAAAATAATATATTTCGGCTTGTTAATTTTACAACAATATAATAGTTCACTCAGGCGTATAAGTACTTATATTGTAAACTTTTTTAAAAACTTTTTTTTCTTTCAGTTTTTATGATTTATTTATAGCACAACCTACACAAAAAAAATGCTGAACAATATCTACCGCTTTAGCTACTTGGAACTATTTAAATTTGGTATTTAAAATTTGAATTATTCGTATTTGTTGGTCATTTCGAATCTCCAGAGTGTATGGGTCATTTTTTAACTGCCCGGCTAGCTCAGTCGGTAGAGCATGAGACTCTTAATCTCAGGGTCGTGGGTTCGAGCCCCACGTTGGGCGACTACATTTTTTCTCAAAAAACAATCATCTTAATAAATTCTTACAATCTCCAAAGTCTTAAAATAGCGTTTTTACTTCAAGTTTTCTAAATAACTAAAATCATAGGAATGAACAAAATGTTTATACGCGTTTTATACAGAAATCTTATAGCAAAATATATCATACTTGATTATTAAAAATTAGAATAGCTTAAATTTATAAAAATTCATTATAAAAAAATAGAAATTCCATAAAATCTTTTAAAAGTTTATCTATGCTTAGCTTTTTTGTAAAAAAAAATTCAATATGAAAAAATTTGATGAAAACAATTGTTTCTATAAGAACCTATTCACATCACAAGATGGACATCAATCAAAAGATTAAAATGTTTCCTCAAAGGATCAATTCAAGTTGACCATTAGGGTCACTTTACCACAACATAAAGTTCAATAGAGAAAAACCATAAACTACCTACAGAGCAGGTATACAATACATATATGTATGTATGAAGTTGTGGTGTGCATTATAATCAATTGTAATCCTCTTATGAGAAGTGCATTCTATAAAATCAAGTTTTCAATATACTCTTTGTACAGTACACACATCATAAACACACAAAAAGACACAAATTCAAAGCTAAATGGTCGAAAGGTAAAGTTAACGTAAGGAAGACCTTACCTATTTATCATATATATTTAATTTCTTTTGTGCTCTTTTGGTTTATTGAACAATTTTTATAAAAGAAATCCTTTGAAAAAGTTTTAGTTGTTCAAAACCTGTACAAAACTTACGTTTTTAAAGTTTTTTTTAAGTATTCGCATATGAAAGGAGAAGAAGCAGTAGTTACATTGAGTGTTTTTTTAAGAGTTTGAGAACTATGAAGAACAGAGGATGTTTGAATTGGAATAAAACTAAGAGTGTTTTTATATCCAATTTTCGATGACTTTTTCCAACATATGTGACCCTATATCGGCAACAATGACCAGCTAGCATTACATCAAGTCGTAAAATTAAATTTAAAGAAAAATGGTCATTTGCATTATTAAAAATCCTAAGAAAATTCAACTCTTCTGTTTTCAATAAAATGTATGCAGCAGCAAACAAGGATTACAAGCAACTCTGTTTTTTGAAGAAGAGGCAATATGAACAACAAAATTTAGATACCCTAAACATTGCAAGGTCTTCCGCAGAATTTTGGAAAGCTGTAAAAACCATAAATAGTAGAACCAATAGGATCAGTTCCTCATTGAAAGCAGTAGAGCTACGATACTATTTTGAAAAGCTTCTCAATACCCCGCGGTTTTCGCCGCTTCCACAGTATGCAGCCCCTTTTTTCATGGACGAGCTTCTTGATGCACCGTTTTCAGCTTTGGAAGTGGTGAATATGATTGAAAAGGTTAAAGCAGGAAAAACTCCAGGAGATGACCGATACCAATAAAATTCTACAAGAACTGTACGATCGAATTTGTGTCCGCATTAACCGAGGAATTTAACAGGATATTTGAAACAGCAAACGTTCCGCATGAGTTCAAAAAAGCAATAGTATACCCACTGCATAAAAAGGGAGCTTTTAATAATCCAGAAAACTACCGGGGTATTTCATGTTTGAACACCTCGGTAAAGTTATTCAGTGCCCTGATATTCAATAGGTTGACGCGATGGGTGGATAATAAGGGAATACTTAAAGAGTTTCAAGTGGGCTTTAGGAGAAACCGGTCAAATTCAGATCAACTATTTTCATTGATTAATATTGCGGAAAGTTACAAAAGAAAGAGCAAGAAGCTATATGCTTTTTTCGTAGATTTCGTAGAAAATGATGATCTTCAGAAATGGTGGCGGCAGATATTCTCGGAATGAAAAGTGGAAATACCAAGGTCAAAATATTGAAATTGTACGGGAGTACAAATATCTGGGTATGTTGATCACCCCAAACCTTAATATGAAAAAACACTTTCAGTTTAAGTTATCGCAAGCGAAAAGAGCAATCTCAGCAGTTTGGGGTCGTTGCATCGATAATAAAAAACTGTTCCGAGCAACTGCTGTCTCTATTTTGCTGTATGGTGCGCAAGTATGGGGTTATTCCGAATTCGATGATGTAGAAAGGTTTCTGAGATACTTTCTTAAACGGATTTTTCGATTACCTTCGAATACACTATACACCTAATTACATATTGCATCTAGAGACATCGGTTCCACCATTATTTTTGGACGTTCTTAAATTACATTTTGATTATGTAATGAAAATCTTGGAGATGGAAGAGGGAAGACTACCTATACCTAAGCTGATCCTGAAAAACATTATTTTATCAAAAGGGAATGTTGTCAGAAAGTGGGAGGAACTAGGAGCTGGATTTGGGGAAAATGTGCGCATTCACTCTGATATTAGCCCGGGTGACTTGAGGAGCTGTTTTCAGAATTTATTGGAAGGAGCAAGTCGCTCTATGTATAATAGTTGTTTATTGGAAGCGCAATCTTCGCAACACAGGATCATTTACAGCCAGTTAAACTTAAATCTTAAATCATAAAAACACATACTTTCTAAACCGATTTCCACTAAGCATGATAACTTTAATATTAAATCTAAGAGGAGAAATAATTAAGCTCAATTACATTCCACATCGGCCTGAATTGACAATTTTGTGCGACCTTTGTAATCTTAAGGAAAGAGAAGATGTATACCATCTCATTGGAAAATGTCACATTCTAAGAGAATTCCGAGTAAAACACTTTGGAACAACTTCTATGGATATAAACGAAGTCCTGTGCGTTTTGAATGGTGAATTAGGCTGGGAAATTTTATATAGATATGCAGTATCGGCGCTTAGATATAGATCACAAATTATTAAAGGCAATTTTTAAAGCAAAATAAAAAAAAAAAAAAAACAAAAAACAAAGTTATGAAATTTTAAATTGTATTAAAAATTTTAAGTTTAATTAAAAAGAAATGTCAATCTGGTAGACGGCCTCAGGCCAAACCATATTAATCTTATGTTAAAAACAATTGTTATAGATATTATATTATGCAATCAATAAAGATTTCTACTACTACTACTTCTACAACTATCGGCAACAATGCCGTGAATGTTGTCCTCTAAGTCATCAATCCCAATCAGACTTATCGGAATAGATTGTTGATGTTCCATTTAATGATTTAAAGATTTAATGGTAATTCGTTAATTGCTTGGGGATTGTTTTCGCTCTATACACGATGAAGCCTATCGACGAAACTATTTACCCAGAAATGAGCTTCATGCCTAAACACCGTAAAATGGATGAAGTTCTCTATTAACTTCCTGAACAGATGCATTTTTCTAAGTAAGTTTCCATACAATTTGAATACAGTTTTTTGGCGTTAGAAGATTCATGATGAATTTCCAAACCTTATTCAACAAAGTTTGACGTTCTCAATTGTCAATCCATAGACAACAATCATCGAAACTTCTCATGCATCTAATAAAAAAGCACCCTTTACCTAACGACGAAAACTTTCTTTCCTAAACACATAATTGTTTAAAATGTCTCTTTAAAGAAGAAGAAACAAAAAGTAAAAAAAAAGAACACAAAAACTATAATCGTTACGTAAAAATCGCTTCCAAACGATTTAAGGGTTCTGTTTATTCCCCATAAACATCGAAACTATTTCTTCTTCAAGTTTTGCCGTCTTTTTCAAACCTCATCATCCTTAAATCACATTTTCAAGATACGTACAAAATTGATATATCTGAACATATAACAATTCTAAGTGTATTGCTTTGAAATGTGTATCCTAAAGTTGTTGTTGCCGTCGTCGTCTTTGTTGTCTTCTTAAGTCGACGACGACAAAGGATAATGGACGGGCCACCAGCAAAACAAAAACAAAAAAAAAAAAAACAACAAGGACTATAAAGCAATTCGGTCGATAATGGCTCTTAAGATCATCACAAGGATATCGTATCATAAGTGTGACAGGGGCATTAAATTTGTTGTCAATGGGCGGTATGCTTTTCGTTTTCGTCTCGCCTCCTAATTCTCTACCTCCTTCGATTTCGAGTCATCCGCCCAACATTTCTTCATTTCATCCATCTAATGTTTCAGCATCAGAATTGACGTTCGTACAAAGATGGAATGAATGATGAGGACACTTGAACATGAACATTGAACATATCCTTACAAAAACACGTACCTCCCCAAGTTGGGATGTGGGTAGGTAAGTCATTGGAAAAAACGTATTTCTTTCGCTCCCAGGATTATGTCAATGTTAAGGGTTGGTATAAGAGTAAGTGTACCTATCATCGACTTTTAAAAAATGAAAATGCTAAAATTCATTCTTCGAATCGAATTGAAAATGAAATTTTCTAGAGTGTTGAGTTTGAGTTGAAATGAAAAAATAATAAAAAACAAAACAAGAAACTTTAATAGAATAAAATTGATTTTCTAAGCTCAGGAACTACATTCTGTATGCGAGGACGAGGAGCCAAAAACGATGCCATTTGATTGGTGAAGTAATTGAAGCCTGTCTTTGACAGCAAAAACAGGGAACTGGATTGAAGAATAGGAATGGGTATATAGGAGCAGTTATCCTGCACGTAGACATTCGAATTGCTCTTTTTTGTTCTTTTTTTTGAATCGCGTTGCGTGCCAATATATATAATCGAAAGTCGACATCTGTCACACGATGGACTTCATTTGAAAATTTATTGTTCTTTTGTTTGGAAAATAAGTGTTGCTTTGCTTTTTTTTCAAATTACGAACTTGCGACATTCTCATAATGGTTATTCACATGGAAATATATTTTGAACATAAGATTTAATTTAAAACCGACGCGACGACGTTTCGAATTCAATGTCAGATATTGGCTAGGATTTATTTCGTTTAAAAAATTTTGTATTTATAAACAATTCGAAACCATGAAACAACTTTGAACATTTACTGTGAAAGTATCTTAAACCTGAGGTACGAAATAAACCTCAACCTTTTGAAAAGTTCTTTATTTTTAGTAGTTTTCGAGGCAAGTCAATACAAGTCACTTAATAAACTTTATTAACTTCCCATAGGAAATTATTGTAATGGGTCCGATTTGTCAAATTGAAAATTTTGACATTTCTCGACGTTTAAAGGTCCCTAGAGTCGAAATAAAAGATTTTTAGAAAGATGTCTGTGCGTGCGTGTGTACGTACGTTCGTACGTCCGTACGTTCGCGACGTTTTTTTCGTCCTCCATAGCTCAAGAACCAGAAGAGATATCGACTTCGAATAAATTTTGTTATACAGATAATAAGGCAGAAAGATGCAGAAAGGGCTCTCAAGAAAATTGCGGGGTTGGTTTTTTTACCATAGCAGTTTAAAAAAAGGTGAAAATTTTGGTTAACCCTTAATATCTTACGAACCGAAAATGCTAGAGACTTGAATTATATTTTATATAATATATTGTAACGTGATACCAAACAAGTATATTTTTTGAAAAAAATCCAGTTAACAGTTTTTTTTATAAATCAAAAAAACTAAAAACAAAAATTTGTGACCTCGAAAATTTTACGAATACAAAATGATTTTATCTCCAAAACAATTTTGTGCAACGAAGAATAATGTTTTTGACATCTGGTAAAATTTTGAGAAAAATCGAATTGATAGTTTTTTTATAAAAAATAAAAACCTAAAAAAAAACATTACTCAAAGTTGGTAAAAATTGAATTTCGACTCAAATATCTTTTCAAAACTTTGAGATGTTGGCTTAAAACTACTTTTATCTTTAAAAAAATATTGTTGTCAACATTCAGTAATATTTTGAAAAAAATCGAATTGATAGTTTTCTTACAAAAAATAAAATCTTAGAAGAAAATTTAACAAAAGTTGGTAAAAATTGATTTTCGACTCAAATATCTTTTTAAAAATTTGAGATATTGGGTTTTAACTACTTTTATCTTTTGAAAAATAATGTTGTCAACATGCAGTAAAATTTTGAGAAAAATCGAATTGACAGTTTTTTTTACAAAAAATAAAAACTTAAAAGAAAATTTAACAAAAGTTGGTAAAAATTGATTTTCGACGCAAATATCTTTTCAAAACTTTGAGATATTGGCTTTTATCTTTTAAAAAAAATTGTTTTCAACATTCAGTAAAATTTTGATAAAATCTAATTGACAGTTTTTTTACAAAAAATAAAAACCTAACAAAAAAACAATACTAAAACTTGGTAAAAATTTACTTTCGACTCAAATAGCTTTTCAAAAATTAAAAATATTGTCTTCAAACTTTTTTTATTTCACAGAAAATATTGTTTTCGATATTCAGTGGTTTTTTATAAAAATCCAACAGTCCATTTTTTCATAAAAAAATAAAATCTACAAGAAATAGTACGCAAATTTGGTAAAAATTGATACATATAGACAAACTTTTAAGCAAGACAAATCGACAGACGGGATGGGAAGTTATCAGTGTGGGTCGCATCCCAGCCTCTTTTTTTGAAGAAAGAAACACGAACATTCGTTAATGTTTGACAGTTTTTATTTATTTTATTGAACTACTATCATAACCGGAAACCTTAACTTAATTTATTTAATAAATTTTAAATCGGATACGAAGTATTTTAACGCGAATGTTTTAACTCTGTGAGAGAAACCAATTGCAAGACATTAAGTCATTATTTGGAAATATTTCGAAAATCCCTTTACTTCATAAACTTTTTTATATTTTGAATTTATTTTCAGGCAGACCATTTTTCTACATTAGAAAACTTGGCCTAGTTTTGTCCTTGGTTGGGAAGTTTTTGTATTCGGTCCGATTTGTAAAATTGAATACCTTCTAAATGTATGGGTTTCAGGTAAATAAGTGCGTAAGTCCGTAAATTTGTACGTTTGGGATATTTTTGTAAAAAAAAAGTTGTCAACTGAATTTTTCAAAAAAAAGTTAACTTAAAATAAGCAACAATATTTTTCATATAATAAAATTAGTTTGATTTGAATATCTATTCGCGACATATTTTGTCGAAAACGGATTTTTATTAACTTTCGCTGCATTTTTAAAGTTTTTATTTGTTATAAAAAAATACCGACTAGGTTTTTATAAAAACATTATCTTAAGTAGGTAACAAAATTTCGCATAGAATTAAATAATTTTGAAGTCAAAACCTTTATCTTTTTTTCGAGATATTTAAATCAAACAACAGATTTTACCAATTTTGAGGAAAAGTTTTTTAAGAAATTACTGTTGAATATTTCTGAAAAAATTAATAAATGTTAAAAAAAATGTTCTTAAAAAAATAAAATTAGTTTGAAGGGAATATCTTTAAAAGTTGCCAAGATATTCGAGTCAGAAAATCAATTTTTATCAACTTTTGGTAGTGTTTTGTATGTTTTTATTTTAGTGTTAAAAGTCGTTACTTCTATTTTCTTGAAAATTGAAGCAAATGTTAAAAACGTTAGTTTTCGTCGCATAAAATAAGTATGGGCATTACAATTATTTTTTGGTTTGTAAAATATTCGAGGTGGCAAATATATTTTTTAATTTATTTTTATTTATAAAAAGAACTTGCTCAAAGATTCTGTTTAAAAAATGTTTGCTGTATTTTAAGATTTGAAAATGTGACCTTGGAAATAAATTTTTCTTCAAAAATTTAAATTAAAATTGTTTAAACAAGAAAACCGCGATTTAATATTTTTTTTTTTGAAAATCTTTAGGGCGGTATTTTTTAAATTAATTTTTCTATATATAATTTTTTTAATTTGAGTTAAAAAATATTTTTAGTATGTAGTTATTTAAAGCTTATTAATATACGTTTACGATTTGATTTTCGTAAGCAACTGATGACCCGTTATCGAGATATCGAATTTTGAAAAAAAAAAATGTTTAATATCTTTTTTAACATCGAAAAAATAAACTATGACATTTTTGATTATTAAATATTACGAAGACAGTATAAGAGCTTGAGTAGACAAAAAATTATTAAAATCTGTTCATTAATTCTTAAAAAAGCTTAAGAACAAAATAACGGTTCAATGGCGGGTACCCTTCTGGAGCCATACAATAATATATTTTCCTTATTGAAAGAAGCCAAATTAAGAAAAAAAAATGTTACAGAATATTTTAAAAGAAATCTATTGGTTGATTTTTGTGAAAATTTGAATTTTCGATTTTTGACCAACAAATGTTTTCAATCTTAAAAAAAAATTAAAAAGAGGCTGGGATGCAACCCACACTGATAACTTCAAATCCCGTCTGTCGATTAGTCTTGCTTAAATGTTTGTAGGTTTTCGTGATTTGTTAAAAAAAGTTGTCGGTTAAATTATTCAAAAAAAATTAACCAAAAATTACCAACAATATTTTGCATATGATGAAATAGTTTGATTTCAAAATCTTTTTTTGAATGTTTTTATTTCTTTTATAAACAAATACAGATTGGATTTTTTAAAGACAATTTATCACAGAATAAAACCATTTTGAAGTCAATACCTTCATTTATTCACAAGATATCGAGAACCGAACATCAATTTTTACGAAATTTGAGTACTACTCGTATTTTTTTAGGTCTTATTTTTTTATGTTTCAGTTTTTGACTTTTGGTTTATAAAAAATTTACTCAAAGTCAAAAACAATATTTTTTTTAGATAAAAATAGTTTAAAGTCGATATTTTTTAAATTTTGAAACGATATTTGAGTGGAAAGAAAATTTATACCAAGTTTTAGTATTGTTTTTTTTTAGGTTTTTATTTTTTTTGAAAAAAAAAATTAAATTCAATGTTTCTCAAAATTTTACCGAATGTTGTATTTCTTATAAGATAAAATTAGTTTGAAGCGATAATCTCAAATTTTGGAAAAGATATTTAAGTCAAAAATCAATTTTTACAAACTTGGAGTAATGTTTTGTTTAGGTTTTTACTTTTTTATAAAAAAAAGTTAATTTAATTTTTCTCGAAATTTTACCAGAAGTCAAAAACGTTATTCTTCGTTGCATAAAATTATTTTGGAGATACAATTATTTTTTGTTCGTAAAATATTCGAGGTGACAAATATTTATTTTTGTCAGGTTTTTTAATTTATAAAAAAAACTGTTAATTGGATTTTTTTCCAAAAATATATTTGTTTGGTATCACGTTACAATACATAATATAAAATTTAATTTAAGTCGCTAGCATTATTGGTTCGTGAGATATTTTGGGTTAACCCAACATTTTTACCTTTTTTTTAAATTGCTATGGTAATAAAACCACTCACTCAATTTTTTGGGAGTCCGTACTGCATTTTTCTGTTTTATTATCTGTATAACAAAATTTATTTGAAGTCGATATCTCTACTGGTTCTTGACCTATGGACGATGAAAAAAAACTTCCAGAACGTACGGACGTACGTACACACGCACGCACAGACATCTCTCTAAAAATCTTTTTTTTTCGACTCTAGGGACCTTGAAACGTCGAGAAATGTCAAAATTTTCAATTCGACAAATCGGGTCTATTACAATAACTTCCTATGGGAAGTCAAAAATACGCCTAACGCGAATCGGCTTAAAGCCTTAATTTCCAAGTTTTAAATCAATCGTTTTAACTCAGACGTGAACAGACAGACAGTGGGAAGGACGGAATCGGGGGACCCACATTTTTGACTTCTCTAATTTATCGTAATATCATGTTTGATTAAGATCTCGAGTTCGAATTTGTTTACGTATTAAATACTTGCCAAATAGTTCTTAATTGTCGCAAGTAAAAATAACCTTCTCAATTTTTTTAAAAGTCCTTTATGCATCTTCCGATGTTATTATTTGTAAAACAAAATTTATTTGAAGTCAATATCTCTGCTAATTCTTTAGATTTGGACGACGAAAATGGGAATCCCAAACGTACGTACGTTCACACAGACATCTCTCTTTCATTTAGATTAGAGGGACTTTAAAACGTCAAGAAATATCAAAATATTCAATTCGACAAATTGGACCGATTACAATAACTTTCTAAAGGATGATTTTAATAGTTTAAGACCATTTTATTATCCTTCAACATTCAAAAATCACAAAAAAGCTTCTTAAACTTCAAGTAATTTGCTAAGATCTATACGAAGATTTGTTTAGATGTATACTAAAAGAAATTTCACTCTATGAACTCCGTTCATATGTTTTATGAATTTTGTAAAGCACAACTTATATGGATATCTCCTTGACATTTTCAAGACGTATAATCTTTAATTTGTATGCCATATGAAAATGTTAAATCAAATGTGAAATTAAAGCTTTTCAATTATAATGTTCATTGAATTTCAAGTCTTAATAAATTGACAGATGTACCAAATTGGATACCATAAATCCTAATATGTTATTGACTTTTCAACTTCAACATAAACTCCATTAAGATCTGATTCTCGACCTTCAAATCACCAAGGACTATGATACTAAGAACTTGTCTCTTAAAACAAAGACAGATGGGTTATAATTTAAAAGCAATCCATTTATTTCATTCCAATGATTATTATTTTTATTTTTTTCTGTATAAACAAAAGAACGTAAAAGAAAAACAAAGAACAGAAAAAGTTACTCCTTCAATTTTTATTTTATATTTTTCTGTTCTTCGATTTTACGAGAATATGTCCATAATAGAAGCAAAATCGACTAAAAGTATAATAAATGTGTCGCCTATAAAGTTGAAACATTATGATTACAAATTAAATATTCATCACTTTTGGGATGATAGGTTTCTTTTTATCCATTTTATATGAGTGAAGAAGTTTTCTTTTCTTTTTTTAATATTATTATTTATTTTCATTTTTTGTTGACATTGAACAAACAAAAAATGAAGAAAATGCAAGAAAAATCAACCTTTTACAAACGACGGGTCCTTATTTTCATTTATAACATTAATACTCGCATAAGCTTAATATGACATGCACAAGGATATTTTCCTTAAAAAAAAGAAGATATACATATATGTATATGAGCCTTCATAAAATGTCATTGGTTGGTAGGGTATTATATATTTGGTTGCTTATGGTGATATTCAAAGGACGAAAAAAGTCCTTAATTTTTCATTCCGTAAGGACATTTTGAAGGTTTTATTTGTTGTTGTTATATGAGTGTTCCTTAAAAATACAAAGAGAATCTTAAATAACAATTTAGAGGCAGTTAACAGTTAATATATATATGTATAAGATATGTACTGTACGTATGTCGGTAAAAATATTTATATGGCCTACACTAAATTACTCTCGTTGGATTTCGTCAACAAAATTTATATACGAGAAGACTTTTGAATGCGTTTAGAAGCTTTAAATTTTATTCCCAAAGACAAACAACGAGTTTATGGATCCTTAATGATATTTTTTCTTCTTTTGTCAAGAGATTGTATTTATGTTTTTATGTTTTGAATACAAAAAGAATATACTTTACCTACTGTCATATTTTTATTTAGTGCCGGGGCTATCTTATCAAAGTTAATGGAGCTGCTTTGGTAATGTCCCTATAGAAGTTTTAAAAGCATGAATGAAGTATCATCATCAGGCTTACTTATTTTATAATAAAACACAAGAAATAAGATAAAAACAGATTATTATGTAAAAAGTGTGATTGAGTATACAAAAGAAAAAATATTCGTTTAGAAGTTGTCGCATAACCACGAGAATGTTTTTGAGTCATTGAACCCAATTCTTAATGATTCGGTCATAATTTATGAAGGAAACCGTAGTCGACATATCTCGAAAACTGTTTGGAGATTGGATTTTTGTGACATAGACCAATGATTTGAAAACCGAAGTGATCTGAGGGCACCTCTCAATTCTATCAATTTTTGTTGATATAAAAACGTTATTTGAATTGAATTTTCAACTAACATTATATTGTTGTCGTCCGTACGTTCGGAATACCTTAATTCTAACGCCAAATCTCAAAAAACGTCAGTATAGTTTTGAAGACAAAATTAATTAAAATTTGTCACCTCGAATATCTTACGAACAAAAAATGATATTACTTCCACAGTAATTATGTTATGCAACGAAAAATAAGGTTTTGTTAAAATTTTGGTAAAATTTTGAAAAATCAAGGCAACGGTTTTTTTACAAAAAATAAAAACCTAAAAAAACACTACTGGAAGTTGCAGAAAATTGATTTTCGACTAAAAATGTCAATCAAACTTATTTTATAAAACTCAAAATCAGCAGACGAGCACGATTGGAAAGTTATCAGTGTGGGTCGAATTCCAGCCTCTTTTTTAATTTTTGCATCAGGCTCCAAGCTTAATTTTTTGGTGACCCGATTTGAGTTTGGGGATTGTTTTTTTTTTCTTATTTTTTTTTTTATTGTAGCCAAAATATCACATTTATTTCTTACCTACATAAAGGGTGTCCCAAAATTAACGCAAGATTTGAATTAAATAGAAAACGCCGTTTTTAGTCTTTTGATAGTTATATTTTTATTGACTCGTAAAGTACATAGGATAGGGTTATGTATGGAATAACACATCGGACAAATGGCCTCCACGACTTTGCATGCACATGCGCACTCTTTTGTTGAAATTTTCCATGACCATTCTGCATAAATGTGGCTGAATTTCGTTGATGCAGCGTTGAATCTCCTCCTTTAATGCAAGGGTGGTTGTGGGCTTGTTAACATAGACTTGTGATTTAAAATAACCCCATAAAAAGAAGTCTAATGGTGTTAAATCACACGATCTAGGAGGCCAATTTTGATCACCGAAACGAGAGAGTACACGACCTGGAAATGTCTCATGCAGTAATTGAATTGTTTCACGGGCTGTATGACATGTGGCACCGTCTTGTTGAAACACATCAATATCATCCAATTTTGGCAGAAAGAACTGTGTAATCATGTCGCGATATCGAGCACCAGTAACAGTCACTGCTTGACCAGCATCATTTTCAAAAAAATATGGCCCAATTATGCCTCCAGCCCAAAATCCACACCATACAGTCACGCGTTGTGGATGCATTTGTTTTTCGACAATCACATGTGGGTTCTCCGAACCCCAAATGCGGCAATTTTGGCGATTGACAAAGCCATCAAGATGAAAATGTGCTTCATCGCTTAGGATGATTTTGCTCGAAAAATCAGGGTCCATTTGTTGATGTTCAATAATCCATTCAACGAACTCTCTTCTCTGTCATGGTCATTAGGCTTCAATTGTTGTGTTAATTGAATTTTGTAAGCATGAAGACACAGATCTTTGGTGAGTATACGCTGTAGAGAGGTTCTTGAAATTTGCAATTCTTGTCCACGACGTCGAATTGAGGTTCCTGGATTGTCAGCAACACTCTCACGCACTGCTTCGACATTCACATTTGAACAGCTTGTTTTTGGACGACCAGTGTGTTTGGCGTCTCCAACGGATCCAGTCTCCATGAATTTTTCAATTAATCTCTTCACAGTTGACGAAGTTAAAACACTATTCCGACCATATTTTGTATGAAATTTTTGAACTGCAGCCGCCAAGCTTTCACTATTTTTGAAATATTCTTTAATAATGAAGACACGCTCCGCAGCGTGCATTCGTTTGCGAGCGATTTTTCATTACAAATTCTTACATTGCTGTTATTCGTGAATTTCGTAAAAAATACGAATTAAATCCTCGAAACCCGGTCCCGTCGCGGAATACGGTTAAGCTATGGATTAAAAACTTTCGGGAAACGGCCCGGGCTGATAAAAAAAAAAAACAACCGGGCGTCCGATCACGGTGCGTACACCAGACAACGTTGATCGAGTTAGGAGTGCTTTACAGAAAAGTCCTCGGCCGTAAAACATTCTCAAGCGTTGAAAATTTCTCGCCGATCTTTCAATAGGATGTTGAAAGCAATGTAATTTCATCCATACAAAATTCTTATCACACAAGAACTCTTACTATGCGGCGAGGTTACAGTTTGCTAGGGAATTGACAGCGAAGTTAGCCAGCAAAGAAATTCCACGTGAGTTCCTAATGATTAGCGATGAGGCGCATTTTTATTTGAATGAAACCGTTAATAAACAGAACTGTCGATATTACGCTGTCGAAAATCCGCAGAACATCATCGCGAAATCCCTACATTCCGAACGAGCAACCGTCTTGTGCGGATTTGCAGAGTGGGGGATAGTTGGCCCCTACTTCTTCACCGAAACCGTGAATACAGAGCGCTATGTCGAGAAGCTACGGTCGTTTTTGGTACCACAGTTGAAGCGGGGACATAAACTGAATCGTACTTTTCAGTAGTTGAAAAATACCAGGGAAGATTAAACATCATTTTCAAAATTTTATTTTGCGATATTTGTAATCTACGAATATGACTGAGTGCACAACTACCCCATGCTGGTGAACCATAAAACATTATTGCCTGAAATATAGCTTTGTAAATTATTATAAGTTTATTTTCTTTACTCAACTTAGATTTTCGATTAATAAATGTATAGAGTATTTTAATTGTTAAGTTCATCTTTTTTATTATTTCCTGGACATGTAAACCAAAGGTCAGTTTTGTATCTAGTGTTACTCCTAGATATTTTGCAGATAAGATTTCCACTCGGTTAATAGAGATCATTGAGCTTGGCAAGAAACAGGATTTTCTTTTTCTAGTAAAAAAGATGGCCTGAGTCTTAGAAGCATTAATCTTTATTTTCGAATCAAGAAAATAGTTTTGAGTTATATTTAATGCAGATTGCAAATTATTTTCAATAAGGGAAGCAATTGAATCTGTGGAAAATATACACGTATCGTCAGCGAAAATAGCTGTCGCGCAATTTGGGAGTCTTGGAAAGTCATGAGTGAAAACAGTGTTAAGAATTGGACCCAAAACAGAACCCTGAGGAACACCTGCCACACAAGTAAACATATCAGATACAAAATTGTTCACAGACACTATACATTTTCATGAGTACAAAAAGGACTTTACAATTTTTATCAGGTACATGGGAAAATTAAGAACAAACATCTTATGAAGAAGTCCGTCATGCCTTGACGATGGACTTGATGGACAGTGCTATGAGAAGGCCGAAAACCAAACTGTTCGGGGGGTAAAATTTTATGTCGGTCAATAAAGATCATAATTTTTTTTTAATTATTTTTTCAAAGCACTTGCTTAAAGAGCTTAGTAAACTTATTGGTCTGTAGTTAACCGGCATAGTTGCAATTTTTTCCATGTTTTAAAATAGGAATGACTTTAGCAACTTTCCATTCGCTTGGAAAATACCCAAGCTGAAGACAAGAGTTAAACAATGATTGTAAAAGTCTAAATCCTGATCTGGGAAGATGTTTTAAATACACGTTTTTAAGTTTGTCAAAACTCACTGATTTTTGTGTTTTCAAAGAAATCAAAATGTCGTTTATATCGTCAGTTGTGACTAGATCTATATTATTGTTAGCACCACTAGTGGTTAATCAAATTAATTGAGTTTGAAACTAGAGATTCAACAGAAATGTTACCTGCAGTGCTGCTAGCTAACAATCATCATAATTTGGTTTCCTATCTTAAGTGCGGGAATATGGGAATTACGTTTTTTAATCACTCTTACTATATTCCAAAAAGGTTTGCTGGATTTTTAAAATTTCATTGCATCTTGAGCCGGATTCGGACTCTTAACTAGCGCACTTTTATGACCAAACAATATCATACAGAATGTTGATCATAAAGTGCTCTGAAAAACAGTATTTTGACCCATTCCATGTTAATCGAAAAATAATAAAGATTTATTGGAGCTCCAGATCAAATCATTTTTAAATAAAATTAATTATTTTTAAATCAAAAAGAAAAAAACACTTTCGTCGGAATTAGAACAGCAAATATATGTATGCGACAGTGAGTCGTGATTTGTATTTTTTTATTGAAACAAATACAATTTGTAATTGGAATTGATTTCTGACACATGATTTCAAAATGGTTGATTAATTTCAGGACACAAAAAACATAAGAGAATATTATACTTTACATCAAAGCCAGCGCCGCCGCCCGCTTCATTACATCGCCATTGTATGGAAGAAAAAGTTAAAAGTGTCAATTGAGTGAAATTTATTGCCAAATATTATTCAAGGACATTTGTTTTAACTTATCATCATGAACATATGTACATGTTTTGAAAAGAAATGTATCTCCCTTCTTTATGTTAAAATTAATAGACTGGAACCGACCTTCATCAGGGGCGTCTTTAGACTTTTGGGGGCTCTGGGCCCAATAGGATTTGGGGGCCAAAAAAAGTAGGTATAATATATATTTTTTTTTAATTTTTTAGGTTAAAAAAAAAAACATTTTAAAATGAATTTGTGTTTTTTTTTTAATAGTTTTACTTTTTTAATAGAACTAAAAAAAAACATAAAACAGATATTTTTTTTATACTTTTATATTTTTTTTTAATTTACCTTCAATAGTTGAACATTTTTCTTTATAGTTGATTTTTGATAATTTGTATTGTTTTTTTGGTTGATTTCTAATGTTTTTATATTTTTCTTTTTTAATTTTATGTAAGTTTATTTCTCTCTATTTGTTTTGATTTGGTCTTTTTTTTTAGATATACAGTCCCTGGCCATATTATTAGACGTACTGCAGAATTTTTATAACTATTAGGTTATACGCAATATTTTTAAATATTAGATAAAAAAAAATTCTATAAATCTGTTGTTTTATTTTTGTAAAAAAGTAGGAAATAGTTTATATGCTGCATACAAAATAATTTAAATGCATTACAATATTCGAAAACCTGATTAAAATAGCTGAAAATTGAGATTTTTCATAAAATCTAAAGTGCGTCTAATAATATGGCCATGGACTGTATATGTATGTTTTAGTATACAATAAAATATTATTGAAGGCATACTTTTCTGACTTTGTCAGTTGCAAAATCATGAATTAAGTCATCAAATTCAATTTCCTGCAGTAATTCATTTTCAATTGATAAAATTGACAAGCTTCGAAGTTCATTTTTTATCCGGTTCAATTTCGAAAATGAACGCTCTTCACTGCAGTTTGAAACCATCTAAGATAAAAAAATTCTACAGGCAGTTTCTACATTTGGAAATGTGTTCTCAATTTCATCCACTGTAATTAGACTGTACAATTTTGATATTGTAATGAGATCTTCATTTACACCTTTATTAAATTCTTTTAAATAATGTACGAGGTGCAGGTATTCTACCTCAAGTTCTTCTGCATTAACATTTCTATGGTATTTCTCCACTGAAGTCAAATATTGCAATCGACAAAAAAGCCAAACAATGCATTAATTTCTTGATAGCAATTTGATCGTATTTTTAATTGCAAAGTATGTAAAAATGTCAATAATTGGAAAAAACGTTGATATTTTAAACGGACGGATGGTGCAGAACCATCAAAATATGTGGCAGGCGAACTTCGTACTATTTTTCGTTGCATTAAGTCTTTATAATTAGCATCCGGATTCTGAATTTTGGCACACGTTTCAAAATTATCAAAATTCTCCCTTAGATCATTTATGAATAACAAAGAACATAGTCTTAATTCCTTCCATTGAACAGAGAGGAAGAAAGAGGAAAGGAAACAAAATTGGTCTATCCGACTCATCATGGTACAACTCATCATTTCGCAACTCATCATGGGTCAACTTTGTGTTTGTTTATGGAGTGAGTTGAGAAGCCAACATTTGTGCAGAACTGGAGAGTAGAACGAAAGCAGAATTGTTAAAATAATGTTGACAGCGTGTGCAGGAGTATGATTAAAGATTCACGTTGCCAGAATTTTAAGATGTTGAGGAGGACAATTTCAACGGAACTGAGAGTCAAATGAAACTTGATTTTCTGTTACTGTCTACTAACCTTATTTCGTTTTCTATATAATTCTTGTAAAGATTCATTCATTTTGAGTTGGTGGATTTGGGGGCCAAATTATTGCGAGCCCTGGGCCCTGGCCCTGGCCCACCGAGCCCATGCCTAAAGACGCCACTGACCTTCATACGTTCATCTCAAAAAATGAAGAGAAATTGAAAGCTTAACTCAATTCATTAATATTATTACTTTTTGTATCAAGAAAAAGGGGTGTAAGATATTGGTTTTAAAATGTCACGTTTTGTCAACATTGAAAAAGAAGTATGGTTTAAGTTACAAAATAATGAATTATGTTCTTTTTTTATATTTTTGTGGGTGGTAATATAGTTCTTGTTTATTGATACTCTTGAAAAGTTAACTCTGTCAAAAATGGATGAATCAAGATGAAAAATTGATGACAGAAAAGATTTTGACTTAGGTGAAAAGTAGTGAAAGAAATCATGAGTTTCGAAATTATTAAAAAAAGAATATTTTATATAGGTACTAAAAAATTTGACAAGTTACAAATTCTATTAAAAATTCATAAAAATATGTCCAACAACTTTCATAAATCTCAACTTATTTTTAAAGGCTTGGAATTTTCTATCCATTCAATCGCTATGGAATTACTCTCAAGACATAATTGGATTTTCCTCATTGATTCATTCTAAAAATAATACAAAAATTAATATTGATTTAAAAAATCTTTTGTTTAAAAAATAGCTGGTCTGGTTTACTTTGCAACAAATAAAACAACACACACAAATTGATTATAAAATTAACTTATAGCTGAATCACATGCTTTTATAAACAATATCGTTCCTATTTTTGACTTTTCCACAGACTTTTTCAGGTAGACACAAATGAAAAAAAGAACTATTAAAATAACTTACCTATCTTGCTATCTACCTCTTAGAGCTTTGATTGTTAATAATATTGTAATACTTATGTACGTGAGTAATAAACAATCTTAAAATAGATAATTTTTCTTTAAAATGTTATTAGATTAAGTTTGAAAGAAAAAAAGAACGCCATGCTGTTTTATTTGACTTTAAATTAATTTAACATGCCCGGCTAGCTCAGTCGGTAGAGCATGAGACTCTTAATCTCAGGGTCGTGGGTTCGAGCCCCACGTTGGGCGAATTTCTTTTTGATATTCGAATCAAGTATCTTGAAATTTTTGCCTTGATTTGGAGTAAAAGTGGAATTATGTTTATATATATGTATATAGGGATTCAAATGAAATTAAGAGTATTTTTGAGACTCTTTCTTATTTTAAGGGCCTTGAAAACATTGCACATCAAATTTAGTCTATGACCAAACGAAAAAGCACATTGATGCTTTTCCTTTGCTGCCCATATAAATTTTTCACATGATGTTTTTTTGTAAGGTGAAGAACTTCAAAAAGTTTCCAATTAAGAGTTCAATTTTAAGCTACAGACATTCGAGACGTTTAATCAATTGATTAGTATTTTTTGTAGGACTTTAATATACGTACAACAACTATCAATTTGGTTAATCTAAACATGTTAACACAGTGTAAGATGAAAGAAGTTTGAAGTGAATACCTTTATTTCATACCAAGATATCCCACTCAAAAAATGTGTGTTCTCATTTTTCGAAACATTTTTGATTAGGTTTTTATTAACTTCCCATAAGAAGTTATTGTAATGGGTCCGATTTGTCCGTACGTCCGTACGTCTGTACGTTCGCGACGTTTTTTTCGTCTTCCATAACTCAAGAACCAGAAGAGATATCGACTTCAAATAAATTTTGCTATACAGATAATAAGGCAGAAAGATGCAGAAAGGGCTCTCAAGAAAATTGCGTGGGTGTTTTTTTACGATAGCAGTTTAAAAAAAGGTGCAAATTTTGGTTAACCCTAAATATCTCATGAACCAATGACGCTAGAGACTTGAATTAAATTTTATATTATATATTGTAACGTAATACAAAACAAGTATATTTTTGGAAAAAAATCAAATTAACGGTTTTTTTTATAAATCAAAAAAACTGAAAAAATTTTACGACCAAAATATGATTTCATCTCCAAAACAATTTTGTGCAACGAAGAATAATGTTTTTGACATCTGATAAAATTTTGAGAAAAATCTAATTGACAGTTTTTTTTATAAAAAATAAAAACCTAAAAAACATTACTCAAAGTTGGAAAAACCTAAAAAACACTACTCAAAGTTAGTAAAATTTGTTTTTCGACTCTAATAGATATTACATTGACAACAGTTAAGGATATTAACTTCAAACTAGTTTTATCTTAAACAAAATATTATCTTTAAAATTTGTTAATTTTTTTTAGAAAAATTCACAAACTACACACAAATGATTTTCGATTCGAATATTTCGAGAATAGATTGACTTCAAAATTATTTCATCGTATGTAAAATGTTGTTATTACCGTAAGGGTCCTGCCACGCAATGAGCGACCGAGCGACAAGTCGCTGAGCGACCAATCTGAGCGATGGGTGGTTATTTACTAAACGACACGTCGCTGAGCGATTAGTTGGAAAAAATAGATCTGTAATAAGATCGAGGTTCCGTAGATTTGGTGTACACCCCATAAATCGTGAAAGGGAAAATTATGGTGAATTTCATCATTTATTTCTGAATCTTCGCAGATTTCCAGATCGATTATGCAACATTGTCGTATGTCAGTACCATCGTTTGAACAAAAAACACTAGTTGTAATTAAAGATTAAATAAATAAAAACTTAACAAAACAATTACAAATTTGTCCAACTTTTTCCCACCCTTTATCGGTAACATTTTTATATTCCTAGAAAGTTATTGTAATCGGTCCGATTAGTCGACTTAAAAATTTTGACATTTCTCGACGTTTCAAGGTCCCTAGAGTCTTAATAAAAGATTTTAAGAGAGATGTCTGTTTGTGTACGTGCGTTTGTACGTCCGTACGTTCGCGACGTTTTTTTCGTCGTCCATAGCTCAAGAAATAGTAGAGATATCGACTTCAAATAAATTTTGTTATATAACGATAGATAATAACGCAGAAAAGGCTCTCAAGAAAATTGCGTGGGTTGTTTTCTTACCATAGCAATTTAAAAAAAGATGAACATTTTGGTTAACCCTTGAAATCAATTTTGTATTATTTATTGTAACGTGATACCAAACCAATACATTTTTGGAAAATATTTCAATTAACGGTTTTTTTTTAAATCAAAAAAAACTGAAAAAAATGTGTCACCTTGAAAATTTTACGAACAAAAAATGATTTTATCTCCAAAACAATTTTGTATAACGAAGAATAACGTTTTTAACATCTGGTAAAATTTTGAGAAAAATCGAACAGCTTTTGGACAGCTGAAATTAAACTTTCAGTGTTTATTGTACACATCTTTTTTCTACGTCGCTCAGCGATCGATTGAAAAATTAAAACAGATTTGATTACAAAGCGACGACGTCGCTCTGTGGCTTAATAAATCGCTCAGTCGCTTAGGGTTTATGTGGCCGTCTCCATACGATCTCATATGTTCTAATTTGTTTGCGTCGCTCAGCGACTCGTCAATCGGTCGCTCAGTCGCTCGTCGCTCATTGCGTGGCCGGACCCTAAGAAAAAGTTCTTAGAAAAATCCAATCGATAGTTTTTGTATAAGAAATGGAAGCTTTCAAAAAGTTCTGCTTAGATTTAAAAAAAAAGGTATTCGACTTAAAAATGTCTTGACCAAAAAGAGATATAGAAATCAAACTTATTTTATCGTTCTCTACCGCTTTATATTAAATCCAATGTGCAAAATATTGTTGCTAACTTTTATTTATTTTATTGAAAAATTCAGGACTGAAACATCAGTCCTGGCAGGCAATTAGATACAATTAGGGCTGGCAACGAGACGAGACTATTTTGGTTCCAGGAGACGAGACGAGACGATACTAACTTTAAAATTTCCTGGACGAGACCGAGACGAGACGGAGTTATACCAGACCGAGGCCGACACTGAAACTAGACTGATATACATTTCGATCGATTTAGACGAGTCCGAGACAAGACTAGGAAAAGTCTCGTCGGGCCTCGTCTCGTTTTCTACCATTTTATATTAAATAATAAAAACCTCAAGTTCAATTTTGTACAAATCCAAAACACTTCCTAAAACACCTCTATTCGATTTGTATCCCAAAAAGAAAGGAAAGAGTCGTATAATACAAACAAATTACCCCCATAACCCGGTCTAATGTTATTTGATAGTCAAAATTGACCGCCATATCCCTAACCTCAAAAATGAATGGTAATGGAAAAAAGAAAATTGATGCAATACAATATCGAACAACAACAACAACAAAAACAACAAGAATAAGAGGTGCGTGAATTTCAATTTGTTTATTTCTTTTTCCTTTTTTATTATTTTTTAATCTTAATTTTTATTTTATTATTCTTTATATTTTCATCTCGTTTACCCTTAGCGTGGAGTGAATGGAGATTTATTTAAAAACAACGAAAGCTTTTGTACAAAAACGAATGAACAAAAGATACGTATTGTCCGTTCTCTAAAAACCTTCCATTAGGATTTATGTTACCAAAACAAAGTCATTCAAAAACACAGAGCTTCTCTTTATCTCAAATATACATAAATATCGACAAAGAACCACAACCATCATTCTCACCAGCATAGCAGCGAGACTATTGTTGTCAGTAAAAATAAAATTTTAAAAAACGGTGGCATATTTATTCACAATTGGTTTAGTTTTAGGATTTTTTTCGTTCTGCTTTGGTGCTTTGGCGATAAATCCGAAGCGAACAGTTGAAAATCGTAAAAATAAAACTAAATTAAAGCTGCTGTATTTTAAAACGTTTTTATTACAGCCAGTTGAACGTATATTACTCAAAAGCTAGAAAGAAACTTCGTTGAGATACTTTCCGCATCGAAGAGTAAAAGCCACATTTATTACTTTTCTATATATAAAAGTATAGTAACTTTGCGTTTAAATATATATAAAGCCAAATCATTAAAGGAAGAAAAAAATATGAAATTAAATTTAAAATTCCGTCCTTCGTCCAACAGGTATTTTTTATTAAAGGATTTTCGTAGTCGAAAAGCATAAAACCCATAAACTTCTTATTGATTTAGTTTTCAGGAATTTCTATTCCTGTCTCGCACTTGAATGGAATAACTTTAATTTTACTTTGTAAAGGTTCACAATTTTAAAGACAACGTCATTTTTATTGGAAACCAAAGGTTTCATTTTGAATAGCTTTTTATTTTGACAGATGTCACTTTTGAACCTGTCATATGTTGACATTGGACATTTACTAAAACTAGAACGATACATGCTTATACATCGTTTTAAAATTGTTAAGACTCGCTAAAAAAAATGTTGAACATTTTGAAGCCAGGTTTTTCAAAAACTAACGCACTTTTGGATCGTCGCGTCGTTTGTCTTACAGTAAAAGAATTTTTATGGAACTTTTTACCGGAATTGAAACATATTCATGAAGACGAGCAAGAAAAGTTTCCGTGTAATTTCTCGAAGAAGTTATCCGTTTGGGATTCCATTTTGGGATTAAACACAATCAAGGCCTACAAGATGAAATTCGAGAAGTTATTAAATGTGAGATTTGGTCAGACCAAATTTTATCAAAAGGATATGGTGCTGAATATGTAGGCGAGGTGACCATTTGTCTAATATCATTTATCATTGTAAATCGCATAAATATCTAAAACTAAATAAACATCTATTTGATTCTTTTAAAAAGTGCTGCCTTTTTTTGTAATATTAAAGTGAACTATGTTTTGAAAAATATTGTATTAAAGAGACAAATTTCTTATAACTAGATATTCCAAATTTTTAATTTGTTGCTAAGCAGTGACAATTATGGAGAACGAACTTTTTGATTTCAAATGTTAGAAGCTAAGAAGTAAAATTATAGCAATTAATTAAAAGTAGTCATTTTGGATTTTGCGACTACAGCTTTAGTAAAATGTTAAAAGAAAATAAGAAGCTAAAATTTAAAATTAGAAAATTCATCTATTTAACTGAGTAACTTGAAAATATAGAATCATCGTTTTACTAAGTTATTTAAAATTTTGTACAAGGATTTTAGAGATCCAGCGTTGCTGAAGGTACTATAGACGTATGAAATACCTTTTGACAGCTTCGTGTAACAATTTTGCTTACTTAACATTCGAATTACTATTTTCTTTAAAACTCCATCAATATGAAGGACGTTTTTACCTAATTTACAAGAAATCTGTTATCTATACTAATATTATAAAGCTGAAGAGTCTGTTTTGCTTATTTGTTTGTTTGTTTGAACGCGCTAATCTCAAGAACTACTGACCCGATTTGAAAAATAATTTCAGTGTTTGATAGCCCATTTATTAAGGAAGGCTATATGTTATAAAATATCACGCTGAGACTAAAACGGTCAAAGTTTTGCTAAAATAATGTATGACAGTATTGTTTCTTTTTAGAAGTTTTTATGCTGATCCCATTTGTTCCAAAACAAAGTTTGAGAATAATGCCACGGGGACCTTGTATTTTTATCAATTGCTTAATTTTGCTTAAAAATAGGAAGAAACTGAGCAACAAAATAAAAATCAATACAAAAATTGCGTATACGCCCGAGTACACCACTGAAGGTTTTTTGTTTGTCATTTTTGTGTAATTTGAGCTGGAGACTTAAAAGCATCAACTTATTCAAAATTTAGTACAGATGTTATTTCTGTCAAAATTTGTCTTTCAGTATCAGATCATACAAATATTAAAGTTTAACTTAATTTTTAATTTCAAATTTGAATTTAATTTGAATGCCCTGATAGCTTACGTTACACTTGGTTTTTTGCAATAATTGATTTTCAAAAACAGACTATGGCAACACTGTTCACTTCATCACAACTATAACCATATATGTACTTGTACATGTACATCTCATTTCTTTTTGTCCTTTTTCATCTTATCTTTTGCAAAATGAATGACTTTTTTTTCATTGTTGGGATAAAATTAATGACAAAATTGTTCAAGGAAATGAAAGAAATAAAATGTTTTATATACATTTGCAATAACTTCCATTTCATTGGGCTTTTTCATAACAAAGAGGAAAAACAAAATTTATATCCACATACTTTGTCATATTATTAATTTTGCTTTAGTTTGTTAGCATCAAATCAATCTTCTTTCTACCTTACTCCCTAACAGAGTGGGGTAGTTTTTATTTGTTCGTTATTGATATCAATTTTTCAAATAAAAACAAGTCACATACACACAAAAACACAACACAATGCAACAATTTCTTAAGATTGTGACCTTAGCGTTTAATAGCCCCCTAAAAATGTTGTATCCATGGTTTATGTTTTATACTTTTATGGTATGAATGAATGTGCCTAGGTAAGCATAAAACTTAACCTATGGGTTAGACATAATATTTAAACACAATAGACTCATACGACCCTTAAACGACATTTACCTTAATATTCGTTAACATTAAATAGGTCACTCAAACTCCATCATCATCCATCGAGGAGGCGACACGTTTAAGTTAACCCCAACAAGTGACAACTATTTATCATATAATTCTTAATATTAAAAATTTAAATAAATGCAAATTGAAATTGTATTTTCAAAATATTAACCCCTATATAAATGCATAAATACAGCTATGGCCAAAAAATAGAAACACTAGTTTGGTTAAAAAAAAGTTAATTTTTTGGTAGAAATTTCAACCTGTGATTGATTTCGAAATTATTTTTAAGTATTTGTTTAAATATGCTTTAGGTGCTGCTTAACACTGCACAAAGAATATTTTTAAGTCAATTGGAGCATTTTATAAAGGAGACCGAAGTTCTGCAAGAATGTTACTTAATGTCATACTGAAACTTAAGCCAATCTAATTATTTTATCAAAAAATCTGCATCATGATTTTGACTCGCATGTTAGCTCTAGGACGGTTTTTCGTATCTTACCGGAAGTTAACCTTGGTACACATTCTCAAAAAAAAATGGAAGGGGATTCATTTTGTAAAAAGGAGTAATGCACTTTAAACTGTTGAAAAACAAAAATTATTCATTTGGAATGGACTGAAAATTGTTTGTTTGAATGGAAGCCCAATTTGTCTAACGTTCAACCCCAAGTTCATGAAAACAATGTTCAAAATGGGAATAGACAGCAAACTGCTTAAGGGTAACCTTTATTGGGTTTACCTGGACCTTGTTTAAAATATTTGTAGGGAGGAAATAATTTGAAAGAAGTCGTAAATGCTATCATACTCTGGATTGGTACCTACAGTAATATGATCCTTAAATGCCGTTTTCAGCACGGTGCCGACTCAAAGAAAGAGCTAAATGTATATTTCTTTTTAGATTGGTTGCACAATTTGCATGAAAACTGCTCAACGGGAACTGTTTTCGTAGTTGGTTTGACCGGCTGCTTAACGACCTGCTTAGCATGCAAAACCTTTGCTTTGATTGGCTGGAAACGAGGCCTTGCATTGACGGGTGGCTCATCCTTGTTTCTGCCTGCCGCTTCAGTTTCCTGCTGGCCAACAACTTCCAAAGTCCGGAAACGAGTTTCCAAAAAATCAGTAAATTCTTTGAAATTTGGTAAGTTCTTTCTTTTTCTAACCTCTCTTCCCATAGTTTTTGGCTCGTACCAGGAAGTTTTTGGTTAAGAAACCAAATGAGGACTGTATCCCACTTAGATACCGGAACGTTCATGTATGCTTGTTGTTAAAAACCATTCCAAGCCTTCTAACAAAACGAATCTTTGGAGAATTGTCATTAAAATGAAGAACTCAATTTTCATTTCAATTTTGATACCCTTATTATGCATAGTGTGCGCATGAGGAATGGGGAAGAGGGCTTAAAAGGAGGTGTCGGTGCATATTGGTTTTGCTGAAAGTTGCAATTACTGGGAAAGACAAAATGTGGCAAAGTATTCTACATTCACGTAGTACGGTTAAAGAACGAATCTAATACGACCGATGTTGGGTTCGAGGGTATGCTGATGATGATGAGCAGTCCAACTCAGAGATGGGAATTATACTCAAGCTTTGAACGTATCTAAAAAAGAATATGAAAAGCTGAGAGTACTATTGTCAGTGAAGTGGGTAAGTGGATTTGAATTTTCATAGAGGTGATCATTAATAAAAATGAGAAAGAGTGTTGGAGACAGAACAGAACCCTGGGATACACCAGTAATTATTTTGTTTTTCTCAGATGAATTCATCTAATACTACTTGTATTCGAATCTCGATTTACATATAATATGTCCATCACATCAGGTTTTTGAAATATGCCTTTTAAAACAGTATAGAGAGCAAAAACGGTTTAAATTAAAAAAAAATCTATATTGATGTACAAAGAACAAAGTATAAAGTTTAAATCATTTTAGTATCTTATTTAGTCTCTGGAAATTCTTATAATTTAAGAGTCTTCATTTTATATGAAGTTTTGAGAAATATTAAATTTTAAGCACTTATGGTTTTAAAAAATACGTTTTGAAGTAAAGTGCTGATATAAATTCTTAACCTAGATTTTAAAAATCTGGTACAATTTTTAAAAAGAGGCTGGGATGCGACCCACACTGATAACTTCCCATCCCGTCTGTCGATTTGTCTTGCTTAAAAGTTTGTCTATATGTATCAATTTTTACCAAATTTGCGTACTATTTTTTGTAGATTTTATTTTTTTATGAAGAAACGGACTATTGGATTTTTATAAAAAAAATTACTGAATATCAAAAACAATATTTTCTGTGAAATAAAATAAGTTTGAATATATTTTTAATTTTTGAAAACCTATTTGAGTCGAAAGTAAATTTTTACCAAGTTTTAGTATTGTTTTTTTTTTAGGTTTTTATTTTTTGTAAAAAAAACTGTCAATTCGATTTTTCTCAAAATTTTTCCTATTGTTAAAAGCCATTATCTCAAATTTTTGAAAAGATATTTGAGTCAAAAATCAATTTTTAACAACTTTTGTTAACTTTTTTTAGGTTTTTAATTTTTTGTAAAAAAAAACTGTCAATTCGATTTTTTTCAAAATTTTACTGAATGTTGAAAACAATATATTTTGAAAGATAAAAGTAGTTTAAAGCCAATATCTCAAAGTTTTGAAAAGAAAATTTAATTCAAGTCTCTAGTGTCATTGGTTCATGAAATATTTAGGTTTAACCAAAATGTTCACCTTTTTTTTAAACTGCTATAGTAAAAAAAAAACCACCAACGCAATTGTCTTGAGAGTCCTTTCTGCATCTTTCTGCCTTATTATCTGTATAACAAAACTTATTTGAAGTCGATATCTCTTCTGGTTCTTGAGCTATGGACAACGCAAAAACGGCGTACACACGCACGCACAGACATCTTTCTAAAAATCTTTTATTTCGACTCAAGGGACCTTGAAACGTCGAGAAATGTCAAAATTTTCAATTCGACAAATCGGACCTATTACAATAACTTCCTATGGGAAGTTAAAAATACCCGTTTTCAACTCCGTTTTTAAATTTTGTCAACATGTTTCAAAAACTTGATATGAAATATTTGTGTAAATAATGAATTCGTTAGAAAAACTAAAATAACTTTTAAAATGTTTTGCCTTTTTTTAAGAAATAGTTTAACGTTTCTTTAAGACTTGTTCAAGAGGCGAAATCTAGCAATTTATGAATATTTTTTAGAAAAGTGTATAAAATACTATAAATATTTAAACTGAATATTGAAGTTAGGGATTATAATATAGATTTGGAAAACTATCAAACATTTAATTGGAAAAATAACGACCAACTCCTGAAAATTGGGAGTATTGCACCTTACAAAAGTTAAATAAGACAAATTCTTAAAAGTTGGTCTTATTTCACAGCACCGTTTAGCAAAGCAGATTCCTTTTTAGAATCATCGATAAAAATTAGAGCCCGAATGAAGATGGACTGCGATGCAGAAATACTATTAGCATTATAAGAAGGTGAGTCAAGAAAAAGAACCTGAACGGACGCTTGTCTAGACATAAACCAGAGATATTATAAGGTAAAATTTTAATGCGAAAGGGCGTCATCATAAAAGATCGTGTTTTTGGAATGTTATCGTTTAAATTAACGAATCTTTGCTTAAAGTGTGTGAGATTAATGGAAGACCGTACATTGGGAGTTCTTAACTTAACCACTTCTACTCTTGTTTTGTTAAGGTTTGAAATATTTCATCTCTTATGGGGTTAGTTCTTTGTACAGATCAACACAGCAGATGCTATAGCATATTGAAAACTTGGTCTAGATCCAATTCTATAAAAGTTTGTGATGGATTTTGCAAGTGTCAAAAAGATTTGCAGAACTACAAACTCCACAAACTATAAAACGTGATATAAGGCGTAGTAAAAAATCTGATATAAAACTTCTTTATTGTAAATGGCTTTATGGCTTATGTCCACTTGAGTAAATAAAATTCGAACAAATTTATTCACAAAATACTTTGAAATGTCAAATTTTGTTTAAACATATGTATATAAATTGTGAGCAGCAAGAAATTTATTGACCTTTACTTTTAACTTTATTTTAAACTAATAACGATTACTTTCATTAGCTTAAATATATGACGACAACTGTACATACATATATTTCTGACACTAGATCATTAGTTTTTAATCCTTACATGTAGATATGCAAAGCAAAAACGCATACAAAAATAGTTAAACTTTGAAGCATCCTCATCCGCTTAAAGGCCATCATCATATCCTGTGTGTTATGTGTGTGTGTATCAAATGTCAACATCAAAAAAAAAATATAACCCCTTTTGCATTTTTTTGTCATCAATAATTCCTGAGATGAGAAAACAATATAATTTATTAATTCCACGGAAACGAGGAGATTTAAATCGATTTCAAGGATATGCTGCTAGGATATCATGACATAACTACACATACAACATGGTGCTTTATGCATATGCATTCGCTTATAGCTCTATTGAACTTATATCGAGAAATGCATATAGGGGTAGGTAGGTGCATAAAGGTAGATGGGTATAGGGGTTTGTGTTTGAGTGCATCTATCTTCTCTCTGACACATTTACTGCACGCCTAGAGGGGTTTTGCAAAATGTGAATATGACATACCACACTGACCATAAAACAGACACGAGTTCTGCGGTCAAAGCGAGGCTGATGTCCAGGCCCCAACTCTATACCAGAATGTTTGAGTAGTTTGCGGTCACTGCACAGGCAAACATAAGCACATACAACACACAGCAGAGCCCGATACCGACGACGACGCCGATGATGCTGATGCTGATGCCGATGCATGGTGGCCAACCAAATCGATTCGAAGAGGGTCGTGCATCCATCGCCTTGCCTTTTATCGGACTCTGGACTCCGGACCCAACTCAAACTCTAAGGAAAATAGTTTTTCATGCTCCCCTATTTCTTGGGGATAAACACCTAAGGAAACCACAGGCAGACAATTCCAGCAACGAGCAACGAAGTCGCAGGACTTCCAGCAGCAGCAGCAGCAGCAAAAACAGAGTTGTCAGTCTCTTCCTTGCTGCATGCATATACTCGTATATATGCAAGATGCTGGACATGGAATTATAGACACTGCCGCGCAGTGCAAGATTTTGTTGTTGCTGCAATGCAATGGGACGCCTGTGGATTCTGCACTTCAAAACCACACATGGATGTCCTTTTTTATGGCATTGGATATTTCACCCAAAGCATAATATTTTATCATATTGCGGCAGTAAATATTGGAAGTGCGAGAAAAAAGGATATACGAGTATAGTGAGGCTCTTTTATACACATGTACCTTCACTTCTTGTTCATACCACGTCTGAAGGGATTAAAGTGTAAAACAGACAGAGTAATAAATAATGGGGTAACCACACATGTTGCAAAGAGTGCGAATATGGGGGGGGCCAAACAACCCCTTTTTTATCGAAGGACTCTGCTCCTCTCTAAGTATGAAGTGTTTTATTAAAGATTATTCGAGTCCTTGGAAAAAGGGGAAAGTTTATGTTTTTGTTGTTGACTGGTTGTTGATGATGATGATGGCGATGGAGGGTGTTGAATGTCTATAGGCATGTTCGAGAGAAGTCTCTTCTCTTTGACTACGACTACAACTACAACCAAACTAACAAAACGGATATGATTCGATAGTCATAGGGTATAGGTAATATGGCTGATGGGTATATTCTTGAGATTCTGTTACTTTTTCAAGTTGATTGGATGGTGGGAACAGGGTATGGATTCGGGCTGAACTCGGATATTTGTCTGTGCAATGTTATTTTATTTTATTAAAAACCATGACGAAGTAAATTATTTGAATTGATACTACCAACGAACGGTGCTTCAAGGATGTCTTATAAGTTCTTTGGTTTTTATTTTGGTTTCTTCGTATTTTCATTTTCTCTTATTTATAAGAAGAGTAGGGTGTAGGTATATTAATAAGGGTGTTTAGTTTTCTTTTACCTAAGGGTTTCTTGGGAATATATATATACCTACCATATAAAATATTTAAAAGGTTGTCTCTTAATTATTATTTGCAAATTGGGAACAAAAGTCGCACTGAGAGTTAATTAATTATTTGTGTGTTTGAGACAAGGTCTATATGTCTAAGACGGAAAGACGAAACGCACGTGGGAGATAAAAGTAAGTAAACTATAGGCTGATTTGTTTTTCAAAGATGAATAAAATAGCTTGTTCATAAAATAAGAAGTAAATTGAAATGGAACTTCGTTACTTCTCATTTTTGTACATACAGTCAAGACTTCCTAACTTAACAAACAATAAATTGGAAATTACTATTTAACGATTGAAGGAACTTTTGAAAGAAGTAAATAAATAATAGTTAAGTACGATGTCTTACGAATCAAAATGCAGTAAAAAATAAGGTGGTGAATAAAACTCGTAAAAAACTGTAAAAAAAAACAAATAATTTGTTTTTAATATTTTATTCCTTAGCTTTTATTAAAGAAAAGAAGTTTTATAATTTAACTTTTAAATAAGAACACTTTGGTTCTTATCCTAACATCTTTTTTTTTTAATGTCCATCAGTTTTCTCTGTGAAGTATAGAGATTCTTTGTTAAGCTACACATCAAGAATGTTGAATGTTTTAACCAATTAAAAACTTTAAGAATGGTGTGTCTGTGTACTGTCTCGTAAATCCTTTCCTATTTTAATGAAGGACGAGCTGTATTTAAACATGTATTGTTTTTTTTTTATCTTAACATGTTATGTTTTTAGCCACACATCAAGAATGTTATTTTGATACTAAATAAAAACTTTTAGAACGATAAATCTCTCTTAAATAATCCGTACTATTTTCCTAACTGTCGCTCTGTGTTTCAACATTTGTTAAGGGTATGTGTAAATTACAAAAAAAAAGCTTTGCTTCTCTGTAGGATGTGCAACAAAATATTTACAGAACGTAAATAATATACACAAGAAGCATTTTCTATTATTACTATTCTGTTTCTAATTAAAAAAAAATACTTTAAAACGAAAGACCCTTCAAAAAAATATTCATTTTTTTTTAATATTTTATTTTTATTTTTATTTTGCACAATAATTTTTGTAACATTTGTGTTTCGAAACTTTGTCGTTTCGAAGTTTAAGTTTCTTGAAACATTGGGTTTTATGATTCTTTCTTTTCAAAATTTGTTTGAAGGATTCTCAAAAAACAATTCAAATAAGTGGAAAGATATAAATTATTTAAATACTTACGACTTAAAAAATATAATTGTTAACTCATCATTATGGAAACATTTTTTTTCTTACCTGAAAGTAAAAAAAATATATTTTGTTAAAATGATGTTAAAAGCGATTTTTTATGGTAAAAGAGATGACACAAAAAACTTGGATATAATAAACTAGTGTAGTTTTTATCAATGATATAATTTTTAAACAAAAATGCAGTCAAATAAAGTTCAAATTTATCGTTTATTCAGTGGCGCGATTGATTTTTTTTTTTCAAAAATATGTATTTGAGAATAGCAATTTTTGTCTTTTAATTGGTCTTTAATTTTAACTTAAAACATACGAGTATAAGAATTACATATTTCGCAAGTATTGCATTCGTACAAAATTTCAAGCTTGAGATTTTACATAAGCATTTAATATTTATATGTTAGAGAAGTCTATAAAATTGGGTCCTGCGATTTCCTCCGTCTTTCAGACCTCGCCCTTTCATTGGGCCGATTGAGTTTAAACTTGGAAGTTAAAGCTTTAACCAGATTTGTGTTAAGAGTTTTTTTTATTGTTTTTTTTTTTGAAAAACCAAATATATTTTCAAAAACGCGCGAAATTCTTTCTAATTTTCTTTTCTTAACTTGCATTCTTTTAGTATATAAACATTTGCTTTTATTACTCTAGAAGGGATACTCCTATGAAAACGTTTATTTTTAATTTGAAATTTTCTCAGGAACTAATTAACCGATTTAAATAATTTTTCCTTCAATGCCTAAATAATTATTTGATGATCAAAAAATTGTTCCTTTTTGTCCATACGTCCGTACGGGATACAATTGATATTTCGACGGAAATATCTCAAGAACCAGTGGAGATATCACTTTAAATAACTTTTGTTTTACAAATAATAACATCGAAAGCTGCCGAAAGGACTTTCAAAAAATTGAGTAGTTAGGAGTTTACTATAGCAATTTAAAAAAAAAAAAAGAGGTTGAAATGCGACCCACACTGATAACTTCCCATCCCGTCTGTCGATTTGTCTTCCTTAAAAGTTTGTAGGTTTTCGTGTTGTGTTAAAAAAGTGGTCACTTGATTTGTTCTTCAAATTTCAAAATAGCCACCAATATTTTTCATATATTGAAATAGTTTTATTTCAAAATCTAGTTTTGTTAAATAGATTTTTAGTCGAAACCAAATTTTACCAATTTTAGTAGAATTTCTTAAAATTTTTTATTTCTTAAACAAATACAAATTGGATGATTAAAATTAATCTGAGAGATATCAAAAACCAAACATCTATTTTTACCAAATTTGCGAACTATTTTTTGTAGATTTTATTTTTTTATGAAAAAACGGAATGTTGTATTTTACTGAATATCGAAAACAATATTTTCTGTGAAATTAAATAAGTTTGAATCCAATATTTTTAATTTCTTAAAAGCTTTTTGAGTCGAAAGTATATTTTTAGCAAGTTTTAGTATTGTTTTTTTTTAGGTTTTAATTTTTTGTAAAAAAACTGTCAATTCGATTTTTCTCAAAATTTTTCCGAATGTTGAAAACAAAATTTTTTCTAAGATAAAATTAGTTGGAAGCCATAATCTCAAAAGATATTTGAGTCGAAAATCAACTTTTGTTAAATTTTTGTATGTTTTTATTTTTTTGTAAAAAAAACTGTCATTTCGATTTTTCTCAAAATTTTACTGAATATTGACAACAATATTTTTTATAAGATAAAATAAATCGGGAATCATAATCTCAAAGCTTTGAAAAGATATTTGAGTCAAAATCGCATTTTTAACAACTTTGAGTAAGGATTTTTTAGGTTTCTTTTTTTTATAAAAAAAAAACAGATGTTAAAAACGTCATTCTTCGTTGCCCAAAATTGTTTTGAAGATAAAATCATTTTTTATTCGTAAAATATTCGAGGTGACAAATATTTTTTTTTCAGATTTTTTGAGTTATATAAAAAACCATTAATTTTAATTTTTTCCAAAAATATACTTGTTTGGTTTCACGTTACAATATATAATTTAAAATTGAATTCAAGTTTCTAGCGTTATTGGTCCGTGAGAGATTTAGGGTTAACCAAAATGTTAACATTTTTTTAAAACTGCTATGGTAAAAAAACACCCACGCAATTTTCTTGAAAGCCCTTTCTGCATTACTATCTGTATAACAAAATTTATTTGAAGTCGATATCTCTACTGGTTCTTGAGCTATGGACGACGAAAAAACGCACGTACGGACGTACGAACGTACGTACACACGCACGCACAGACATCTCTCTAAAAATCTTTTATTTCAACCTGTAAACGTCGAATAATGTCAAAATTTTTAATTCGACAAATCGGACCCATTGCAACAACTTCCTATGAGAAGTTAAAAACATTTCGGTTGACCTCAAATTTCTCACGAATCAATAATGCTGGCGACTTCAATTATATTTTGTGTCATAAAATGTGACGTGATGTAAATTATTATAGTTTTGAAAAAAAAAGAACAAATTTACCTTCAGAATAATTTTTGCGACGAAGAACGTAAATTTTGAAAAAAAAAATTGAAGTTGAGCTATTTTACAAAAAAAAATGAAAGCAATAAAATAAAATACAAAAGGTAAGAAAGAATTGATTTTCGATTCGAATAGCTTTTTAAAAATTGAAGATATTACCTTCAAACTAATTTTATTTTATAAAAAAAAAATTATTTTTAACATTTATTAGATTTTGTATAAAAATTCAACTGTCAGTTAATTTTATAAAAAAAATATGAATCTTCAAAAAAATTTACAAAATTGGTATTTTTTTTAAATTCGAATATCTTGAGAAAAGATGAAAATATTGACTTCATAATTATTTCATTCTATGCAACATTTTGTTAATAACTTAAGAAAATCTTCTTGGAAAAATTCAAATGGCATTTTTTATAAAAAAAATTCAAAAAATGCTTCTAAAATTTATAAAAAAGTAAACAAAAACAGATATTGAAATCAAGATTATTTTATCATATGTAAAATATTGTTGCTTACTTTTATTTAATTATGTAGAAACATTTAATTGACAACTTTTTTTTACAAAATACGAAAACCTACAAAAACAACAAAAAACTAACAAGAAATGGTTTTTTGAGGAGAACGAAGAAAGATATTGACTTCAATTGTTTTTATCTCACACAAAATATTGTTATTAATATTTGTTTAAAGTTTTAGAAAAATCGACAGACGGGCACGGATGGGAAGTTATCAGTGTGGGTCGCATTCTAGCCTTTTTTTAGGTTTGAAATTTTCTCAGGAATCTATTCACCAAGTTATATAACTTTTTTTCGCAACACGATCTTATAATGCCTAAATAATATTTGATGATTGGCAATTTTATTGTTTGTTTAAAAAAAATATATTAATTTATTTATTAAAATATTCAATATATCAAATACAAAATTTTGTACCGAAATTGCTCTACCAAAAATCTTTTTAAAAAAAGTTAAAACATTGTATGAACACAATATTAATTTAAAAAACATTCTAACCATTTCCGAAAAAAAAATTTAAGAAATTATATGTTTTTTTTTTAGTTTTTGTTTTGTAATCTTAAAACAAACTTCATGGAGTAGATTCGTGTGACCCAGTCGTTTTAATTTATGATACGTTACGTCAACCTATACTGAAATCCAAAAAGCTAATCAATAGCGCAACATTTTACACGATCTAATAAAATGTTAAAGCCATTTCAGTTTTAAGAAATTGTTTTGCAAATTTTAAACAATTTTATTGTCTCTTAACCTCTTAGCATTTTACTTAAAGTAAAATAAATTAAACTTAAATCTTATCTATAAATTGTATACCTGTTAAGTTTGTTTGTCTTTGAAAAGTGTTTAGATGCAGCGACAAATAAAGCAGTAGTATTTTACTAGTTTTCAAAATAAGATCAATATTTAAAAATATTTTAACAATTAGTTGTTATTTTAACAATGGGTTGTTTGAAATGTTGTAATAATGTTATTATTTCACTTTAATCCTTATTATCTATGATAAAGCTTAGAATCTTAATGCATGCAAGGTCTCAAAGCCTTAAGAGGTTTTATCGTCTATCAAGGGTTTTAAAAAAGAAAACATTGACTTTCGTGGGGTCAACAACACTATAGAAAGTTGTTTTTTATGCTTAATCCATTAATTTGTATACAATTTAAAAACATTTTTTTCAATCGTATTGAATTAAACAATTTCAAAACCTCTTTCGATTGACAGCCGAAAATACAGACGCTAAGACGCTATACTACTATTCGCATAAGAGAAGGGGCAAATCTCTCAGAAAAAAAAATCAAAGACAATTATCAATTTATTTAGCCCAATGAAACGTAAAAAAAGGGAAAAATTGGTGTTTTTTTAACAAAAATAAATCAAATTTAAAGAAAATTCAAGATGTTAAATTCCTTAAATTTTCTTAGAAGTAACAACCTTTTAATTCAACATGCTTCAGCTGTTATCAAATTATTTAAATCTAAGGATCTATTTCAATGCGGAGTATAATTTACCTTTGCACGAAGTAAAAAAAAAACGTTCATTTGAAACCCTCTCTTTTTGATGAACTCATTCAGAAACATCCAGAAACATGATAATAAGCTTTAGGTGTACCTATGTATATTGTATTAAATTACTGAAAGTAACAAAATATCAAAGAAAATATGTTCATTCTTTGTTAAATTTCTCCTTTTTTTCTAAGAGATATTCCATTTCATGTGATATTTATTTAAAAAAAAAAAACATGTTATTGACATAAAATTCATCTACTTAATGTTAATCCCTAAATAACGTAACTTTTTTTTGTTGTTATATTCATAAGATTGTTTAAGAACGTTTTTTTTTTTAAATATTAAATCCACACAGTAAAATAATTCTATTATACAATTGAAGGCACACCTGACAAAATTCACGTTTCAAGATAATATCTTATTTTATTTTTATTTTTTGGCATATAACTAAAACCAAAAAAAAACATACATATCTGATATTTCAAAACCAGAATCTCCAACGACAACAGCGCCGATGATGACGATGACAGGCGAACCTCCCATCGACCTGTCAAAACAAATCGTTATTTTCGCTGTACTTGACATTTACATTTAATACGAAACACATTTTCTAAGCCATTTACATAATTAAAGGTTACCTCATGCTTTGGTTGACCTGACCTATCTGCCGCTTACAGAGCTTATTTATAATATATGTATGTTTTTTTTCTTTTTTGTAGACAAAAAAAAAGATTTTAACAAAACAAAAAATAGGTATATTAGTTTTTTCGTTTTAGTTAAGGGAGACTGAATGAATGAGAGAATGAACTTTTAGACAAAGGAAACAAGGGTTTTTTAGTTTTGGATTTAGAAAAATTAAAATGAGAAACAAATTCTTTTTTTCGCTTCGATGATGATTAAAAATAAAATGCACGACTGGGTCGCACGAACTTGCTCCTGTATGCAAAGAGTCTGTTTAAAAAAGCACCTATATAAGATTTAAAATTATACCTTTAAAACAAGTTTGTCTTCAAAGATTTAAATGCTATTCGATTTGTCAAAAAAACCGCGCTATTCATCCCAACACACAACTCATCCTAGGACAACTCATCCCGGAAATGAATTGGTATTTACAATAGTTATAGTTATAAACAATACATACATATGTATGTACCAAATGCATTATCTAATTTGGATAAGAGATAGTAATCAGCCCTATCATGAATTCCATCGTAGTCGGAATTTTTACGAATCCCGAAAAACTGTATCATGAAATCCGTTCGTAATGCAAAATTGTATGAGATTTTCCACTACGAACGGATTTCATGATACAGTTTTTCGGGATTCGTAAAAATTTCCGATTACGATGGAATTCATGATAGGGCTGAATATAATAAAAGTTTTGTCAATGTAATGCGCTCTTTCGGGCTCACGCACAGGATTTGATCTGGTGAGATGGGAGGGGATTACATTTAATGCAGTTAAAATAATTTAAAAAAAAAAACTATTTTAAGATTCAAAACTTTACCTGAAAAATAAGTTTGTCTTCAAAAATTTAGATGCCATTTTATAAATCAAAAAACCCTTGATTTTTCAAAATTTTTTTTTGAAAATCGTTAGAGCGGTTTTTTTTTAAATTAATTTTTTATATATAAAATTTTTAAATTTTGTTCTAAAAATATTTTTGGTATGCAGTTGTTTAGTGATTGTAAATATACGCTCTACATTTGAATTTCGTAAAAAAATGTTGACCCGTTTTTGAGATATAGAATTTTGAAAAAAAAAAATTCAATATTTTTTTAAAAATCCAAACAATAAAAAAATTCACTTTTGATAATCAAATATTGTTAAGGCAATATAAGAGCTTATTCAGAAAAAAAATTATTGAAATCGGTTGATAAGTTGCTGAGAAAATTAAGAAACAAAATAACGGTTCTATGAGCGGTACCTTTCCTGAGCAATACAAAAATATGTTTTTCTTATAAAAAGAAGCCAAGTTTAAAAATAAAATTTTAGAGAAAATTTAAAAAAAATCTATCGGTTTGTTTTTGAGAAAATTCGAATTTTCGTTTTTTGACCAAAAAAATTGTATGGGGGCCACTGTTAGTTTTGGTCTTAAAAAAAAAAATGAAAAAAACGCCTAACGCGAATCTGCTGAAAACCTTAACTTCCAAGTTTGAACTCAATCGACCCAATGGTTTAGGCTGTAGGAGCGTGGACAGACAGACAAAACAGACCGGACGGAATCGCGGGACCCACTTTTTTCGACTTCTCTACCATCGTAATATCATGTTTGATTAAAATCTCGAGTTCGAAATTTTGCACGAATGCAAAACTTGCCATATAGTTCCTATATGTCGCAAGTAAAAATGTAATTTAAGGATCTGACCAAAACAATGTCAAACTAAAAGGATTTTTTTTCTGGATAGCAAATTGGAATGAAGTCATTAAAAGTGTGCCAAAAAGAACGTAGGATTTAAATTTTCTATTTTATCCTAAAACAGATGATATTTGACAGATATCAGATTTAGATTTAGTAAAAATGGAATAATGTTCAGGGTTGAACAAAAATAAGAAAATAATGAAATTTATATAGTTTTATAACAGCTTTTAAAGTTATAGTAGGGAAATTCACAGGATTGAATAAGGAAGTGAGCCAAAAACATTGGTAGTCCAAAAATAAGCCCATCAAATGCCGATTTCAAAGATGTATCTTTTGAAATTGTAATAAGTTCTGAAAAGTTATACGAACAAACAGAAAAAAAAAACTTTTTTTCACGGTTAAATCATCAGTTTAATTTTTAACTGTCATCTGTCAAAATTTTTTTTTTACTTTTGGCAACACTTTTTTATGTCACAAATGGCTTCTACTTTGAATGTTCTGAACATTTTTGAACATTCTTTACTCAAATAATTATGTTTTAAGTAATATACATACGAGGAATTAATTTATTGTTTTGCTGCTCAATTAAAAGATAATTTTTAGAGATTATTAAAGCTCGCATATACAGGGTTTTTCAACAGGGACGTTACAAAAGTAAAGCGACAGGGACAGCAAACGACACCATATTTCTTGCCGCTTTTTTGACACTTCTCTTCAGTAAGGTTTGTCATTTCATGATGGAAAGATATACGAGCCAACAACGAGTCGAAATTATTAAAATTTACTACAGAACTTCGGAGGCAGTGGCCTCAACGTTAAGAGCGCTACGTTCAATTGATGAGGCTCATTTCTGGCTGACTGGCTTCGTCAAAAAACAAAATATGCGGAATTGGCCAGGCAGCAATCCACACGTACTCCATGAGTCATCATTGCATCCCGAAAAAATTACGGGCTGGCGGAGTCATTGGGCCGTACTTCTTCCGTGATAATCAAGACCGGCAGGTTACTGTGAATGGGATCGCTACCGTTCAATGATAACCGAATATTTTTGGCAACAATTGGATGATATGGGCATGTGGTTTCAACAGGATGGCGCCACAAGCCACACATCGAATGTCACAATCAATTTATTAGAAACCAAGTTTAGAGAACGTGTTATCTCAGGAAATGCTCCATCAGTCGCTTGGCCGCCTCGATCGTGCGATTTGACGCCGTTAGACTATTTCCTGTGGGGCTACGTCAAGTCTATGGTCTATGCCAACAAGCCAGTGGAGATTGATGAACTTCGTACGAATATCGAACGTGAAATTGCAGCAGTATCGGCCGATTTATGCTTGAAAACCGTCGAAAATTGCGTTCAGCGTCTGGACTTCTGCAAGCGTGCCCGTGGTGGCCATGCAAAAGAAATCGAGTTCCATACATAATGACATCGAACGTACTTTCACAGGAATAAAGAATTTCATTGATATCCGAAACCGTTTTTGCTTTATTTAAAAAAAAACTTTTGTAGCCCTATTTTTGAAAAACCCGATATAATAGGAAATGAATTTTCGAATTAATCTAACGGCAGTAAGGGTGCGTCCATATTATTATTAATTAAAACAACATTTAATGAAAATAATTAGGAGGTACTGGCTTTGTATTGATTTTGACAGCAGTAGGTAATATTTCAAATCGGTTCTTGAGTATAAGTTGCAGAAGTTTCATACATATTGCGCTATTTTGTCAGCCTCAGCAGTTTCAGTTTCTTGAATATTAAATTTTAATTTTGCGATGTTTTTATTTGTTTGTGTTTGACTTTTCATTGTTTTATTCCTTAGTGGATTATACAAGTTGTTTTCAATATATACATATATAGTGGGCGGATATTACGCCCCCTGTGATTTTAGATCTTTATCTTCAATAGCACATCAAACTTTTACTCTAATGACAGTGTCCTAAAATTTTCATATTAGTTTTTAGATTCTCAATATTTTAAGTCGGACGTGGGCTTCTAACGGCAGCGTATGATAAGCTCATTAAATTCTGATCTTGACAGAATTGTTCAGCAGGGAGTCAAAAACTTTGTATTGCTTTGAAAATACAATGTTGTTTACTGTTAAAAAAGTAAAAACCCACTAGCCATGGGTGGTACTTGGTGGTGGTATAGGAGACTAAATAGCGTCCAGTTCTGGGTATGTGCATCACAAATCATCTGTGAAGTGAGCACATATTTGACATTGCCATAAACGTTGTGCTTAGTGTTTAGGTTCCCCAAAAACATAACGCACAAATCCAAAATATTATAAAGCCCAAAATTTGTCACAAATAAATTTTAAATAAGAGAACACCCAAATTTACAAACGCCCCCCTGCAACCGCATTGCAACAATTTTGTTTCGCTTTCTTGACGTTTCGAGTTGTTGACATTTTTTCGCTTAATGTTTGAGTTGTTCGTTGAAATTTAAAACTCAAAATGATACAAATGTTATCAGAATGAACAAATGTTGAAACACCTGACATTTTTTGGCTGATTTGGGTAATTTGGGCTTTATGATACCATTTTTGGGCGATACAACATTTTTAATATCTCAGCGTCATTTTATTGGGCAGTAATACCGAACGCTTCTTTTTGTCAGATGTTTTATTTGGAATTTCTTAAAACCCAAAAAAGTTTTAAAGCCCAAAAATTCGGTAATACTTCCCTAATCGTACAACAACAAAATGTAAATAAAACTGTTTTGGGCGCTATGAAATTTTTTTAATTTTGGCGATATGATTTTGGGTGAAAAGACCTAACGTCGATATTGAAAACCAATGTGCATCGGTATTTTTTTCTACTCCTATCCTCCTTACTTAATTGCTCGCTCTGTGTATTACCATTATAAGGGTACTCATAACCTGATAAGAGGACCTGGTGATCTAGATTAAAAATTAAAAAAACGATGTTTCAACTTTTGGGCTTATAACTACGTTTATTGAGCATGCACATTTTGTCTTTTTTCATTTTATTATTATAAAAAAGCTGCTAAGATGAACTTCTCGAAAAATTGTACCTGGGCGATGTAAGTGATTTCGACACATCTACTCATTTGAACACAAAATTCAAGAAGATTCTTAATCAGAAAAAGTGCAGAACAATAGAACTATAGAACAACTTGAATAAATTAAAAACTGACAAAATGGCGCTCTGTTAGAAAAAAATGTCCTTAAAATCGGTTCTATTCACTAGCCTTTTAGGCGAACAGTGTTTAAATGATACTTATATTTACTCTTTGTAAACAATCGTCTATTTATTTTTTTTTTATTGACCGTACAACACGAATGTAAACTTAATATTCTCGCAATTTATTATTATTTACAATACCAAAGCAAGCGTTTATTATTGTTACTGTATCTCCCAAAAACTTCAAGGACATTAAATAAGAATCATAGGACCTGACAGTTGAAACAGCTCAAAACAACACTTGATGATCATCTTTAACCTACAAAACTCTAATGACAGATTTTAAAGTTTGTGGCGAAATGAAAAATATTCTAAAAGACTTAATTTTAAATCAAAAATATTTGGTAAAAGCACCCTTAAAACCTTAACTATATTTATATTTTTCAAATCAAATATTATCAACAGGTAAAACAAAGAAATATGTCAAAAATCCTGTCGCCCTAGGACATCAACTCATACTCATACGCATTCAGGATCAAAACAAAATTGCCTGTCTTTGGCAGAATAATGTCATCCTGATGTGATGTGTTTATGTATATCAAAAATAGGTTTATGTGCGAGACAAGTTTCCAACACGTACCATACCTAGAAAGGGAGAGAGAGGAGAGAGTCTTATAGAATTTGGCATACTTTCTGGTTATTTTCATTCTTCGTCCTTTTTGATGATGGAAAGATGCGATATGGACAGACAAAGTTGAGATAGAAATAAAATACATAACAAGGACGACGACGATGACGATGCCAAATTGATGCTGATGGTAGGATGGTGATGGTGGCATGTCGGACAATTGCCTTGAGGAAATGAAATTTGTCTTTGCCTTTTGTCTTGTTTTTGCTCCTTTTTGTTTTCTTATTTTTTTCCACTGTTTTGGTATGCAAAGAAAAAAAAATTTAAAAAAAATGGATCAAAAACGAAAAGGAAAGAATTTACAAAATGTTATGAATTTCTTTTGATGGAATACTTTTATAGTTTCAACGAAACCCATTTTTATGCTACGCCGAGAATTGAAACGGCGGCGTTTTCTCATTTTTTTTTATAGTGCGAGGATGACCTCGATTCTAGGGGGCTTATCCTTATTTTTTTGTTGTCTTTCTTGTTATACGAACTGAATGGAGTTGTTCGTCCGGGAAGGATACTAAAATATTCTTAAATCAGGTCATTCACATACAACTCGTATATTTCTGTACGGCTATGAAGCCTTTCTAGGCCGGCTACTCTATCGCCTTCGTTTTCTTCGTTTTCATCAAAACATAAAAAAGAATATATATATAGACGAAAGGAACATCCTTTTTTATGGTTTATGTATATGAAAATGATTACATGTCTTCAGGGAATTTCTGATAGAGTAGGTTAAGAGTATATAAATTCATAGGGATGCGATGAAGAAAAAAGGAGGATGACAAATGGACATAATGTACTATATATGTACAGTAAATATATCTTTAAGCCTCAAGTTAATGATAATAATTATATTAATGTGATGTGCACATTTAACTAACGACATATAGTTAGTTACATAATATAATACAGATATAGAAAACCAGGATATCTGATATATGCTATCAATCAAAATATCCTTACTAACATGTCCTTTTGGTTTCTGTTTTCTTTTTTGTGGGAAACATCATTTTCATCCTATCAAATTCGTACTAACCAAAAAGTTAATTTTGCACATTTAATTTAACTAGGTATGGAATCTTTTGTGGAACAATAAATTATTGTTTGAGGTTATTTTTATCACACAGAGAAAAAATCAAAAAAAAATGGGAACATTTTACTTTTCTCAATTTAGGACAGTTTCAAGACATTCTGGTATCTTAATGTGGCATTTTTATGAGGCAGTAAAACGACCACGAAAATGTGAAGAAATTTTATAAAATAACACATAAAGATTGAAAATTAAAGAAAAAAGACAGGTCCAGCTTTAAAAAGAAATACAAAAATAGACAATGCAATACTTTAAAATTTAAGTAACTGCTAAACTAGATGGAAGTTGTTTTTCTGTAATTTCTGATGACAACGCTAGAAATAACTTGTTTAAACTTGTAGTCCTATAAAAGATTTAGAAAAAATAAAGTTAATCTTATCTAATCCTATTGAATACGGCGGCGGCGTTCTAAATAAAAGACATACATATTTTTATATTTTCAGATTAAAAAATAGTAAGTATACGCCTGGGTGCACCATTTGTAAATTCTAATTTTTAGAGGAAATTAAGTACATTTAGAGCACAATTTTGTGGTTCGATTTTCCGATCTGGTTCATCTTCCCTACGATCTTGGTATCCAGCCTACTGGAGTCTACCGAGCTTAATTTTGTTCAGAATAATAGAGAAAGATAGATAGATAGATAAATTCTTTATTTTTTCATCATAAGATTTTACAATATAATTTCCTAAGAATAAAGACATGGAATTGACTGCCATCTGCCTGAATTGACATTTCATAAGTGATAAAAAAAATATATAAATTAAAAAGAAAATGTAAAATTATTTAAATAAAAATATTAGAATAATTCGAACAATTTTTACGTGATTTGAAACACAAAATTACAATTTATAAAAATAATAAAATTTTTTGAATAGTAGGATTTACTCAAAGTAAAGTTTTGACAATTTTTACGTGATTTGAAACACAAAAAAGACAATTTTGTATGATTTGCAACATAAAATGAGATAGGCTAAAAATGAATTTAATAAGTGAAACTGTTCCGGTAGTTAAGAGCTTGTCGACAAAATTTGAATACGTTTAGCCAACCTATAGTGCTCCATTTAGGATAAAATTCTTGCATTGTTAAAATACTTTTCCGAAAGTGTAATCTACGAATTTCTTGTAAAATTGGGCAAATAGCTAAAAAGTGGTAGATACCTTCGATTTCTCTTCTGTTGCACAGATCAAATAGCTGCGGCAAATCACTTCGGTGTGGTATAAAGTTTAAGTTTAAGATTCGACTCTGGCTTTAAAAATAATACTTATCTGAGCAACTGAGTAATCATTTCTGAAGTAGTTCATGTCTGAATTCAATTGATCATTTAAGTTTCTATAAACGTTTCTAGATGCTGAAGAAGTTGCACTAAAAAGATTTTCTACATACAACTTTTGGTCAAACTTAGCAATAACACCTGCGAAATGCGCGTGCAAGTCGTCAACATTGGTTTCCGAAAGGGTGAGGGAAGATTCTGTTGCTATTGCGAGTTGAAGGCACAGTTCACTTCTTTTCATCACCTGAACAATAAAATCCGCATTAGCCTTTAAATTTTTTATATAAATAGGGGTGATGCCTGACTCTACGTAAATGGCGTGATTTGAAGTTGAGTTAGGCAAACGAAACAAGCGCTTAAAGAAGTGCCTTTGCAGGCTCTCGAAAGCATCTAAGTTCAAGAAACCGAAAACTTGTGCACCATAGCACAAACATGAATTTATTGTTGCATAAGACTTTATATTTAGATACCAGATCAATGTTGGAGTTGGAGAAGAACTTAGGCCACATCAAATTTAGTGCCAACTTGGCTTCTTTATTTTTTATTTTAGCATGTTTAGCGAAATCTAAATTGTGGGTAAGAAGAACACCCAAGTATTTAAATTCCTGGACTATTTCGATAACTGTGTTATTGAGCGACCACATTTCATCAGATCGTCTTCTTGTCTGCCTTCCTTCAAAAATCATAATTTTTGTTTTTTGTATATTTATTTGCAGACCTCAAGTCTCACAAAATAAGCAAAGCCGGTTTATTTGCATCTGTAGCGAAAATGGATTGTCGGCAAACATAACCAAATCGTCGGCATATAATAAAACTTTGACAATGCTGTTACCAAAAGAGACTCCACCAGGAAGATGATCACAAATATCATCAATGAAGAGAGAAAACAGTAAAGGGCTCAAAATACAACCTTGCGGCACACCGGCTGTTGTTTCGAAACTATTCGAGAAATCATAACATCAGAATAATAGCTTCTAGGAAGATTACATAAGGTTCTTGATTGTAGCACCTCCGGAATCGTCCTTACTCACATGAGGGGCCAACAATTCTCCGCAAGAATTCTTTTATAGCTTTATTTAGTTTTACCCTGACTATGATATCGTATGCAGCTTTAAAATCTTTAAACAGATGGTAGGTTGGAATATGAAATTCCAGACTTTTTTCAATCGTCTGTCTGAGGGTAAAAATATGATCGGGATTTGCGTGAAATGAAGCCGCATTGATATTGTCCGATGGTAGTTTTAGCTGATCTTGTAGGATAGAGGAGAGCATCTTATGGAAGGAACTTAACAACGTGCTACCTCTGTAGCTGCTGCAGGTTGTAACAACTCCTTTCTTGTGTATGGGACATATAATACCTTCTAGCCTCCTCTTCTTCAATTTGCTGAGCATTTAGTAATTTATCAAATTACAATTACAATTGCCCCAATATACCTGTAAAATCGGTTATCAGATTTCCCTCTCCATCTTTGCAATATGTGCAATGTGGTGTTTACTGCGTCATGTTTCAAACGGATTGGCAGAACTTTCGTGACTGGTGCGGATCTAGCTCTTGGCCTTGTGTAAGTTCACAGATCAAGTTTTTCTCCTTTGCTGCTTTTTTCTGTCTATGAAGCCGGGTATGTAGGTCTGTTCCTCTTCGCGTCATATTAGATTGTTATATTGTTCGGTATACTACATTCTAACGTTTTCTAAAACTGCAAACAAACATCGAGTTAGCAGTTCTAATGACAGTATTCTTAACGCGATTGCCACAGGATTTACTCTACCCCCATCGATCTCATTGACGGCGAGACCTAACGCATGACCAAAGGTGTTACTGGTATTATCGTTGAGTAGAGTAGCAATGTTGATTCGACTTATTCATTCAACTATAAAAATGCGGTATTAAGATAAACGCATTTGAAGTTTTAAATAAAAGAAAATTTTTAATACTAGAATTCGAAAACTACTAATACTAATTTTCGAGCCATAATCTTTTGGGGCAACATTTTTAAGGTCCTAGATAGATGAAGTTTTAAATAAAAGAAAATTTTGAGTAATTTTGCAATACTTTTAATACTAGAATTCGAAAACCAAGTACTAAAACTAATTTCGGAGCCATAATCTTTTGGGGCAACATTTTAAAGGTCCTAGATAAAACTTTTTAAATTAAAAATTCTAGGCTGGTCTAATTCCTTAATTGGTACCGAAAAGGTGGAAAATATATCTGCATCATATGCTTGAGCTACAACTTTACTGATCCCATATCTTTTTCATATGTACCCCTACTAAATGTTAAAGAAAATTAAATTTGATGGAACCGCACTTTCTCTCTAAATTAAATCATCGAATTGTATTTTTAACCTAAATTTTGACTAAATTTTAATTTTTAACCAAACAAAACTAATCGATTGTTTTTTGTTTATATCAAGGACACTCAATTCAAATCCACTTTTCTCGATTGTCAATAAAACTTAACTTGATTTATCTTTAAATACATTTTCAACCTCAATTTTTAAACACTTCTCTACTAAAAAGTTAATTCAAAATTTAGCCTTTTATTGTATCCTTATCCTTATATTCAAAAAAAGAATTTACTTTAAAATTTTAAATCCTTTTTTATCCTTAAATCTTTTTTTATGTAGGTAAGAATATAATATATGAACATAGACTCACAAGTTCACGCACTGATATTATGAAATAAAAAGGTTTATTGAGATAGGATTGAATTTTGATAACCCCACCACACTACCTATCTACTAAGTGCTGGACCAATAAAAATAAACGAATATATTTTATCTATGAAGATTAAGCTTATAACCCCTCCTAAGAAACAAAGTAGGTCATAAAGGTTTTACAACAAAACCTTCATCTTTTTTTTTTTGGTTTGAGTGCTAATCATTTTTCAAAACAAGTCTTTTTATTTTATGTTGGACTCAGTTAAAGTCCATATAGCATAATTTCACTTATAGTCGAAATGAAAAAGATTACATTACAATTTAGCAGTTTTTGGACCCAAAATCCATTAAGTCTCTTCAGATGACTTTTTAACAACTAACTAACAAAACAAAATAAAAATAAAGTCATTTATAACATTTGCATATTTCAAGAAGGCAAGTCTTTCTTTGACAGTAAACCCATTTATACCATGGTTACTTAGCAGCACAGTCCTTTAAGCCACATCAATTATGCAGAATTGTTTCATTTTCTTTTTTTGATGTTTTGTACAGAAATACCTATCTTCCCACGCTCAACGGACCCAATACCCATATAAACATAAGACAGTTTCATTTCCTTTTCCCAGTTGGATTTTAACGAATGCAAATAAAAAAAAAAAAAACATGAAAATCAAGCTAGGAAAAGTCAAACATCACTTAAGGCAGCAGGCAGCTTAAATGTACTACACTATACGTTTTAACCTTATTCTGTTTTTTTTTTAAGCTTATCTTATTCATGGCATCCATGAATTAAAAATGAAAAATGTTTTATTTGCTCGGGTTGAAGGCATATAATGATGTGTGTGATGCGGAAGGTATTTAGCCTTGAACTAATAGCCCAATGTTTTGGCTTGGTCAAGGAGAACCAAATAGACTCTGGTATATTGGACTCCTCATTTTGATGGGATGGCATGGGTTTGAGCTTTTTTTTTTGGTTTAAGACCACAATTTTATATCTAACCAGGATCGATGCTAGTAGACATGCAATAAACATCAGCTCTGAAGGACTCGGCGTGCTTTTGTTTTATGCTTTGTGCTCGTGCTTGGAAAATGTTTACACACGTAGTGGCCCAGACAACGAGAACGATAACGTCGACTATGACTACGACTACAACTACAACTACGACTACGACGACGATGACAAAGTCGTTTGTGCAGCAAACGAAAATTCAAGGATCATGAGATACGACAACGGTAAGTGGTGCAGTGTGCTATCGTTAAATTAAATCGCAAACATTACCTCGAGAGAGCATGAGAAGTACTTAGTTTTGTTTTTTCTTTTGTATGTGTGTTTTTTTCAAACTGAAGTGGAGAGTAGGCCGAGCAGGGGTGGACCATTCTGAAATTTTCTCAGAAATCAAGAAGGTTCAGAGAGGCACTATTAACCTAAGTCCTTACTAACCTTCTTATACCTTACCCAATAATTTACCTTTATGGATGCATCTCTGTCTAACCTTACCTTACCTAGGGATGGACTAGAAGAATTTGGTATTATTCAATTTTGGCGTATTTTGGATATCAAACTCGGCCTTAAATAAATAAAAATGTTGATATAAAGGATGTCGTACAATTGGCAATCTTTGAAAATAAATAATTTGATTAAAAATTGTTTAGTGTAGAGTTTGTAGATATCAACTGTCAAAATGCTTTCTCAGGATTGTCAAAAGTTCACTAAACGATTTGTGGGAAATTAATAAGCCTTGTAATTATTTGGGATATTCATCCTAAAGCTTAAGTTTTTTTTTTTTTAATCCTTATGATTTTTTAGAAATATTGGCAAGGGCCAGAAAATACTTTGTACATTTTGTTGTACGTTATTGACAAAAAGTCCGGGATATAATTTCAAAATTCTTCCATTAAACTTAGAATTTTAAAGTTCCAGGCTCTCTCCATTTTCTTAATGTTTAACTTATACAAAAAATCTAATACTTTGGCCCTTTAAAAAAGGTCCCTAGGAGCTATACCTAAATCCACCCGTGGTCAAGACTCTTTAAATAAAATTCTCAAAACGGGGCTATGAAAATGTGTTCATTTTTTTTTATTTTTGTTTTGTCTTTTTACCGTTTTGTTTAGTCTTCTTGCTGTACATAATGCATGTACTTGGTTTGAATGAATAGATGCGAGTCGAAATTGGGTAAAGCACTCTTTTGGACAATTTTTTGTATTTTATTTTTATTTGTGTTAAACACAATAATTTAACCCAATAGAGTCGTTGTGAGTTTAAATTTTAATGGGATTAGGACCTGAGACTATAATATAAGACCAACGATTATGTTATTGTACTTATTATGTTTATATCTTTTTTTTTAAGCTGGTATACTTAAATTTATCAAAGTTAAGCCTTAAAATTTGTCAATTGCATTGCAGATTAAGGCAAATGTTCAAAAAACGTGTCTTTTTCATAATTACTCATTTAAGACTTTAAGAAATATAAGTTTTGTATAAGGAGAACAATTAAAGGTTTTTTTGTCTATTATAACTTTTACTGTACTGTATTTGACAAATTTAGTTGAATATTTTAAAGTTTTATCAGTTAGATAGATAGATATTCTTTATTTTCGTATTAGCAGTTACATTTGGTAAGCTACCGCACAGTTTACATACAGAGATTTGATATTTGATATATCTTTCTGCTGAACAAGTATATTAATTTGTATATAGAATTTAGATAATAATAATATAAGTAATATATTTGAAGGAAAATACAAGCAAAACCTTCAATGCAAATTGAAAAGGGCAGGTACATTTTGACTCAAGTAAAACTAAGATTTCTAAACTTTTTGTATGTTAGTAAAAAGAGGTTAGTATAAATGATAATTGATAAATATATTTTAATATATTAGTAATTTGTTAGTAAGAATTAACAAATTGTTAAATAAATAAATATAAATAAATCAATAAATTAAATAAACAAAATAAATAAATAAACAAAATAAATAAATAAATAAATAAATAAATAAATAAATAAATAAGCAGATAAATAAATAAATAAATAATTAAATAAGTAAATAAATGAATAAATAAGTAAATTAATAAATAGATAAGTATTGACAAATAATGCATAAATAATGAACATAGAGAAAATGAATGAATAAATTAACAATTTAACAAGTAATATTTAAACATAGGTACGAATAATTCAAACTAACTAAAACATATCAGAAAAATGGTTAATAAATCAATTGATTAATAAGCGGATTTTCAAAGGTTTCACAATTTGCTTTCTCATGTAAGTCTGTGGTGGAATGATATCGTGGAAGGTTAAGCATCATTTTTAGAAGCTTGTTTTGTGATACTTGCAGTTTTTTAAGATGACAATTTGCACATTTCCCCCAAATCTGACATCCATACAGAAGTATTGCTTGGAATACCACTTTTTGAATTATCATTTTAAAAATTTTTATAGCAATGCTAACTTTTTGCAGAGTTCTGGCAATATGTTCTCTGAAAGTCAGCTTTTGATCTAAATAAATACCAAGATATCTCACACTTTGCTCCCATTTAACATTTACACCATTAACGGTAAGTTGATTGCTTGGTAGGTAACAAGATTTTCTTTTTCTACTGAAAAACATGGCTTGTAGTTTGTCAGCATTCAGCTCTATTTTCCATTTAGTGTAGTAATTAGTCATCAATTCTATCGCATTTTTAAATTTGTCTCAATGGTAAGACTAAATTCATGCGATGAAAAGATGCCTGTATCATCCGCAAATATGGCTATCTGACAACCAGGCAATCTAGCAATATCAGAAGTATAAATATTGTACAGTAAAGGACCTAGTACTGATCCTTGCGGGACACATGAACAGTTGTTGACGAAAACACTAAAGTAACGATTGGACAAAAAACTTTGGATAGTTTTTACAAGATACGAAGTAAACCTGAAACATACCATCTTGTGCACAATTCCATCGTGCCAAACTGAGTCAAATGCATTTTCGATATCAAGTAGAATAAGCCCAGTCGATTTGCCAAGAGATCGATTTTCCTTAATCTGTTCACAGACTCTAAATACCTGTTGAGTAGTACTGTGATGCGTTCTAAATCCAAATTGTTCATTTGGAAATATCTGAAGCTCATCTACGATGCGTAATATTTTATATTTCAAAATTTTTTCGAACACTTTGCTTATACTAATGAGCAAACTTATTGGTCGATAGCTTGTTGGAAATTTTGACGGTTTTCCAGGTTTAGGAATCGGTATTACCTTTGCATATTTCCAATTCAATGGAAAATACTGCGTTTTGAGACATGCGTTTATCAAAAACGTAAGAAATTCGAGCCCTGCTTTTGGTAGTTTTTTAAGATAAATGTTTTCTATGTTATCTAGTCCATCTGTTTTTTTTTTACTTTTAAATTTGAAATTATGTATTTAACATCCTCCCTGGATATATACTGATCCCTAGGAGTTTCAGTGATTTGTGAGTGAACTGTGTTTGCTGGTTCACTTACTAGTATTTTAGTAGGATCATCACTAAGGTGTTGAGATACACAATGATTTTTCAAAAATGTTGTGGCAAAAACATTGGATTTATCTGAATTTTGATAAACAACTTCATCATTATTTTGAAAGTTAGGAATTTGTCTGTTTTTATTTTTGATAATTTTTGCTATGTTCCAGAAAGGTTTAGCATTCTTTTCCAACTTACTAAGTTTCTCATTCCAATTTTTCCTCCGCAATCTTTTTGATATAAAATTTAACTTAATTGCGGTACTGTTGTAAGCGATAACGTTGCAATTGTCTTTTAAAAGAATTTCTTATACGAATGTAAGCTAAAATATAATCCGGCATTTTGATTACAAATGGTTTCTTGATTTTTTTTTGGTACACATGTCTGCACTGCTTCTAAAACTTTGTTTGAGAAAAAATCGACATGAAAATCAACATCTTCTTTTGAAGATACTCTATTGAAATCAGTTGGAAATGGCCTAAACTTGGACCTAATTTCTGATTTGAAATGACTCCAATTAGTATTTTTAAGGTCCAGAAAGTTTTATCAGTTAATTTTAGAATTTCAATATCATTTTCATAATTTTACAGAATCTTGGAAAAAATTGTCGTAAAATGTATGCAAGAATTTCTTCATCGGGAGAAACTTTAAACTCGAGAAGGTAGAGACAAACTTAGGCCCGGCGATTGAGTCCAAACTTGAAAATTAGGGTTTAAGCAGATTTGAGTTTTTAATTAAGATCTTAAATAAACGTTGCTCCTATGCAATTTTTGGATTAAAATTGAAAGTTCGAACTTTCAAAAACACGGTATGATACATTTTAATGAAATGATTTGTTTTCTTAACTAAGCTTTTTTCAATACAAAAAATATATTTTTCCATTGTTCAAGAAAGATGCTCTCCGTAGAACTGTTATTAACTTCTTATGTGAAATTATTGTAATCGGTCAAATTTGTCAAATTGAAAAATTTTGACATTTCTCGAAATTTCAAAGCACATAAAATAAAAATCAAAGATTTTTAAAGAGATGTCTGTGTTTGCTTGTAATTTGTAAGATGCAGATTAATAATATGACGTGATACCAAATGAGCATAGTTAAAAAAATTAGTAACGGTTTTTTTATTTAAAAAAAGAAAACAAATACTTGACACCTCTAATATAGTACAAACAAAATTATACAACCTTCAAAATAATTTTATGCTACGAAAAATAACGTTTCCGACTTTTGGTAAAAATCGGAGAAACTGTGTTCTTAAAAAAAAAATAAAATATAAACCTTAAAAAACGCCACTAAGAACACCGGTCGACAAAATTCCTTTTTTGTTTCTGTTGCAGAAACAAAACAACAAAAAGAGGCTGGGATGCGACCCACACTGATAACTTCCCATCCCGTCTGTCGATTTGTCTTGCTTAAAAGTTTGTCTATATGTATCAATTTTTACCAAATTTGCGTACTATTTTTTGTAGATTTTATTTTTTTATGAAAAAACGGACTGTTGGATTTTTATATCGAATGATAATATGAATATCGAATACAATATTTTCTGTGAAATAAAATAAGTTTGAAGCCAGTATTTGTAATTTTTGAAAAGCTATTGAGTCGAAAATCAATTTTTACCAACTTTTATTAATTTTTTTAGGTTTTTGTTTTTTTTTTTAAACTGTCTATTCGATTTTCTCAACATTTTTCAGAATGTTGAAAACAATATTTCTTATAAAACAAATTTGAAGCCTTAATGTCAACAAATTTCCGTGAATCTTTTGTTAATAGCCCTCAAGAAATTGATGAAGTATATTTTCATAATCTTCACTCTTTTTCGCAAACTAGCTGTAGTCACATCCCTGTGCTACAGAGTACGGTACTTGATCTTTTATCCGCGTTGAATGATGACTGCTCAGCCGGTCCCGATGGTATTCCCGCGATAATATTAAAAAAGTGTAGTAATGCTTTAGTTGAACCTCTTACGTTCTTATTCAAACTTTCTCTAAAAACAGGCAAATTTCCCAGTATATGGAAGAAGTCTTTTCTTACACCAATTTTCAAGAAAGGTAACAAGGCGGATATAACAAACTACAGGCCCGTTGCAAAGCTTTCTTGCATACCTAAATTGTTTGAACAAGTTGTTTGTGAAAGTGTAGCATTTTTTAGTACAAATCTCATTTGCGAACAGCAACATGGTTTTGTGAAAAAAAGATCAACCGTTACTAATCTCCTCACATTCTCAAACATATGTTCAAACGCTTTAGAACAAGGTTATGAAGTTGACTGTATATACACTGACTTTTCCAAAGCGTTTGACCAACTTAGCCACGGAATTATTTTATTTAAACTTAAAGCTCTTGGTTTTCCACCATTTTTTTTAGCTTGGATCAAATCATACCTTGAAAACAGATCTTATGAGGTAAAATTTAGAAATTGTCATTCTGAACCTTTTGTTGCTCAATCTGGTGTTCCCCAGGGAAGCCATCTTGGCCCTTTTCTATTCATCCTGTCTATAAACGACGTATCGTCTTGTCTACGCTCAAGTGATGTTCTTATTTTTGCTGATGACATGAAAATTTTTAAGATAATAAAGTCCACCCAAGATCGCATCCTTTTACAAGCCGACATTGATAGTTTCACATTCTGGTGTGGGAAAAATAGCCTTTCACTCAACCCTTTAAAATGCCAGACGATAACTTTTACTAAAAAACGAATCGGTAGTGTATTTGATTATTGTATATCTCAGCAAAAACTCTGTCGCGTCTCAACATTTAAAGATTTAGGTGTTCATTTCTGTTCAAACTTAGAATTTACACATCACATTAATTTTATTGTTAATAAAGCAAGTTCTATGCTTGGTTTTATAAAACGCTGGGCAAAGGAGTTCAATGATCCCTATGTTACTCTTTCTTTGTACAATTGTCATGTTCGTCCTCATCTTGAATATGCTTCGCAGGTATGGACTCCCTATTACGAAATTCATAAGAAACGTATTGAATCAATTCAACATAATTTCATTCGCTTCGCCTTAAAGGGTCTTCCGTGGGAAGATCCTTATAATCTGCCTCCCTATGAACATCGTATTCAGCTTCTTCAATTGCAAACTCTCCATCAAAGGCGTGTTAATAATGATTTAATATTTTTTCATCAACTTATTAATGGTGAAATTGATGCACCTTATTTGCTGTCTTGTATACATTTAAATTACCGAGGCGGAACTCATCACCTGCGTACTTTTGACTTTATACATATTAACTTCCATAGAACTAACTATGGAAAGAATGAAGCCTTAAGTCGAATGAGCATTTTATATAACTTAAACTGTTCATCGATAGATTTAAATTTAAATAAGGTGGGATTAAAATCATTGTTTAGAACCAGTGCTCCACTATCGTAATCGTCTTTATTATATTTTTTGTTGTTCTGTAATATTTCATGTTTCATGTTAATTATGTTTTGTATTTTGTGCGTGTGTTAGGCTTTAATTGTATTATTATCTTGCTAACAACTAACACATGCACTAATGATGAGCCTCTGATCGTAGTGTGACGCTTGCTGTAAGCTAACTACTTTCTGAAAATTCTGAAGTGTAAAAAAAAAAAAAAAAAAAAAAAAAAAAGATATTTGAGTCGAAATTCAATTTTTACCAACTATGAGTAATGTTTTTTTTGGGATTTTATTTTTTATAAAAAAAAACCGTCAATTAGATTTTTCACAAAATTTGATCAGATGTCAAAAACATTAATTTTCGTTGCACAAAATTGTTCTGGAGATGAAATCATATTTTGGTCGTAAAATTTTCGAGGTGACAAATTTTTTTTTCAGTTTTTTTGATTTATAAAAAAAACCGTTAATTGGATTTTTTTCCAAAAATATATTTGTTTTGTATCACGTTACAATATATATTATAACATTTAATTCAAGTCTCTAGCGTCATTAGTTCATGAGATATTTAGGTTTAACCAAAATTTTCACCTTTTTTTTTAAACTGCTTAGGCTAAAAAAAAAACACACACGCAATTTTTTTGAGAGCCCTTTCTGCATCTTTATGTCTTATTAATTGTATAACAAAATTTATTTGAAGTCAATATCTCTTCTGGTTCTTGAGCTATGGAGGACGAAAAAAACGTCGCGAACGTACAGACGTACGGACGTACGAACGTACGTACACACGCACGCACAGACATCTTTCTAAAAATCTTTTATTTACGTCGAGAAATGTCAAAATTTTCAATTTGACAAATCGGACCCATTACAATAACTTCCTATGGAAAGTTAAAAAACGGGGTTAATTAGGCTTAGTTAAAACTTAAAATACCTCTTAATATTAAAATGTATGAAGATTTTGAAAATTACAAATGTTTCTCTTTTAGATAAAATTTAAATCTAATTAAAATTAAGTATCTTCTCAATTTCTGGAAATTCTCATTGCCCATGAGTCTTTATTTGAATCTTTATGAAGTTTCGAGAAAAACTTGAATTTGATACTTTAATAGTTTTGAAAAATACGTTTTAAACTTAGTTTTTAATGCTGACTTCGAATCCAAACTTGAATTTTATCTATTTGCTCTTATTTTAACTATTTGCTCAAGTTTAAAGCCATCAAAACTCATTGGAAAAGTGCAATTCTAATGCCAAATTGATTTTCCACTCGAATATCTTAGCAAAATATAAAGAAATTGCATTCAAAATTCTATCTTATAAAAAGTATTGTTTTTAACATTTTTCAATTTTTTTAGAAAAATATAAAGCTACAAAAAATACTACGCAAAATTACTGGTGTTCTATTCGAATTCTTCGAGGAAAGATGATGTTATTGACTTTAAAACTATTTAATTCTATTCACAATTTTGTCATTAACATAATTTTTTATATGAAATAAAAAAATTTAAAAAAGTGCTGCTAAAATTGATACATATTGGATTTGGACAAAAAATATCAGGAAAAGATATTGAATTCAAACATTATTTTAAAATATGGAAAATATTGTTTCTAACTCGAAGTTATTTTAGAAAAAAAAATTAAACTGACCACTTTTTTACAAAACACGAAAACCTACAAAAATCTAATAACAACTGATTTTCAGGTCCGTAAAGCTGGAAACACCACAATCGAATTTCGAAATTCTAATGATGGGGTGATTTAGGGCTCTTTTTGGGCTAATTTAGTGCCGCAATCCCGACTTGGTTCAAAAATCCCTTCCCCCTCAAACTTGTGGTGTTCCCAGCTTGACGTCAAGCTGGATACACCACACCTTTAGGTTCATATTTTCAAAAAACTGATGATGAGGGAATTTAGGGCTCTTTTTGGGCTCTTAAGTTAGTGAAACTCCAAGTTAGTATCTCCACCCCTTACCCTCTAAATTGAGCCGCAAAGTTGAAATTTTTGGAGACTTTTTAAACCAAACAAAATTTTAAAAAACTAATGATGGGGTCGTTAAGTACTATTTTTGGGCTCCTTAGTTCGCGGAACTCCCAATTGTTTTTTTAAGCCCATATCCCCAAACTTAAGTCGTAAAGCTTAAACTTTTGGAGACTTTCTCAACCAAACACAATTTTAAAAATCTAATGATGGGGTGATTTAGGGCTCTTTTTGGGCTAATTTAGTGCCGCAATCCCGACTTGGTTCAAAAATCCCTTCCCCCTCAAACTTGTGGTGTTCCCAGCTTGACGTCAAGCTAGAAACACCACACCTTTAAATTCATAATTTCAAAAAACTGATGATGAGGGAATTTAGGGCTCTTTTTGGGCTCCTAAGTTAGTGAAACCCAGTTTGGTATCTCAAGCCCTTACCCCCTTAATCACGTCGCAAAGTTGAAATTTTTGGAGACTTTCTAAACCAAACAAAATTTTAAAAATCTAATGATGGGGTAATTTAGGGCTCATTTTATGCTAGTTAAGTGCTCTTATCCCGGTTTGGTTCAAAAACTCCTTCCCCCTAAAAATTAATTTCAAAAGTTCAATCATATTTTTTTTTGCATTATCCTAACGAAATTTGAACAATTTTTAAATTTGAAACTCAAAATAAAATTTCTGTGGAGAAAGTCTGTACCGACGTTTTGAAAAAAAAAAATCTAAAAAATACCATTCCATTAAAGATAAGATAATTTGCAAACAAAAATACCAGTTTCGTGTTTTTATTCCCACTGGTTTGTGTTTTACAAAGGAAAAATCACTTTGTAATGACGGCACTCCCACCAAACTGAACTCCACACTCCACAGGCTTAACTCATTTAAATTTACTCTTATTTTATTTTGGAGATTTGTATATCAACCAATTATACTTAAACAAAACTGTTCAACGAATCAGATCAGGAATTTCTTTTTTGAAATCAAAGTAACCTTCATCGGAATTCAAAATTAAACTAATCAAATTTGAATTTACACATATTGAAAAATGAAATGTGCACACATTTCAAATTTATCCCCGCCCCGCTTGCTGTAAACACAGAGGCGTTTGTGTATGTTAGTAAGAGGAAAGTAATTATTTTGTTTTGTCAGTTCAGTAGGTTTCTGACCTTTCAGCCGAAGTGTATGCATGCGGAAGCTCTTTTTCCTTATTGTTCATAGGTTACCGGAAATAGCCCACACGAAAAAAGTAAAGACAGCCGTCCTTGTGGTAATATACTAGGCTTAGATGCGATGTACTACTTTAAATTTAAAGTAATATATAGTATTTATTAAGATAAATTAATAACATCCAACTAATAAAATAAAAAGGATATTGAAATTAATATTTTTTCAAATTTTCTAATAAATACAAAAATAAAAAAAATTTCATTGAAGTAAAATAGATCTTAGGGCCGAAAGGCATTAGTAATTAAGTGTTATAGTTTAACTTAGAGTGTCCGTATGAGACCAGTAAGTTAGTTGTAAGTTATGGTTAATTAGGCTAGTTTTATGAATGTTTATCTAGCTTTAAGATAAGCTTTGAAGTAATAAAAATTAATTTAAAAAAAAAAAAAAAAATTAATAACATCCAACTGAACACCGAAATCAAGCAGTAGGAAGAGTGATTACTAGAAAGATGGGGCCCCGCATCAAAACTAATGAGGGGGCTTTTTTTTTTTTTTTTTAATCACACAATATTTATTGTTTTTCTTGTGTTAGTATTTGGTACAAATACTTTCTCACTTTGTATGCTCAACAGCTGATTTTCAGTTTGGAAACTTATTGCTATGACAGATGAGCTTAACATTTGTTTTATAGTTTTGCATTATGCATGACTTTTTCATCTTGGACTGAGAGGAAACGAAACGGGAATGGTTCGAATGGGCAAAACGTTTCTTTAAGATAGAAACACAATAATTGCAGATGCGACAATAATTGCAGATGCGCATGAAAGAAGATACATTTCTGCTTTATAGAAAAGAATTATAAATTTCCGCTTAAGGTTTGCATAAACGCTCTTAAGAATTATTTGTATGAATGTTTCAATAAATGTTTGTTTAATCTTTATTGACCGTTTTTAATTTATGTGTAAGATTTGTATCTTTCATTTACCACCCAAGGCTTATTAAATTTGATTTCGCAATTTCACAAAGCCAGCTCGTGCCATTCTGCGTACCAACTACTTCTTACATCGATTGCATAGAGGCCTGCTTTCTTTGGTAATCTTTCATTGTGCATTTGCAGAACTTTGATGATGTAGTCTATATTTATTTTAGGTTTGAATAAAAAGCGGCGGTAGTCCAGTTTCCAGCAAAACCATGTAATTTGGTCAGGGCGAACGCAGGTAGGGGTTTTAGGGGTTAATCCCCCCGAAATATCAGAATATGTGCAGTAATTAATTATCCATAATTTTTCAAAAGAAAAAAAAACAGAAATGGTATAAAATTAATTTCCAACTCAAATTCTCTAACTATGTTAAAGGAAATTTTTTTATAAATTTGCTACGGTGATAGAAATTGTGCACAACACGCAAACAGGCTAAATCAGAACAATACATTTCTGTATTTTTTGGTAAAGAAAGAAAAATATTTTTCTTATTTTCATTCATACTAACAATTAAAATGTTTAGTATTTTTATTTACCAACACTGAGGTAGAAGATGAAGGGTTTTAACTTTTTGTATGAAGCTTAGTATTATTATTAACACAGAGATGTTTCTTATGGCTAAAAATGAAAAATTTAAAACGATCTCACGGCCACTTATGACACATTTAAAAAAAAAATTAAATATCAAAACACCGAAAAATTATTCGGTTAAATTATGTTAGTATTAACTGTTAATTAAAAACAAATCATTTAACTTAAAACAAGAATATTTTAAAACAAAAACAGCAACCCTGTTTGCCTTTTTCGCGTTTTTTCCCTATTTTTCAAGAACAAGAATCAAATTAATAATGAAATTTACGTGATCTCTCCTAAATTCAATATTTTTAAATATTTGAATGCGTTTCTGCATTTAAACATATGTATGTACCTTAATGTAAAACACAAAACAATATGGGGCATATTCATAGTCATATTTTAAACCTGAATCTATTTGAACTGGGTAGTACCCGTGGCATGATGGTTACTGTCATGCCAGAGGTCTTGGGTTAGATCCCTGCCTATGCCATCGAAAGTTTTTTCACGGGTACTGCCTCTTGCGAGGAATTGACAAATTCTCCAAGAGTAATTCTTGTCATGAAAAGTGCTTTCTCAAATTAGACGTTCGGAATCGGCTTAAAACTGTAGGTCCCCTCCATCCCTGACAAAAGTACTCGCACATATAGGAATGGTTGAGAGTTGTAAGTCACTAGGCCCTGGTTCTCAACGGACTGTTGCGCCACCCAATTTATTTATTATTATTTGAACTGGATTCTAAATTTAACTTATAAGTTAGACACAACTTCTATTCATAAAGAATTTGTCTGCTCTGTTTAGTTAGAAACAGGTTTAAGGCATATTCTACTACAATTCTGAAAAATTTCACTTAAACCTATACAAAATGGCTTGTAGAGGGTAACAAAATAAATTGTATTAGCTGGAGCTGGAGCCAAAATCTTTGAAACCCTTTAAACTATTTTGTTTGCTGTTAGTTGAGAAATTGTATGAAGTCGGGCTGGTGGTTTTAAGACTTGGAAGCACGCAGATATTAGCAAACATTTCATTGAATTTCGATCTATAATATTTAGAAGGTCAATCATAAACTTGACAGTTTTTTTCTCGAATCGATACCTTTCATGCAAATCGTCTTCATCTATTTCAAAGGGTTAAGCAGAGCTTTCATTTTCTGTTAGTTAAAATAAACTGAAGTTTAGCTTAGCAAAGACAAAATAAGAACTTATCAAGGAACTATGAAAATGACCCTATGTTCGAAACGCATTCAAAATCATTACTTCTAGTATTTTCATGGTGAATTTAAGAAAAACGTGTTTGACAATTTCAAAATTCAATCCAGCAATCTACGGTCAATTTGAATATGCGAAAACAAACAAAAGAGAACTGTGAAAATAGAAAAATCTCATCTCATCTCTTTGTTTCTGTAACTCACATTTATTCATGTGTGAGTTCAGCCTAAGAATGATGGGATCGACAACGGCAACTAGGAAATAAGGCATACAAATTTATACATGCATAATGCATACACAAATTAAGTTTTAGGTTTAGCTTTGAAGTCATATGTGTAGTGTATACACTATACATGTACTTTTTATTCATACATGTTTCTTAGTACCTATATAAAATAGTGCCAAAAAAGAAAAAAAAAACACTTGACAATTGAAATAAAAACATAATAATATATATTTTTTGAAACCCCCCTCCCGAAATTTTTTTCAGCGTTCGCCCCTGAATTTGGTGTGTTGTAGGGAGGTGAAATATTCTTTTAATAAAGAATATTAGCAGTTTTTCCACACTTTCGTACTTTTTTACCCCAAACCTGTGCTGCGTAAAGCACAATCGACCTAGACACTGCTTCAAACACAAGAAATTTGCTACTATGTGCTATGTTCTTGTTTGAGAAACATTTTGCCCAGGAAGTTACGATTGCACTTTTTACTTTCATAAGTTTTCACTAGACGTCTTTCCATATTAAGATTCTTTGTAAAGCACACTCCTATATAATTGAATTCTCTCATCACCTCAATCAAGTTGGAATCGTAGCTCCATCTTTCATTTGAGCAATTTCTTCCACCCCCGTTCTTGAATATCATTATTTTAGATTTACTTAAATTGACCTTAAGATTCCACGTTACACAGTACCTACCTATGCAGCTGGTTTATCATTAGTTGCAGTGATTGGGGTGAATTAGAAAACAGCACAATGTCATCGGCATAGAATAGTGCTTTGATCGTTGCTCCGGCGAATTCCACTCCACCATACCAATATCGTCGGTAAGGTCATCCACAAACAGCGCAAATAAAAGAGGACTCAACGCACACCCCTGCCGGACGCCTGTTTCAGTCTGAAACAATTCAAAGTTTTCCTCTCCATTTCAAACCGCGGCTTTAGTATCATGGTATATATTTCTGAGGACTTTATCGAATTTCCTGGACATCCCTAGTCTATAAAGTTTGTATAAGAGCGCATTTCTGTCCACCGCATCAAACATTGCTTTAAAATCCACGAAAAAACAGAGAAGTTTCTTTTTGCCTCGTAGGAAGTTCTCGGCAACAAAAATTTCGTCGACCGTGGAGTAACCGGCTTGAAACTCCTTCAATAAACCATTATATGTAATCCACAAATTAAGTCGTCTTTGCAAAATCGCCGTAAAAATTTTGTATGAAGCGTTCAAAAACCTTTTTCCACGTTAGTTGTCTGGGTTTTGAGTACTCCCTGTTTTGTGGATAGGAAACCTTTCTGGTATAGATCCACTATCCAAAATATGGTTAAACTCAGAAGTAATCATTTTTATCAGCTCATTGGTGCCGTACTTGTAAAATTCAACTGGAATTCCGTCGGGACCAGCCGCTTTGCCATCCTGTAAATTTTTGAAAGTATTTAAAACTTCTGCAGTAGTTATTATTGCATCAGTGTACCATTTTCAGTGCATGGCTCTGCATAGGATGATGTTGCCTTGACGGTTAAGGGATTCAAAAGCTCTTTAAAGTGCGAAAAGAACGTCAGGTTTTAAGCCTCTATGTATCTTATACTCATTTCCATTCAGTCTTTTCACCGCTTTCCGAAAATCCAATGAATTCTTGCATTGTGCTAGTCGCCTAGCATCTTCATTAAAAAACTACTTCTTTTTGTCCTGCATATGTTTTTGAACTCCATATTTGCTTCCAAGTACTTGCTCTTAATATAATGACTTCCATAAACTCGAAATGACTTTAACCACGCAAATGACCTCTGTCTCGTACGTCTACAATCATCATCAAACCATTGTTCTTCAGGGATGAACTTTTTGTTGTTATTGGTGCGGATGAGCCGATATTATGCAATTTAAAATAGCACTCACACCAGAATTGATTCAACGACTTAGCGAAAGGTTTCTCTGATACACAGCTGCCTTGTTAGAATTGCATTTCAGTTTTGGTAGCAACCGTAGAACAATTATATGTCAAGAGAAATAGGATTCTCTGTAGATTAAGAAAATTGTATTTTTATTTAATATCTAATACATAAAATATTCCTGTCACAGTGTTAGTTGCCATACTCCTCCGAAAGGGCTTAACCAATTTCAATAAATTTTTGCATATACATTTGGTAGGTCTAAGAATAGGTTTTTATCTATTTTTTATATTCTTAAGTGCTATGGTTTAATTGCATCAACATCGTACACGGTGCAACGATCTTAAGATAGTATTTAGTGACCCTATGTAGAATGAAGCATTGATTGCAATTGAGGATCTTTGCATTATCATTTCGAACTTACCACTCAGTCATTTCGGTATGCATTCACCAAATCAAAATGCATCTTATTTAATAGACACTGAATAAATAGTAAACTACAATACAATTCTGTAAAATGGCAGCGATTGTTGCTCGCAATGTCCCACTAATGAGTGAAGAACAAAGAACCATTTATGACCACATCATGCTCGCAGTTTTTGCAGGACAAGGTGGATTCTTTTTTGTTTTGGATGCACCAGGTGGAACTAGCAAAACATTCCTTTTTTCACTAATGTTTGCTAACACACGATCAAACAATGGTAATGCATTGGCTGTTGCATCTTCAGGCATTGCGGCAACTTTATTGGATGGAGGCAGAACAGCTCATTCAGTATTTAAACTGACACTAAATATTCAAAATAAACAAGACGCGTTGTGCAATATAAAAAAACAATCATCCATGGCCACAGTGCTGAAACAGTGTAAAATTATCATCTGAGATGAATGCACTATGGCACACAAACATTCGCTTGACGCGTTGAACAGGACATTGAAAGATATAAAAAACAACGACAGAGTATTTCGCGGCAATCTGTTACTCCTTTCAGGTGATTCCAGACAAAGACTTCCCGTTATTCCGCATTCTACGTAAGCTGATGAGATCAACGCATGGTTAAAATCATCGCCAATGTGGCGTAATGTTGAAAAAGTACAACTAAAAGTAAATATGTGTGTTCAAATGCTTCAAGATCCATCCGCTGAAACCTTCGCAAAACAACTGTAAGATATAGGCGATGGAAAAGTAAAACTCGATGCATAAAATTACCGGTCGATTCCTGCAAGATTATTGAATCACAAGATGCTCTCATTGACCAGATATTTTCCGATCAACACATACAGAGCAATTTTAGCAGCAAAAAATGTGGATGTCATCGAATTAAATCTCAAGATACAGCATTTGTTACCAGAAGACTTGGTGTCATACAAATCTATTGATACAGTTTGTGATGCTACAGAAGCTGTAAATTATCTAACTGAGTTTTTGAAATCAGGCATGCCACCGCAAAATTTAAAACTGAAGGTTGGACCTCCGGTAATTTTTTTCGTAATTTGAACCCACCATGGTTATGCAACAGCATGCGATTTGTAATTAAAAAATTAATGAAAAATGTTATCGAAATCATATTTCTAAATGGAAAATTCCGAGGTGAAAATATATTATTACCGCGAATCCCTGTTATACCCACAGATGTGCCAAATTAAATCAAACGCCTTCAATTTCCAATTAGATTGGCATATGCAATAAGTCTCAAGGCCAAACGATGCCTGTCTGCGACTTAGATTTGAGCACTTCATGTTTTTCACAAGGACAACTATACGTGGCGTGTTCTCGAGTGTTCGAACCATCCAGTTTGTTTGTATTGGCGAAAGATGGGATCACACAAAATATTGTTCACTCTTTTGCATTAAGGGATTGATATTGTTTTTTTAAGTATTGTTATAATTTGCGATATGTATATAATTTTAAAGAATTAATTTTAATAAATTAAAAAAATTTGTTTGGTGATTTCTTATTTCAATATTTTGTCACCGCTTACAGTGCTCCTCTCCCACTTATATACCACATCCTTACACACTTACAATAAGTTATTTATTTCTAGCAAAATATTCTCTAGAAATTATTTATATGACATGACAACGTTTGTCGGGTCAGCTAGTAAGTTTATAATTTGTTGAAAAAATTAACTTTTTTAATAATTAAAATAAATGACTTGTGTATTTGAACTCATCCGCTTTTCGGTTTGGGATTTGTTCAAATTATTTTTAAATATTTCGTCAATGTTCAAAGTTTGTGATGGTAAAAAAACATGTCTATATGTCTATGTTCTGATTTTTGTATAGATAGGTATGTAGGTATCAACCTCATTTTATTATTTAAATTAATTTATATGTATGTAGGCATTTGTAAGAAAAATAAGTTGAGTTTTTTGTTACTGAACACAAAAGGCAGCAAAACTTGGTTCTGAAATGTCAATTAAGGTATACTTATATCAATTCATCTAAATTTAAAGAATAAACATTTTGAAGAAGAGCAACACAATGCATGCACTAGATAAAAAAAAAGTATACCTACCTCATGTAGGTACTCAAACAATAGAAAATAATGTGTATGGTACACTAAGACGTATACGTACTGTTTTTATTTATATTTTATTTATATTTTATTTAAGCTTAATATAAGAATAATAACTTCGATACCTCGATTCTTCATAACTCGATTTTATTTAAAACTTAAAGTCAAAAAATAAAAACATCACGTACACATTTGAATTTCTATTCTTCTTAAAGCATTTACCATTCAGAAGTTAATACCTAAAACGGGAAATTTTTAGGAATTTTTAGTAATGATGTCCTCAGTGTGTATACCCATTTTCATTATTAATGTTCCGAAGTTAAATTTGAAAGTCATTTTTATGCCCTTTTGGAATGTGGAATATGGAACATAGTTTTTCACAACTCCAAGTAATGTTTGTTTTGTTTATTTTAATGCGAGATGAATTCCTTGTAATCAATCAACACAATTGTTTGGACTGTAGGAACCAGGAAAGACATACAGACGGATTGTTTACTAAAGCAAAACTTGCCATATAGAGTTCCTATATATATGTCGCCAGTAAAAATCACTTCAATGTTCACTATTTATGTGTCAAAAAAATGTAATAATAAAATTGAAGGCTAGTTTAAGGAATTTAAAGGCAACTTAAACTTAAATTGATGATCTCTTATTCAAGGTTTCTTCTTGAGAACCTGGGGTGGAATCGGCAATTTTGATTTTTGACAGTCAAAATAATAGAATTTGATCTATGCAAGGTGATAGTCAAATTGATACCTAAAAAGCTGACACTAGAAAAATTTGATAGTCATTTTCCTACAAATATGTTGTTTCTGAATAGAGCTACCAGGCGCTTACAAAAAACGAATGAACATTTTTTTCAGTTACCCTTTTTAGGTACAAAAACACATTCTTTTGACCGATCAGCAAAAATTTGATAGTCAACTATCACCTTAGCCGATTCCACCCCTGAATATTTGCTCTTTTTCTTAGAAACAATTTTTATGAAAATAATTAAAAGCACTACTAAAGTTTTTTGAAATTCTAAATTGAGTGAAAACAAAAATTTTAATTGTTTTTGACAGCAAACCACTTTTTGGTGAATGTCGTTAAATTTCTAATAAATCTATAGATGAAATCTATACTTTTACAACTTAACTATGTATATAAGCTTTATGGCTTATATGACCCCCCCCCCTGGATCGTCAGTTGGTCAAAAGTTGATGAATTTGTGCTGCGGTTTTGGCTGAATTTCCGATTCATATTATGTTCTTGGTCCAGTCCTCAGTTAAAAGTAGTACTTTTAGCAACAAAGTTTAAGGAAGTAAAATACAAATGTTGTTTTCATATACAAAAAATAAATAATTCAAAATATAATGGGGGTCATAACCATTAACGCAATACGATTAGTTTTGAATTGAAGGGAATTCCTACGAAAAAGCAAACAAATTATCTCCCAGGGGGGGTCATGACCCCTACGACCCCCCCCCCCCTGGATCTGCCATTGCAATGATGGCAATCTTCCGGGACCTCTGATATCAAAACGATTTTGACCAAAGAATCGTTATCAATATTTTAAAACTTATTTAGGAATTTATTAATAATAAATGTGAGGTTCTTAGACTTTTTGAGTCAAAATCCTCCGAAATATCAGGCACCCTAAGTCTTCCATGATCGCATGCACTTGCATCTATCATTGTTGTGGAATATAATTGTTTTATAAATTTTTTTGTGCAAACGATATGGTAACTATATTATGCTGAATAGCTGCACTCTTAAGAGAACTCATGAAGAGAAATTTGTGAGGGAAAATTTTACTTGACTAAAATCGATTTTAAGGGGTAGTTATTGGAGCCTGGATTACCTAAATAGATTTTAACAAAGGTAATTCATACAGAGATTTTATAAAAAAATCCTTATTCATATACAAATATTCTTAGAAACTTGCTTCAATTTAATTAAAAAATCCACTGGGCGTATGAGTGATATTTTTGTTCGTATTAAATTAACTTAAATAAGCTAACCCGTATAGAGGTTTCCTACAACATATTTAATTGGTATAACGACCTTAAGAGAATTAGAACCAAATATAAATCAAAATAATACCTTAAGTATCAGGATATCAACTAAAGCTGATAAACTCTTGCATACTACATAGTATATGTCTATATTATTCTAATATACTTCTCGATTGATAATTCAAAAATAATTTTAATATTCAAATATTGTCACACCCTTTGTACTGTTTTTTTCTTGAAACGAACAGTATTTTGATAAGACTTTCAAATTTCTTTTTATTTGAATTAATGTATAACATCATAAAGTGTTGAATAAAATTTTACTGAAATCAATAACATTACTTGTTCGTGATATACTCTTATGTAGTCCAACAAAACTTCAACTTTTTTTAAACAAATAATTTTAGAAAAAAAATAATGTAAAGAGTTTTTTCTCTAGGTACGATTGACGAAAAAAAGTTTCCTAAGCACACAAGTATACTTACCTCACATGCAAACATATATGTACATACATACATCTCAAACAATGGATTTATATATACTCATTGGTCATTGTTTCCATAAAACGTGTCGTTCTTTTGTCACGTATGCCATTCGGTTATTTATACACCAAACAGTTCTTGGCTACTTTATAATAGCAGTAAACATAATTAAGGAATTATAATGTTTTCTGTTTCTTAATGTATGTATATTAATAAATAGTTTAAAATAATCAAATTTATAAGTTATAATTGAAATCAAAAGTGCAAATCTAAATCCAAATCCAATTTCAAATCTAAATCTAAAACTTAATATGAATTTTAATCTAAATCTAAATCTATATCTAAATCTTAATCTAAATCTTAATCTAAATATAAATCTAAATCCAAATCTAAATCTAAAACTTATAAATCTAAATCTTAATCTATATCTAAAGATTCATTAATATTTAAATATACATAAATGTAAATCTTATTCAAAATATTAATTGTATTGCTTGAATTATTGCATTATTATTGCTTGAAATATTATGGTTTTGTCTTCTGTTCAAGATCATTCATTTGAAATCTAATGAAAACATATAATTGAATATTAATTTAGATAAATATTTTCATATAATTTCTTACTTGAATCTTTAATTCACAGAAGGGTGCTGTGTGCGTTTTTGATAAATCAAAAGGTGTGCATTGACATATTTGTTGCCACTTACTGATATCCCTTTTGACTTGCAGTCATCATATTCTTCCCAAAAAGACGAATATCGCAAGCATATTGCGGTATAGTGGCCAACTTCACCCACAATGGGCTCAATAAAGTTGACGATACCCCTCAATTTGTACGTCCCATTTTGTATTTGTATTTGTATTTGTAATTCGTTAAGTTTTATTTTTGACGGAGTTTGATCTTCGGTGAAAACATCGAAAAGAAGTATGTCACCTGAAATATTTATATCATAATTTTTCTTGTACCTTAAAGGGGAACATTTGATTTAAGATTGTGTTTACAAATATTATTCAATAGTGTTATATTGAAGGATCTTCTAATAAGAACTTTAATTTCGTTGTTAAAAAAAACCTCTTTTTTTTAAAGAAATTTCAATTTGTCTATTCCAATTTAATAAAGGAGGTATGCCATTAACAATGGAAAACGAATCAGACAAATGACCGCCACCTCTACGGTCTTGGACTGCAAACTTTTCATGAAAGTTCCCATGATCAATTCGCACATTTACAGATGTTTGTTTTCGATAACTTCATAAATTCCAACTTTGAGGTATTGAGCCTATTGTGAAGCATTGACACAGACCTTGCCTCTAACGTGATCCGAAAGAAAAAGGAAAAAGTGTGTTGAATCACAAAATGCGTTAAATAACAAGATTTCTGGGGAATCAAAGAAACCTTTTCTTGCCTTTTCTCGGTGCGCGTGTGGCACTTTTATCATTTTTATAGGGAATATTATTAGTTTCAATGCGTTGTTGAAGCGTGAAATCGTTGAATTTATTGTAAGTTTTTTCTTTTCAAATATCAAAAGATGATAGCTCCAAAAGTCAAACCTAACCAAATATTCAAAATTCTCTTCTTGAAAACCCCATTACATAAAATTAGTTCCGCATACATATTCAATTATTTTTTTCATTAAATATGAACATATGCTAAAAACAAAACATCGCGGCTTTTCAAAATAATATAAAAGAATTAAGGCCAATTTTCAGCAGTTGGTCATATTTGACTTTGACACAGCTAAAAAAGCCCAAATTGTTTTTAAAAAAGGGGCTGGATAACACTCATAATTGCGAATTGGTGTCCGCTAAAAATGTTAAAATTATATTTTCTTGTAACAAGTCAATTTTGTTTAAAGATGTCGAAATAGATTCTAGAATTTAAATAATTACATATATTCCTTTGATTTCTGTAAAAATCACTTTCTTACAATGTTACATACCATTAACAACAATATTTCTATGGAATTAAACACATTAGAAGTCAATATCTTTCTTTATTCCTGAAATATTTTAGTTGTAAAGCCGTTTGAGCCAATTATTTTTTGTAAGTTTGTGTTTATGTTAAAAAATTGGATTTTTTAAAAAATGTATCAAAAATATTTCTTTTTTCTTTCTTAGGTGACAAATATTTTGTCACCTAATTTTGTGTTTTGAATTCATAAAAAAATCGTTAATCGTTTTTTTTTTAATAGAATATAGAATAGTTAGTTTTTAGTTTTATTTGAAGGGCCTACCTTTAAGTAGGATGCAAGTACATTTTTTGGAAAAAAAGATAACCAAAATGTTTGCATATTTTACCCATACATATTTTTTTTATTTTATATGGTACATTATGGATTTTAGACTTACCAAACTCTTTCGACCTCGTAGTTACTTTGCCATCATTGCATTGGAGGCATTTCCTTGTTCCCTTATCATATTGCGCCTCGAACGATGAATCGTTCATCCTTTGCAAATCTTTTGCATTGAGGCCCAAGATGCCAATGGATCTATTTATTTCTTTGCAACCGTTGTTACAGTTGCTTATTTCTTTCAATGTGGGTTTATCTTTGAAAAGAAACTCGGCCAAGGTGCCTATATTTGTTTCACAGTTAATACTATTAACAATGAAGTCTTGACTCAATTTTTTCTCAAAATGCTTTGACGCCAAAATAAGTGCTCTTTGTCGATAAGAGTATGATCTGAGGCCATTTTCAATGATGTCTTTAACAAACGATAAGAATGTGGAACCTTCAAACACACTACCATCAGTCATTATACTTAAAAAAATGTGTGCCAAGCTGTCAAAGGCACAGGTATTTGAAAGCGATATTTTGCTTCCTTTTACTGTTGTGGTCTAAAATAAAACATTAATATTTGAATAATAAACGCGGCAACATAAAAATTTCAATCCTATGATAGTCTTATAATATGCACCGATTCTAAGATGTTGTTTTGCAAAATATTCAAAATGTAGTGATAATGGTTGTATTTTATTTGACAATGCAAATACTATTTTTTGTACACACAAATTTAAATAACTTAATATTCATTAAAGTGAATTTTGATTTTAAATTTTTGAAGAAAATATTACATATTCAATATACATATAATGGGATACCTAAAATGTTCTACTACGGAAAAAAATATTTTTTAATGCTGAAAAGCTGTTATACTACATATTTTGAAACTACTAATAACATTTTTCTAGGGTTTTTGATGCCATTACTATGAATTTGGTTACAAAATCAATCTATTATTTCAGGTTTTGAGATATATTATTTTAGAATTTTTAGCTCTTATATTAGACATTTTGGGACTATTTAAGTTGATGAAGTAGTTTTTTGTTTTATTAAAACTTGTGGTGATTTTAAAATCTATAATCACTATTTTTAATATTCCGTTTAAATATGTTTGAATTTTATTTACTTTATCTTAAAGTAATGCTGGACAAAAACGGTTTTTAAAAATATAACGAGTTGCTCGTATAAACAAAGTTATCACATTTTACTAAATATGTATATATATTTTTTAATTTGAGCATATACATAGTTAAAATCGGAGTTCGAAATCGGAAACAAAATAGCATGTCATTCAAGGTTTTTCAAATCTTTACATAGTTAGAGTCAAATGAAAACTCATGAGTCACCTCATAACTAATTAGAATTTTAGAAAACTAAATGAGCTACAATATTGTGTTAAGAACTATGCTGTATATTCAACCTAGCCTAAGAAATACCTTTATGTTTTTTTCCGTATTTCAAAAATCTGACGCTATAGATAAATTTAAACGTTAGAGTTCAGGACACCAAAAACGTTTAGAAATGTGTTTTTTTTTGTGTGACAGAAAAAAAAATATTTTGTTGACAATTTTAATCTTTTGATTAAAAGTTTATTACCTGGAGTTTTAAACTGTTGGCATTTTTTAAAATTGGAACACTATTCGGTTTGCTCTTAAATTTGGTCGGATTCTGAGATTTACCCGTATATTTAGCTGTTTTTTTTTGTTCTTTTTGAACTATCAATCCACGCCAATTTTCTTGTTGACGAAGCGCTATCATTGATGCATCTTTGATTTCTACATATTTATATTTGAAATGTACAATTGAAAAAAAAAATATGTAATTGTGATTTTAGAATTTTTGATAATAAAGAAAATGTTCAAAATGTTAAGTATGTTTTCATACATTTTCTTGATCATTTGGTTATTCATGCAAGTTTTTTAATAAAATTTATTATGTAAAAGTGATAAGAAACAAACCATCCATTTTCTCTTGAGATGAGTCCTTGTCAGGATGTGCTTTTGTAATGTCTTTAGAAAGACAATTTTTGGTGTCGGTGGTATTCGAAGCTAAGGAATGATAATAATTGTATCATTTGTTTTTTTTTTTTCTTATAATGTAAGGAAATATTCATATGTTTATTTTTTTTTTTGTTTTTTATTTAGTTAACACTTACCTTCAACTAATTTCATTTGGCCCGAAATGAAATCGCAATGATTTTTGACAAATGTATCTACTCTCATTGGAAGAGTCGTAAATTTCAATACATTTGATTTTATTGTGTTGAAATAGCTTTCGACTGGAGAGCTTGTCGCAGGAATGCGGCCAAACCCAAAGGAATCCCGAAGAATACAGCTCCACATGGGAAAATATCTCATGTCGTTCAGCAGTCTTTGAGCGACTTTGGGCATAAAAAAGGCATTGTCATGGTCTCCATCATCCGAGAGAAGGTTTTGAATACCATCGTTTATTTCGGATGACCATGCAAGCCAAGCATTGTGCCCTAGATCGCTTCTTTCGCTGAAGATAGAAGACTTTTCCCAACATTCTTCATTGTCTTCATGTTCATTGTGAAATAAATTTTCATTAGTAGACAACATGGAACTAAGGAAATCTTTTTGCAGTTCGCATTCCGTTTTTTCCCCGGATGGTTTTCTCCCATCAGTTTGACTCTGTGTTAAAATTAAAAAAGCCCTCAAAATTTTTGTAGCATTCACGAGATTTGTTGCCAATAATAGTTGTCCCACTACAGATAACATGAACACTCTTATCCTGCTGCTGAAAGTCTTAAACTGTTTTACGTACATATTAATAAAATGTGCATTATCGATCCGCACGTAACAGTTGGGAAGGTTGGTACTTCCAAAGCACTGGTTGGCGTACTGATCAATTGTAAGACAGCCGGTAAAGGATTTCACAATGGCAATTAATAATGCTTGGCAAGAATCGCAAACAACTTCATTGGGAATTGGAGCCCCTAGTCTGTGCCAAGTTGAAAGCCAGTTCGATATTGTGCATGCATTGTGGCTTTCCGAAAGCATCTGCGACACACTGAATTGCCCTTGTTCACAATTTACAACGCATGCATATAAAAATATATGGCTTGATTTGTTTCCATCTCGTTTTATCACCTTTTTTAATAAACTACCCGTTGCATCAATACAAACACATACAGGACCGTTTTTGGAAACTGTCTTATAAATATTGTTTTGATGATTTGTCCAGTAGTGCACGAAAAAAGGCTTTAACGATAAGCTATGTATTATATTTTGATATGCATGCAATGACATTATGTCAAGGGCAACCAAAGGATCAACATGCAAATGCTTTTTTGAAATTGCGTCTCGTTTTGCTTCCCGAAGCACTGTCAAGCTGTACAGATTAGGTGGCTCTGGATCTCCTACGTTCATAAGCTCGTTAGCTTTTTCGGTTCGAAAAACTAACGCAGTTTTTTGAACGAGCTCCTTAGCGACTTTTTCTCTTATCGATCCCCGTAAATATCTTTTTCCACAAATACCATCCCCAGATTTCAGCAAACAAGATAATTCTAGTAATTCACTATTGCTACTAGTTAAATGGCATTTTATCAGACTCCCGCATTTGCATTTGCCTTCCGTACTACCGCTTATAGGCTCTGTAGTTATTCGGAATGCTTTAAAATTAAAGGCACACTTTATTTTTTTTTGTATCCAAATAGATCTTGTTATTAGTTCCTGCCAAGCTCCAGATTTTAAAACATGACAGTGGCGGTCATAGGTTTTATTTCTATTAGCTTCTTTTCTTTTATACATTTTATTTTTAATAATTTGTTCAATGTCTTTTCTTAATATTTGTATTTTAAAAGATGAATCGTATAACTCCTCCGTTGAGTCAGAATCATCTGTTTCATCAGTTGCATCAGTTTCTTCCGAATCCTGTGCAGTATACTCGTACGAAGGATGGCTTACCATGGATGCACTTTGATAACTTGGATCTTCGAAAAGCTTTTTTCTTATGTTAAATCTGTTGCACATAACGATGGAATATAGGGTAGCACATTTCACCGGAGTCTCTAGACATTTTGATATTTTTTTCCAAATGCCATTATTCTTTGAAACAACGCTTCCATTTGGCTTTATTACATCATTCTTAAATGTTTGAATTACCTCCAATAATTGTTCGGGGTTGATTTTGGAAGGCCTTCCACGTATTTCAGACATTTTGTTCAATAATACCTATGAAAGTTCAAGATTTGGCTTAATTTTTTTTTTTTTTAAACTTGTGCACTTTTCGAATAACACGTTGACTGCCACCATACGAAAAAAAAGCATCATCGGTGTTCCAAGTGTATTTTTGTGTTAATGTATGTATGTTTTATTGTGTGGGGTATCAGTGTCCAATAGTTTTTTTAGTAAAAGTGTATTGTTGTTCTGTGTTTTAGGAGCATGACCACCGGATGGTCAGGTGGCACCTAGATAATAATAAAAAATAAAATGTATGTGTATAGGGCCACATGACCCACCGGTGGGTCATGCTTCCGAAAAGTAAACCTTGTTGTATTTTCTACTCGCACCGTTTTTTTTTGGTTTTTTTGCAGAGTTATTTAAAAAGCAAATTAATTATTTGAAATAAGAAATGGATCCAAGAAGGTTTTATGGCAGGTCTTTTTACGATGAAGCTTACGATCCGATGGACGACGAAGTTGATTTCGTAGGGTCAGATTCTGATGAGTATCTTCCTTCTGCTTCTTATGTACAATCCGATTCCGATTCCAACGCAATGGAACCATCCAGAAGGCGTAATAAAGACGACAAATGAAGATGACAAAACCTTAATTGAAGATCTTTTGTTGAGAACGCAATCGACGTATGCTGTTGTCTTAGATCCACCGAAGGATCATGTTTCTAATATACAAAACCTCAAAAATTAGCAACCCAAAGTCTGTCAGGTTTTATATTATAATGTAGCTGGTCTTGCAAATAAATCAATTTTATGTAACTTTTTTAAATATATATCTGAATTTAAAATCTTTTTTATTATATGAAACTTTTATAATATCTGAACACATCCAATACTATGAAAAATTCTTCAAAGGTTTTAAACTACACTGGGTTCCAGCAATAAAAACTTAAAACTTCGGCAGAGTAAGCGGAGGGTGTTTATTTGGGTATAACGTATAATAAAGGTATAACGTCTGCACACCATCTACAATTTATAAACTATAATGAAACTACCATTCTACGAGGTATATTTCAATCTGAAACTGTCAACTTAGTTCTATGCTACCTAAACTGCAACCATTGGAGCAGAGATTTCAACACTTTGAAAAATTCGTTTGAAGAATTTGAGCTGAGTAATTTCATATTGATGGGGGATCTTAATGTCAGAACAGGATTGAGGGGTTCAGTAGATATTGGGGCAGTACCACAGCAGTCAGTCACTGATTCTAGAAGTTCAAAAGATTCTACAACTGACAGAAACTGCAATGCGTTTCTTGAGTTTCTGGAAGATATTGGTGCGTTTATTCTTAATGGGAGAAGCTTTGGTGATACAAGTGGAGAATTCACATTCGTATCGAGTAGAGGATCATTAATCATTGACTATTGTTGTTCATCTTACAATTCGGTAGGAATAATTGAAGATTTTTCTGTAGGCTGACCACATGCCCTTAATTCTAAAATTAAAGTCATCTGAAGACATCTCTAGTAATTCGACAATGCAGTTACTTCCAAGGCTGAAAAGGAAGAAACCTTGGTATTATTTGTAGTGTCTCCTTGCTAGAAAAGAATCCTTGAAAGCACTGAGAGTATTTAAGAAGCTAGTAGAAAAAATTATGCCGCAGCGAAAAAAAAATATAAGGCTCTCTGTAAGTCCAAACAGTATATATATATACAGTATTTACAAAACATCTCTCGACAACTTGTATCTGTGAATTCGGCAAAAGAATGGTGGAGAATCGCAAAAGAAATACGTTGAAATTCAACAAATATTGGAATACAAATCACGGCTAACGAGTTTATGGAACATTTCAATGGCACACTGATTTCAGTTTCATCAAGTATTACGTTACCTATAACAGTTTTCGAAACCATTCATATTCCAATGCTTGATAGTCAAATAGAACTATCTGAAGTGTCCTTAGCAATAGAAACAACAAAAGAAAACAAAGCACCCGGTATAGATGGTATTCCGAATGAGTTCTACAAAAACGCAAGCATTTCATTTGTTGAAGAGATACACATTCTACTAAGAGATATCTTTGAAATAGGAAATATACCTTCTTCCTTCAGAAAGTCAATAATTTTCCCTCTATACAAAAAGGATGATGCCAGTATCGCTTCCAACTATCGTGGGCTCTCCTTTCTGGACACGCTTTACAAAATATTTACAACAATTCTGCTTAGGAGGCTCACTCTCTGGATTGAAGAGAACAACATACTCGACGAATACCAGGCTGCATACAGGAAACAATATAGTACAGTTGACCAAGTCTACAACCTTTCTTGTATCATCCAACTTTAGCTGAGCCAGAAGAAAAAGCTTTACGCTTTCTTCGTAGATTTGTCAGCAGCGTTCTACAACAATAACAGGGAAGCTTTGTTTTACAAATTATCAAAGATAGGCGTCTCTACAAAACTGGTGTCTATTATAGGTTTATCGTACAAAGATACGACTGCTGCAGTCTGGGATGGAACTAGTACGTCTAGTTCTTCCAGACATCCAAAGGAGTTAAACAAGGATGCGTACTGAGTGCCCTTCTATTTGTACTATTCATAAACGATTCTCACTTAGAACTTCCAACTGGTCTCACTGTGAATGGTATGCGAATAAATGTTTTGTTATACGCGGACGACATAGTTCTTCTTTCTGACAGACCTAGTAGCCAACAATCGATCATCGAAAGCTTCAGCATATATTGCAATAATTGGAACCTTGTTGTCAACTTAGAAAAGTCTGATAATTTTTAGGAATGGTGGTAGAAGAGCATCAGCTGAAAATGATATTTCAACAATGGTGAGATAAAGATAACTAATCAATACAAATATCTTGGCGTTTACTTCTTTTACAACATGTCCTGGTCATATAACTTAACAAAAAGACTTACATCATCGAAAAACTCAATAAATTAGACATGGTCGAAATTTGTAAAGAACAAGTTTGTTACTCACTCATCTAAATATAAAGTGTACGATGCAGCAACAAAGTCTATAATGCACTACTGTGCGCAAGTGTGGGGATACAAAGAACACATTCAAACTGAAAAACTACAACGTTTCTTCGTCAAAAGATGCTTTGGTCTTCCTGATAATACGCTTAACTATGCAATACACATCGAAATTGGTCTTCCAAAGGCTTTCCTAAGTACGGGATTTCAGTCCCGAAACTCCAGTTTCAGAATGGAATCAAATGCACAAATTGCTGCTGACAAAGCTAGTAGAAAAGCATTGGGGCGATTTTACCAGCAATGCAATGCAGTCACAGTTTCACGACGAATAATGCAATCTTTTTTATGCGGAAGTCCCGAATTACTTTGAAGATAATAATGTCCGTGACATGATCAGCTAAATCTTCAAAGCAAGGTGCGGTCTTTTGACCTTAAATCCTAAAGCTTTTCGCAACGACTCTGTTGACCTATGCACTCTATGTAAACAGGATGCGACAGAAAATACTTACCACTTCATTGGTATGCGCCCCAACTATAGAGGATACCGACACAAATATCTTGGAAATGTAACTTTAGATCGGCCAACATTCCTTAACATTTTAAATGGATCTTGCTACACAAAACTCTACAATTTGTTTAAAGACTCGCTTAAATATCGTAGTTTAATAATAAACGAATTTTGTTAAAACTTGCTGAGCTTTGCTTTAATTTAATTACCTAATTTTTTTGGAACCTGACAGATGACTTAAAAACAAGTTATTGTCATAGTTAATTTTGAATACCAGCCTAATAATGTTTTTGTTAAATTTTTTTTTGACAATGCAACTGTTCCTAACAATCGTCTAGCCAAGGTCAGTGGTCTTTTGGAAGTATTGGAAAAAAATTACATGAACGCCTGGTGCTAGTTGTGGATGAGTCCATGATTCCCTGGCGTGGGAGACTACAGTTCCGCCAGTATAATCCTGGAAAGTCTCATAAGTACGGCGTAAAAATTTACAAACTTTGTGATCCATGTGGGTATACATACACCAGTTCTGTTTATGCTGGTAAAAACAATTAGCTCAATCAAAGAGGTACGCCAACGAATACAACGTCACAGAGTACGCAAATAGTGCTAGACTTAGCGGATGCTTATCTCGACAATGGCAGAACTATGGCGACCGACAATTTTTACACGTCAGTTGCCTAAGCAGAGACTTTGCTTACTCGAATTACTCATTTGGTAAGAACGCTGCGCAAAAATCGCAAAGGAAATCCTAAAGAAGTAACAGATGCAAAGCTAAAAAGAGGTAAAATCCTTGGACGAGAAAACTCGGCTATCGTAATAGCCAAGTGGAAAGACAAACGCGAGGTACTTATGTTGAGCACAAAACACGACCTAGAAGAATATGAAACAAGAAAAAGAGATCAGCATGGTAAGTCCATACAAAATCTAAAAATGGTTATTGATTATAACCACGCCAAACAAGTCATAGATATTGTTGACGTCAATTAGCAGTTAATCCTATTTAAAGGATTATTTAAACCAGATTATTTAAAAATATATTGCATACTGTTAGGAGTTACTATTAAACGTAACGTTAATTAAGTTCTTAATTTTAACAATAATGAAGTTGAGAATATAATAAGTTATAAAATCTCTATTTTAGAATCTCACCTCTATGTAACCTAAGTTTATGGTTTTCACCACCGAGCTAGTCTGTTTGACTAGGCTCATTCGTGTCTTAATAATAATTGTAAAATCACTTCAATTGTAATATTAGTAGAGATAAGACGTGAAATAAGAATTAAACACTAAAGGTATACACAAAAACTGTTCTTCTTTTTTTTTCTTTTCAATTGCATTGTGGTACTGCAAGAGATTTACACTTTTTTTCAGCAAAGACATTTTGAGCCCTGGGATTCATATTAAAAAGAATCCCCCCAACAGATATCAGACCAAATGGCATGCTATTTTACACCATTGAGAAAAACTATAAGGTGGTACCACAAAATAGCTTTTGAGTATTTGCTATCAACATCTGTCGTCAATGCTTTGATTGTTTACAAAAAAAAAAACTGGAAATAACATACAAATCGCTCAGTTTATAAAATCAGTATGTGAGGCACTCTTCGAACAAAGAACTTCCATCGTACGGGTACAACGCCAATTCATTGCTCCTCATGTTCTCGAAGAATATAAAACAAGAGACCAAAGCAACAGGAAAATCCGAAAACGCTGCTTGAACTGTTATACAGAACTTTCCAAAACTATTGGGTGGAAAGAGGCAGCAAAAAAGCCTAAAATGTTTCAACTTTTTGCCAAAAAATGCGATGGAAACCCAACATTTTGCTTCGAATGCTTCAATAAAACACACTGAATTTTATTTTGTATTTATTTTGTTCATTATATAATAAGAATCTAAAATGAATTTTTCTATAAAATCCTTTTCTTTGATTTAAGTTTTGAATTATTACTTTTTTTTTATTCAAATAAAAAAATGCTTATATAACTTCTGCAACTTTGCCGATATAGAGTTATTTATTTCAATGGATCAATGAGCGGACTTTTAACTACATGCCAAAGAAGAAAAAATTACGTTTTCTCAGCAAGCCATCGCAAAAAATCGCTTCTAAAAACATATAGTATCTGACCCACCGGTGGGTCATGTGGCCTCCTGAGGAAAAATTTCCTGACCCACCGGTGGGTCAGATGGCAGTCAACGTGTCATTTTTGGAACACTCTTAAATTATAGAATATATATACGTACCTTTATCAAATGATTTAAGATGTAGCTTGATTTTTTTAAAACAAATTGTGCACTTTTAGAATTTTAAATATTTTTCGAACACTCTAAAATTAAAGAATATACATTTATCAAATGGCTTAATTTTTTTTTTAAACAACTTGTGCACTTTTCGAATTTCAAATATCTTTGGAACACTCTAAAATTAAAGAATATACCTTTATAAAATGACAAGTAATCGGAATTGGAACGGAATACATAAATATGAAACTATAGTATTCCTTTATTAACTTCAGGCAATGTTTACACTTTCTTTCACAGAAAACATTCAATAAAATAAAATCTACAAAAAATAGTACGCAAATTTGGTAAAAATTGATACATATAGACAAACTTTTTAGCAAGACAAATCGACAGACGGGATGGGAAGTTATCAGTGTGGGTTATAGCTATCAGTAAAATCGATCAGTAAACATTTATTTTAACTTTAAATTTTTGAACGGGGATAGTACGATAACTCAGGCGACAAAGTTTAATGGCAGATATGTATAGAACAGTTAAAAACAAGAATTTTTACTATGAGAGGGGAGGGGTTTATCTCCCCCCGTTTAGGCGGTAGGGGCAATTTATAAAAATATGTACATTAAATGGAAAAAAGTAATTAAAAAATATTGGTAATACTTGCAACTAAGTTTTATAAATTTTTTTAAAGCCAATGCTTTTGTCTATTAGCTCGTTTTTAAATCAAGTCAAAACTATGTATAGTTTTTGAAAAAAAAATTGTTTTAAACTCAAAATTTGTGCAAAAATAAGTTAAAAAAAAGGTTTAAAGTGTAATTTTTCAAAACTTTCAGATTATCTACTATTTTTTTTTTAGAATTCATTGCTCTTATTTGTTTTTGATCAAAAACTGAAAACTAGAAGATTTTATGTCTTCTAGTTCTTGAAAAAATTGAAAATTATAAAATAAATAAATTGAGTATTAACGTAGTCGATAGTAATAGTCGAATATGGATTAAGATATACCTAGGGTAAATTAATTTTTCTTAAATCCAGCTTATTTAAATGCAAAAGAAACTTTGCATGCACCCCATCTTGCACCCACCGCAAATTTTAAGTTTAAAATTAAATTTTTTAAAAACTACGCATAGTTTTGACTTGATTTAAAAACTGTTTAATAGAACAGAATGTTGACTTTAAATGTAAAAAACTCAATTGTAAGTATTACCGTTGTTTTTTTAATTATTTTTTTTTTCATTTTAAATAATATTTTTTTTAAATTGCCCCTCCCGCCTAAACGGGGGGAGATAGACCCCCCTCCCGTAGAAAAAAATGCTTGTTTTTAACTGTTCTTAAGAAATCCGTTATAATATCTTGTCGCCTGAGTTATCGCACTCTTGCCTTTTGAACTTGTTACAGATTTATTTCTAGTAAAAAATTGATGCAATAAGATCAATCCTACTGTAAAGTATTTCTTTCAACAAGAATCAATGCAATTAAAGTTAAATTTATTTCGTAAAACGAAAATAAAAATGATATTAATGAAATTTCATTTTTACTAAACACTTGACTGCCAAATACCAACACGAATCCGATCGCATTTTTACAAAAATTACTGATGAAAGCAACAAAAAATAAAGAAAAAGAAAATATTTTTGTTTGAATGACGTAAATTTACTGATTGCTATAAACGCTCATCATTAAAACATTTCAGATTCTTCCCGTTTCAATTTTTATTGATGGGTTTTACTGATAGCTATAACCGGTCAATTACAGTGGAGCGTGAAAATTACATACACAATAATTGTACAAACCGCTAACGAATAGGTACCTACCTTTATCATATTCTTATATAAAGGAAACGTTCCACCATTCCCGTTTCGTTTCCTCTCGGCCAAGGTGAAAAAGTCATGCATAATGCAAAACTATAAAACAAATGTTAAGCTCATCTGTCATAGCAATAAGTTTCCAAACTGAAAATCAGCTGTTGAGCATACAAAGTGAGAAAGTATTTGTACCAAATACTAACACAAGAAAAACAATAAATATTGTGTGATTAAAAAAAAAAAAAAAAAGCCCCCTCATTAGTTTTGATGCGGGGCCCCATCTTTCTAGTAATCACTCTTCCTACTGCTTGATTTCGGTGTTCAGTTGGATGTTATTAATTTTTTTTTTTTTTTTTAAATTAATTTTTATTACTTCAAAGCTTATCTTAAAGCTAGATAAACATTCATAAAACTAGCCTAATTAACCATAACTTACAACTAACTTACTGGTCTCATACGGACACTCTAAGTTAAACTATAACACTTAATTACTAATGCCTTTCGGCCCTAAGATCTATTTTACTTCAATGAAATTTTTTTTATTTTTGTATTTATTAGAAAATTTGAAAAAATATTAATTTCAATATCCTTTTTATTTTATTAGTTGGATGTTATTAATTTATCTTAATAAATACTATATATTACTTTAAATTTAAAGTAGTACATCGCATCTAAGCCTAGTATATTACCACAAGGACGGCTGTCTTTACTTTTTTCGTGTGGGCTATTTCCGGTAACCTATGAACAATAAGGAAAAAGAGCTTCCGCATGCATACACTTCGGCTGAAAGGTCAGAAACCTACTGAACTGACAAAACAAAATAATTACTTTCCTCTTACTAACATACACAAACGCCTCTGTGTTTACAGCAAGCGGGGCGGGGATAAATTTGAAATGTGTGCACATTTCATTTTTCAATATGTGTAAATTCAAATTTGATTAGTTTAATTTTGAATTCCGATGAAGGTTACTTTGATTTCAAAAAAGAAATTCCTGATCTGATTCGTTGAACAGTTTTGTTTAAGTATAATTGGTTGATATACAAATCTCCAAAATAAAATAAGAGTAAATTTAAATGAGTTAAGCCTGTGGAGTGTGGAGTTCAGTTTGGTGGGAGTGCCGTCATTACAAAGTGATTTTTCCTTTGTAAAACACAAACCAGTGGGAATAAAAACACGAAACTGGTATTTTTGTTTGCAAATTATCTTATCTTTAATGGAATGGTATTTTTTAGATTTTTTTTTTTCAAAACGTCGGTACAGACTTTCTCCACAGAAATTTTATTTTGAGTTTCAAATTTAAAAATTGTTCAAATTTCGTTAGGATAATGCAAAAAAAAATATGATTGAACTTTTGAAATTAATTTTTAGGGGGAAGGAGTTTTTGAACCAAACCGGGATAAGAGCACTTAACTAGCATAAAATGAGCCCTAAATTACCCCATCATTAGATTTTTAAAATTTTGTTTGGTTTAGAAAGTCTCCAAAAATTTCAACTTTGCGACGTGATTAAGGGGGTAAGGGCTTGAGATACCAAACTGGGTTTCACTAACTTAGGAGCCCAAAAAGAGCCCTAAATTCCCTCATCATCAGTTTTTTGAAATTATGAATTTAAAGGTGTGGTGTTTCTAGCTTGACGTCAAGCTGGGAACACCACAAGTTTGAGGGGGAAGGGATTTTTGAACCAAGTCGGGATTGCGGCACTAAATTAGCCCAAAAAGAGCCCTAAATCACCCCATCATTAGATTTTTAAAATTGTGTTTGGTTGAGAAAGTCTCCAAAAGTTTAAGCTTTACGACTTAAGTTTGGGGATATGGGCTTAAAAAAACAATTGGGAGTTCCGCGAACTAAGGAGCCCAAAAATAGTACTTAACGACCCCATCATTAGTTTTTTAAAATTTTGTTTGGTTTAAAAAGTCTCCAAAAATTTCAACTTTGCGGCTCAATTTAGAGGGTAAGGGGTGGAGATACTAACTTGGAGTTTCACTAACTTAAGAGCCCAAAAAGAGCCCTAAATTCCCTCATCATCAGTTTTTTGAAAATATGAACCTAAAGGTGTGGTGTATCCAGCTTGACGTCAAGCTGGGAACACCACAAGTTTGAGGGGGAAGGGATTTTTGAACCAAGTCGGGATTGCGGCACTAAATTAGCCCAAAAAGAGCCCTAAATCACCCCATCATTAGAATTTCGAAATTCGATTGTGGTGTTTCCAGTTTTACGGACCTGATTTTCGACTCAAGTATTATGAGAACGAGGAAAGATACTGACTTCAAATGGTTTTTATCTCACGCAAAATATTGTTATTAATATTTTAAAAGAGTTTTCAAAAATCGACAGACAGGTACGAATGGGAAGCTATCAGTGTTGGTCGCACACCAGCCACTTTTTACAAAAGAACAAGAACTAAATGCTATCAAAAGTGTTACGCTAAAATGGTTTAATGTTTTTCATATCCAAACAGAAGAAAGCTTAAACTTCAATTTATTATTTTTGATTGTATACTTTTCGAAGTTTTTGAAATGACATTTCGGCTTATAACAAAAATATATTAGGTGCACGTTTGGCAGAGTACTCGTACTGATGGGAAGTTATCAGTGTGCCACGAAGAGAATTGAAAAATCACTAATTGCTAAATTTTAGGTTGCAATTTACGAAAATCCTTTTTTTAGTAACTCAAGACGATTTTATTATAAAATGAATGAGAAAGTTGTTATTTAGCATTCAAATCTTCGTAAAATACAAAATTTTATAATTTAGTAATTATTATCAAAAGTCATAATTTGAGCTTGTTGAAATCAAAGTAAATTGCAACTTTTGAGTCGCAATCTACTACCTCAGGGGAATAATTTAATTTTACTACTCATTAATCTTGTTTTGCGAAATGTATACGGTGATTCAAACCTTCTTAATCCTCAAATCAATAAAATATTATTGTAATTTACGAAATACCTATTTGCTGATTTAAGAAAAAAACTAAACAGTAAATTGCAATTCTTTTAGTCTTAATCTACTATCTTCAAGGTAATGATTTAAAAAATATTTATATGTTGATTTGCATGCACTCAATGCAATTTTGTGTTATTATTTTTTTTTCTACTACGATTACTTCTTTCTTTCTTACCACAAATGTGTGTGAGATAAGTATACAAAGAGGTTCCAGCATCATAAAACAAAAGGGTTAAGCTAGGCATACACGGTGAACATGTTGGTGTGATTTGTTGGGCAGCACTTCGCCATACACGGCCCAACATGTTTATAAACATAATTTTTTGTGTGACTGTCGTGAAGTCAAGATGTGCCTTAGAAGTCCCGATGATGCAATAGCATGTTTGATAACGACATGTTAATTCAATAAAAATAACAACACAAATGACGAATTGTTGTCCCACAACGCCATACACGACGAACATGTTGATAAACTTCAAAACATGTTGTAAACTTGACCATAAACAGCCAACATGTACGCCACAACTTCACGGTTTATAAAATATTTCATAGACCGTGGATTTGTTGGCCAACATGCCCATTGCCCATACACGACTAATTTTCAGCCCAACACCAACAAATCACACCAACATGTTCACCGTGTATGCCTAGCTTTATACAATACACACAATTGCATGTAGTGTATGTACACATATACAATCTTAGCATTTACAGCTATATGTGGCTGGCTTTGCACTGGGCTTCTCAATTGAAAATCCTGAAATTCCATATCATTTGTTCGTAAGACAGTCGCGCGTGCGTTATTATATTGTGTGTGTGGTTAGTGGTGTACAAAAATATAAAAAAGGTAAACAGAGAAGAAATTACTTGTTCTTCTATTAATATTTGTTTTATTTTACCGAACGAACTAAAGGGAATATTATTGTAAGAGGAGGAAAGAAAGTTCCTGAAGAAAGAGAAGGTTTGTAAAAGTATAAACATAGTTTGTGTGTTTTTTGTTTAATTTTTAAAATTGTTGTTTATACGTTAGATTTGTCCCCATCTGATGACAAAAAGTGGTTAAAAACACACTCCACGCCATTTGCCACCTTGGAAAACAAGTGAAAGACCACACAAAAGGAACATGCTGAAGAAATAGCCTTGAAAACATTTCAGGTTTAATTCAAGCATGACCAGCTTATGAAATCTCAGAAGGACCAAGATTGGTAATACCTACTAAAAATTAATGAAACTAGTATAATACATTTTACCTTTAAGTTTCTAAATTTGTATTTCTAGAAATAAGTCAAAAACAATAAAAAAAAAAGAAATCTTTCAAATGTGTCTTTCTTTTATACATTTTGCATTTTATAAATTATTATTCTCTAGAACATTTTCAGTGCAACTTGCATACAGGAACTTGTAATTCGGCGCGCCATCAACTTAAAAAATATCCCTGAGCATACGAAAACCAATAAGTTTATGTATGTTGTAAATCACTAATGAAGATTGTTGATTTTGCAAAAAAATTGTTCTTGAATCTCTACATGATTGCTTGAAAATGGAAAGTAAATTAATCTTTAAAAGCTACAAATTGCCGCAAAAACTGTTTCAAATTACGACTCAAAAGTTGCAATTTAAAGATAACTAAGTATCAAAATTGTGACTGTCATTTGCAAACTGCAGAATAACCTCTTTCAAATTACAACTCAAAAGTTGCAATTTAAAAAAAATAAGTATCAAAACATTAGTTGTCATTTGCAAACTAATGTAAAGGGTGTCCCAAAATTAACGCAAGATTTGAATTAAATAGAAAACGCCGTTTTTAGTCTTTTGATAGTTATATTTTTATTGACTCGTAAAGTACATAGGATAGGGTTATGTATGGAATAACACATCGGACAAATGGCCTCCACGACTTTGCATGCACATGCGCACTCTTTTGTTGAAATTTTCCATGACCATTCTGCATAAATGTGGCTGAATTTCGTTGATGCAGCGTTGAATCTCCTCCTTTAATGCAAGGGTGGTTGTGGGCTTGTTAACATAGACTTGTGATTTAAAATAACCCCATAAAAAGAAGTCTAATGGTGTTAAATCACACGATCTAGGAGGCCAATTTTGATCACCGAAACGAGAGAGTACACGACCTGGAAATGTCTCATGCAGTAATTGAATTGTTTCACGGGCTGTATGACATGTGGCACCGTCTTGTTGAAACACATCAATATCATCCAATTTTGGCAGAAAGAACTGTGTAATCATGTCGCGATATCGAGCACCAGTAACAGTCACTGCTTGACCAGCATCATTTTCAAAAAAATATGGCCCAATTATGCCTCCAGCCCAAAATCCACACCATACAGTCACGCGTTGTGGATGCATTTGTTTTTCGACAATCACATGTGGGTTCTCCGAACCCCAAATGCGGCAATTTTGGCGATTGACAAAGCCATCAAGATGAAAATGTGCTTCATCGCTTAGGATGATTTTGCTCGAAAAATCAGGGTCCATTTGTTGATGTTCAATAATCCATTCAACGAACTCTCTTCTCTGTCCATGGTCATTAGGCTTCAATTGTTGTGTTAATTGAATTTTGTAGCATGAAGACACAGATCTTTGGTGAGTATACGCTGTAGAGAGGTTCTTGAAATTTGCAATTCTTGTCCACGAACGTCGAATTGAGGTTCCTGGATTGTCAGCAACACTCTCACGCGCTGCTTCGACATTCACATTTGAACGGCTTGTTTTTGGACGACCAGTGTGTTTGGCGTCTCCAACGGATCCAGTCTCCATGAATTTTTCAATTAATCTCTTCACAGTTGACGAAGTTAAAACACTATTCCGACCATATTTTGTATGAAATTTTCGAACTCCATTTTTAATAACCCTATACTGTTAGCTGTCAAATTGCTTTTTTTTCAGGGTTGCCAACACTTCACTGCACAAATGGCGGCAAATTCAAATCTTGCGTTAATTTTGGGACACCCTTTATTTGGTCGTAGTCTAAGAAAATAAGGGTTGAAATTTACCACTTGTATTTGTAGATTTAAAAAAAAAAAACGATTCATAATCTACAAGAAAACAATTTCAATCTACAAACTATTGCTGAAATTTACGATAAAAACAAACATTAAATTGATACTGTTGATCGCTGTTTGCAATATTTGTTTTCTTCGATCGAACTTTTGCTACTCAAATGTAGTGAAATATGATTTTTGAGTGTCAATATCTTCATTTTGCTCATTTAATTAAATTGCAAACAAAAAGTAGCAATTTACTTATTTTGAATCCAAGGTACAAAACTGGATTCATTTTTCGTGATTTTTAGCTTATTTTTTTTGATCTGATCTAAGAATTCTTTCCGTGTGGGTCATACCATAAATTAATGTATTTTGTACATCGTGTAACCTTCAAGAAAAATGGATTTGATTGTTTGATCCTAAACACGAAATAGAACTTAATGTAATATAGAACACCTGGTATTTATTTTTTAAATTTAAAAAGATGTGACAGAAAGGTTTTCATACAAATAGCTTATAATAATATTGGTGCTTTCTGGTTATACATTTTTAAATCTCATCAAAATAGCAAAAAGTTTTATTATTCATAAGAGGCAACAATCCTTTCACCTGATGTCATTTTATAACATTTTAAAAAGAAAAAACAAATATGAAAGAGAAAAATTGAAACCGATACTCGTACCTTTCTCGAAGTTCATTCAGTATACATATATGTACATATAAAAGAGGTTTTATTAAGATACATTTGAGTACAGCATAAACTGCAGTGTTTTATTCAAAGGTAGAGCATATTGAGCCAACATTCACCGATAACAATTTCCACTGACTCGAATGTTTTTTTTTTTCTCTGGAAGATTTTAATCAAAACCCATTCAACCCAAAATAGGCACTTTTTGGTCATGCAAAAGATTTTTCATATGAAAAGAATAAAAATTGACAGCTAGATCGTCAAGACTTTCTTTAAAAATTCAAGTTTTCGAGCTACTGTTTTTTTTTTGTAATGAAGTAATGCTTGTTTAAATTAAAATTAAATAGAAACGATTTCGTCTTCTGGTTTTGATATATGTCTTTTTTTATTTTTTATATGTACCAATGTAAACTTGGCTTTTTTTCTACCATAGAAAATTAATAAAAACGGTCTATACCTAAACTACATGTATTTTTGGTTCATAATCAACCCCAACAAAAGTCTTCCAACCGTAATGAAAGTGTATTCATAAAATTATACAAAAGCTACAAATAAAGATCCTGTTTTAATAAAGGGACTAAGGGACATATATGTAGCCTAAACAAACTGTCTAATAAAACTTCCCTCGCGTGAGTTGATTTGGATACTATACCAAAGGTGATCTTTCTTTTTTAAGGTATCTTAAATTCTAACTATATACAGACCAGGGCCGGTTAGCTTTTACATGTGCTCAAAATGACAGAAAAAATAGATAGCAAAATATAGTGTCTTATAAAAAATCAAGCGTTAACCTGGGTTTCAAAAAAAAATTACTTGAAAAATAAACTGGTTAAAAATATAACCTGGGTTTCAAAAGAAGCTAGTTTATAAAACAGCCTGGGTTATAAAATATCGTTGGTTCTTGGAACTTTACAAAATACAAGAAAAACTGAGACTTACTACACAAAGTTTGAGACATATAATTAATTTTGAACTTTGAATTAAAATTTGGTTGTTGGGAGTTCTCGCAAGGGTACCCTTGTTTTGGCTAAGTTCTTGAAGAAATGAAAGCTGTTTTTCCAAATTATTTATTATTAATATTTTGTGTTCGAAAACCAAACAATTTAAGTGCCTTTAAAACACCTAAAAACTCTCCGAACCTAGAAAACTTTTTGTTAATCCGCCTGTGAATAACGAAGTAGATAGATAATTCTATCGTCCTGCATTTTTGCTGATTATAACGTTATATGGTCATTGGTCAGTGTATCTATATTCTTTTCATATACCCAACAAAACGACCCACATAATGATTCAGTTTTTCGTGCTCAATCATTAGAAAGGTGAAAGTTCTATCTCGCATAGAGATAAAACCCAAATAAACCACAAAAACAATAAAAACACAACAAAACCAAATCGAGGCTATATCTAATTCGACTTTGGACGAGGGACAATCAAATGGGCCAATTTTCTATGGCATGTCCTTGTTTGAGTCTTTCAATTTTTTTTCTTCCTATCAACTCCTATCTGCTTTTCGGCTCATTCTCATCTTCATCTTCATCCTCGTAGTCGTTTTTGTGGTCGTCCTCTTTTCAAATGAAATTATTTTCGTATTTTAATATAATTTCCTCGTTCGACCGACCGAAAAGAAAAAAAATCGCTCGCACTTTTCCGGGCTTCACTCGTTTGTCCTTTCTTATTTAATCCCCTTTTGGATAGATACTGTTCCCTGAGTTTGGTTGTATCATCTGACATCTCCCGTTTGGGTAATTTTGTGTGTCATCCAGGTCACAGGGAAGGTGTGTGTTGTTTTTATGATCCAATCCCACCTGACAAAAATAATTTTACCCATCGCATCGCTTTTACCGTCGTCGTCGTCGTTTTCATCGCCTTCGACGAATTCAATGGCCGTAACGAAAAGTGAAACAGATCCTTAAGTAAACACCTGAAATTGGTGATTTGTAGTCGAGCCCTTGTGGCCTTGTCCTTTATGCTAATGTGTGCTTTGACGGCAGTTTATAAATTTGTTTTTTTTTTTCCCTTCGTCTTCTCACAGGTATTCAAAAAATATAAAAAAGGGGAGACTTTAGGCCTTCGAACTCCCTCAGCAAAACAGAAAAGTCGTTATTAGAAAACATTTCTCATATTTATTTGGTGTTTTCTTTTCGTTTCAAGTTCCAAGGTTATTTTTTTATGAAGGAGCATTATTTTTGGAGAGCATGGGCGGCGAAGACCAATTTATTATTATTACACATGTGGTCGGGCAGTGTGTCGAACGGAGTGGTAATAGACTACCAGATGTATTTTGACGGAATTATACTGTTTTTGGTCCTTACTTTACGAAAAAGGACTATAAAAACGGTCAACTCAGCATTTTTTTGAGGTTTTATGTTTTTCCTTTTTAAGAGTAGTACGAATAGTGTTGTGTTTTGCCTGATTAGATATTTCTGTCTATTTGTGTTGATTTTGTTTTTGTTTTCTTTTAAGATGAGAATGACTTCATGTTATCGTAAGTAAGTCGATCTCGTCGTCTTCGATTGTTTTTTTTTTTTGAATTCTGGTCACGAAAAAGTGCTTTTCAAAGAGACCTTGTAGAATTTTTAGAGAGAAGAGTGCATGTACCTATAACGAAATATTTAAGAGGGCGGATGTCACGTGTCAGCTTTATAGAAATATAGGGCGCCATTAAAAAAGGAAAGGGCGTGCCAAAGACATGTTTTATTTATGTTGAATTTATTTCTTAAATGCGCACCGCACTAGGATAAATGAATATATCTATCAGTGTATGTACATTGTACATTTAAACGAGTAATATTGAAAATTCAAGACACGTTTGAATAGCGTAGAAAACAAAAATCCTACTTTATTGTAGATATTTCAATTTGCCAACGCAACTTTCAAAGGATTCGATTTGTTGTTGATTTTGTTTTTGTTTTCATTCCTTTGTTTTATTGCGATGATAGGCAGAAATGTATTTCCTGCAATTTTGGTTAGATTTTGTTGTAGATGTCTTCTAAATAAAACAACACAATTTAAATTTCAGAATTTTCTATGAATTTGAATGATTTTTTTGATATAAGCACAAAACAAAATGATTAATTGCCATATCATTAATATAACCTCCAAAGGATATTCACAATGATTTTATTCAATGATTTTATTGATGACTTTGCTTCATCAAAACGTATAACAAACTACATCAATTAATAACTCCGCATCAAGTAATATAATTGAGATGTTCACTGTGGCGTATACGTGTTTTTCTTTTGTATAATAATGTTTCTTTAGGAAGTTAGGAGAAATTATTGTTTCTTTAGCATTTTTTGTTAAGAGTGACAAGAAAATTAATTACATTAAATGTTAAATATGTTTTAAAAATGAAAACTTTTAAGTTTTGATTGCTGTGCGAAAGGGAAAAATCGGAAAAGCGGGATGGTACTGCGATTCACACTGATAACTTTTTGATGCTCTTTAAAACGTTCACCGGTTTTTTTAATGACCCCAATGTTCATTCAAGGAACGTCAAAAAGTATAAAATCAGTAATTGAAACTTAAGCTGCTTTGGAAATAGTCAAGACCTTAAAACTGCATGATTTTTTTTAAGGAAAAAAGTCTTGGCATGTTTTTTTATAAAAATTTTGCAATATTTATTTTTATATTGTGCTCACATACATTGCTTTTAATTACGAAAGGGGAATAGCATTTGAAAGGAGATACCGATGAACATTGGTTTTGAATGTCTGCACTGAAAAAACAAACGTGCATTAATATAAAAAACGGCGTTTATTAACTGCTTATTTATTGGCACAACAAACTTTTTCTTGTCAGAGTGAACGGTTTATTAAAAAAAATTTCAGCGTTTGATAATCGTTTGTTAATACTATTAACGGCCGTTTATTAAATAAAAAATAAAGCACTTTATCACCGTTTATTAAAATTAATAACTCTATTAATTGCCGCAAACATTTTAGTTATTAAAAATGATTAATCGTTTATTGTGACAATAAACAAGATGTTTGAAAAGGGATTGTTAAAGATTATATCCCAACCTTCATCCAATATCACAACCAATTCTCAAATTTACAATAAGTTTATTATTTTGTATAACCTTATTCACTGACACATACAAATTTGGCAATTGAAAAATAATAAACCGTTTATTGTTGCAATGAACAACATTATTAAGAGACGAATTGGAAAATTTACAAGCAGTTTATTATTTTTTATAACCTTATTCACTGACACAATACACTTTGGTAATTGGAAAATAGTGAACCATTTATTGTGGCTATGAACAACATTATTAAGAGGCAAATTGTTAAATATTATATCCCAACCTCCATCCTACATACATACATATAAAAAAAAATGTATGCGGAAGATTGGGCAAAAATGCAATTGATTCCTTGACAAAAAAAAATGTAAATCATAAAGATATGAAATTGTATGAGGTATATCGCTAAACTTCATATCATTTCATACGAATTCTTGTGAATCGCAGTAACGCTGCAGTCAAAATAAGTAAAATGATCAGTGATGAGTTTTAGTTATATTTATAACTCGTTCTATAAGAGTAAAAGTCCTAGAGCTTAATATATCTATCTTTTATAATTGTTTTTAATTCTATAAAGGTAATAATTTTGGCTAATTACTTTTATAAATAAATAAATACTGTTATGACGCATTACAAATCTACAACGAAAACACGAACAAATTACATGCATTCTGTCACTGCACCGAGCATTGTGTTCACACTCAGCTCAACTTGGCCAGAACTCGGTGACATTAATTTGCAAAGGTTATTTTGTCATTCGCAAGGATATAATTCACACTATGTTGTTACCAAAAAGTTGCGTAGTAGAACCGAACAAGACCAACAAAAAAGTAGTAGAAGCAGAAAAAGAGAAGTAGAAGCAAAAGAAATAGAAGTAAGGAAGTTGAAAAGAGTGAACCAGACCGCAGAAACCAGTTGGACTTCGATCGCCGCTAAGCAAGGATCAGTGGTAAGTAAGTTGGATATTAACAGAGGCTTCCCCCCACCAGAGGTATAAGCGGAAATAATAAACATTTGTTTATATTTATGAACGCATTTATTAAAATTAATAAATTCTGTTCATTGGGATTATAAACAGGTTTATTAATATTATAAACGGAAATAATAAACGGTTTTTTATATTAATGAACGCCTTTATTAAAATTAATAAACTCTATTCATTAAGGCTATAAACGGGTTTATTAATACTATAAACGGCAATAATGAACGGTTGTTTATGTTTATTAATGGATTTATTAAAATCAATAAACTCAGTTTATTGTGGTTATAAATGAAAATTTTAAATTGTTTGTAAAATTTTCACCCGGAAATGGAGAATAATAAACGATAGTTCACTGACACAATTAATATGTTTATTGGACAAACTCAATCATTTTATTCATTGTCTCAACGAACTTTTTTATTATATTTACGTACCTTTTTGGTTCAGTGTGTACATTGAAATGAGTGGGAAATATTAAGTCTGATAAAGCGTTTTACATTAGTGTTGTACGACTCAAAAAAAAAACTCAGTACTTAACAGTACATCAAAAACTGGTCTCAAGGAAAACTGATATAAAAATAACGATGCAGTAATGATAAACAGGAAACCTTGCGGCGGCGACCGACACGGAGATTCATAAATATTATTAGAGCACCTGTCTAAATATGAGAATTTTAATCGAGCTTCGGACGAATATAGGCTTAATAAATTATACCTGGACTAGAACAATTTAAAAAACTTCTTACAAAACTTAACAGAAATTTTGGAAACTTAAAATATGTGCTCACTCCACAAATGAAGGTTTATGAAGCATATACTAAGAATTTAATTCTGTTGTAATATATCTCTTAAAGGCCCACGATGTGAATCTAAAAACTAATATTAAAAGCTGGGGGTACTGTCATCAGCAAAGCAGGGCTACAAGTATCAGGCAAAAGATCATTTATGCAAATAAATAAGAGTGTAGAGAACAGAACAGAGCCCTGTGGCATACCATCGTTTATTTCGTTCGTATCACATCCAAAATTATAGTATGCAACGAAGAAAAATGCTTCCAAAATTCAAATTGAAACTTTTTTTTACAAAATATTAAAGCCTAAAAATTGGTATAATTGATTTTTAAATCGAATATTCTGTGAAAAAAAAATATTTTTTATACTCCAAATTTAGCTCATCTTATTTAAAATATTTGTCTACAATCTCCAAAAATAAAGTCCTACACAAAATACCAAACATGCTCGAATATTTCGACAAAAAAAGTTTTTCAAACTTTAATTATTTAAAAAATGTAGGAAGTTTTCGCAGAATCTTTATTTTTGTTATTCCTATTAAAAAATAATTAAGCACATTTCTTTAACATATTTTAATGCTATTATCTAAAAAACAAAATTTATTTGAGGTTTTTGAGAAATGGAAAACATATTAGAATACTTCGAACGTATGGACAACCGAAATCGTTAAAAAAACAAATTTATATACAAAAAAGCAACTGAAAATTCTTCAAATGAAAAACACTTTTACCAATTTCTTACGATAAAAATTTATTTAAAGGTTAAAGTAAGTTGGATTGTGAAGTACATAGTTAAAGGTTACGTTATTTACCTCTACAATAATTTAAAAAATCATGTTAAATAAAAATATCTAAATTTCTTCCATATACAGGCAGAACTTTTTCCTTTTTCAAGACTTAGATCCTTTTGAAAAATGTTGTTGATACATGCAACCATTTTCTCGTTGTGAATGAACACATTCAGACTTTCACAGGCACAAAAGAGATCCCATTGCATAAAATCTTTGAATTTTAAATTAAGTTACCATTCCTAATTGAAGTTTATTTTATATATTTTCTAAAAATTTGATAATAAAAAAGAACAATAAAAACCGAAAGAAATAGCCACTTCACACACAACTCTCCATGAAATAGAATTTCTCAAAACAATAACCAATTGCGAGCGTGTCCTTATTTTCATTTCTTGACCGCACTTTAAATTCTTCAGAGTTTCTAATTTCATGTTCATTTTATTATTATTTTTGTTTGTATTTTCTTGTGTCGCATCAACTACATTAGTGGCAAATTGTGTTGCACACAAATAATAAAATACAAGAAAGTCCTTACAAAAGAATAATAAAACGAGTATCTTTTCGTTCGACACAATACAAAAATAAAACTGAAAAACTGGAAAAAACAAGAAGAGAAAAATTCGTCGATGTCCCTATTCAATTATAAGGATACAGCTACAGCATCAGCAACAGCAGTGGCAGGAGCAGTAGCAGGAGTAGGATAAAGAAAAAAATTAGATAATTCTTTTGTGTACACTTTCTGTTCATGTCCTTCACACTCTCCTCGAACGTATCTTCTTCAGTACGTACTAAACTTAGTAGAGTGTATGTCTTATTTTATTTATGTACATTTTTCTTCATTTTCTAAGCTACCAATTTCTATACAAAACCTAATCTAAACGGGCAGCCTTAATGGAATTTTCAACCAAACCATTCATTTGTGCTTCTTCTTATCTAATTTATAGAATGTGAATTCTTCATCGTCCTTGCGCTTCGAGGATACAGAAGGATTTTGCAAAAGCATCATCATATCCCGCGTGCCAGATAACCAAACCGCATTGAAAAGTCAAAGTGGTACGGTGCGGCGGCCGGCGGCGCGGCGGGTAGCGAGTGGGTTTTCCTTTACAAAAAAAGAACAATAATATATTTAAATAAAAAAGAAAAAAGAAAACTAGAGATACAAAAAGTCACAAAGGATGTACTGGGGTGGGATGAAGAGAACAGAGAAAGAAAAAAACGAGAAATTCCTAAGGAGCTCTCTAGCTTATTAAAGGTCATTCAGGATACTCTCTGCATTAAGATTATCATACCAAATGCTCTGCTATGCTACTAACTTGGCTTAGCTTTGTTGTGAGCATCACTTTTTCCTTCTGCCAACAAAACATTATGCTTGTTATTTATATACATTATACAAAAAGTATGTTGAAGGTAGCTTAAGAACGCATAACCATAAGCATATGACATGTATGTATAATCATATTCATAAGCATAAGCATTAAATACTAGACATCATCATATAAAGTGAGAATGTTAAAGGACCTTTAGAGAATGGATTTATGGTTGCCAGGTGCACTGATTTTTAGAAGATATGTATTCAACAAAAGAAATATTTAATGAAGTATTCATTAACGGGAATCTAAATTTATAAATACGTAGGCACACATTTTTTCCTAAAACCGGGTAAAACTTTTTCCGAAATGTAAGTTAAAAGTACAAAAGTATTTTAAACAACGTTGATGCGCATAATTAACTCGCGAACGATCCTCTCCTATTTTCACACCGTTAATTTTTAGAAGAAAAAAAACTTTTTTGGAACAATAATGTTTCCAAATTCATCTAAAAAGTATCAATACATTTTTTGATTGCCTCAAGAAATTTACAGTACATTTTTTGAGGCATACTAAATTTATTAAACTCATCTATCAGCTAAAGTTTGTAACAACGAATGATACGATTATGTATGATTGGAATATAGATGGGATTTCAATTTACAAAAGGAATAGTAGACTCAAACTTGATTCCAAAATCGTTGGTTATGGAAAAAAGACTGAAAAGATTCTATCTGTAACAGTAACTGCACCAAATTTACTGAGTTTCTTGATGATATTGGTGGAAGATTTCCGAACGAATACGCAGACAGTCGGTTAAAACTACGAGTACATCTTCAGTAAAAGGTAGTGAATTTAAAATGCATTTTGAAAGCTTAATCTCGCAGTGAAAAAATTAGAATTAGAAATACATTTTATTCATTAATTTTGATTTTACAACTAGTTTATAAAATTATTACAATAAATAAAAGGATAAATAATAGTTATCATCACCTTTAGCTTTAGCTTACGACAAAGTTATTTTAACAATAATTACCAATACAATTTAAGTAAATTGTGAAAAGTCAGTCTTTTTCTTTTTTCAAAAAAGGGTTTAAATTTTGAGATGTTCTGATAGATTATTATTAATGACTTGGTTACTGCGACAGTGTAAAAGTTAGAGAAATGAGTATTATGAGCAGTGGGTAGGGTATACTGCGAAGATGCATACTATTTATACGTAGATTATATAACTGTGAGTTCCTAATTGGAATATTACCAATTTGCTTGAAAAATTCTTTCAGTATATAAGTACTTTACTTTTTACTTTTTTGTTATCGAAAAAAAACCTTAGAACACCTTTTTATAGAAATTATTATTTTGATGTTTTCAATTATTATTATTATTCTTGGGGTGAATTTAAACAGATGTTATTACTTAATGATTAAGTAAATAAATAAGCCTTTACAACAGTTATAGTTATAGAAAAAAACCAATACCATTTTCCGGATATATTCAAGAATGAATAAAAGCAATAATGTGGAAGTTCCGTTAAGTGCAACCATAGCTCAGCTGCGAGACCTTTATGTTAAGCTTACAAAACCTGATAAGATAAATTCCAAAAATTCCGTGGTTCCTGAGCTGTCAACAATTTCCGAACAGGATGAAAGGACAGAAAATAGTGAAATTCCTGGACATTCCGAGCAACAAGGCGTTCAGCCTAATATATTGATTCCGAGTAACACTACGCAATTGGATGACGAAGAAGCTTGTGTTGAGAAGGAAATTTGTTTATTAGAAAAACAAAAAAAAATTGCTAACATTACGCAACGAATTAAGATTGTTAGAAGAAGCTAGTTCATCAAATAATGGCAACAGTTCACAAGTTTCTTTCAAAGATATAAAATATTCTATTTCAGAATATTCTGGGGAAAACTCATATTATGATGCCAAATTGTGGTTGGATGTTTTTGAACGAACTTGTGAATCAGTTCATGGAGATTCTACATTCCGATTAAAATGTATCCGTCGTCTTATGAAACAAGGTTCCAAAGACTTACGAATTCCGTGCCAAATTTCTCACAAATTTTGGTCATAATTACTCAATTTCCGATGTAATTGACAAAATGCGGAAAACAACGTTCAACTCTCCAAAATCATCCATCATGGGATATATTTTGAAGATTCAAGGACTGGCTTCCCGTACGAATATCGATGAGCTTCAAACAATTCAATTTATAATCTATGGTTTTCGCTATCGTTCAAATAACATAGCTGTTTTATATCCTGCTGGCAATCTTGATGAATTAAAACAGTTTTTCTCAATTACGTGATGATGTAATATTTGAATTGTTATACATAAGTTGTTTATGATCGGGGCGATCAAATGTCAGGATTGGCCGAGTTATAAGTAGTTTGCTTTTTACTTGTTTGTAATCGAAAAAAAAACCTTAGAACACCTTTTTATAGAAATTATTATTTTGATGTTTTCAATTATTATTATTTATTGATGAGCTACATATGTAAATTTGAACAGATGTTATTACTTAATTATTATTTAAATAGCCTTTACAACATCAGAAGTGGGATTAGTTGCAGTTATAGAAAAAAAACCAATACCATTTTCCGGATATATTCAAGAATGAATAAAAGCAATAATGTGGAAGTTCCGTTAAGTGCAACCATAGCTCAGCTGCGAGACCTTTATGTTAAGCTTACAAAACCTGATGAGATAAATTCCAAAAATTCCGTGGTTCCTGAGCTGTCAACAATTCCCGAACAGGATGAAAGGACAGAAAATAGTGAAATTCCTGGACATTCCGAGCAACAAGGCGTTCAGCCTAATATATTGATTCCGAGTAACACTACGCAATTGGATGACGAAGAAGCTTGTGTTGAGAAGGAAATTTGTTTATTAGAAAAACAAACAAAAATTGCTAACATTACGCAACGAATTAAGATTGTTAGAAGAAGCTAGTTCATCAAATAATGGCAACAGTTCACAAGTTTCTTTCAAAAATATAAAATATTCTATTTCAGAATATTATTTGTATCGATAACTCCAAGACTTACGAATTCCGTGCCAAATTTCTCACAAATTTTGGTCATAATTACTCAATTTTCGATGTAATTGACAAAATGCGGAAAACAACGTTCAACTCTTCAAAATCATCCATCATGGGATATATTTTGATGAGCTTCAAACAATTCAATTTATAATCTATGGTTTTCGCTATCGTTCAAATAACATAGCTGTTTTATATCCTGCTGGCAATCTTGATGAATTAAAACAGTTATTCTCAATTACGTGATGATGTAATATTTGAATTGTTATACATAAGTAGTTAATGATCGGGGCGATCAAATGTCAGGATTGGCCGAGTTATAAGTACTTTACTTTTTACTTGTTTGTAATCGAAAAAAAAACCTTAGAACACCTTTTTATAGAAATTATTATTTTGATGTTTTCAATTATTATTATTTATTCTTGAGCTACATATGTAAATTTGAACAGGTGTTATTACTTAATTATTATGAAAATAAATAAGCCTTTACAAGTTCTATAAAAATGTAAAGGTGTCTCATCCGTAGAATTCCTAAGCCCGTATAATATATTAAAGTTAAAACTCTTTTTGAGCAGAATGGTTTTAACAGATACATTTTTCTAGTAATGAGCATAAAATAATTTAATAATTTTGTATATTGCAAAAATGGTCTTTTCAGTTAAGGTTAAAATCAATTGTTACTCCTAGATTGCTTTAAAATTAGGTCTACCACAAACATTTAAAGGAAAGTTGAATTATCCACCGTTCGACCCATGAAATATAAAATTGTAATTGCAACACTGATGACTAGAAGTTTTGAAGGACAATATTTTTGTTTTTTTTTTACTAAGAATTAACTTATGAATAGAGAACCAAGTTCTAAGAATTTCGTGATATTCTTCAATTTGAATGTTACAATTATGTTCTAAATTTGACTGTTAGGTAAACGATATATCATCTGCTAGATGTAGTAAGGCCAATTAACTGTAACCTAAATAGAAATTTAATAAAAACTAGAAAAAAAGTAAGACACCGATTACGGAGCCCTGAGGCACTCCAGATTTTAGATATCGAGCTTCATTCATTACACCATTTACTACTACTTTTTGAACTCTTTCTTTTAAATATGACTTCAGACATTGAAAAATAACTCCTCAGAATACTGCATTATATAATTTATTTAGGAGTAAATCATGATCAACTTTGTCAAAGGTTTTAGTCATATCAATGAAAAAATTCAGTTTATTATGATTCAAACTGCCATACAGTTGACTGCAAAGTCAAAGAATTGCATCTTCCAGACTGAAATCTAAATTGGTTTTCTCTAAAAAAAAAAAGAAAGAAAATCTAAGAAAGAAGTAATAATTTTTTATTAGTTTTTTTTTTTTTGAAAATATTAAAGAAGATGGCAAGAAGAGAAATAGGTCTGTAATTTGACATATTTGTTGTATCTTCTTCAGTTCAGGGTTGGATTGTTTCATTGAGCTGCACGAGTTATATTCTTCTTTAACTTTATCAAAAGATATGAAAACTTCTGGTTTTGATGGAATACCGTTTAAATTTTATAAGAACGCGTCCATTTCTGATTGTGGAGTTGCAGAAGTTATTCACCGAATTTCTTGAAACTTCAACGCTATCATCGTCTTTCAAAAAATTAGATACAAATATGGTGGCAAACTTCAGAGGATTTTTATTTCTTGATACGCCCTATAAGCACTTTACTACAGTTCTATTGAACAGGTTGCCAGCTTGGTTACAAACAAAATATGACCATCGATAAATTTTAAACTGCATTTAAGTTTATAATAATTCATGCATAATTCAACATCAACTCAGCCAAATTAAGAAACTCCACTCTTGAAATTAAGGTTGTTTTTGATAGAATTTTATTAAAAGCTCTTTTAATAATAAGCTATCGACTCTGGGAATATTTTTAAAGATATTGGCTACTATAAGGTCTCTTTATCAGGATTCTGCTACAGCTGTTTAAGATGGTTCATCTTTGTCAGATTTCTTCTTCACTTAGAAACGTGTTCGCCAAGGAAGTGTGTTAAGCACTCTATTTTTCGTTCCATTTTTTAATGCTCTTCATGCGGAACTTCCAAACGATATTGTTCTAGATCATCTTTAAATTAACGACTTCTTATATGCGGAAGATAGGTTTTAGAATTTACTGCATTCAATGGAATCTTGAAATAAATCAGAATCAGAATTAGTAATATTTCGCAATAGTGCAGTGTGTGGTATAGTTTAATTACAATATGTCTTAAAATAAGTATCTAACCAACAGATTGGAAGCATCTAAAAAATCCATCAATGTAACGTGGTCGAGACTGCTACGAGACCATACTGTCCAACATTCAACAAAGTTTAAAATATACAATGCTGCCTCAAAAGCTAAATTGCAGCGTTTCTTCGTTTTGAAATCAAATTAACTTGTTTTACTTAAATAAAAAAATTAGGTTGCGCAAAAGTTTGGTGAGAACTTGGATCTAGTGATCTTGTGTTCGAGTAATATCAGGATTTTAAGGGACCGAATCCAAACGGCTTATAATTTAAGAAAGCACAATTTTGTATAACAACATTTACTATAAAAGGATTTTTTCAATTCCTCGCAAGATGCAGTACTAGTGAAAAAAAAAAATGTGAATGGCACAGGCAGGGATTGAACCTAAGACTTCTGCCACGGGTACTACTTATTTGGCAACCCTAAAATAAACGATGCAATGATGTAACGCTTTTCTTTCCCAAACACAACCATCATACACATATTTTTATTCCACTGGCATGGTTTTTGTCATGTAGTAGATGTGTTATTGCATTTGTTGCACCTTTGCTTTTGCAACAAAAAATTAAAAAAAAAAAAAACATGAAAAGAAGACATTTTTATCTCATTTTCATTTTGCAGAGGTTTTTCTTTGCGTCTTGCTTCTGTGGTGTGAATTTTGCTTCTCTCAGGTATAATTTGAATCAAAAAAAGAAAATAAACAAAAAGAAACAAGTGACTTTCCATTCACCGCACGCGTTTCCGTGACAACCAAGAGAGTGATGATTTGCTTTGCAATCAAAACAAAAAACAAAAAACAAAAATTCTTAACATCACAGCCAGACTCATCCTTGAGACATAATCATCATCTCTTCCTCATCGTCACTCCCTCTTCTTCTACGCCTTGTGATTTTCTTTTGAAACTTTGAATCCTTTAAATGCAAACAAAATCGTATTTTTCCGCTTTTCTTTTGCAACGCTTGTGTTTTTTTTTCATAGGAGAAAGAGAAGAGAGGGGGTTGCAAATGTTCCATGTCGGTTTTTACCATCATAAATATCCCCCCTCTAATATTTGCGTGGTTAAAATTTAATGAGGTTTATTAATGTTGCACCAGGATGACTTACAAAACATAGGTAGGTACATAAAGCCTGAGAACGTGTATGATGAGATGCGAGTATATAATATACAACATCGTGTCCTGTTTTATATCTTGGCCTATTTTTGTTTTTTGATGAAGAAACGTGGAGGATGAAAAAGGCAACAACAATAATAATTATGGAAGTCAACGTAAGATTTGGTTACGTGAGAATTATGTTCCAATCATGAAAAGAAGATTTTTCATCATAATCTTTTGCAGGATATGCGAGAAAAGGAATTTTTCTCCAGTGTTTTTTGTTTTTTTTTTCATTCTTTTTGCTTTGAGCTTTTTGAATTAGGTATGCATATCAAGAGCAGCCAAAAACGAAGAAGAAGGAGATGAAGGATGAGAAAAAGGAAGTATTTATGTATAACGAAATGTAAAGGACAAGAAGAATTTTTTAGTCCCCACTCCATTAGGGAATAAAATATTATACAAAATTTCTACTGTCGTCACTGTACACGTGCGCCGCGCCGTCTTCATCTTCGTCTTTTCTTTTTTGAATAGGAGCGATAGAATAGCGAATACAAAATCTACTGCCTATAATTTAAATTAATTTCTGAAGTTTTCTCTTGGTTCGCCAACATTGAGGTAGAAGACAATCTAAAGAATTTAAATTACAAACTTCTAACACTTGTGATGTGTATCTAGAAAATACAAAAACCATCATCATCATCATCATCGTCCTCCGAGGCTTACCTACCTTACAATGTAAATTCAATGGAGCTTATATATGTATATACATACATACATTTGTAGCTTGTACTTGTTGGAAGTTGAAATACTTAGCTGTATGAAGCTGAAAAGTTTATTTAAAAGCCAGTAATGGAGAGGAAGGAAATAAGTTTAGGCTGTTTTTTTTTGTTTAAACTGAACGTGAGGATGATGTTTGTAAATTCAAACCTATCGACTTTTTTGAAAAAGTTTATACACTCGATTTCACTTTGTTAAACGATAGTTTGAGTACATTTTTGAAAAATAGTCTATTAAATAAAGGAATATACGAGGAGGTGCCTTTAGCAAGTGAGAGGGGATGAAAAATGAGCTTGATTTTTCTGACGGGAAATATTTTCAAATTTATTTGAACCCTGTAAATGTTGTTTTCCATCGATTCACTTGGTTACTTAGGGTCATTTTTTGTCTTTTTAATATTGAAAAAAATTCATTGAAAACTTCAATTTAAATCAAACATCAAACAAACATATTTTTATTTCTTGAAAATAAAATTCGTTTCCATGAAAATTCTTCAGTTTATGAAAACAAAAACTTAACTTTCTACAGTAAAATGTGTGTCTTTAAAATAAAACCAAGTGTATACAAGGATGTGTGTATTATTTATACAATTCTGAGAAGAGAATTTATTCAAAATTGATTTGACTCATATGAGTACCTACTCGTATTAAATAAGAGAACTTAATGATGTTTGCAAAGCTATTTAAAATAAGAAAGTATAATGTGTCGTTGTGAAGAGTTATTGTTTTATTTAACTTTTAGCCTTTTTTATTTATTTAGGTTTAAGATCCTTCTTCTTTGGAAATGTAAATATTTGAGAAGACATTTTAACACTTCAATACAAATTTTAAAATTTTAAATAAAATTGTTTTGAATACGAAAACATGGGTAACTTTATGTTTAGGAATGTTTAGTGAAGATCAAAATCTCATTAATTATTTTAAAGGCGTCGAAGAACTGGATAAATGGATATGAGGGGATTTATTGCACTATTAAGGTTCGTGGTCGTAATAGGTGAAAAAGAAATATTTAGACTGCGCCAAGATATCTCAAAATCTAATTTTACTGCTTTTTAATTATTATTATTTCATGTAAAAGTATTTTCTATAAATTTTTAAAGTAAAATAAGGAATTGAGGGAGCTACAAGTTACATGCAAAAGGCTTTTTAATCTGAACTGGGCTAATTTAATGACGAATCTGTCAATGTCATAATATTCAATAAAAACTCATATATTTTTTAAATATATGTACCTTTATCTTTTCAAGGGTCGTTAAAGTATTTTCTATTTTATAAGATTTTAAAATTAAATTGTTGTTTTTTAAGAAAATTAAAGTTGTTTAGGTCTTACGTACAAAAAACTAAAAATGTCACTTAAATTGTTTTGAAAATCATCAATTTCATTATTAATCTTTTTGAACTGTTTATCAATAATGAAGCTAATTAAGATTAGTTTGAAAACTAGGCTTTTTACCCATTAATGCCATTCGAAATTTGCAAATTATCTCTTTTTTTTTAAGCCAAATTTTTGATACATATACAAATGTAAGAACAACAATATTTTTTATATAAGCGGAAATAAATTTTAAGTCAATGTCTTATTTTTTCTGAGAATATTTGAGTCAAAATATATTTTTAAACAGTTTCATTTATATTCGAAATCGTTAAAAATCATTTTTTTTTTCAAGTTTTGTTCTTAGATTTTTATTATTTGTGAGAAACACTGTAAATTGGATTTTTCTAAAAAAAAAAATAGTCGATAAAGTTATTAGTTATTATATTTGGAATCAACTAAATTTTTTACTTTTGTGAAAATTGCTTTAATAGAAAAACATCTTACGTTTTGTTTTGTAGCACATTTTATAACATAAATTAATATCATAATGAAACACCCTGTATAGAATCATATACTGGGGACCTTGAAACGTCGGGAATGTCAAAATTTTCATTTTGACAAACTGGACCGAATACGATAACTTTCAATGGAAAATTAATAAGGGAATTTTTGTTGGAAAATTCCCTTATTAATTTTCCATTGAAAGTTATCGTATTCGGCCCAGTTTGTCAAAATGAAAATTTTGACATTTTTTTTTTTTTTTTTTTTGTTGGAAAAATTTTTTGTTGGAAAATCCCCCTCACGGTTTTCGCCTTGTTGTGGCGAGGGGGCTTACGTCTAACTCTTCAGCAATCCAGCTGCGGAGTAAGACAACTAAGAAAACCACCAAAAGCAGAGATGTTAATCTAATAAATATGGATAAAAGTTTACTGAATGAAGAAAATCGAACGGGGATATACGTTCAAGTGTCGGCAGAAGTCACGGCTGCCGGCGAGGGCTTGGCTTCGCAAGAAGCTAAGTCGCCAGTGACAAAAGTAAACTTAGAGAAAGAAAAACGAGAGCTAAAAAGACCCGGTCATTCTCTCAGTAGATCTCCTTCCCGACATAGATGGTTTAACCATCAAAGGTACGGAGACCTCGGACAGACCTCCTTCCATAGGTAGTCAAACCGAGGACGAGCTACTGATGGAACCGAGTCAAGAAGAGACTATGCTGAAGTCTGCTGCACCCCTCAAAGCTTTGAGGCAACGCAGCAACTACAGATCCTCCAAAAGATTCGTGAAAATGACCGAGTTGAAAGACCCTGCGACGCTCAGTTCGAGAGACAAAGCTCTCCTAAAAAAGCATAAGAAGCTAGTTAGGAACTTTGAGCGGCAGCTGGCAGAGACTGTCACTGCACCCAGGGAAATAGCAGAGGAAGTGAATGCCAAAGAGTCGGAGAGCAAAGGAGTAGATGCTGCCAAATCTAGGTCTGTCCCTAAAAAGGCAAACCGTGAACAGGCTGGCAATAACTCGACCGTTCGGAACGACAAAGGTAAAGTTCAGGCGACTTCCATTAAGAAACAGCAAGCCAACGCTAGGAAAGACCAAGCACCGGCAAGCACCTCTTCTGGAACGAAACCAGAAACGTCCAAGAGACAAAGATCGGAGGAGACAGTCAAGCAAGACGGTGCTAAAAAACAGAAAACCAGCAGCTTCGACACCACCTACAAATCGCCATTATAAGCCGTGTGACGACCCAGATGGGAAAATCTCGGCAAAAAACTGGCTTCTTGTGGAAAATGAGATCCTTAAAGCTATGATGGCAGCATCAGAGAACGATAGTTCTGAGGACTATATCTTTGATGGTGCCGGATGGCGGCGAGGAGTTAAAGTGGTCTGCTGCGGTGACCAGAAATCACGGGAGTTCCTGAACCGTACAATCGCCAACATTGGCGAACTATGGGAAGGTTCCTCCCTTGAGGTTCTACCCGCCGCAGCTCTACCACTCCGCCAGCAGTTTAGCATCTGGATCCCCCCTCCTGCAGAACATGAGGACGCAGCCATTATTAAGCTGTTGGCGAAGCAGAACAAAGAGCTTCCCATTTTAGAATGGAAGCTCCAACATTCAAGAAAGAGTCATGGAGGCGAAGGGAAGGACCTCTTGTTTGTGGCAGACAAGAAATCTGACCTTCTGCTGAGAGAAAGAAAAGACGTGTTGAGGTATGGTCTCGGAACCGTAAAGGTTAAGAGGCATGAAGGCAAAGGGGAGTCAAAAGCTGCAAGTGGTGCAAATAAACCTGCACCACGCTAAAGCAGCAACGTACGACCTTACGCTCTACATGTCTCACGAGAACGTGGATGTGGCCTTGATCCAGGAACCATGGTTAGGCAAAAACCGAATCCGTGGGTTGAGGTCAAAACACTACAACCTTTTCCACTCCACGTCAAATGAAGGTGATATTAGAAGTTGTATCCTAGTGAAAAAATCAATTAACGCTTTCTTCCTATCTAGGTACAGCAACAGGGACAACACGGCAATCAGCGTCGAATCGAATGAAGGAAACTTCATTTTAGCGTCGACGTACATGCCGTACGAGGAGGAGAGCTCACCATCAAAAACTGTCCGTGATCTTGTGGTCCATGCCACAGCAAGCGGCACACCTTTGGTGGTAGGATGTGATGCCAACGCTCACCACACTCAATGGGGCTCAAAGGATATCAATAAAAGGGGTGAGTCAATTTTTGAATATATTCTCTGTTCTAATTTATCGATATGTAATAGGGGCAATCACCCTACCTTTCGAAACAAAAACAGGGAGGAAATCATAGATTTGACCCTTATTAGCAATAATAGTAAAATTTCAGTTGAAGACTGGAGAGTCTCACCTAAAGAATCTTTTTCGGATCACTTTAGGATACTCTTCTCTATAGACAGGAACTTTACTGAAAAGAAACCTTACAGGAACCCAACTAGAACGAATTGGACAGAGTACGAAAAATGGATGGAAGACTGTATTGATCCACCAGAGGACAATACAAGTCTAAGCACTTCAACCATTGACACTGTTGTCCAAAACTTGTCTAGCAAAATGAGAATGTCTTTTGAAAAACACTGCCCTTTATCTCGTGCCAATAACTCCACTAACCCACCCTGGTGGAATGGTGCATTAAAGAAACGTAGAACAGAGGTTAGAAAACTTTTCAATAAAGCTAAACTGAGTAAATTAGAAGAGGACTTGAAGTCTTATAGAGCCGCACTTAACACTTACACCAAAGAGTTAAGGAAGGCCAAAAAGGATTCGTGGGCTAAACATTGTGAATCCATTGAAAAAACAAGCGAGGCGGCAAGGCTCCGTAGAACCCTGGCCATTAATCCCACGATCCCGGGGTACATAAAACACCCTGATGGATCATGGTCGAACTCGAGCCTAGAAACGCTTGAACTCTTCATGGAAACTCATTTCCCCGGTTGTAAAAACCCAGAAAGTTCTGATTGCTTGCAATCGAACACGCTGGATTTTACTCACACGGAATCAAATTTAGAACTAAATCAGATTATTACTGAGCAAAAGATTATCTGGGCAATAAACTCGTTCAAACCCTACAAATCAGCGGGACCAGACGAGATTTTCCCAGCTCTTCTTCAAAATGCTCTCAAAGTAATAACTCCGTGGCTTAGGGTAATCTTCATAAGTTGTATTAAACTTAGATACGTCCCTAATAGCTGGAAAAAGGTCAAGGTAGTCTTTATCCCAAAAGCAGGGAAACCGACTCACTCTCTTCGTTTCTCCTTAAGATACTGGAGAGGATAATTGATCTACATGTTAGAGAACTTCTCAACGAAAACAACTTGTGCAGCTACCAACACGCTTACCTTAAAGGTAAATCAGTGGAGACTGCTCTGCATGAAGTAGTTTCACATATTGAGAAAAGTCTTGAACACAAAGAATATACACTGGCAGCATTTCTTGATATCGAGGGTGCGTTTAATAACGTTAAAACGGAATCGATCAAGACTGCCTTAGTTGAAGTTGGAGTTGAATCTGTCATTGTCGATTGGATTTTCACCATGTTAAATGGCAGAATTATCAACTCTCAAATAGGAGTTAGCACTATCGAGAAAACAGTTACTAGAGGCACACCACAGGGAGGAGTCATCTCACCCCTACTCTGGATCCTCGTAGTCAACAAAATTCTCACAAAGTTCAAAGATCAGGGCATTAAAATAGTAGCATATGCAGATGACATAGTGGTTTTGGTATCAGGCAAGTTTCTTACCATCATCGAAAACATTATGGAAAATGCATTAAAGGATTTATCTTCTTGGGCAACTAAGAACGGTCTCGGGGTCAACCCCACCAAGACAGAGCTAGTCTTGTTCACGAAGAAACGGAAAGTGGAGGGCTTCAACCCTCCCAAACTAAATGGTATTCCTCTAAAACTTTCTAAGGAAGCTAAATTTCTAGGAGTAATCCTTGACTCCAAGCTTACATGGAAGCGTAATACGGAGGAAAGAATGAAAAAAGCATTATGTGAATTCTACACATGCAAATAGACCTTCGGTGTACGTTGGGGTATGCGACCGCAAGTCATCCAATGGATGTACACAGCGATTGTCAGACCCATTCTTACCTATGGCTCTATTGTATGGTGGAAGGCGGTGGAAAAATCAAGCTATCTCAAGAACCTGAATAAGGTACAGAGACTAGCTTGTATAGGAATAACAGGGGCTCAAAGATCCACACCACAAGCTGGATTGGAAATGATCTTGGACCTCCCGGCTCTGGATGAGTTCATAAGATGCACGGCAGCCAAAACTGCAATTCGTTTAAGAGAATTGTGTTTTTGGAGGCAGAGCACTTATGGCCACGGGTCAATCTTACAAAGTTATGACACGATTCCAGGACTGAGGGAGACCACCGATTATATCCCCCCTTTACTAGATTTCGACAGGAAGTTTTCTATTTTCATACCAGACAGACAGGGTTGGGATCCTAATTCACTTATAAGTAAACAGGGTGTCCCTTTCTACACTGACGGTTCAAAAATGGAATCAGGAACAGGTGCTGGAGTGTTTTGCCAATCTCTAAACATCAGAGCGTCATATACACTCCCGGCTGACTGTAGTGTCTTTCAGGCCGAGATCTTTGCCATTGGAAAAGCAGCTGAACTGGCACATCAAGAAAATCTAAGCTCTTCGGAGATTACTTTTTTCGTGGACAGCCAGGCTGCTATCAAAGCCTTAGCCAGTGAGACCATAAGATCAAAAGCAGTTTTAAACTGTAAGAAAGAATTAAACAAAATCTGCCACACTAACCAGGTAAAGCTCTGCTGGGTTCCCGGACATAGCAATATAGAAGGGAATGATATAGTAGATGAACTAGCCAGGAAAGGGTCAGAAGCAGACACCAGTAGTAGCGACCATTCAGTCAGGGGACCACTCGTCCCGATTGGGGTACTCAAGAGGAAGATAGACCTTAAACTAAAAGAGAAAATCAATATCTCCTGGAAATCCAGGGACGATTGTGTAATCTCTAGAAGTTTATGGCCTAACACAAATGAAAAGGAAACTCGGTATATTCTATCGCTGAGTAAAAAGAACATTAAAATCCTGATAGGTGTACTAACAGGTCATTGCGCCATTGGCACAATGGCTAACAGAATAGGGGCATTTGCACCCGATTTTTGTAGGAGCTGTCAGGATGAGGAAGAAATGGAAACCATTAAACACCTGCTCTGCGACTGTCCGAACCTCCAAACCAGCCGACTCCGTCATTTCGGAAACAGGTTTGTTGGAGAACTGGATGATCTAGCACAGGTCTCAATGGCAAGCATGAGGAAATTTATAGATAGCACAGGCTGGTTCGTCAACGAGCCAGTCTACGCTAATCGACAGAATTGAGGAACATCGTTGCTAAAATTTTTACTTTTACAGGGGATCACAATGGACCAGTAGACCCCCGTGTACGCAACAGCTTCATGCTGTGCACACCCCTTGCAACCTAACCTAACCTAACCTTTGTTGGAAAATAAAAGTTTGCAACACTATTTTAACTGCGGGTCATAAATTCAGTGAATGTTTTCAAAAAGGAGCTGACAATACGGCCGGGACAACATTTCACAAAGCTTGTGCCACAATTGATTTATTGAAGGAAACGTTTGGTAACCAAGATCGTGAGATCTAACACCGTGTGACTGTTTTTTGTAGGGATATGTGAAGTAGCTCGTCTACACCTTCCATAAGTTTCAAATGATAGACTACTAAGAGGACAACATTTGCCGTTTTATTAAAAATATACAGTTGCAAATGTTAGAAAATGTCAAAACATTGGACCTTTAGATTAGAAAACGTCCAAGCCAGCCTTGACGGTAATATGCCAGAAATTCAATTTAAATTATAAGACTAGAAGATTATTAGAAGAATAATGTAAATTTCATGTCAATTAAAAACCAAATCTTGTTTGTTTTTATTCCATTCCAAAAGTTATATATGTACCTCATAAAAAACACCCTTTACATTAAATTCAGAGGAAAAAATTATTTATTTTTTAAAGTCCGGTAGAAATTTTATGACTACTATGAACTTTGTGATATGTCAAATAGATAAATTTGACAAAAGTGAGAAAGAAGCTGTATCTTCTTTTCATTTTGATGAATAGGAAAAGTTAAGTTTTGTAATTTATTTAGTTAAATCAACTAAGTGTTACAAATATCCTTTACATTTTATATACACGAGTAATTGTCAAAAAAAGTTGATTTAAATTTACTTGACAAATTCACTTTATGATCAAACAAGTTTATTTATTTAAAACTAGCTTTTACCCGCGACTTCGTCCGCATTAGATAGTTTTTTTTTGGATAGTAGTATGAAAAAACCTGAGCTGTACTTTTTTTGTACGTATGTTTGAATTGTGCTCGCTCAGCGTCTAAAAGTCTTCGTGCTTGTCTTTCATCTTCAGTTTCAGCGGCTCTTTAAGTTGCGTTACGCTCAGCATCTAAAGATCTACGGGTTTCACTCTGAACTTCAGTCTGAGAAGTTCTTTGAGCCCTATGGCGCTCAGCATCTAAAAGACGTCGTGATTGACCCTGCTGAAAAGCTCTATGAGCCCTATGGCTCTCAGCATCTAAAGCCAAACGGGTTTGGGTCTGTTCTTCGGACTCTTGGCTTCTAGCTATTTTCGCAGCTCGAGCTCTGCTAAAACTACGCGCTAGATTAGTTTTCCAGGCATATTAGCGTAATATCAAGCTTAACGTAAACGAAACCAAGATTAATTAGAAATGTAAAAGAAATGGAGATTATTCAAAAGCTTCTATTTAAATTAATTAAGTATGATAACGACTGTCGTAACTATTTACATTTTAGTTTTACTTACAGACTTTTAGGAACCAAAATAAATCGAAATTAAGCAGGTACTGTATACCGTTTATTATTTTAATATTAAAAATTAAACATGTATTAATATTAAAAGTAATACGCAGGTGAACTAAAGAAACTAATTTAAAACTACCTACTTACTTCTGGTTAATTAAATGATCAAAGACGAACCGAGTAAATCATTAGGTATTAAAGAAACAATTAAATTCACACGACAAATAATATACTTGCAGGATTTCTCTGTAATTTGCATGCGTCCGACAACGGCGGCATGTGCCCCCACGTGTGTGCTCGTTGGGGTAGACCCACTCAGTGATGTCCTGCCCCCGCGTCGCACTACCGCCGCCACCACCTGCTTCGTCTGTTTGTGGAACTTGGTGGGAGCCACAGTTTGCGTCTAACGTTGAGGGCTTGAGGCACGTGGTGCGCGAAGCCCGCGTTAATATACATACGTGGTATGATAAGTTTAATATGTTCGACAACTTATTTCATAAGGGTTGGGAATGCGTTGTTTTCCCGTAATACCAATTTTATACAAATATTATTCAAATCTTTGTTAATTTAGGAGTGAAAGCTATCAGATTCGCCGGAAAGTAATTTTTTCCATGGGAATGCGTTGTTTTTCCGAGGTCAAAAGTAACTCATGTCCTTTCTTAAGTCTCAAACTATCTCCTTACCAAATTTAATTTAAATCTGTTCAGTAGTTTAGGCGTAAAAGCGATCGGCCCACCTGAATTTTCCCATTTGAATGCGTCATTTTCCCGGGGTAAAAAGTAGCCTATGTCCTTTCTCGGACAAAATATCTCCATACCAAATTTCATGCAAATTGGTTCAGTAGTTTAGGCGTGATTGAGTAACAGACAGACAGAGTTACTTTCGCATTTATAATATTAGTATAGATTAAAGAAGCAAACAAATTTAAACACGCTATTTAAAGGAGAAAACTCAAGACTCGGCATATTAATAAGTTTTAGTCTGTGATGATAAGGTGAAAGATCGTAGAAATCAGACCATTCTTACCCCCTCAGCGTAAATCTCAGGAACCTTTTTGCTAAAATTCTACGTAAAGTTCATGGTTTTACTTTTATCAACGTTAAAAAGCAGATAGTTACGAACACACCAATCAAAAACCGAGTTAAGATCACATTGCAATTCTTCACAATCACGAGAACTTAAAACAGTTTTGAAAATTGTAAAATCGTCGGCATAAATGATACACTTATATAATAAATCGTTTATAAATAAAATAAAGAGAATAGGCACAAAATGACTATCTTGTGGAATTTCAGAGTTAACTATGAAGTTGTTTCATTCGCAACCATTAAAAAGTACTGAGCATTATCATTCTAATAAATAGAATTGAAGCCATTGCAGCTTCCTTAATTTAACAAGAAAAACTCGATGTGAGAGTTTGTCAAACGTCTTACTGAAGTCAGTAAAAAACAGTCCAATTGCTTTTTTGATTTAAAATGAGTCAGTACAGGTTTCGGCTAATTCCTTTAAAAATCGACAGTAGAACGCCATTTAGCAAACATACAAATATAGTGATTCAAAAATAATAGACTCAAAGAGTTCAGAATTAACAGATAATCTAGCAATAGGTCTGTAATTTTTAATTTTTTATTTTTTTTTTTATGTAAAGGGATTATAAAGGAACTTTTCCAAATAGATGGAAACACACAAGATATTGAGAAATTAGAAATAATGGACAAAGGAAAGGAGATATGACCTACACAGTTTCTTAAAATAGTAGATGGTATACCATCCGGACCTGGTTATCTTTAGTATAAGCTGAGTTTTATATGGTAAAAGACTTTAACGATCACTTGACGAAACTATTAGAAGTTTATTGAATTTTGCAATACATTACGTCATTTAACGCATTACGTTAAAAAATTTAAGTCAGCACTCTGAAATATTTTAAAAAGGAGAGTCCATCATAATTGTATTTCATGGCCAGTGGAAAAAGCGATACAAAACTTTGATAACGTTGTCACACTTCGCTGATAAAATGGAAAAAGTTCTCCTATTTTATATTGAACTTTCAAACAAATAACCTAAGGTTAACCAATGTTTTTTGTTTTTAATTTCAAAATCTAAAACCTAATCGGTTTTATTAAAACACTTTTTGGCACGTATCTCGAATCAATTATACCTACAACTTAAAGTTTCGTTACAAAACATGAGCTTTTGTACTTTTTTTTCATACAGCCTCCACAAAAAATATCAATTTTTCTATTTAAAAACATCATTGCAATCCAGGATATGGGACAACGTTACAACTTTTGAAATACTTTCTTTCTTTTTTGTATTTGATGTGCATGTCTCTTTAAGTTCAGCCAAGCTGTTCTTGTTTATTTCCGCCCTTCACCCAACAATATATACAACACCCTTAAAAGGTTGTATATTCCAAATCAGTGATTCCCACACCGGAAGCATGACTTTATCCGCCATATCCGCATGATACGTGACTACATATAGTTACGCCAGATTGGATAGAAATGGGGTTATAAATGCATCAGCAAACTTTTGCGCAAAAACCACCCGCCATGTAAAAAGTCTTTTAACCCATCACAAAACCTAAAGCACTCACTCTCTCTAGGACTTCTACGAGTATCTAACTCGCATCCTGCAGTATGATGGGATGTGCGTCTCTCTTGCCAATTTTGTAGTTGCACTTCTTCCATGATCCCTGCCTTATAGAGCATCAGCTTAGTGTCACGTTCAGTGTTTTTAAGGAGCGTAGCAGCAGCTCCGGCGGCGGCGGCGGTGGTGGCGGCGAGTGTCGATGTTGTAAATACAAATAAACCAGGTGAGCCGTACTGTTGTACATGCACGGATTATTGTGGTTATTTGCCTTCCGCGAATGTTTGTCTTCCTGCAGTAGCAGTTGCAGCAGCAGCGCCATCAGTAGGAAGCTACTATAGGCATCCTGATGGGTTCATTTGCAAATAGTCCTGGGTTATTGTAATCTTCAAAGCTTTCTAACTTGTCCTTCTGATGTACGCTAGTGATTTAATTAGTTTTGAAACGTGTTTACACACAATTTCCAATGACAATTTCCGCTCGCTCAACAACATCGAGCTGAACCTGAATTGTGAAGTTAAAGCGTCAGCTTGCCCCCAAGAATAAGCTATATTTAAACAATATCCTCCAAAATATCTAAAGACATTGTCCCTCAGGATTAAACAAGCGACGCGACGTACACATATGGCTCCGTGCAAGAGCAAAATTGCATGACATTTACGATTTACTTTCCGTTCAAATGCGATTCTCTGTCCCAGTCATGTACGGGTACGCGTGTAGTCATACCATATCTAGTTTTTGAATCACCGACCGAAGACCGTTTCCGATGAACGCCCAGCTCCAACGCCAGTTGTAGAGGATTAAACTTGTCATGTTAGAGAGGAGTCAGTGTGCTGTTCTGTTCTGTTCGGCGTCGCGTCATGTGTCGTAGCGAATTATTTTTGAAAAAGCTTGAAAATAAATTGGCGTTTGGTCTTTCAACGGAGCGCAAAAACTATATGAACGTTAATGCTGCCTGCTTTCTTCCACTTCTGGTGGAAGGCACAGGTGGTAATACTAGACACCTCACGATTTTAAAAGTCACATAACTGTTGACACTTCGAAGTTCGAATATATGTAGGTATAGGAAGCTAAAGGTATGGCGTATATGGTTTCCCTTTATTGAATAGCTCAGGAAATACTTATAAGGGCAAGGGTTGGAAAGAAAAGAAGAAAAAAAAATAATAAAAGAGGAAAACTTACGTCAAAAACTACTGAAGCTTGTTTAGAAGGGACTCTCGGAAGGAACGGAAACCATTGAAACAGACTTTTTTTCTTTGTGTTATACCAACAATGTTAGGTACGGAAAAAGCGAGGGTTATTGGCTGGGATATGGGTTTTAGGGACTGGTGGAAGTTTTGTTGGTTTGGCGTCTATGAAATTTAACGTTCGGAGACTAATTTAGTTAGTTTTTGCACAAATACCCACAGCAATTCCCCAGATCACAGCCATCATCAACCCACAATACCTCTTTTTTTTCTTCTCTGGCTCTAACGACCGACACACGTGTTGGGTATTTTGTGCAAATCCTTACACCACGCCGACATCCACATCACCCATCACAATAACAGCCCTCCCCCTCTCCTATCCATCGAACATTATCGATCGATTGTTATTGTTGATGATTGATGATGTCCTTTGGTTGGAGTCCTCTAAAAACGTAGTTTAGTCGTTTTTGTTGAGATTTTCAAGCAGGTACGAAAAGTCATATAGAATACTGATTTATATAGGAAATATTGGGTATGGAAGGGGGGGGGGGCTCCTTGACTTAAAGAGAATTAACCTAAGGCAATAATAATTGCCTCAACGCATGTGCGCTGATTTATTTGTTTTTTGAGATTTTTTTTGTTTACTTCTGTTAGCTTTATGAATAAGATGGGAATCTATCCATCAGGCGTGTTAAAGGGGAGATACTTTTACTTAAGTATTGGATAAATAATGGAAACAATGAGATACAATAATCAGTCCTTGTAATTTTTTGATATGTACCTAATGTATTCAGTAAGAAGGAACTCAGTTTTAACAATGGTCGGGTCTAAATTACACAAATCATAAAGTATCAGAATTAACGAATAGTGCTCAAGTGATCCCGAGTCAACAGCTAAACAGTTTCTGAATTAGGGTTATTATCGATTTTGACAGATGAAGTTCTGCACACATCTGTCAAAACAACAAAACGCTCTAAAATTGAAACAACATTTTGAACGATTTAGTAAAATGGTTCAATTCTTTTAGTAGTGGCCTAATTTGTCATCAAATTGAAAATTTTCAAATTTTTCGAAGATTCAAGGCCCTCCGAATATTTGTTAATGGTTTTTAGAAAAATTGTTGAGTGTTCTTTGGTACGTAAGTTCTTATGTCCGTATGTTCGAAATACTTTTTTCTCATTCCATACGTCCAAAACCAGCTGAAATATCGATAGGTTTTACTATATAGCAAGTTTTGCATTCGTAAGAAATCTTGAACTCAAGATTTTAATCAAACATGGCATTACGATGGTAAGGACGTCGAAAAATTGAATCCCTCGATTACTTTCATATGTCCGAGTTGATTCGGGTAAGGCTTTTTTTTCAAATTTTTTTTATGACTAAAATCGAAAATTCGAAATTTCTCAAAGACAAACCAATAGATTTTTGTTTAAATTTTCTTTATATTTTCTTTTTCTTAGTTTAGCTTCTTGCAGTATAAAGAAAATATTTTTGTTTTACTCCAGAAGAAAATCGCTATTTTCTCAGGAACTAATCAACTGTTATAGTACTGTCTTAATAATATTTGATGATGAAAAATTCAATGTTTTAATTTTTTATTTGAAAATGGGTCATCAATTTTTTACAAAATTGAAATGTATATTAATAATAATAAGCTGTAAATAGCTGCATACAAAAAATATCTTTAAACTAAAATTGAAAAATTCAACTCTAACGATTTTCAAATAAAAATTCGAAAAACAAATGTTTTTTTGAGAAATAAAATGGGTTTTTTTAAAAATATTTTATATATATATAAATATTTTACTACATAAGAAAGTTGGTGCGATTTAGTCTTGCATTTTATATGAAATTTTTCAATTTTTGTAGAAATATTTTTGGTATGAGTTAGTTAGTGTTCAAAAGTATACATTTTATATTTGATTTTCGTTATAAAACAAAATTAACCTATATTTGAGAAATCAAATTTTGAAAAACAAATTATTTTGTTTTAAAACTTAAACAAAAAACTAGAATAAAAATTAACTAAAAGTTAGCAACAATATTTTGCAAATGATAAAATAATATTTAATTTCAAGAACTATTTTTGACTTTTATTTCATATAAAAAAATCTATTTGTAACACGCCAACATGATCACCACACTCAAATGTAAAATGTAACCAGCGTTGCCACAATGTTACAAGTGTAACAAAAGTGTTACACTTTTCTTAATTTGTTTGTATTTGTTACTATGTTACTTTTTTTTTTGTTACACTTTTTTCTCCAAACTTTTTTTAAATTTACTTTATGATTTTTTTAATCAGTGTGAAGTGCGCTTAAACAACACTTCCACCTATTTGTACACCTACGTCCTAAATTGAGTTGAAATCACCTTCATGCGACTCGATCGAACAAATTTAAGAAGTAATGTTTGCAAAACAAATAAACCTAAACTTAAACATGTTTTATATAAAACTTAAAATGTGTCTTACTTATAATAATTTATTAACTTATTATTTAATGTATAGTTTTGTACTGAATTTAAAAACTGTGATGAAGAAAACTTATGTTCCTATTAAAAATAAAAAATTGAGTTCAAGAGCATTTTTTGATTTAAATCATTTTTTTCAAATTGTTACATTTTTTTCGCTTTTGTTACGTTTTTTAAAAAAATGTGTTACACTTTAGTGAAGCCCAGCGGCAACGCTGAATGTAACACTCCAACATGATAACCACACACTCACATGCAGGATACCTAATGTACTAGCCTTCTGCTAAATGTAAAATAACACACACAACTGGCAACCAATGCAATTTCACCATCGCACTCTACTGAATTTTGAACTTTAATTCTTAGAGTTCACCTTCAGTATTGCGCAAGGAAGTTATTAGTAGTGGCCAAAATCAGAAATCTCGACACGACACTCATGGTTAATAGAACTGACAGTACTGTATCGGAATTGAGCTACTCCAGCATCATACATATACTACAACAGTTTATTCAAACAAGAGTTCGCCATTCGCATACTTTGTTCACAAATACTGCTTTTTTGTGGTTTTGGGTCATAAGGGCGACGGTCGGCTTCCCACCGTCCCTTAGGCCAGTGTTGCCAGAAACACCGATTTATCGTAATTCTCCCGATTTTTAGACCTATTTACGATACACCGATTTTTGATCTAATTATGACACTTTTCCCCGATTTTCGATGTTTTATATAAAAAAGTATTTTAATGTATTTTCATCTCTGAAATTTACATAATTTATAATTGTACTAAAAATTTGAGTACTTTTTGATTAATTTATTAATTATTAACTGACTTATCAGCAACAAAAATCTTAAGTACGGTGGTAAGAATATGTATTAATTTTAAGATTTATGATTTTTGTTTGATCTCTTGAGAGTTATTGCTGCGGATGCAAAAACATTGCATTCGACAATTATAACCAACTTTATTGAAAAGAATATTGATTATAAAAAACAATTAATTGGGTTTGCGGCGGATAAAGCAAATAATATGACTCGCAGTAAAAATTCGGTTGCTTCTTTGCTAAAGGGTGACTGCCCAAATCTAGTAGTTTTTAAATGTGTCTGCCATTCATTTGCCCACTGTGCATCTTACGCCTGCTTAAAACTTCCTCCAATTGTTGAAACAATGTGTCGGGATATTTACAACTATATTCAAAATAGTCCAAAAAGGGTGGCAAAATATCAAGATATTCTAAAATTATTGGAATACAAGCCATATAAACTTCTCCATCCGTCGCAGACTCGTTGGTTATCATTGGAATGCGTTGTTTCCAGAATATTAGAATTGTATGAACCCCTTAAGATATACTTCGCCTTTGAAGCGAATATAGATAATCTCGAAATTGGTAAAGTAATTTTAATGTATCTACAAGATCCTTTAAATGAATTGTATCTAAAATTCTTAAGCTTTGCTCTTCTTCAAGTTAATAAATTGAACCGACTTTTTCAAAGCGAAGAGCCACAGATTCACAAGCTATACAGTAAAATTAAAACTTTACTACTAGCAATTTTAGATTGTTTCATTAATCCGGCTTATCTAAGGGCAACGGCTATTGAAAATATTAATTTCAAATGTCCATACAATATAATAAGTAATGATAATTTATATCTCGGCAGCGACGTTAATTTACAATTGGAAAAAAATCTTATTGCAAGTTGTGAAGTCGAACGATTTAAAAATAACTGTATAAGTTTCTACGTCGAACTATGCGAACAAATATTCAAAAGATTTGATTTTAAAAATAAACTGTTTAAAGCTTTGACCTTATTGGAACCTAAAAAGACCGTAAATAAACAAATTGATTCATTAAGTAATCTTTTTAACTTGTTTGATAATATTATTTCTTCCAAAGATATCCAGAGAATTGATTTGGAATATAGGGAAATACGAAATCTTGATTTTGAAAATTTGTCATCTGAGGGAATTGAAAATACTAAAATAGAAATATTTTGGAAGATTGTGTGCTCAATCAAAAAGTGCAATCAAACTTTAGCTTTTTCATTGATGGCTCGATTTATTTCATCGGTATTATCGTTACCGAATTCATCCGCTAACGTGGATTGCAATTGTTTAAACTTAAAAGTGTCTGATGATTTGTTAAAAAAATACAAGCAAAATAAATATATTTAAAAATAATACATATTAAGATACTTATGTACCTAAGCCGTTGGTTTATAAGAAACTTGAATCCTTGGAGTATTTGTTAGCTTACATTATGTACATATTACTTTTTTCATTTCTAAGCTTGCTAGGTGCTATAAGCACTAAATAATTAAATTTCTTGTAAGCCAATGCCCCATAAAAGACTGTAAATTTAATATAACAAGGGAAATATTTATTATTAAGTTTTACGTTTTGTGTTCAAAGAATATGAATTTTAATTAAAAAGCATAATAAAACAACAAAAAATATCAATTGTTACTTATTAAATAACGTATTCAGTACCTCCGAAATAAAAAAATTTAATTTTATGTAACCAAGCAATATTACTTATTATAATTAATTTAAATGAAATAAAATAAGTTATGATACAAATGAAACAAAAAGTTTTTTATTTTTTGTAATAGGAAATCTGAATTTATTTTCATAGTTAATAAAAAACACATTCTAAAAAAAGAACATTCAGAAAAAATTGACAGAAAGCTTATCTTTGTCATGAGTTGTAGGGTTAAATAAATTACCCCGATTTACACCGATTTCTAATGTGGAAATCTCCCGATTTCAGTAAATATTTTCTGGCAACACTGCCTTAGGCTTCTAAAAGCTATACATCGCGGTCGCGGCGCGGATTTAAATTGCCAAATATATTTCTACTTGTTATTTTTTTCACTTGCCATTGCCAATTGCCATTCCTTTTGTTTTCACTAACTTGTTTTAATTTGTAACTTAGATTTTAGCTTTAAATTTTGACTTAATAAAATTACATTTATATCTAATTCATTAAATTTTAAAAGGCGTCTTTTTATTTTACCTCTCCTTTTCTTTCTCTCTTCATCCCTTTTCTGTGTTGCCAATTCAACGTTCGCTGTAGTCCTCGGTCAGCACTAACGCGGTTGAGAACACAGCATGTGGTTTGACTGAATGTCCCACAACTAACCCCCGACGACAAGAGCACCGTCACGTCACATATTGATTATATAAGATAAAATAAATTAGTTTGAAGGCAATATCTTTAATCGTTCCTAAGATATTCGTTTCGAAAATCAATTTTTACCAACTTTTAATAGTCTTTTTTTGTTTTTTTTTTTTTATTTTTTTGTAAGAAACCGTAACTTCTATTTTTCTCAAAATTGTACCAGGTGTCAAAAATATTATTTTTTATTGCAAACAAATGTTCTGGAGTCAATATCATTTTCTGTTCGTAAAATATTTGAGTTGACAAATATTTTGTTGCAATTTATAAGAATACTATTAATTGATTGTTTGTTTCAAATGTATACTTATTTGGTATCACGTCAATCTGATTTAGTTTTAGTTTGAATATTATTATCGAATTGAGAGTTTTTACAAAAAATACTAGTATTTTTTCATAAATAATCAAACTTGTTACTATCTCTTGACATTTTTCTTAAGTTAAATCCCAAAATGTTCTGCTTTTACTTTAGTTATTTGATAAATTAAAGCTTAAAAAACTATTAAAATTTTCGAAAAACTGGTAAATTTATAATTTTTTTAGAAAATTTCCAACCGGTAAAATGCTAGCCCTAAACAATAAGTTGTTTTAAATTTTATGCATTTGAATATTTAAAAGAACTAATTATGTTCAATTAATTCAATGTAACAGTATTTTAAGAAATGATTTTTTAGTAAGAAAAGTTAAATAAACATTTGTAAATTGGATTTCAAAATTTTTCAATTAAAATCGAGCTATATTGCTTTCCAGGAGCTGGAAGCACACATATTATAAGAGATAGATATATCCCTTGGTCATATAATACTATGTCTAATAGGTTAGATAAAATTCCTGTAAATATTTTATTACATATGTATGTTCAAAAAGATATAAAAAAAACATACCCAAAACATAGTTTGAATTGATGTGCAATTTTTGTTACTTTTGTTTATTTGTACTTCTTCTTTAAGTCTAAATTTATTGAGGAATTTTTTTGTACATACTCGTACTTAAGTATGAAGATAAAACGAAGAATTTTATTATTTTTTGTTATTTGACGAAATAAAACTCAAAACCAGAGTTTATTTTCTAGGATATAAAACAAAACAGGAACCTTTATTTTACGTCAAATGTCTTAAGTTGCGAAACGAGATGTTAAAAATATCTTTGATATTCTTTAGATTCTGAAGAAGATGGTAAACTATAACCACTTTTCAGTCATTTTTACCTTTTAAAGAATTTGACCAAAAAAGAAATTAGGAATCGTTTTTTATTTATAAATTTAATTTATTTTTTAACCAAATTTTCAAGACAAGATATTTTTAACTTCCCATAGGAAGTTATTGTAATTTATTTTTCTAATTACGAATACTTTGTTTATATGAAAATTATAATTTTAGTGCTTTAAATTATTTAAAAAAAATGAAAATTTTATCCTAGATCCAAGTGAAAATTAAAAACGTTACGCCCGTCAATTTAATCAACACACAAACAAACATTTTTAAAGGACGAGAATAACACTTTGAATATTTAATTATACCTTATTATTTCAAGTCCGTAGAAGATGAGAAAAGGTAGGTGGTATAAAGTAGATACTACTGGTTGGTTCATACTATGGTAATTAATTAATAAAAGAAAAACAGAAAACAAAAAATAACAAGCAACCCTACCTTGAAAAATGGAGCATTATTAAAGTATACGCATTTATATATCATTTTAACATGCTGCGAAACGAAATTAAACTCGGTGAAATAATAAATTCATCTCATATTAAATAGCTTGATATAATAAATATAATACTGTTTTTAAGATGGTATGATGGTAAATAATTTGTTAAAAGAGCCATATACTATGAATAGATACAGCAATATATTTAATAAAGAAATATTTAAGCAATTAAAAAAGGTGTGATCCTTAAAAACTTAACTAGGGCAATTTATTTAATATTCCTCTCATATAGTGAGAGGACGAAATTACTTTTATTAAATTTTATGAGGTGTGTATTTCATTAAAATCAATTCTTCTCATCAAAACAATTTCTGAATGCAAAACAAAAATAATTAGAAACATATAATAGTTGACGGCCTACGTATACAAAAGTCATCTAAATCCTTGTAAAAAAGAATTGTTGTAGAATTTTGTAAAATTTGGAATACTAATCTTTTAAGTAATCTTTCGATTTTTGAAACTACGATTCAATGAAATTTTTAATATTTTTCATAATAAAGGAACTTAGGGTATTTTAATTTTCAGGTTGATCGTTGGGATTACACAAATTGTGGAGTACCATAGGGATAAATGCTTAGTCCAACACTTTTTTCGTAGTCCATTTAAATTTTGAGAATGGGCAAAAGACTTGTCTCTTTTTTTCTAGAAATTCCATCAATAATAATACCAAACAAAATAACAATAAAAATAAAAATTGTTTTACTTTTTTAGACTACTGTTTCGATTCTGAACATTAATGGTTCTAAATAAAATACAATATTTAAATATGTTGAGAATTTAAGTTCATAAAGAACTTTAAATTTATGAAATTTGTTGTTCCATAATTTTTTTAGCTAGCATTTTAAATTGCTAGCTATTTAAAAGTCCATTATATTTATATTATTATATTTTTCAGCAAACAGTAAAAACTAAAAAATTAAAAAAGAATTTGGTATTCTTACTATGGGTTAGTCTAAAACAGTTGGATAAACAATATTTTTTGTTTTTCCATTTTGAGCATGGATAAATAAACAGGGGTATCGACTCTGGAACAGGCAACATAAAGTTGGCCACGTGAAAAACATGATTCCTCCAAATTGACACCACAAACTTGAAGTGTTTGCCCTTGGGCCTTATTTATGGCCATCGCAAATGATTAGCGCACAGGATATTGTAATCTTTTGAATTCGAATGGCATATCAGTTGGAATCATAAGGATACGCGGTATCAAACACACTTCTCCTTTTGATTTACCAGTTAAGATTGTAGTTCAATCAAATTTGGCAATAATTTTTTCATTGCCAATCTGGTGCCATTACACAGTTTGGGTGGATTAATATTTCGCAATAATATAATCAAAGAACCAATTTTCAAATTCAAGCAATGCAGTGGTATTCCAGCCGCTTCCAATGAATTTAAAAATTCAATTGGATAATTCATTGCCTCATCTTGATTCATAACACTGTCAATTGATTTATATGTCGTGACTACACCTGGCAGTTTCGCTTGAATTTGAAAATTAATGGCATTGATATGAATGTTCTTCAGTGCTAAAATGGCGCGTTCTCTCAACCAATCATGATTTCTGTAATTCTGAAGAATATTCGGAAAAACACATTCAATCAACTCATCTATAGATTGCGCAATTGTACAAAAATTGTTCGGTAAAGTGATCAATCCGTTGGTACTGTCGATTGGTATTTTGCCATCACCAATTTCTAACAGTTGTTTTGAAAACTCATGGGCAGTTGCATCATTATGTAGGTGAATACGCATATTAATGTTCAGTGTCAATTTTCATACATATTTCCAAAGAACTGATGACTTCAAACAGGCGTTTATTTGATCAGCAGGTGTTGATCGAGGAATGACAGGCAATGTTTGACGAAAGTCCCCTGACAGCAATATCAGACCACCACCAAAAAGCTGTTGATTACCGCGTAAATCTTGCACTGTTCGATTAAATGCTTCTATTGATTTTTTATTTGCCATTGTGAACTCATCCCATACAATAATTGACATTAATCGCAGAACTTCTGCCATAGCAAAATTTCTCGAAATATTGCAAGTTGAAGTTTCAATCACCTGTACATTCAATGGCAATTTTAATGCAGAGTGTGCATTCTAATAATGTAGGAGCAATTTCCTAAGATGCAAGTACCAATGTAATTGTCTGTTCCGATCGAATAGTCGCTAAAATCAATGATACAACGAAAGTTTTACCTGTACCACCAGGTGCATGCAAGAAATATAAACTACCTGCATTATTAGAAATGGCTTGCATGATTGTGTCATATACTATATGTACATGTTTTTGTTGAATATTCAATTTGGTACTATTACAATTTTGTCATTATCAGATGGCATACGATCAAGAGCAATTTTGAACAATTGAACTAATGCGTTATGCTGATGGAAAAAACTTTACGAACAAAAAATGATTTTATGTATATCCAAAATAATGTTGTGCAAATAAAAACCACACAAAAATTACTCAAAGTGGGTAAAAATTGATTTTCGACTCAAATATCTCTTCAAAAATTTGAGTTAATGTCTTCCATTTAATTTTATCTTATAAGACATATTGTTTTTAACATTCGGTAAAATTTTGAGAAAAATCGAATTGACAGTTTTCTTAAAAAAAATAAAAACTTAAAAAAAAACAATAATGAGACTTGGTAAAAATTTACTTAAAAAAAATTAAAAATATTGGCTTCAAACTAATTTTATCTCCCAAAAAATACTGTTTTCGACATTTTTGTTAAAGTACATATATATATGTATTTGTTTATATAAGAAATACAAACTTTTAAGAAATACTACTAAAATTGGTAAAAATTGTTTTCGACTAAAAATCTAGTTAACAAAAATATCAAACTATGCAAAATATTGTTGGTAATTTTTAAATTTTTATGAATAATTCAACTGACAACTTTTTTAACAAAACACGAAAACCTATAAACTTTTAAGCAAGACAAATCGACAGACGGGGTGGGAAGTTATCAATGTGGGTCGTATGTCAGCCTTTTTTTTTGTGATTTGTATGAAATCAGCCTTGAGGGAATAGTGCAGAGCTCCCACGTCAACACTAGAGGCACTTTTTTTTAAAAGTCTGTCCAATTACACGCATATGCTGATGACATTGACATAATCGGAAAAACTCAGAGTGATCTCAATGGGGCTTTTGTGTGTATTGAGACAGGGGTGTCAAAAATGGGTTTAGCGGTTAATGAGGTAAAAACAAAGTACAGCTGTCATCAAGAAAGAAACTTCAACACTATCGACGTAAGACGTAACTTAGTTAGAAACTAACTGGACTCTGCTATGAATGCAGAAAATAACACCAGCGGCGCTAAGAGGAAACAAAGACTTGCTCTTGCTAGCCGCTGTTTTTTTGAGGCTAAGAAAGAAATTGAGTAGTAGAGCCCTCTCTCGAGCAACTTCAGTGACGCTATATAAAATACTAATCATCCCCGTCCTGCTACACGGTGCAGAAGCTTTGACTATGACAAAAGCGAATGAAAGCACCTTGTGTCGTTTCGAGAGAAAAGTTATTCGTATGATCTACGGTCTCGTATGCATAAAAGGCGAGCGAAGAAGAAGATGCAACGATGAGCATTACGGGCTATATCTTAGCCAAAAGGATAAAAGTTCCACGCCTGAGATGGCTGCGTCACGTAAGGCTCATGGAAACCATCGACAAATCTTCGAATCCACCCACAGGATTGCGCAGTAGAGGAAGGCTACAGATCAGGTGGCGCACAAGTGGAAAGTGACTGGACACATCTAGCTAGAGAGCGAGCTAGATGGAGAAGTTTGTTCGGTGTGGATACAGGACTGTAGAGCCACCTTGGGTAAGAAAGTATTTTTTTTTTTTAAATGTTGTAGATTTTATCACGTTACAGTTTGTTTTAAAAAAATATATAAAATCGAGGCAAAACTACTTCTTAATTAATTTAATGTCCTAAACATCTCATCAAAAACCAAACTTTCCGAAGTTTTTTAAAGTACTAAGTACTAAGGTCATCCATGTGAAGTTATTGCTATGGTTCGCATTTTATGCCTCTTTTTTATACATTTTTGGCAAAGTGTTTAAGAGGAATTTCATTTAAAAATTTTTGAAATCCACGGAGAAGTTAAAAATTAATTCAATAACCTTAATAAATTGGTCTTGTGACGAATTTTTGACTATTTTCTGAAAAATAGGTAATAGGTCATTTTATGTAAGCTACTTAAATTTAAAACTTTCACAACGGAATGTGGTGTTAAATTTCTTTGAAAATAAAAACTTTATAATTAATTTTAACCAATATTAAATTTCTCCATCACAAAAAGGTCAGTCCTGAACAATCTGTCATACCTAAATATACTTTTTCAAATTAATAATAAATTACTTGGAGCAAAAGTTATGACCGATTAACAATCAACAAGAAAGGAAATTAATTCAATAGTTTTTGAGACGAAGAGTTTAAAAACAGACTACCTCCTTTTAGCCTCTTTTATTAATTGTACTTTTTTTTCTTTTTCAGTAATTTGAAATTCAGCGCTCAAGCTCAACGCCATCATTAATTGTATATTATATACAATAAGTAATTAACGAGCAAATAATTTGAGTATAGCATTTTACAATGAGCGTGGGGTTTATATCTTCGTTGAAAAGCATTTCTCGCTCCTATAGTCATTTTTTTATAGATAGATACATATATAGGACGGCATTTTCCACCATAATCATCTTATACACCCAAGTTTCGTGCAATTTCAATCTCCGACTCCTTACCCCTTACCATTAAGCTTGAAAACAATGAAAATAAAATTTCAATAAATTATATATGCTAAATCGCGGAAGACCAAAGAGTCAAAGGCATGCCTTGCGATCTGACTCTGGATTCAAACTCCATCTCTCTCTCTCTCTCTCTTTCTTTCTTTCTTTTTGTAAAAGGGAGAAAAGAACAATTTAAATTCCACATTAAATACCTCCTCCCATGCGACAGTGCTGCCAATGAGCGATGATGATGCCCCCTACATTTCAATTGTTAAAAGTAATTCAAATAGCTTGGGTGATTAATTCGAAAAGGCATTAAAAAGTACTCAGCCAACTCACCTGGCTTATGTTTTAGTCTTCCCAATTTGCTCCCAGTTAACTCCCTCCCATTCCAATCATTAAAAGAAAAGAAAAAATGGCAACGACAGCAGCAAGGGAATTTTTCTTTTATCCGTTGCTTCATCGACCGTTAGGGCGGCAATTTATAGTCCTCATTTTTTTTTTTTTTAAAAAAACCTTAGTGTGTCATTTTAAAAATTATTAGCTGAGAAAAGCCGCATTGTTTTTGGAGGGACGACATCAATGATAAGGATGGACTTTTCTTTCTTCTGTGTGTTTCTTGCTTAACAAGCGAAGGTGTACGTGACTTGAATTGGTAGTATATTATCATTTCTTACTTTTTAAATGCTGTGATTTAGGTATTTTTGTTGTTGTAATCAGCAAAGGATTGGAAAACAACAACAACAAAAATATAAAAAAATAAAAATTATGATTCTTTTAAGTGGGCTACTTAAAAATAAGGACACTTTATGAAATGAAATTAAAAACAAAAGGACCAAATCCTTCTGCTGCACGTTTGTGGTTCTTTCATTTCTCCTCTGGAACACATCCACAAGGAAGGCGTATATTAAAGAAGAAGAAGCGAACATTGAAGTTCATAGATGATTTTAAAAAGAATAAACTCTCACTTGTAAAATGAGTCTTCTAGGAATTCAATTGAAAAATTGCATTCGTTGAATTGACTTTGAGAAATAAATGCAATCAATTGATTCAGACTTCATGCATTCATTTGATTCATTTTAAGTCTTGATTCATTTGCAGTTTTGACATTCTTTCTTTATTTTTCATGAAGATTGGAAGAGAATACAAAGATTGCAAATGGAATTTGAATTTAATTTAAAGAGATATGAGATATGAGAAGTTTCGGTGGTTCTTGCCTATGGTTTGACAGTTGACAATGTCAGACTGTGGTGACATTTCTATTTAATAAGCTTTTTCAAGTCTTCTTTAAAAAAAAATAAATCTGTTCGAGAAGTTCATTTAGCACTTCCAGCGAAAGATAGTTTTTTTTTTAGTCATGACGCTCATTTTTAGTTTAATGGTTGTGTCAATAAGCAAATTTGTCGTAACGGGTTTTTTTTAAGAGGTAGATATAGAACTTTAAGTTGGCAACACTTTTTAACTGGTAGCCATTTTGTCAACTGTCATATGAGTTTATTTTTAAGGGCCGATGTTGAATGTGAACCACACCTAAGAGTTGAGTTGTTTTCTGCATTTTATTTGACATTTCTCAATTTCAATTCTCAAAGATACACAATTGAGCAACGCGTTAAAGTTATTCAGGCTTATTATGAAAATGGGCGTTCAAATCGAACTGCATATCGTGCACTTAGTGATTTTCAATTCAGTCAATTCAATCGTCCAAATGTGCGTTAAATCGGAAAAATCGTGCAAAAATTTGAGTTGAGCAAACCGGGTTTGTAGGAGATGTGAAGAAAACACCAGTGCGTGCTCGTAAATCTCGTATTGCAGCTTGTCGCAGATGCACAAGATGCAAATGACTCAAGAACTAAAGCATCTTGACATTTCAAGCGTCGCAAATCGTTAGAAGCGTGGGAAGAAATAGCAACAGTTTCGAAGAAAATCATCTTCACTGATGAGGCACAATTTCAACTCATTGGATTCGAAAAATAGCAGAATTGCCGCATTTGGGTGAACGATAATAAGAGTGATAGTCGAAAAACCAATGCACCCACAAAGATTGCGGTTTATGGGCTTATGGCATCATCGGCCCGTATTTTCTCCAAAATGAGCCCGGTCAGACAGTTACTGTGAATGGAATCGCGGGATGATAATGAACTTAAAATGGCCCGAATTGAAAGATATGGATGTGAACGTTATGTGGTTTCAATAAGACAGTGCCACTTGCCACACTGCTAACGAAACAATGGCTCTTTTGCGTGAAAGATTTAATGGCCGTGTTTTCTCAGTGATGTCAATTGGCCACCAAGATCATGTGATTTGACACCGTTGGCATTCTTTCTTAGGGGTTATTTAAAAGAAAAGGTGTGCGTCGATAAGCCAGCAACAATTCAAGAGCTAAAAAATGAGACAACTCGTCACATTAAAAACATAGAACCTCAATTATGCCTCAGCGTCATGGTAAATTTGCACCACCGGATATTTTGTTCCATATATAAATGAACCATGTCAATATTATCATAATAAAGAGAAATGACAGTAGTTTCCTAAATAATTTGTATTTTATTCAAAATCAACATCGGCTCTTCAAATTTAACCACCCTTTATATTCTAAATATAAACTGAAAAATTGTATATCTTTAAAATTAATGTAAAAAAAAAAAACGATTTTCAAAAACAAAAAAAAAGCAAAATTAAGTTTTTTTGAGAAATCAAGTGGAATTTAAATTTTTGAAGACACATGCATTTTTTAGGTATATTTTTAAATCTTAAATTATAGGTACTATTTTGAAAAACACTCATTGGATGCAAGTTCGTACTTTTTTTGGTTCACCTTTAAAATATCACGAGCCAATACCGCTAGCGAATTCAATTAAATCTTATATCATAAAATGGCACGTGATACCAAATAAATATAATTTTGAAAAAAAAATCAACTAACAGTTTTTTAATAACTCAAGAAACTGAACGAAAATATTGGTCACGTCGAATATTTTACGAACAAAAAATTATAATTGTATGCAACGAAATATAACGTTTTTGACATCTGGTAAAATTTTGAGAAAATTCGTAGTAACGGTTTTTTATAAAAAAACTGCTAAAAGTTGGTAAAACTTGTTTTTGAACGCGAATATCTTTGCGACAATTAAAAATATTGCCTTCAAACTAGTTTGATCTTATAAAAAATATTGTTTTGAACATTGAATAATTTTTATTTTTTTTAGAAAAATACAACTGTTAGTTAATTTTATGAAAATAATAATAATCTACAAAAAATATTACACAAAATTGGTAAAAAATGATTTTCGGTCCAAATATTTCGAGAAAATATGAAGGTACTGGTTAGGTTAGGTTGGAGTGGCTGTCCAGATGTCATTGACTCACTTAGACCTCAAGGGTCCATTGTGATACCACTAATGAGGTTACTCATGGGAGAGTAATGAAAATTAAACAAACCATTTTGTGCTTTTAATAAATTTAGAGACACTTTGTGTCAATCGTTGCCAGTTCACTGGTATTGTCGAAGAAGGGATTACCGAGAAAGTTATTCCTTCTAATGGAGAGTGCTGGACATGTACATAGAAGGTGTTGGACTGTTTCCTCTTCCTCCTCGTCCATGCAGCTTCTACAGAAGTCATTTGTGTAGACCCCTAGCCTCAGAGCATGTCTTCCTATGAGGCAGTGTCCTGTTATTACTCCAATTGTAGAGCTTATATTTTGTCTGCTCAAGGATATCAAGCCTTTTGACCGATTTAAGTCTATGCTTGGCCATATTTGCTTGGTTGCTAGGCAGGTGGTACTCTGTGACCATCTAGCATTTGTTGCTTCTAGAGCATACTGCTTGAGAAGATATTTGCATGTAGCAAGTGGTGTTCCTGTGTTATGTTTTTGTCTAACATTAGGCAGAAGTGTTCCGTTTTTGGCGAGCTCATCGGCTTTACAATTTCCCGGAATGTCTCTGTGGCCCGGCACCCAAATGAGGTGAATATTAAACTGTTCTGTCATCTCATTCAGAGATGATCGACAATCGTGGACTACTTGTGAGTTTGTGGAGACAGACGCGAGAGATTTAAGAGCGGCCTGGCTGTCCGAGAAGATTCGTATATCCTTGCAAAGTTTTAACGTTTTCTTTGAGCCAGGATAGTGCCTCTTTAATCGCCATTACTTCTGCCTGGAATACACTACATTGATTGGGAAGTCTGTATGATAGACTGAGATTCAGTTGTTCCGAATAGATACCACTTCCAACTCCGTAATCGGTCTTTGAACCGTCTGTATAGAAGTGTATCACATTGTCTTCCACTTCCAGGGGTCTCTCTTCTTCCCAGGAGGATCTTGAAGGGATGGACACATGGAAGCTTTTACCGAATACCGTTTTAGGGGTAGTATAGTCTAAGCGATCTGGGATAGATCTAAAATTGTATGTCCAGTATTGTTACTGTTCCATTGAGAGGTGGCTCTAAGCCTCACACATGAGTTGGCTGCCACCATTTTGGAGAAGATGTCAAGAGGTGTTAGGTTTAAAAGCACATCCAGGGCTGCGGTTGGTGTTGAGCGAAGTGCTCCTGTGATCCACATACCTGCTGACCGCTGGACTTTGATGAACTTATTTACATTTACCATCTTGTCCAGTGCGGTCCACCATACGACAACTCCATAAATGAGTATCGGTCTAATTACCGAAGTGTAAAGCCAGTGGGTTATTTTTGGGGAGAATCCCCATTTTGATCCTATGGCCTTTTTACAAGTAAAAAGCGCTACAGTAGCCTTTTTTACTCTTTCATCAATATTTGCCTTCCAATTTAGTTTTTTGTCTAAAATGAGGCCTAAATATTTAGCTTGGTCGGAAAACCTTAATGGTATTCCTTTAATCTTAGGTGGGCTGATCTGAGGAATTTTGTACCTTCTCGAAAAGAGTACTAGTTCTGTTTTATGTGGATTGACGTCCAAGCCACATTGCTTAGCCCATTTTGTTAGCCTATTCAAGGCATTTTGTAGGAGTTCCGAGAGAACTTGGGAGTGTTTTCCAGATACAGATATTGCAACGTCGTCAGCATAGGCAATCACCCTGAAACCCTCTGCTTCCAATGATGTTAGAAGGTCGTTTACTACCATGTTCCATAAGAGAGGCGAAAGGACCCCACCTTGGGGGGTACCTCGATTCACCGATCTGGTGGTAGTAAAACTTCTCATGCTAGAAGTTATTGTCCTGCTTTTGAGCATGAGACTAATAAGATCTATGAGTGGTTTCTCTAATTGCAGCTTATCCATTGCTGTCGTGATCGCCTGGTAACTGACGTTGTTGAAAGCTCCTTCAATATCTAGGAAAGCTACTAAGTTATATTCTTTGTATTCGAGGGAATATTCAATACTACGTAACAGCGAATGAAGTGCTGTTTCTACTGATTTTCCCTTAGAGTAAGCATGTTGAGCTGTGGAAATGAGACATGCTTTTAAGTTATGTCTGATGTAAATTTCAATCAATCTTTCCAAGGTTTTAAGAAGGAAGGATGATAGGCTGATTGGTCGTAGATCTTCAGGGTTAACGTGGGAGGGTTTCCCTGTATAGGAATGAAGACTACTTTTGCCATTCTCCAGGCTTTGGGAATATATCTAAACCTTAAACAGCTTGTCAGATTGATTTCCAATGGTGGAATGATCATGTCTGAGCATTTTTGTAGTTCGGCCGGAATGATTCCGTCTGGTCCTGGAGATTTATATGGATCAAAGCTATCTATGGCCCATTGCAGTTTTCCCGCGTTATTAGATCAACTAAATCGCTTGTATAGGGTGTCCCAAAATTAACCTTTATAAAGACAAGTATTTTTTTAAACACTTAATCAATCCAAAAAGGTTACCATTTGATGAGATTTCGTTTCTAAATAAATATGTATATCAACTTGTTTGAAATTAACGCAAGAAATCTTGCGTTAATTTTGGGACACCCATTAGAAGCTTGAGACTCTGATGTTAAGTCGTTAAGTATGTTAGAGATACCTGGAAAGTGGGTGTCTAATAATAGATTAAGAGATTCTTCATCTGTAATAGTCCATGTGCCTGCTTCTGTCTTTAAAGCACTGGGTATTGTTGGACTTTTTGAGATAATTTTCCTGAGTCTTGAGGCTTCTGAAGTATTTTCTATTTTGCCACAGAAGTTTCTCCAAGAAGACCTCTTACTCTTCCTTAATTCTTTTTTATATTGCTTTAGAGCTTGTTTGCATAAGTCCCAGTCAGAAGGAATTCTAGTGTACTTAGATCTATTAAAGAGTTTGCGACAACTCTTTCTGAGTGGTTCTAGTTCTTTACGCCACCAATGAGGTTTCTTTTTACCCTTTAAAATGGTTACAGGGCATGAAATTCTCATTGATTCATTGAAGGCTTCAGTGAGATGATTCACAGAAAGGTCTAGTTCATCTTTACTGGAGGAGCTTTTAAGGAGGTTGTAATCAAGTGATATGAAGGTACTGACTTCAAAATAATTTAAATTGATAAATTTTGTTGTAAACTTAAAATAATGTTTTTAGAAAAATCCAATCGTCATATTTTTTCCAGAAATAAAAACTTTCAAAAAATTCTGTTAAAATTGATAAAACTTGGGTTTCGTCTAAAAATATCGGGAACAAAAACAGATATTAAAATAAAACTTATTTTATCATATGAAAAATATTGTTGTTATCTCTTAGTTAGTTTTTAGGAAAATTCTATTCACAACTTTTTTAACAACACACGAAAACCTTCAAACACAAACAAAAAACTGATAGAAATGGTTTCTTATCTGACACAAAATGTTGCTATTAATATTTTAGAAAAATCGGCAGAAGGGAATGGATAGGAAGTTATCAGTGTAGGTCAAATGTTAGCATTTTTTTTTTATTTTAAGAAAACAATACACGACCCTTAAGAACCAAGCAAAATTATAATAACAAATTATACCTCATCTACCCCTCTTTATTGTTCTTCAACCCAGAACACCTATAATATACGACGACGAGAGGAGCATGAGGAAATTTATGGAAGTAGGTCGATTCTGTCGCATAGACAATAATCAAATTATATATCCTCCCAGAACTGCCCCATTTGTCCACCACAAATAACTTTAACAGCCCCGTGCAATTTAAAACCAACGTTAAAAAAACACACACACAAAAATAACCTGTCATTGATTTCATCCCTTATGTTTTCTTTTTATTTTTGTTTTTTATTTGTTTGTGCCTTTTTTGAGTAAATAAGATCAACATGCGAAAAGGAACAGAATGTGAGTATAGGGTATGAGGTTATCCTATGTTCTCTTCAGCATCATGCAGTGGAGGAATTTTTCACTCTCTGTCACCATAATTCCTTCATAAAGTGAAGGATTTGTAAACTCTGCAACGAGGACGAGGATAAAAGCGCCTGGTCCAGGTCGGGTCTTCGGGTTCGGTTCGGTGGCGTTCTCGTTCTCGTTCTCGTTAGAGAAACAAGAGAAATGAATTAGGGAAATTACGTTCTTTTTCAAGTTTTTATGCGTTTTATGAGTTTTGAGATGACTTATGAGGTTTTGATATGAACCTCTCAAATTCTCAATACTTCATTTTCTCTCTTTCTCTTTTTCTCACTCTCTCTCTCTCTTTATTGTTTTCTCTTTTTGTTCCCTTGGGGAAAAAAAACTAATCAATGAAAATATCCTTTCTTCCTGAAGGATAGCATACTGAAGCGAGGAGGGGAATCTCTTGATAGTTTTCTTGAATGAACAAAAAACAAATTTATAAATAAAAAAGTTAAAAAAGGGATTGTAGGACGAGCATTCAAATGAATTGAATTGCAGTGTGACCGTTTCAGGAGGAATTTCAAAACATTTTTGGAACAACGAATTTTTAAACTTGGGAATAAGGCAAGAACTTACAGACATAAAGTGTTTTTAATTTCAAAATTACTATAGTTGCTACTTTTTTTGAGAACTTTCATTGTGAACGTAACCTAAAACCAATGATGTTAAAATGTCAAAACACATAATAAAAACAAAATGGTGGTTTGAATTTTGTTTAAATGAAAATGACAGCATTATGTTGCAGTCAATGGAAAAGTCAATTGTTACAGAAACATACTAAATTGAAAGTTGTTAGGCTCCGTTTACACCGTTTCCGTCAAAATAAAAATGTTACTGAATTATCTAAAATTGGGTTCCATCACTATAACTAAACGAGATTTCACCAACAGAATTTTTAACAGAATTGCACAAAATGTTCAAACTCTTTCTATTCTTAAAGCCTTTTCAGACTAACTCACTAAAGTGTCAAAAGAAAAGATTTTACTTCTACATCTTGCAAAATATAATACAACTTCTTAAGCACAACAAAATGCTTTATGTTAATTTATGTCAAACTGTGTAATGAGAACTGTCAAATAGAAAAGTCCAAAATGTCATTTTTATTACTTTTATGGAAATTTACATAATACACTTCTCATTTTTTTATAATATTCTATATTTCAGAGAGACAGTTAACTTAAAAACCTCTCGAGAGTTTCCTTGAAAAAAAAACCATCGTCCTTGTTACGATCAAATTGGGTCCAATTGTTTGTAGACCGTTTCTTTTTAATCGACCAATTTTAAAAGTTGATTAATCAATTCAATCTAAGTGTTTTTTCGGCTTTACGCGTAATCTCAATTCACCCGTTTTCATGATTTGTTTTTATACTCGTATCTTAAAATTTAATCAACCTAAATGTTTTTTCTTGTGTCGTATCATTTTAAACAAATTACCCTATGTACATTTTTATCTAATCAGTATGCATGTTGTGTTCGTTTGGGAACATTCTATGAATTCGATTTGCTTCTAAACTTTTTTTGAACAAATGTTTTTTATAATAGATGCTAACGATTATGAGTCTTTAAAATTATAAATTTATTCAAAACAAGATGAAATGCTGGTAAAATATAAAAACAAAATATTGCATAGTGTGAACACATTTACGAAGTCTTCTGAACCCCAAACAATTTAAAATGGAAGAAAAAATCAAATCGGGATTCGAATTTATAATAAACCAAAATGACACAATTGAAATGTAAGAAATATGAAATGAAATAATATTTGTCACGAATTTGATTTGATTATTGATTTGATCTAAATTTTTTGAAGTGAATTCTTTTGGTATTTCTACTTTGGGATCAAATATGATTAAAACGCCAATTTATCGACAAGTCAACTTAGTCAAAATTATGGCACAAGAACCTACTTTATATATTCGAATGTTTCAAAATACAAATTTTGACAATGTGAGTCTAATGGATTCAAAAGTGTTTTCTTTCGTTGATCGGAAATTAATGGGTTTTCCATAGGTTAAGTAAATCAATTTATTCTTGATCTAGATCTATCAAAACACAAATTTTTCCTCTTTTTGGATTGCATGTGGCAATATTAATTGATTCATTTTTTATTTAAGATCAAATTTGCAGATCGTGATTTTTGTCAGTCTTTGCATATAAACTACTACAATTTTTTAAAAAATGTTTAGATGGGAATTTGAAAACTGTACCGAATACGTAATACGTAATAATACGTACACGAAGTGACAAAAAAAAAATCCATGCGCCACCAAAAAATATCAATTTTTTTAAGTAAATCTAAATTTACCTTTACAAAACCCAATAATTTTGCAAATCTAGATTATTTTGCAGATCATCACCACTTTTCCTAACATGGCTACTCTTGCATTCGAATAATTCTTCATTTGGTTTGACTGAACAGGAGATGTCAAATAAGCACTTAATAAATCAAATCATACAAATTCCCATTTCAAAGTTTTGACATTTGACAGTGATCAAATATAAACTTCCCAATTGTAATGATATAAGATTTAAGTTTCATTTATTTTAGATATTGTGTTGGTGATTTTTCTCATTGGCAATTTTAAGCTATAAATTTCATCTTTGAAAACAATAATTAGAATTTCTTGAAAAAACGTTCCTGATTGAAATCAAGCATTGTAAGAGTTGATTATTGAAAGCAATACTGACAGGTGTGAATACATCTAAAATAGAACGCTTTCAGTGGAATGATTTGGTTTCTTAATTTCTCTATAAATATGATTTTCATTGATGAAAACAATTTTAGATTTAAGGGGTCGGTTACAGATATCGTTGGTGTTCATCATTAAAACCAATCATATCAATTTTTTTGACAAGTTGGTTATAGCTTTCATTGGAAATTTTTGTCATTAGACACCAATTTCCTGATTGGAAGCAACCATTTGAGGTTAGGGTTGATCATTGAAAGTAAAACTGACTGTGGGAAAACAAAGAAAATGGAACGCTGTCAGTGGAACGAATGTGAAATCAACAATCAACTGTTCATTGAAAACCATTGTATATATATTTCTACAAACATATGTATGCATATGCACATCTCCTCTACATTCACACGTGAAAGCAAAAAAAAATGTAAACAAATATTATTCCTTCTTGGTTTGACATTTGTATTTTGGCTATCTCCCTCGAACATATTAATGCTTATGAAACTTAAACAAATTTACTTTTCTCATTCTGTCTTTAGTAATATTCTCCTCATTCTTAAAATTCCCTTCCAAGTACTTTGACACACGCAGCGCCCTCAATAGTTGTGGAGATGAAATAAAAATATTATAGAAAATACATATATATACAATGTGAAAACGATTTCATCATTGAAAAATTAAAAATTAACTAAGAGAATTTTTTACTAAAAAAATTCTACAAAGCATTACCTTTATTTAAATACCAAAAATAACAAAGTTAACTTTCCAAATCGGTTTTTAGTCTCCAAATATGATGTTCAAAGAAGCTACATATAATTGGAACCAAACTGGCCCCTTAGACGAAGAGATGAGCTTGATCTATCCATAAACCAATATAATGGAAATTTGACCTTTTGACAGATTTAAATAATAAAAATAGATCATGTTTTTAGCAATAGAAAACCCAATAACACTCACTTATTTGATTTTATGTAAAGAAACATTTAATGAGCTTATTTTGAAAAAAAAAGCATTAGATTCTTTTGACACAGCTCATTTTGACACTTGACATTTTTATAGGAATGGGAAAGTGAGGCAGACATTTTTATTAAATGCCAAAATGTCGTTAAAAAGAGATCGTCATAAAACGAAATTCAAATTTTGACAGATACAAAAAAAAAATAAATTGATTTTTTTTCGTATTAATGGAAAACGTCATAACACTCACTGCTTATTTGATTTTATGTAAATCAAAATTAAATAAATTTATTTTCAACAATAGTCTTCAGAACGAACCTCCTGAAAAGAATATACATATAGAATATCGTCATAGAGTAACACAAACTGAGAATTTGGGTTTTGACAGGCATACAAAAAAAATTTTAATTGATTTATTTATCCAATGGAAATTAGAATGTTCAAATTTGGGCGGAAGATCTTCCAAATTTTTCTTTTTTTTTTTTTGCAATCCAAATAAGGATTTTATGCTATGAGAGTGATGAAATCCTAAAAAGCATTGACTTGACTTTCAATATTTCCTCGCACTTTTGTTTGTAACAATGAACGAGAACGAAGACGCAAAGGGACAAAGCGACAAATTCAAACTTAAATTCAAAAGCCTTAAATTTCTTCTTTCTTTTTTTCTGCATACCTACCTCTTTTTTATCAATTTCTTCTTATAACTATAAAGAAGGGAATCCTTTTCAAAATATGTATATCCCAATCCCGAAGTTCCTTTTTATCCATTTGGGGATTAGAAGACTAAAATTGATTTATTTATTTGCAGTTTCTATACACCCAAAGCGCACCACACATCATCTATTGTTGGCATCATACCTTATTTCTACTCGTATATGGAAAGGATAGGATAGGATATAGGTTTTCCCTTGCCATTGACTTGGTCTTCTTCATATCATATGTGTGCGGTGAGGTGAGGTAATATATTCCGTGAGACTTAAGTGCACATGCAAAGCAAAAGCCACTTCGAACCACGTCTAGAGGTTCTCTTAGGTTTTTTTCTTTTTTTTTCATATCAAGACTGCTTCATTGTACATTTCTTGAGGTTACATGGCCTTTTTTTTAGAATCATCATATGCCTGGCTCCTTGTGGAGTTTTTTGTGTTACAATAAAGGAATATCTACTGACAATGACTCTATGGATGGATCTATAACTCTGAGGTTTGCATAAATCGTTCGAATCTGGATATTTTATTATAATATGAAAATATATCCTATTATATAAACCTCCAGATCTTTCTTTCTCTTCTCTATCACCCAACCCATACCTCATTTCGACCTCACTCGAACGATGAAGAATTCCATATAATTTCTTTTTAGTATGAAAACAGAATCACAGTATTTGACTTTATATATAAAAGGCGTCAAATAAAATCCCATCCCGATTGTGGTGTCCCCATAAATTAAAATTTTAATCGAGATATTAAAAAATATTGGTGCCGTCGCGTCGCTTCACGTCATGCATCGTCCTTGTCGTCAGTAGTTACCTTACTCAACATTGGAAGGAATACTCTTTAAATTACCATGGCAAATATTATATTAATTTAATAATCCTTTTTAACTGATGTTATTACATCAGTTAAAATGTCAAGGGTTTTTTTAAGGACAGATTTTAGAGGACTATGGTATGAAGATGTTTGGTTTTTTGGTGATGAAAAACCAATTGACGAAGATGGCCATTTGGTTTTGATGTTTCATATTAAAAACACTGTTTTCATTTCATGCACCTACATAGCAGCTTGGAGAGCACTTTTGGTCCTCGAAATGTGCGCACAATTTTGAAATTTGTTTAATGATTTAATTTGATGGTAGAAATTACACTCGTTTACTTATTTTAATAATTGTGTCATTTAGGAAAAGTTTTGGAATTAAATTTAATTCTGTTATTTTAAAAATTCTTACTATTTATCGTCATCTGAGTTCTATCTTGTTCAATAGACCATTTTTGACGAAATTAATTTAGAAATGCAGTTTTTATAATTTCAGGGTGCTCTTTCGATTGGCGCAAACCGTTTTGTACTATCTCATTTAGTTTTCAAGTTATGGAGAACTGTTTTGTTCAATAAACCAATATTCACTCTTTTTGTATCATATTGAACAATTCATAGTATATCTTTAAAATCATATCTTCTCATTTCTTTCTTGTTCAATATCCACATTTATGGATTTTTTGGTCAATATCCTTATATACTTCATTTACTCGTATTTCTATTTTGTTCAATGTTGAAATTATTTTGGTTACAATTTGTACCTTATTGAACAAAAAGATATATGAATTGGGTTATATAAGAACAAGAATTCTATTTTGTTCAATATCATACGAGATCACCATTGTTGCACTTATAAAATATACATATGTAGAGACAGCGAGAAAACCTGTTTCTTGTAATATTTATCGGAAAGTTTTCAATGAATCATTATTAATTTGTCGTTTTTTAAACCCAAAAAAAAAAGATATTTGCGATAAATGTGCTAAGTGCACAGCAAAAGAATTCCGAATACAAGTAAAGAACGAGATTATGACGTTAATCGCAGTAATCATAGTGAAGCAAAGGCTCAGCGTGATATCTATCGAAAAAACAAGCGTAAAAACACAGTGGTTATCGCTTATGATCTGCAAAATGTTTTATCGCTGCCGAAAGCAAATGTTTCGAGTTACTTTTATAGGTGTTAATATGCTGTATATAATTTGACGGGATTTTGCCAAAATAATAAAACCACACTGCGGAATTCGGCACGAAACGCTAAGCGGCCGGTCTGGAAATGACATAGCATCTGGTCTCACTATTATTTTGAAAAAAGTTCTGGAAGATCTCCCAGAAACAAAAAGGATTATTTTGTGGTCCGATGCTTGCATTCCGCAAAATAAGAACAGAATGGTATCCTTAGCCATTCTTAAATTTATGGAATGTAATACCAGTATTGAGACAATTTCACACAAGTATTCTTAACCAGGCCATTCGCAAGTGGAAGAAGTGGATGCTGTGCACAGTGGAAACGCAAAATACTTAAAGGATTTGGAAGATTTCTTTGATAAGGATTCTGAACGGAATGAACTACAGCAAAATTAAGCTTAAGATTGTGCAGCTTAAGAAAGAAGATTTTTTGAATTTTAATAAAGCTAGTCTGGATCTTAAAATGGTACCTTTCAAAGATTGACAAATTGAATATAGAAGCAATGACCTTCTTTCCTTGTATTATAAGACAAAACATAGTGAGGATTTTCAAACGGTTAGAATCGCTAAAACTATGAGAGGCTCAAAGTGTAATATCCTTCCTACTGTCGTACAAAGTGTTTTCAACATAAAGCTAACCAAGGAAAAGAAAAAAGACAATCAAGCAATGGTCGCATTCACAAAGCTAGTGGCTACGTAGTCAAGGGATTCTGATTGACTAAATCTAACTACGAAAGTAGTTGAAATTTCCCCTCCGACACGTAGTGAAAAAAATTCGGCTACAAAGTTAGTGGAGAATGATTTTGACGTTTCACAATCAGCTGCTCGGTAAAGACACACGAATTCAAAATGAAATAAATCGTTCAGTATTTAAATACAAATATAAATCTTTCAAATTGTGTTAAAGTTATCAAATCAAAAATGTTTCTTATTTTATATATTTGCATTTGTCAATAATATGACAGTTCCAGATTGACTAGCTTTGTAGTGTAGTTTTGCATTCACAAAGGTAGTTGAATTTTGACTACGTAGTCACTAGCTTTATGAATGCGCCCAATGTTACCGTTCATGCCTAACATACAAGATCAACGTTTTTACGAAAACATAATAAGAAACCATTAAATGAAATGTAATTATTTGTCCTGGATAATAGATCCAAATCTAGCCTAAAGTCAATTTTAACTAAAACATCCGTAGAAATAAAACACAAATTTCACCTCTAAATGCTTAAAAGCTCCTCAAGCTAAATTTAAAATGAACTTATCTAAGCATTTAGAAGTGATAAATTTCACTTTATTTCTACGGATGTTTTTGTTAAAGTCGACTTTAACTAGATTCGGATCTCTTAATCAAGGACATTGAGTTCTATTATTTATTTTTATATTATCGCCTTAAGCTAATAATAATTTTTATATTTAAAACGAAACAAAATACTGTGAAAGAACAAACTGTAAAAAATGAATTAAAGACTGTTTCTTATTTTTATTTATATTATTTTTAAAAGGAAAATATAATTTATATTTTTTTTTAATAAATACAATGAAGCTCTGTTTTTATTAAGTTAATATAATAATACATAAAAATATAAAAGAATTTCTCCTTTATTTTTTGTTGTTGTTGAGAAATAAATCTTTTATTTGTGAAATAAAGTGTTTTTCTAAAACCTACATATTTTTTTTTTAAACAATACAAACATACCAAGATATTCAAAATTTTGTTGTCTCCTTTCATAGTACCCTTCAGAGAACCTCATGAAATCTGAATTGAATAATGAAATTGTCATTGTTCAATTTAATACAAAATACCTCTGGTTTCCTATAATATCATTGTTAATTTCTGTCTTGTTCAATATCCACCAATTTTATCAACTTATCTTCACTCCATATAACCTTGTTCAATGTCCAAAATGACCTCTGTTTGGATTTTTATTTATCATTATTTTAGAACAGAAGAAAAAAGAAATTTGTGAATTGTTTTTAAAACAAAATTGTTAAGGCTTTCAGAAAAACATCACTTCCAAAAATAAATTTGGTAAAATAAACAAAAATTTTCGATCTGGACTTTAAAAATCGATTTCCCAACATTTTGAAAAATGGACATAGAACAAGATAGAACTCAGGTGACGATATGTACATTGTACATTCCTATTACAGGACATTGTTAAAATACAACTAATAAAATAATAATGGAACTAACAACCATCAAATTGTTTTATATGTATAGACGAAGAAATAAAGAATCCAAAAACCATATTCCATGAACGTTTGTCTAATTCTTAATTACTCATGAGTTCCACAAGGAAGCCATTTGGGACCTATTATTTTTAATTTTTGTTATTAATTATTTGTTTGTCTTTTGTATTATATTGATGGTTATTAAGGCTCGCAATTTGTTGGTGACATTAAATGAATTAATTATTTCTGATAATCTGTGAATTTTTTAGCTTATCCTGTCCTCAATGTTTTAATAGTCCAAACTTTATTTGAATAACAATAATAAATACAGGGTTTTTCAACAGGGACGCTACAAAAGTAGAGCGACAGGGACAGCCAACGACGCTATATTTCTTGCCGCTCTTTTTTTTTATAATAAACGGGCACTCAAAGGGTTATTAATACCCTTAATATGTTTAAAGTTTAAACACAGTGCGAGCTTTAGGAAAATAGGGAAGGATTAAAGAGGAGATACCGATGCACATTGGTCTTAAAGTTTTGAATATCAAAATGATAGGGAAAAACAGATCTGGGCATTCCACATTCTCGATGTGCGGTTAAAAAAAGAATCTCTTTACTTGACAGTACGTCCGAAATTGAGCTCAAGGTTAAACTGATATGCATTCCTAGAAGTACGAGTATTATGGCTGAATTGTTTGGGAATGCAACTAGCTAATTCGACAAAACACTGTTTATAAAAATATCGGTAGAACAACGAAAGGCATGAACATGTTTCGGTTATAGTTCTATCGCCTTTCATTTTTAAAGCTCTTTTTTGGATCCTGTCCAAAATACTTAAACTTGTTTTAGGGGCACCTGCCCAAATATGCGAGTTATATTCAAGTTTTGGACGAATGAAGGCTTTGTAAATTACAGCTAGATCCGAAGGGTGAACAAATGTTTGCACCGTCGGTCGGAGGAATCCTAAGCACCTAGCAGCATTTTTGGCAATATCGAATATGTGATCATTCCATAAGAGGTGATCTGTGATACACATACCGAGTACTGAAAGTTGATTTGTTTCCTGGATGCAAGTGCCGCTCATGGATAGCGGCATCGGAGGTGGTTTACGGTTTAATGACAGGAGACAGCATTGAGTTTTCGAAGCATTAAATTCTACACGGTTTTTGTTTCCCTTATCATACGCTGCAGTTGAAGACTTCCGAAGGACAAGGATGAGAATCTAAAAACGAATATGAAAAGCTGAGGGTACTGTCATCCGCGAAACAATTTAGTGGGTTAGAAGTTTCAGACAAAAGATCATTTATAAATATAAGGAAAAGCGTCGGAGACAAAACGGAGCCCTGGGGCACACCACCGTTTATTTTGTGAATATCAGATTTGAACCCGTCCAATACTACTTGAATTGATCGGTCCGAAAGGTAATTTCTAACCCAACGAAGGAGGGATTCATCGATTTTGACATTTCTCTTCAGAAAGGTTTGCCATTTCATGATGGAAAGATATACGAGCCAACAACGAGTGAAATTGTTAAAATTGACTACCGAAATTCGGAGTCAGTGGCCTTAACGTTAAGAGCGCTACGTCCAATTTATGGTCGTCATAATCGTCCTAGTGGAAAAATTTTAATCCACAGGCACAGTAAAAAATGTTGCCGTTACATTGAGACAAAGAAGTGCCCGTATTGTGAAAATATTCCTGCCGCTGAGGCCTCAGTTGCAGAAAGCCAGAATGTATCTCTTACACGTCGTTCTCAAGCGTTGGGCATCTCTGTGACGTCGTTGTGGCAAATTTTGCGAAAAGATCTTGGCCTACATCCTCACAAGATAAATTGACGCAAGAACTGAAGCCGCTTGACTAACAAAAGCGTCGTGTGTTCGTGAATTGGGCTGAGCAACAACTTGAAAATGATTCGGAGTTTCATCGAAAAATCATCTTCAGCGATGATGATCATTTCCGGCTGTATGGCTTCGTCAATTAACAAAATATGCGGTATTGCTCAGGCAGCAATCCACACGTACTCCATGAGTCATCATTGCATCCCGGCGGTCTTATTGGGCCGTACTTCTTCCGTGATGATCAAGACCGGCACGTTACTGTGAATTACAATGATAACCGAATATTTTTGGCACTTTATACCTCGTACCTGGTGAATATCGCGTTAATTGGTATCGTTCCGAATCCGGCAATTTTGCTTATTCACGGTACCCATTCATCCAAAAAAAAGGCCGTTTTTGACGATTTTTCGAACAAAATTCGAACAAACTTCCAACTGCTACAAAATCCAATAAGCGAACACACGACGACGAACGCTGCGTCGGTTGCTATGTTTCACCTTTTGGTTTATTTGGATTTTGTGTGGGTGCAGACCCAAATCACGACTCAAAATTCGCTTGTTGTTGTAATTTGCAACAGGCCAAGTTCTTGTGAGAGACGGGGATTTGACTGCCTTGGATTCTGGCGATTGTTCAATGATCCGGTAGACTCGAAATTGGCCATCAAACGTTGAATAGTTGACCGGGAAGGACGAAATAGCTCAACGCGCTCATTTTTGTTACTAGGGAACACACATTATTTTAATAATAAAGTTTTATCGTTTGTACGCGTACTGCACAATGCCATAATTTTTATAGAAAGTAAAGAAAACAATATGGCCGCCACGAGCTGTCAAAATCAACCCTCTGTATAAAAATGATTTGATATGTGCGTTAAGCGGTCCATAGACACCACACTTGTGCTCACACTTGTGTCGATGTGCTAAAAAGTGTGCTTTGTCTGGACTGAAGCAGACATCGATTTTCGGTGTCAGGCACGGAGCAAGTTTTTGATTTTTCTGTCATGGTGTTTCGATCAGCGTGTGAAGTGTATGGAGATGCGCGCGCACATTAACTATTCACTTTCATCTGAATCGTTGTTTAGTGCGGTGCGTCGCAAGTTGTTACAATAGAAGCTTCAACTTCACTCATTGCAATATTTTCTCTTTGAGATCTCTTTCACAACTAACCTCGTGTGTGGCGCAATGCCACACAGGGTGTCACTACACCTGTGTACACACAAGTGTGGTGTTTATCGGGCGCTTTAGTTTAGCTAAAACTCAGAAACTACTCGATCGATTTCGTTATGGTATAGAAAAAAAAATTAAAAAAGTTAAAAATTATTATTTAGTCATTGGAATTAATTTATATTATCAGTGTTTTTCGATGTTTTTCAGCTCTATGTGGCGTGATCGATGTACTATGTGCATATGTGATACAAAGTTCACCGGATCAATTAGCAGGCCTTAAGTGAGTGTAACAATTTCAAAAGATGAAGAAGAATTCAAAAGAATAGAAAGACTTCGAAAGAATGCAAGGACTTGCTGTCTTTTTAAGGTCAAATGATTGGTGATTCCAAAAATTGAAGTCCCAATTTGTATGTGAAATTAATGAATGCAATCCTCAAGTTAATTTCAATAAATGATGTAAAGGGTGATTTTTTTAAAAGCTATAGGAAAGTTTAAAAACACATAAAATTCAGAAAAATGCATGAAATCTTTATTTGAATCGATACAATTTAATGTTTGAAGATTATTTCATGCAAATGTTGACTCAAATGGTCCACCCGCTTAGTCCAATTTTGGCATACCTACTCTTTCCAACATTTTTCTTAACAAAGCACGCATTTTAATAATAAAATCTAATAATTTGCAAACGTTGTTTGTTTGTAAGACGATTCATGGTTAAACTATAGACCAAACTGAAGATGTTTGACAGTGAAACAAAACACGAATCGTGCTTTTTAAACCAGTGTTGTCAAAAAGATAATAGCTAAAAAATCACCCTTTATGATGATTGTATTTCAAAAAGATTGCATTCTTTTACAAGCCAATAATAAAAATCGATTTGTCTTTACTTAAGAGCCCAAATACTACCTCTAGAGAATTTTTTAAACACTTAATCCCTTTTAAGTTCTCAAATTAAACAGAACGTATAATGCTATAAACTCCTCTTCTAGGAAATCGTGAAAATTAATCAACTAAAAATGATCTTTTTAAAAATTACATCGTTTAGCAAAGCAAAGTATTCCTTGCAATAAAATTGTATTTTTCCGATGAGTTTTGATGGCTCTTAATTCAAACCCGACTACAAAATCAATCCAACACGTCAGGTTTTTGAGATATTAAACTTTGAAATTCGAATAAAAGACGGTTACTTTAATTGGCGACCATTTTGTTAGCTTTCAAATGATTTATTATTGTTTGATCTGGAATTTAATTTTTGTTTTGAATTCGAAAGACGCATTTTTTCGATTACTACGTCAACGAACAAAACTGCCATATTTTGAGTGATAACAATCATCAAGTTGAGACTATTTGGTGCGCTTTGTCGGAATAATTGGGCCGTACTTCTTCAAAAACGATGCTAGAACGTTACAGTCAATGGTCACCGCTATAGAGCCATGATTACTAACTTTTTCATTCATCAATTGAACGACCGAGATGTAGATGGAGCTCTGGTTTTAACAAGACGGCTGGACCTTTCAGACAGCTCGTGGCACGTTACGGACTTATGTATAGGGCTCCAAGATCGTGCGATTTAACGCCGCTTGATTATTTTGTGTTGGAATATGTTAAAACGTTAATCCACCCCAATAAGCCTTAATCGGTTTTTAACAGAAGAAGATAACCAGTTTGAAAGTAAACTTTTGAAATATTAAAAAAAAAAAAAAACATAAAAATAGTGATGAAACTTTGATTACATGAATTTTCCAAAACCACGAAAGCATTAAATTTAAGATCTCTCACAACTTCATACACAGTTAAATGCAGACTCATAATCATAACTAATGAAAATTTCCAGAAACTGAGTTAGATACTAAAATGATTTAAACTATATCTAGAAAACAAAGATTTTAATTTTTTAAAATCATCATACAATTTATTGTTAAGAACTATGTTGTGTTTTACCTTAGCCTTAAAAACACCATTTTTGGTTGTTTTTAAAAATTTTAGAAAGACATATTTTAAAAACCTGATATGATAGAAAAATTATAAGGCGAGATTTGAATTCAAGACAACTTTATCCCTTGAAAAATGTTTGTTTTGTTTGTGGGACAAAAAAAAAATCCCGTATTATTTTTAAGAGATTCCTGAGATTCCGGAAGTTTTTGAACAATTTAAATAGTAAATATCTTTATCATTGTTTTTTATTTTATATAAAACTTAAAACTAAATTAAAAAAAAAAACCGAAACCCATTATAATACTTAACCCTACAATGCATACTGTTCCATATCTGGTACAGATAAAATAAACAAGTCTCCTTATTGTTTAAAGATGCATAGCGACATCTATTGACCGAGGGAATATTTTTTAAGCCCTTAGCACCGATTTACTAATGACAAATGTATGCACTAGATGGCGTAAGCTATCGATAGATATGGATTCGTACAGAAGTTGAACGATCGATTTGAATTCGTGGTTTACGTAAATTGAAAAATTTAAATAAAATAGTTCTAACAATATTTCTAAGTGGAAAAAAATAAGGTAACATAGAAAATAGTGTATACTAAACGAAGGTAAGTTATTTTTTTTGAATTATTACTGTTTTATGTACTAATATACCTACTTATTTAAACTTTCCATATATGGTACACCATGCATTAGTTCACTTTAAATGTGTTGTTTTGGTTGGATTTTACTACAGATAATGGCGAAGAAGGTACTATCTAATGAGATAATTGAGCAGTATTTAGATATACCCTCGGGGAGCGAAGACGGTCTAGACTTTTCCAGTGCGGAAAGTGATGATGACATGGCGAAAATCAGAAAAAACTTGGACCAAATGACTGCAGATAGTGCCTCTGAAAATGATATTGAGCCTACCAGAATTTCAGAGCCAAGTACGTCATCACGCCAAAGTAGAAGTTCATTCACTATGCCAGTTACCAGAAATCGGATGTCAAATAAGAATACGTCTGATAAAAGAAAGAAAAGAAATCTAATTTGGAAAAAGAAGTCTTTACAGGCTAACCATCCCCAATTTTCTGGGCATACAGTTTTAGAGCCGCCAATCACAACTATCGATACTCCATTGCAATATTTTTTATATTTTTTGATGATGACCTACTAACCCATATAGTTGAAGAAATGCATAAATTGAGCATCCAAAAAGACCTATCTAAACCGTTCTGTATCACCACATACGAATTAAAAAAGTTTTAAGGTACATACATACATGTTTGTTTATGAGCATTGCACCATTGCCTAATATACGGATGTACGGGGAATCTGAGTTAGGTTTACCTTTAGTAAGAGAGACTATGACCGTGAATCATTTTGAGAAAATAAGACAGTTCCTGCACTTCAACGACAATTCCTTACAAGTACCATCATGTCATCCAGGACATGATCGCCTCTATAAAATAAGGCCAATACTAGAAAGTCTAAAAAAGAAATGCCAGAGTATACCTAAGAGGGAGACTTTATCAGTGGACGAACAGATGTGCGCAACGAAAGCTGCAAATTTCCTACGTCAATATCTTCCCAACAAACCGCACAAATGGGGATATAAGCTTCTCGTGCTATGTGACGATAGAGGCATAGCATACGACTTCGAGATATACTCTGGAATGGAAAATAATTCTGACTTTAGATATGCTAATGAGCCTAACTTGGATGCAAGTAGTAATATAGTAGTCCGCCTAGCACGAACTATTCCGAGATACCAACAATATAAATTATTTTTCGATAATTACTACACTTCAGCTGAACTTATTTCCTTTTCCTTTCGAAGCAAGGTATCCAATCACTGGGAACGGTCAACAAAGGTCGACTAGGCAAAAATTTGAAAATCCCATCCCTGAAAGACTTGAAGAGTACTAAAACAGAACAGTGATGTGGTATGATAATAAGCCTGTTGTTTTGTCCTCGTCATTTGTAGGTCAACAGCGCATTGAAAAGGTTAACCGATATTGCAAAAAAGAAAAAAAATATATTCAAGTGGATTGTCCTAAAATAGTAAAAATCTATAATCAGCATATGGGGGGAGTTGATTTATTGGACTCCTTTCTTGGGAAGTACAAAATAAAAATGCGCACTAAAAAATGGTATCTACGGTTGTTTTACCATTTTCTAGACATTGCCACCATAAATAGCTGGCTACTGCACAAGAGGGTGGGAGAACAAAAAAATGAACCAACTTTGATTAAATTAAAAGATTTTAAACTGGAAATTGCTAATAGTCTTTGTATGTGTGGTCCATCATTACAAAGAAAAAGAGGAAGACCGTCTTCTGCTATAGAAGACATGATTGAGAAGAAGAATAGAAGAAATGCAGCAATCCTTCGCCCTCGAGATGTCAGATTGGGCAAATTTGATCATCTTCCTATATGGAGCGAGAAGAGACAACGCTGTAAATATCCACAATGCAAGGGAAAAACGTATACATATATTATGCGAAAAGTGTCGTGTTGAGTTGTGTTTGAACAAAGACAACAATTGTTTTTATAAATTTCATCAATAAGTAGAGCTATTGTTATTATGAAACTAAATATATGATTATTTTCATTGTTCCTAATTAAGAGCTAAATATTAATGTTAATGCATACTGTACCACATATGGAACAGAAATGAAAAAAATAAATATCTTCAAAATTAATAAAGTTTAATTGTTATTTTTATCATTTATTATCTCTATACACTATTAAAAAACCACAAATATTTTATTGACAACATTTAAAAAAAGTAGGTTTAAGTAATTTTAAGTAGTATTATTGGTTTTGGTTAGTTTTAAGTAGCTTAAAAACTAGAACAGCCACAGTGAACTTTTTTTGTGTTTTTTTAATCATTTTTTTTTTTGGTACCACCCTGACTGTCCCTAACCTATTTCTTAAACCTATGTAAACCGGCCAAGACCAAACGCCCTAGACATTCTCAATTTGAAGCCACCAAAACTGGTTCTCCTACCTCACCCTATATCTTTGGTTCCTATCGGAAACAGTCCTACTGAACCGAAGGCGCTCGGCTCCGTCCAGTGCAAGGACGTCTCGACTGTAAAGGAGTCGCATATCTACAGTTTTACGGCTGACGTAGTAGATTAGCGAAACCGCCTCCCTATCCTGTATCAGCCCTCGATTGTCTAAATAGAGAAAAGCTTCGGGCGGAATGTTGCCACTTAAACGTGCACTTTCGTAGTACTTATTGTTGGGGTAGTAAGCCCCAAAGCTTAAGCTGTTAGTCGAAGACATCGCTCTCGCAATGTGACCCCTACCAAACTTCAGCAAGAAATTATCTATTCTGTTTATGTTGGATCTGTTGTATAGAACCTGGTTGGAATAGTAATGTTTGTACTCCAACTCTGGTGTTCTGTGTAGTCCAAGGCAACGTCGCAGACACTGTCTCTCAAACACCCGCATCTTTTCCATTTGAGATGGGACAACGTTGAACCATACCGGGCACCCATAGGCAATCATCGGCCGGATAAGGGCCATGTAGCAAATCACCTTCACCCTGCTGTCAAGACGGCTGCTAAAAAACAACCGTTTTGTCAGGGCAAAGGCTCCCCTAGCTCTGGCCAGAGCAGCACTCATATGTCTGTCGAAATACAAGTACTGATTCAACCAGATGCCAAGGTACTTTACTACACTTTTATTCGCCAGTGGATGTCGATTTGGTTCAACGATCACTAGATTTTTCCAATTCTTTCTCGTATCCCTTGAGGCTCCATACAGCGGAGTCCTGAACAGAATAGTTTCGCATTTCTGAATGTTGATTTTCAACTTCCAGTCATCGCAATATTGCTGAATCTTGTCGAAGTCACCCTGCAAAAGTGTCTTGATAACCTCAATTTTTGGGGCCGTTCTGTACGCAATTAGGTCGTCGGCGTACGCTATTGCCTGAGTCAGACTTGCTATCAGATCACTGGTGTAAATGCTGAATAAGATCGGCGAGTTAAATTTTGAATAGTCTATTACCCGATGTGTACAGAAGCACATATTGAATTGTAGGCTGTCTTTCCACCTAACCAATGTATCCAGGTATCATTTTAAAAAAGAGTAAAAACTACACCTTATCTAATTTGAAAAAAAATGTATAATTTAACTAGTTGCTTTTTGTAGCTTTATGGAAATTTAATTTCAATACTCCTACAACGAAACCAAACACCAAAGGATGGATTTATCGGCTCTTATTGACTCTGATGTTATGTATTATCCTTAAAACTGCTTTATTTCTATAGAAATGCTTTGCTAGTACCGCATAACTGTTACTGTTCTGTTTCTGTGTTTGATTTAGCGGTACAGTTTTGTGTGATAATTATTGTGAATCTATCTACCTATGTACCTTCCTACTTATTCGTATTTTGTGTGAGTTCTCCTTTCTACATCGCGAACTCGCATGACCGAATGACCTAATTTCTCCAAACAGCAACCTAACATCGCATACAAACCAAAATCCAAAACCACACCGTTCGTTGCTGCTGCACTCTAAATAGGGGTGTGCAACTGTGCAATGCAACACACACAAAAAGAAATCAAAATAAAAAAGAAGAAGCCGAAGCCGAAGCCCAAGTGCAACAGACGCGCACGCTCTCGTATTTAAAAAAAAAAATCTTAGGACAGGAAAACGGAGAGGAAGGTAGAAACTGGGAAAATTCAAAACGTTAATGTTCCTTTCCTAGCTTTGACCAAAATTAAATTCGTTAAAGTTTCATGATGGAAAGAGGGTTTTTGAAAAGGTTGAACAACTTGAAAAAAAAAAACTTACCAATAACACGACACATAGGAACAGTCAGCAATTTTGGGGAACAGCAAATCGGTCGTCATGATTAATTATTATTGACACTACTTCCAGGGGGGTTTTCAAAAGGATGCACTTGTTTGTTTAGCTTGCACTAGGACCTTAGTCACTATGATCGTGAGACACTTTCCGTATTCACTTTTCAATTTCTTAGCACAATAACGCTTCCCCGCAAGGAACACAAACACTTCGACGACAATGTAGAGAAGCAGCAACGTTAACGATTACACTAAGCCACGCAGCTTGATGACGACAAAGACGACAAAGATACCGGAAATTGCTCGAAGAAGTTAATAATGTTGGTTTTGGACCAGCAGCAGGAGCTGGAGGAAGGGCTCTGGTGACAGGATGATTGCAATAACACGACACTGCGCTTCCATACGGATTTCGAATTCCGGATTCAGTGGTGTTTAGTTTTCTAGACCAAGTGTCAGAAAATCGTCGTTTTTGGAAGCTAACACACAAAGATGCCCGAATACCTACGTCGTCGTCAACTCATTTATAACTCCACCGTGCGTTCGGGAGGAGGAAGTGTATCGATTTCAGGAGAACTGCAACTTCACTAGACAACGACAATAGGGAACTATACTACTAGTGGGGAAAGAAGAATTCGGCAAGCGTTTGCACTGTCTCATCCAACTGGGAAGAGGCTTCTTTTAGGAGGGAGCAAACGAAATCGAAAGAAAACAATCAAATCAAATTTTTGGGAATGTATTTTTTTTTTTTTTAATTTTGTATTCGCGAATATTTGCAAACAATTTTTATTTTGAAAACCGACGAATTGTGAGGTCCACTCGCGTTCCCGGTTCTGTATCAACTCAGATGCTCTGGAAAAACTCAAAACTGATTTGGCCAAGAAAACAGAAAAAGAGTCCATGAGCCAGAGTGTTCAGAGTTTTCAGAGTTCGTTGTTGGCTTTTGCAATTTGTGCCTTGTGCGAGTTTGCGTTTTTATTATTTTGTGCGAGAATCGAGAGCGTGTTCCCCGCTCCGTTCAAGTTTCAACTTCAACGTTCAACGTTGCTGCTGGTGTTGATGTTGCTGTTGCTCTTGGTGTTGCTCTTAGTGCTGCAAAAATGTATGGATAGGTTTTGTGTTGTTTGGTTAGGAATTGGGGTTGGGCGAGGCATTCATTGGGGTGGTCTTGGTCTTGTTCTTCGGGGGGTTCGTTTCCCTTTCCTGTGCTGCGTAAAGAAAATTTCCCAATTTTCTCATTTCCCAACAAAATAATGTACCAACAAGAACCGGTAGTTCGTTCTTTGTCTGATTGGGAAGAGTAAAGAGTTCAACAGGGATTTGTGTTGGTTGGATTGTAGGGAATGCGCAACTAGTATAAGCAGAGATAATTTTGATAATTCTTACTTTAATGTTTTTCTTTTAGAAACACTTTTAAAATGATTGTTTTTATGTTTAATTTTGGTTAAAACTTAATTGTTATGCAAATAATTTTTAAAAAATTAAACACATCACAAATATTTTGTTTACGATGATAAAATTGACGTTTTGCTTTTTGACAGTTCGATTTCAGTCCTTAATGGCTGACTTCAGTCATCGTTGCAGATAAGTTGCATTCAGCACTAAGTTACTTCTAGTTGATGTTGAGCAACTTTTAATTAATTGCAACTTTAGTGCTATTGATTATATTCTGGTACTTTGACTTTTTGTGCTACTTTTTAGTCTGCCAAGTTTGTAATAAAAATATATTGACAGAAATGATTACTTTTAATCACAGAAATATATATTTAAAAGAAATAGTCCTTTATGTTCGCTTAAACTGACTTAAGTTGGTCACATATGGCATAAAATATCGCTAAAGTTTCACGAAGGCTTAAGTTGTTTATTCTCAATTAGCAAATAATTTTTTGATTTTGTCAAAAAGAAAGATGCCAAAATATAATTTATGTACATATTTTATATACTCGGTCTTTATTTAATTGCTATCTTGTCTATTGTACTCACAATCAGGTGAGTGATTATATAATTTGCTTAGCTTCAAATTAATTATTAATATTATTAATTATTAATAATTAATTAATTTAAAAATGTTTCAAAGTTAGTTACTTGATACGGATAATGACTTTCAACTATTTGACGTTTTCCTTCATTTTTATTTGGACATATTTGCCATCAAATGTATTTTTTATTTCATGAACAAATAGTATCGCAAATCAGTTTGCTCAAGGATGGTTACATGATACATATTAATTTTTCTGCCACGACAGAGCTTCTCGGTGTTAATGAACTGTTAAAATCCCAATATTTATTGGTCAATCGATTTTCATTTATATGCACAAAGAAAGCTTTAGTTTAAAATTTTGCTGCTGGAATAAAATATCGATTTGACATAACAAAAATGTCAAAAATCACTCCACAGTTATCCGGAATTCATTTGCCGTGTTTTGTAATTCTCGCAATTTATCGGGTGTTTTTTTAAGAGCTTTAGCATTTGAAACAATATCTCAACACAAAACAATTTCTTGACATAGCCCCAAACAAAGCTGTCGAGAAGCAGTCCTTCGTACGAACGAGGGCACAGCTCCTAGAGACTGATTATGCCACTGGCTTAAAAACCATAATAAACAGTCAATTTTGATGGATGCCATAGTCATTCATTAATCGCTGAGAATTATCTTCACTCTATAAACCACAATTATCCTTATTGACAAAACTATTCGACCAGAACTGAGTTTCATTACATAATACCATAAAATAAAAGAATCGCCTTAAGAACTTCGTGAACAGATTTATTTATTTTTAATTATATTTTCAAGTTTTAGAAGCGTTGTTAGGACGTTTACCGATTTATAATGATCTGTAAAACCCTACTGAACTAAAATGTCAACACAGTTTGATACTCGTAGTCTTAATTCTCAAATCATCCAAACTCCAAGCTTAAAAAGAATATTTTAAAGACCGAACTTTGTAATGTAAAATTACAAAATAACAATAGTTGCATTCTAAGAACTTTCAACTTGTCAAATTTAACTTCTGCACTAGGAATCTTACTTATTGGATGTTTACTTTTCAACAAAAAGTTTGGAATAAAAATGATAGGTCATCTAGTGTAATAGAGCCCCTGTTTCACTAAAGCCTTGCTGAATTCTTTTTCTCTCTTGCTGAACACACCTCATGGGATTTCATCTTTGAACTCAATCGATAGTCAATTTCTGTTTTTTGGTTGACAGCTATGAACTGTCAGTTTTTATTCAAAATTTCGGCAAGTTTCGGTTAGTAAATAAATTTATAATTTGTATTCTCTGTTTTGTTTAATATTTATATTAAAAACAATGAAAATGCAAGTTGATTTTGATTCAGATGAAGCATCTGATGTAGATGTTTCAATTCCCAAATCAAATATTCTAACTAGAAGCGTTTTTAATATAACAATCGATGGTAAAACACAAAAATAAAGTGAAACTATTAAAAATTCTAAATCAAATCTTTCATTTCAGTTCCTGGAGATGAAACCCAGCTCAATAACAATAGAACCGAGTAAGTATCGAGGTAATCTGGGACTCAAAAGATTTTAATAAATCTCCTTGCAGGTATGAGAAACGATTAAATGATGAAATCGAAGAGTGGCTAAGTCTTTTGAAGAAAACCCGCCAAAATGTCAACAAGTAAGATTCAACTTCGAGAATAGCCAAACAAGATTCCTCTTCATCTTTTTCAATTTCAGTGCCCTTCCCAGCAACAACATTGATTATTCAGTATTATCGCAAGACAAACTTGATTACCTTAAACGAGCTCCAGATCTGAATAAATTCCTTGAAGAATCCATTGACTTTCGAAAAGAAGCCAAAGTCTATCTCGAAGTAGACTACGCCAATATTCTTGAAATCCACGAAAACCTCACAGAACTTTGCAAAGATCGTCTGGATGCGAAAAAGTCTCAACTCATCGAGCAATTTATCTTTAAAATTCCAAAGTTTCATGATGACACAACCAAGTAGAAAATGAATGAAAACTAAATAAGTTAAATAAATAGTTAATAAGTAAAAGACAGCTTTTTGTTTATTCTTTTCCCCAGGCAGCTAGGTATTTCATAAGGTCGGTTAATCCATCGAATTCTGTTCGACTTGTTGGTGCATCGGTTTTGGTCAGTCTCGGTAGGCCAGAGCCCATTTTGTGTCGAAATTCATCCATCTGAGGAAAGGAAATTTCTCATATATATTCTATGATGAACAAGGACATAAAGTCATCTTACATTTTTAGCCCCTGATAGCTTCCACACTCCATAACAGAATGCACCTGTTCCCAGAACTGCGTACAAAGTTCCCCAACCGAGAGCTCGCAGGGCTAGAGCAGACCCAGCATCCATCAGAATGAGTGTTTCCCTACCGCCTTTGGCAATGAATGCAGCTTCTTCTTTCTTCGCTCGACCCAGTGTTCGGGAGAATCCAAAGAGAGCTGCTACTCCGCCGACAAGGCCTAAGAATGCTCCTCCTGAAATTCAACGTTGAAATAAGGAAATTCTTATGTGTCTGATGTAACTTACCCCTGTAGCGATGTTTTCTTCGTTCCTCTTCGGCTGTGGCGCTATCAATTTGTGAATTGGACATAATTTAGTAAATATTAATAAAAGTCCAAGAGTTTTTGCCGAATATATTTATTTTAGTTTCCATTTGAAAGACATTTTCTGTCAAACATCAGCTGTTTTCCTGTCAAGCTATCTATTTGGTAAAAGGTGGCGCTCAAATCGGTAGAAAGGTAAAAACTCGTTATGTTTGAAAACTGATAGTACAATAATTGTTTATTTCCGTTTCGATTTGAATGATTGAGCGGAAGTAACTTCTTGCATTCATTAAAATAGCCTTGGGTTAGTTTTTACTCCACCTTATCATAATGCTACTTGAGATATCGATAGATCTCTCTTTGATTGTATTGTGTAAATAAATTATTATTAATCGAAGAGCTACACAGAGGCTTTGTAAATTTTCCACAAGTGGTTGAACAAATATTTTGTTTTATGTTGCTTCAAAAGTTTGATAAATATTTAAGATACTTGAGTTTATCTTTTTAAGTTAATCCCTCCTTTTGAAGGTATGACAAGATTATTGAAGTTAGAAGAAGTAATGTTCGTTCGGAGATAAGCCATTTAGAAAAGTTGCTCTCCAAAAAAGTCAAAACCACACGAAAGTTTTTGTTTTCATTCACTTAAGTGAATTGCGTTCTTTGAAACTTTTCCATTCTGTCAAAAATAAAAGTGAACGCATTCAAAATTTTGTAATCGTTTTATTAGGATAAACAATTCTAAAACACGTTAATTAAATGGGTTTTGGGAGACAGAATCTAGTTAATTAATTAAAAAACCATAAGATTCCTTTATCTTCATATGGTTTATTGGGTTATCTTAAAAGTCATAACTCAAAACTGTGAATAGGTAAAACAAATGTTCAAGTTTTGGGTGAATATAAATTAAACAAAAATGTAAGATTATAAATCATGACATGCATTTGATGTATGATTTTCACAAATTCGAGAAGAGTGCAGGTTTTTCTTTACATTAAAAAATGTATACGATTTTAAATTGCCGCCATTTTTGTTTTTAAACCAATAAATAAATATTTTGATAATTGACAGTTAAAGTTAATTACGTTTCACCATTCGTGTCCTCAGTGAAATGTTTGAGCAATGGAGTTTCAAAATCAGCGAAATCTATTGGATAAATGACTTACTTTTGATGACTGTGACATATCGTAATCTATAACTAAATAGTGTAATAGTACCTTAGTATTCAAACCATTAACAAAATCGTTTTCTGAACGCTTTTATATACTGACTTTTCATGTTCGGTGAGGTTAGTTATGGTCTTAATATTTTTTTTACAGGTGATCATTAAACAAACATTTTTTGGTTTAAATCAAGCACTTGAGGTTAGAGTTGGTCAGTGAAGCAGAAGTGACAGGTGAAATGAAATGAAATCATTTTTCTCCGAACATAAATCAGCTGTTTATTGAAAAATATTTCATCATTGAAAGAATAAAAAATAGACAAAAATAAAAGTTCTGGGGTAAAAAAAGTATAACAAAATATTCTTAGATTGAATTTGACGCTAAAATTAACAAATTTAACTTTCTTAGTCGCTTTGAAATCCCAAAGTAAACTTTTCAACGATGATTATAAAAAAAATAAATTCAATAAATCAATCATAGGAATTTTTTGACAGGTTCATTATACCTTTTATTAAAAATGTCTGTCATTTAACACAAACTTCCTGACTGGAATCAAGCATTTGAGGTTAGTGTTAATCATTAAAAGTAAAACTGACGGGTGGAAATACCTAGAAAACGGAATGGAATTTGTCAAATAAAATGTAACTAAATGTCACTGAAATTCAAACTCCATTTTATGACAGTTGAATTATTGGCTCTTTAAACTAAGTTTTCCGTAATTGTTGAAATAAAAAAAGTAGACTTTTGTCTTATTAAATGATAACTGGGGAATACGTTTACACAAGACCGTTTTCACATTTCACTCTTTCTTGGCAACTCATTTTGACGTTTCATAAATGTTTCACCGCTAATGTTTATTTTATTGAAAAAAAAACTAAAATGTCTTTGTCACAATAATGATAATACAAAATGACGCGTCTTTTCAAATAAAAGTCTATAACATAATAAATCATAGGTGATAATATTATTTTTCGTTCTGCTTCGGCTATTATTGGAATTTTTGAAGCACGTGTGTCGAAATTCAGTACATTTTATAAGAGATGTACCTAAATTAAAGTCAAAATGTTAATGGTAATATTTCATATAAAATTAGTAATGGTTTATATGTAGATAGATAATAAGCCATTTAAAATTAGAAATGTTGATAAGCTTTAATTAAATAGTTAAGTTAATAGAAGGAAGCTAGTTGTTTAAAAAAAAGCAAGAAATAGTACCGAGACACTGATAATCACATTTTTGGTATTGATAAATTAAAACTATAAAATTATTATGTACTATAAATAATAAATGCTATAAACTTTTTCGCATAGCATGGGACATTTATGATTGTTTTTATTCGAACTCTATCTTTATGAAAGTTTAATGTTCAATTTTATGAGTGTGTAGATAAGTCTAAATATTTTTGTATTAAACATAAAATAATTAAACAAAAATGATGATTAATAAATAATTTAGAGGTGCTTTAAAGTATTGGAAATCGTAAAGTTAGTTCCTACGAACGTCAAGAGTCTCACAGTTGTCAAAACTTAACTCTTTCCAATTGACAACTTTAAAATTTGACTGCAAACACACCCTTAAACCTATAATCCAACTGTCAAGAGGGTCGAGTGTCAAAAAACTTGAGTTTACTTTTAAAATACACAGAATACTTAACTCTTTTAATAAACGATTGATTTACCGGCATTTTTATTGTTAGTATTATTTTGATAAAGTGCAATAAAAATACAACTTCCTCACAAATTTGAAATCATTCAAATAAATATTTATGAATTATTTTAGTTTTTATTTTCTATCATAATCAAAACACACACATTTTGCAGGTAGGTAGGTAGTTCGTAAAACTCAAAAGGAAATGGAAATTTAGATTTTAGACAAAAAATAACAAAAAGAAAGATTAAAACGAAAACAATGTGAAACTTTCCACGGATTTTCAAAATAGAAAATATCTATCTACCTGCCTTTTGAGAAAACAATTTGTTTTAAGTTTTGTTTGTTGTCCACAAACAAGGGCAAGACAAAATATTCCATTAATATGTATCCCAAATTGAATTTGATACATTATGTTTTCTTCTAATATACGCAACGCAACACCCATATTACTGCATGTGCATACTAGCGGCCGTCACAAAATTATACGGGGCCTGTCAAAAATGATTCTAAGGGCGCTGTGGCATTAACGTGTGCTGAAACTTCAAACAATTATATGTTTAATTTCATTCAAAAGGAACGAATTAGCTATTACTTAATTTATTTAGCACTGAATGCTTTCATTTAAATTTTAAGCGAAGTCATTTTGTCCCCAAATGTCAGTTTGTTTTGGGGTTAACTTCAAATTACAACCTTAAGGCTACTATTCAATTATTTTATTTGAACAAGATAAAGTTAACGACAGCGTTTTTTTAACGTTAAAACTAACTTTAAAATAGTTTTCGACAATCAAACATCGCACGAGTGCATTAAAAAAATAATGAAAGCTCATTGATAATGTTTAAGAATAGATTGTGGCACAGCATTTGGATTCACATTCACTTGACGCAACGGAAGAGGTTCTTCTATTGGAAGTATTTTGAAGGACAGAGTATCAATTCGCTGTAATTTGAGGAACATTTCAGGATTTCACGTTCTCAAGTTCTTAAAAATTTGCCAGGGCCCTGAGGTAACAAGAGACTCACCATATTCGCTCCCTTGTTAAAACTTTGTTCACACGTATGCCTACGTAAATTTAGGTTCTAAGAAGATTAATTTTATTTTCTCTTCTTGATTTGACAAATTATGGAAATTATTAAATTTATAAACGATTGAATAATTGTCTTACAAATTCAATAGCTCTAGAATAAAATGAAATGCTTTGTCATTTTAAAACTCAATGCCTCGTTATGTGTCTATTCAAGTTAGATATACCTTTGCACCTACTCGTAGGTACTTTAATCTTTTCTAATATTTACTCTTAGAATGCTCAAAGGTTTTATCAGTGCACACGCTCTGGAAGTAACAAACGTGATAGAGATGATAGCTAACAAATTTTATTAAATAAGATTTTATGATGTACCAGAGCGTTAACCTTCTCACGTGTAGACAGGTATAGAGTGTAACTATTTTTAATTTTGGCTTGATAATGTACACTACATATCAACTGATTAATTTCATTTTATTTGTATCTGTCATCTTGTAATAAATTTTGATTATTTCGACAATATTTCTGCTGGTGAACTTTAATGGCTGCGTTCAATCTCGTTTTGGATAGGGTATCTTGTATAGGTGGATTTTTAGATACCTTGTTGAACGAGTTAGATAGCTGTACTGAGATAGCTGTCAAAAAATAAAAACAACTTTCAGCTGTTCACAAAAAGCAGAGAAACACAAATTGTTGTAAAATAAAACATTTAATGGATAATTCAACTGATTCGTCGGACGATGATGAATTGATAGGTGCGTAACAATTTAATAAATAAGAGATAATCTTAATCTGTAATCTATGTTAAATTTCTTCTTAGCTCAATTGGAATTTTATACGATTAATAATTTACTTGCGAAATCTTCTTCATCGACTATTATGTACAGATCAACTTCAAATACAACTTCAACTAACATTTTGTATATTTTTGTTTACCAACAAATACAAAAAGCTGAAATCAATTTTCAAGTTTCTTGAAATTCAACCATGTGCTGAATCAGCTGTTCTGTCAGATACCTACATACCCCAGAAATTCTTTGATACCTTTGGATTCATTTTTTGATATCTCAGCTGTTTTTGATCAGCTGTTATTTTAGATGTAAAACACTTACAAAAAGGTATCCTGATATCCTATCTGTCTCAGATTGAACGCAGCCAATGTGAACGTATCCTTCAACCAAAGGCCAATCTGTCAAATGTCAAAAAATGAATTAAAAAAATCAATGGTGTCGCTTGATGCGTTTGAAAGAAGTTAAAGTCTGAACTTGAATTTGTCACCTGTAAATCGGTCAAAACATTACAAAATTAATGTTGACACTTGAGAGTTTGGCTGTTAGTTTAAGAATGCGTTTACACTAGAATGCATTCAAAGTCTCAATTGAAAAGCTTAATATGAAAATTCAGGAAATAATTAATAAAAAAGGTAAACGACCTATAAAATATAAACAGATGACCAATACAAAATTTTTCATTGTGATTTTTGCAATCAATCGCTTTACCAAAAGCATTAAATTTGTCATAACAAAATACAAAATTCTTATCGAACCTTTAACTGCACATAATAATCATAAAGTTGTCTTTATACCGTATGACTAATGCTCCAGTTTCCATAAGCCTTTTTTTTTTATTTTCTGATTTAGAGCAACTCACAAAAGACAATTTAATTTTGCTTATCTCTTATTAATTTTTATAACAAATAAAAATGATAACGTAGGTGCTGAAATTACATTAAAAAAAATAAGTTTAGTCATGGTTTTTTATAGCAACAACAAAAAAAATAAAGCAACTTAAAGTAGACATAGCATCAAGTAAAAACAAAATTTAGATAAAATTCATAAATCTACCAAAATCTTCCTATAAAATTTCTCCCAAAACACATATAATTAAAAAATGTAAACTAAATAAAAGTAGAGCTGACTCCCTTTAATGAAGATCATTTTGAAGGGGCCTAGACCAGAACCCTGCGTTTAAGACGATGACAATGAACCTATTTATGCTATAATTTTCAAAAAGACGAAATCGCTATCAATCAAGTGACATTCAGTGTACTTACCTAAAACTTACCTTGCATCAATTTTCCCTTAAAAGGTATCCGCTTGCACTTTGTAGATAAAAATTAAGTTTTCTCATCTTATTATCACTCTTTATTTATAGGAACATTATTGTAATCGTTCGTTGTTGACTAAAGTTTTAAGTACCTAGATTAATAAAGAGTCACTCATAGCTTTTTATAACCTAATTACTCATCATCTTATTACTAGAGGGACCATAATCTCTTAGATTTCTTTATACCTAAAGTCAAACGGAAGAAACTGCCTCAAACCGCCTTCCTGCGGCGATGTGAGATTTTTTTAATGTAACTTCTTCTTTATTTCCAGCCATGTGCCATAAAATGTGTTTACACTATAAAACTACATGTGTTTGGTTGACACTTGAATGTGTCAAATAAATTGTATTCATTTGAAATTATAGCATAGGTACGGGTTTGAAAAATTAAATAATAAAATAAACCGAGATTATATTACAATAATAATAATAAATAAAGACCTCTTGATAAGAACTGAGTTTTTTAAAGTACCTATAATCCTTCGTCATAGTCCTAATCAGACATTGTTTATGGTCGTAAAAAAACATTTGTTTGCAAAAAATGAGAAGTAAGAAAAACCCAAAATCGTAGATCCCTTAATCTGATAAAAAACAAAAATGTTGAATTGATAGCAGACGAGAGGACACTCCAAAACCTTATACTCATTGTACACATCTGGTATCTAACTTGTGGATTGGGCTTGGGCTCTGGGCTACACATGGGTTTCTAAGAAATTCCAGTTCTTAGGTAGACTCGTAGCGTAGCACTTTCAGTGGTATTATAATAAACCTAGATAGAATTTTGTTTTTTATTTATTATCTCAAATCAATCGACGAAATGGATCGCAGATTCGGAGTCGGTAGCTTAGTATAGATTTGAGTTCCAACGATTACGGATGTGCGATGTTATAGCACAGTTGGTTTGAGTTTAAGTTGAAATTGTACAAATTTAAGAAATACGTTTATTGATTTAATGTATGTTTAATGAAAATCGTGAACATTTTGTGGATAAGATTAAAAAGTGAAGTGTGTTTGTGAAAAGATCTGCGTGTGGTACCTATAAAAAAGGTACCTTTAAGGAAGATTTTATTTGAAGGTATGGCGGAAATCGTTTTGACGTTTGAAAATATATCTGCTATAATTTGTATTTTTCATAGTTGATAACTGTTAATTATATTATTGATAGAATGTGAATTATATAGTTGATTAACTTGATCTTAATCACAAGTAATAGATAACTCGTTTCTAATGTGTTATCAATAATTTTAAGCTTTGAAACTTGTTGCTGACGAAAGTGCACTATTTTTTGAAAAAAATGTCAAAGTTGAAATTTAATAATTTTTGTATATAATTTTGGTTATAACAGACATTAGTGAAATAATCAGTTTTATTATAGGAACTTATATTTATTACTTCGTTATAAATATTTTTTCTCAATAAAAAGAAATGCATTTATGTAATATTTAACATGAGATTATTGACAGGTTAGACTCTAATTCACTATGTCAACAGTTTAATGAACTGTTTACATCGTTTGCGATGATTTAACAGAAGTTTGACAATTATTATTATTAATAGCAATTATTTTATATGGTAATGTCAAACTTAAAAAAAATATATCCAATTATTTAAGTTCAAGGAGTCTTGGGAATATATTTTGATGTTAATTTTATTGTTTTCTTAAATAACAATTAGCCATAATGCACATGAACATCGATTGCCTATAATATTTTGTACATATGTTATAAATAGATCTTAAATTTTATGAACCATGACATTGAGTTTGATAATGAGAGTAAAAAAAATTATAAACACAAGTAAAATGAAGTGAAGTGGAAGGAAATATAAATTAAGGCTATACTTCTCGTTATATGAGACTTTAGACTTTGAATTCTTAGTCATTCATTTTGTTTGCTTATTTCAAACTGTCTAGGAGGCTGACTTTTTCTTTTTCGATATTTCCTTCGGAATAATAAATAATTATGGGTTCTTTTGAATCTTATCTTTTGCGCAATAATTTTGACGAAATTTTAAATTCTTTGTTTGAATAGAGTGATGGTTTTTGTTCTTTTTCTTATCATTTATGTAGGTAGGTACAAGTTCACTGGAGATTTTCACTAGGTCGTGTCGTAGAATGTGTCAAAATTAAGCATCTTTGTTTAATCACCCCTATTGCGTAGATCAACTTGAAGAATTGATATACCTATTTTCAATCAATTTTATTAAATGTCATTGTTACCGTCAAAGTTGATTGCAAATATTATTGATCTATTGTGAATATTGTTTAATTATCAGTTTTGAATGAAAAAAATCGTTATTGTGAACAATATTAATTCATACATTTTCTGGTTAGCTGTCAATTTTTCTTTCAAGTACAAATTTGTATTTGATTTGCAATTTGAGTTGTCAATATAAGAGAAGAGAACTTTGAACTCGTCAAAGGATTTTGTTCAGTTGAACTCATTTTGATTTTAATTTTATTTATATTATAGATAATTTTCTTTTCATGATACTTTTCCTCAAGCAAAACAAAGGTTATTAGGTTAGCCACGTTCCTCGTGTTCCTAGAGCTAACCCTTACCCTAACCTTAACCAGTGATGGTACATGAAAAAAAAAAATCCCTACGGTATCCACAAAAAATCCCTACTTTATGAACTTTATCCCTACACCTATAAAATCCAAAAAATAACACACTTAAGGAAAGAAAAATAAGATATTGGTTTATGATTTTATTTAACTTTTTTAATGATTATAGCATTTTATAATAATAAATAAAATAAATAAAGGAAAACTTCAAAAAATTAATTATATACATACATAAAAGCTGATACAAAATATTTACACATGGTGATCATATAAATTGGTTGCGGACATTTTTTTAATGTGATTGTCTTTAGTTTCAAATGATACACAACTTAAGTTTTCATCTTGCAATGATGATCTTATTATACAAATTGAGTTAAGATTTTCGTATCTCAATTTGTTTCTTTTTTTGTACGAACATCAGTAACGATCGAGAAAATCCTCTCTGCTAGGACATATTTAGCAGGATTGGACAAAATCGGAAACATAGTTTCTTCATTAAAATTTTGTATGTTATTTATTTTATTCCAAAATTGCACAACTTCTAAACCTGCCAAGTTGCTTCTTTCTTTTTCGAAAAAGTTGAATTCGATTGTCATCCACTCTTGCAAAAGCGCATTGATATCTAAGGAAAGTTTTTGGGACAGAAGCTCAAAACGGAACTCAGATCGGGATCTAGGATTCAAAAACCCACTCTTTGAAAATATTAGAATTTTTAATGGGTAATCGTTGTTGGATCTCTTCTAAGGCTGTTATATAAAAACTTAAGCAGTCAATCCTTATTTGGTTAACAGCAACTTTTGGAATAGTTTTTAGAATCTGATCACAATCTGGGCCTAAATATATTTCTTCTATTTGTAATGTAACATGAGGTGATCTTACATTACAGTTGACTTTGAGTTCAGGCCTTTTAATAAAATTTTGTCCCAATTGAAAAAAAAATTTGATTGATTCTTTATGTAACTCATGTATAAGAGGTTTTTTCGATTGAAAAAGAGCGTTCAAAGTGTTGAAATAACCAAGTAGAGAAAAAGTAAATATGCTTTGTTACATTCGTTTGTCAACTCATTTAAAATAAGTTCTGCTGACTTCAATTTGTCTGAAGTAACTGCGTGTTTGAATTATTCCATAAGCACACTCCAATTATCCAAAATTCTTTCAATACATGTTAAGATTGAAAAAGAAAAAAAAAAATGGTTTATAATAAAATTGTAAAAATCCCTACGCTTTCATAGAAAATTATGATATATCAAAAATCTGTCCTTTTTCCCCTACGGTGTCTTTTTCAAGACAAAAATCCCTACGTGTAGGGATTTTTCCCTACGTGTACCATCACTGACCTTAACCCTAACCCTAATGTGGGACGCACATTCACAACATAAATTCGAAGAATTCACAATGCGATTATATTTTATCAGTTCACTTTCCAAATATTGATTATGTCAATTATTGATACATTCTATCAACCGTCCACTCTAGTACTTATTTTTATTTTTTTAAAATTAAGCCCCTTAAATGCTTTTCATTTCAAATTAAGACACTAAACATTTTTCTCAGGTATTTACCAATTTTATTTTTGTACTTTAATTTCTTTTCAACTCATCATTTACTTTACTTTCTTTTGTGCTTTACTTCTTTATCATCAGAAGAAATAAGAAAATAGTAAAAAGGTTACATCGTTTTTAAAAATAATAAATAGAGAAGGTCCACGATAGCTTCCTTGTGGAATACCATACTACTACAATAATTACTTTCAAGTCTAAGTCATTGTACACTGTTTGTAAGATACCAATTAAACGATTTGAAAAGACTACCAAGAATACCAAAAGTCTTAAGTTTTAAGAATAAAATTTGGTGACATATTTGATAAAAAAAAGTTCTGTAGGAAGATCTTCTATTTTAATAGTTATAATAAAGAGAAATACAATTATTAGCAAGTATCCTTGTCTTTGAATCTCATATGTTTTATAATTTTATTTTAAGAATGAAATTAGTACCTTTATAACCTTGCTCGTATTTATTTACATTGCAATCTATAGGTCAGTAAAAATTTCTTATAAAACAATTAGGATTGTCCAAATGGGTTTCTTGTATTATTGATAATATTTTGTTCAGACTAAACAAATAATAATAATTAATTTTTATGGTATAAATAACAAGAAGAAGTACGACTTAAATTTCATACAAAATGTTGAACTAATTTAATGTATACTTGTACTTCTTGGACTTAGAATTTGTGTGTCCAACTTTATAGGAGGTATACACCATCCGAGATGGCCTTGACGTTCATATATACCTAATCATTAAACTTATAACAAGTTACGCATAACAAATTGTTTGTTATCCTTATCATTCCAACAGTTTCTTATCAATTTTTTTTAAATATAAATTGCTATTAAAAATCCGATTTATATCTCTAATAAAACATTTCTGTATATAGAAATCAATAAAAAACAAACTTAAATAGACGAGTATTTTGTGGACTTTTGAATAATATTAATTTTCTGATTTCAGTATAGCGTTTTTTCAAATGATGATTATATAAATTTATTGGTGCAACATTATTTATAAAAATGTATTTATAAAATTGTATTAACTTCCTAAATGAAAATTTCATTAATATTTTATTAATATCATTATAAGTCCCATATACTTAACTTTAAATGACATCCTAACATCTGTTATCAATCACGACTTTCTTATCAATTAAAAAAAATATGTATAAGCTCCTGAGAAAATTGGCAAAAACTTTAAGTGCATTAAGTAAGTTTATAAAAAAACAATTCAATTATGACACATTAGGCTAAAATTGGATTTCGCAAAATTAATTAATTTGTATTATAATTGCGAACTTCGATTTTGACATTTGTCATTCAGATTATATAACTGAAAAAAAAGAGGCTGGGATGCGACCCACACTGATAACTTCCCATCCCGTCTGTCGATTTGTCTTGCTTAAAAGTTTGCGTACTATTTTTTGTAGATTTTATTTTATTGAATATCGAAAATAATATTTTCTGTGAAATAAAATAAGTTTGAAGCCAATATTTTTAATTTTTGAAAAACTATTTGAGTCGAAAGTAAATTTTTACCAAGTTTTAGTATTGTTGTTTTTTTAGGTTTTAAATTTTTTTGTAAAAAAACTGTCAGGTGACACATTTTTTTTTCAGTTTTTTTTTTGATTTATAAAAAAACGTTAATTGGATTTTTTTTCCAAAAATGTACTTATTTTGTATCACGTTACAATATATAATATAAAATTTAATTCAAGTTTCTAGCGACATTGGTTCATGAGATGTTTAGGGTTAACTAAAATTTTCACCTTTTTTTAAAATTGCTATGGTAAAAAACCACCCACGCAATTTTCTTGAGATCCCTTTCTGCATCTTTCTGCCTTATTATCTGTATAACAAAATTTATTTGAAGTCGATATCTCTTCTGGTTCTTGAACTATGGACGACGAAAAAAAGGTCGCGAACGTGCGGACGTACGGACGTACGGACATCTTTCTAAAAATCTTTTATTTCGACTGTAGGGACCTTGAAACGTCGAGAAATGTCAAAATTTTCAATTCGACAAATCGGACCCATTACAATAACTTCCTATGGGAAGTTAAAAATCATTATATTGTTAGTGTCACGGACATTATGTTATTTCAAAATGTCACCTGGAGAATGGAATGTTTTAGGATTTAAGAAATTAAAAAATTTTACAAATTTTTAAGCATTAATTTAACTTAGTGAAGATAATTTGAAGAGACTTCAGCCAAGTGAGAATATAAAAAATTGTTATCAACAGAAACGCAAATATTAGTATATTAAAATTTTCAAGAGTTTGAAAATATTGTAACTATATTTGGATTTTGACATATTTGAGTTTAATTTCACTTACTTTCCTGGGAATATTTGTAAAATGAACACATATTTTTAAATATGTTCAATTATGAACTGGAGATAAAAATCAACACATTTCATGAGTTGTTTTTTTTGAAAAAGAAAATAATTAAATTATCTTCTTGTAGCGGATGTATTTTTTAAGAGCTTGAGAACCTAAAGTAATATTATAAAACAATAATATTGTTGAAATTAATTTTGATTATTATTATGTGCGGTGGATAATTTTATGGCATTTATTTTTTGCTGGCATATATGTATGTCCACCACCGGCTAAGAGTTAAATAATTCATATGTTCAGCAGGCTTGTAAAAGAATGAACTCTTTTGGGAATGCAATCAGTATAAATCATTTATTGAATTCAACTTAAAGATTGTATTCATTGCTTACAACTCAAATTTTGCTATCACCTATCATTTGACCTTAAAAAGAAGACTGCAATCATTTTTTCTCCAATCATTTCATTGCATTCTTAAGTGAAATTTCACAACACACAATATTCTGAAGTGGCCCATATACCCATCATTTTTGATGTCAGACACCAAGAGATTAAAATCAAAATTTCAATACTGTGTAGTAAAATTTCACTGGAAACAAAAAACAGTCAGCATTGCTCGATAGCATTCACATTTACAACAACTCCTTCCTCATTTCGAAAGGTATAGGGACCAATGATACCGCCAGCTTGTAAGCTGCACCAAACAGTCAATATTAATGGATGAAATAATGATTGTGATTCGTTAATGGCTTGAGGATTGTCTTCGCTCCATATAATAGCAATTTTGTCTACTGGGGAAGCCATTTGGCCATAACTTAACAACGTAAAATGGACGAAGTGCTCTATGAACTTGACAAACAGATTTATGTAATGGGTGATTTTTTTGAGGTTAGGATTTTCATGCATTAGTATTTGACAGATCACGCGGGATTTCAGACATGGTGTCAAAGAGCAAGATGCTCAGTATGCTTTGACATTTCATCATGAATAGACTTACTAACGAGCAACAAATCATTGAATTTTATTACCAAAATCAGTGTTCGGTTCGAAATGTGTTTCGCGCTTTACGTCCGATTTATGGTCTACATAATCGACCAAGTGAGCAAACAATTAATGCGATTGTGAACAAGTTTCGCACTCAGTTTACTTTATTGGACATTAAACCAACCACACGAATGCGTACAGTGCGTACAGAAGAGAATATTGCGTCTGTTTCTGAGATTGTTGCTGAAGACCGTGAAATGTCGATTCGTCGCCGTTCGCAGCAATTGGGTTTGTGTTATTCGACCACATGGAAGATTTTACGCAAAGATCTTGGTGTAAAACCGTATAAAATACAGCTCGTGCAAGAACTGAAGCCGAACGATCTGCCACAACGTCGAATTTTCAGTGAATGGGCCCTAGAAAAGTTGGCAGAAAATCCGCTTTTTTATCGACAAATTTTGTTCAGCGATGAGGCTCATTTCTGGTTGAATGGCTACGTAAATAAGCAAAATTGCCGCATTTGGAGTGAAGAGCAACCAGAAGACGTTCAAGAACTGCCCATGCATCCCGAAAAATGCACTGTTTGGTGTGGTTTGTACGCTGGTGGAATCATTGGACCGTATTTTTTCAAAGATGCTGTTGGACGCAACGTTACGGTGAATGGCGATCGCTATCGTTCAATGCTAACAAACTTTTTGTTGCCAAAAATGGAAGAACTGAACTTGGTTGACATGTGGTTTCAACAAGATGGCGCTACATGCCACACAGCTCGCGATTCTATGGCCATTTTGAGGGAAAACTTCGGAGAACAATTCATCTCAAGAAATGGACCGGTAAGTTGGCCACCAAGATCATGCGATTTGACGCCTTTAGACTATTTTTTGTGGGGCTACGTCAAGTCTAAAGTCTACACAAATAAGCCAGCAACTATTCCAGCTTTGGAAGACAACATTTCCGAAGAAATTCGGGCTATTCCGGCCGAAATGCTCGAAAAAGTTACCCAAAATTGGACTTTCCGAATGGACCACCTAAGACGCAGCCGCGGTCAACATTTAAATGAAATTATCTTCAAAAAGTAAATTTCATGGACCAATCTAACGTTTCAAATAAAGAATCGATGAGATTTTGCAAATTTTATGCGTTTTTTTTTTTTTTAAAGTTCTCAAGCTCTTAAAAAATCACCCGATATATTTTCAAGGAAAGTTTCTAAAATTTGGCAGCATTATTTTGGCCTTAAACGATGAATTGCCAAACCTTACTGAATAAAAATTTCAACACAGTTTGCAATTCTCAACTGTCAAACCATAGACAACAACCATTAAAAATTCTCTTGTATGTAGCTAAGAAATCACTTCATAGTTTCTCAAACATCTTAAAAGAACCAAAAAAGATATTTCTACGGCTCAATAATTTGAATGTGCTTACACAAATCTTTCTTTTAATAAACCTTTTGTACATTTCCATGTCCAATAGTGCCGACTTACTTATCAACATTCATTCTTATCTATCCAATTTTTAACAGCCGAAGTTTAGAAAAACCTCGTAGTGATAAATGTTTAAATTAATTTTTCTATGTTTGAAACATTCCACATTAATTATCTGGATCATACAATTTTACAAACTCATAAATTTGTTACTTAAAAGTTGCAAAAAAAAAACTCGATATGATTTTTTTTTAAAAGATTAACCTAAAAAATCTTTTACGGTATTCTCGAAAATATCATTTTATTGAAGTTGTAAAAAACCTTCGTTAAGTTTAGATTGTCGAACGTCTTTCTAAAACTAGCATACAACTTTACTCCGGAATATTTCTTGATATAAAATGCTTATTTTACGGAACTACGGAAAGTTAAAACTTTTAACAAAACCATGTGTCCTTAACATAAATACACCTGATTTGTGTTATCTAAATTCTATAAAATAATAAAAAAAAGTATTTGGAACGTGGCGTGTAATTGTAAAAGATCAAAAGATTTGTAATTTATTATTATTTGTTGATAAATTTATTGAACAATAAAATTATTTACAGTATTATAACTTTGTCCATATCAAGTATATACTCGTATCTTTATGAAGATTTACTCATAGATATATTTCAACTTGATTTATAAACACTGTTATCATAAGTTTAAAAACGACAAAAAAGATCTACACTGAAAATATGAATAAATTATTTATCTAAAGATGAATTGCTTTGCAGCTTACAACAAATACACGTATGAAATGTAAGGCAAGAGGAATAAATTATTTATTTTCTATTCCGTGACCTTGTTAAGAAACTGGTAATAAATTAAACTAACTAATCGATTGAGTCTGATGGAATTGTCAGCAACAATATAACAATAATAAATTGACAAAGAAGAAAAACCACTCTATAGGTCTTATCAAAAACAATTGATTAAAACCAATTCAGAGGCACGCTTATGAATTTCAGTGTATACTATATAAATGATAACTTTTGGTTATCATCTTGCCCACAAAGACGAAAGACCACTGTTTCAAAGCCATTAAAATGCTATACGCGCGAGGAGCAGTCAACTTAAGATAGTACCTTATATTTATAGAGGGCTTGATTTATTATGCTTCTATATGAGCAAGATCTACAAGTGTTATCAATTTAACAACCAAAGTAACACTATTCTAGCGAGGCGTGTAATAAAGTGTCAATAAGAAACGTTGAACTTGTAATTATAGGTCAGACCATCGTAGACATAAGATTTTGAAACATTTGTTTTTTTTTATTCTTCCGCGATAACAAACTCAATTTCGGTCCAAGATAATTTATGGCATATTCAAAGGTTATTGTTAACACTAATTATAACATAATAATTGACAATAACAATAAAACGTGTTTGAGTGAATGAAATTTTTGTAAGTAATTCATTATGACCTTGAAAATTAATCTTTTTTACATGCCCAATATTTGTAAACAAACAGATTTTTGTTGTTAAGATATGTCCATTCAAATTTTGTAAGGGTACCTACACACTGACGCGGCCTTTTCTCAAGCGGTTAGATCGCTATCTATATTTCAAAAGGCCGATTTTGTTTTGATAAATTTAATGATACAAACCAGGTGAATTTTTGACTATCAGGCCTTTTAACTTAATATTTTTAAGAAATTCTGGAAATTCTCACTAGTTATGAGTCTTTATTAACTTCCCATAGGAAGTTATTGTAATGGGTCCGATTTGTCAAATTGAAAATTTTGACATTTCTCGACGTTTCAAGGTCCCTAGAGTCGAAATAAAAGATTTTTAGAAAGATGTCTGTGCGTGCGTATGTCCGTACGTCCGTATGTCCGTACGTCCGTACATCCGTACGTTCGCGACGTTTTTTCCGTCGTCCATAGCTCAAGAACCAGAAGAGATATCGACTTCAAATAAATTTTTTTATACAGATAATAAGGCAGAAAGATGCAGAAAGGGCTATCAAGAAAATTGCGTGGGTGGTTTTTTTTCACCATAGCAGTTTAAAAAAAAAGTGAACATTTTGGATAACCCTAAATATCTCATGAACCAATGACGCTAGAGACTTGAATTAAATTTTATATTATATGTATATTGTAACGTGATACAAAACAAGTACATTTTTGGAAAAAAATCCAATTAACGGTTTTTTTTATAAATCAAAAAAACTGAAAAAAAAAATTTGGAACCTCGAAAATTTTACGACTAAAATATGATTTCATCTCCAAAACAATTTTGTGTAACGAATATAACGATAACGATAACGATATCTGCTAAAATTTTGAGAAAAATTTAATTGTCAGTTTTTTTTTAAAATAAAATCCTAAAAAAAACATTACTCATAGTTGGTAAAAATTGAATTTCAACTCAAATATCTTTTCAAAAACTTGAGATTAAAGCTTCAAACTTATTTTATCTTATAAGAAATATTGTTTTCAACATTCGATAAATTTTTTAGAAAAATCTAATTGATAGTTTTTTTTACAAAAAATTAAAAAACGAAAAAAAAATTTAACAAAAATTGGTAAAAATTGATTTTCGACTCAAATATCTTTTAAAAAATTTGAGATAATAGCTTCTTACTACTTTAAAAAGAAATATTGTTTTCAACATTAGGAAATATTTTGAGAAAAATCAAATTGACAGTTTAAAAAAAAAATAAAAACCTAAAACAAAATTTATAAAAGTTGGTAAAAATTGTATTTCGACGTAAATATCTTTTCAAAAATTTGAGACATTGGCTTCAAACTAATTTTATCTTTTAAGAAATATTGTTTTGACAGTTTTTTTTACAAAAAATAAAAACCTAAAAAAAAAAACAATACTGAGACTTGTAAAAATTTACTTTCGACTAAAATAGCTTTTCAAAAATTACAAATATTGGCTTCAAACTTATTTTATTTCACAGAAAATATTGTTTTCGATATTCAGTAATTTTTTTATAAAAATCCAACAGTCCGTTTTTTCATAAAAAAATAAAATCTACAAAAAATAGTACGCAAATTTGGTAAAAATTGATACATATAGGCAAACTTTTAAGCGAAGACAAATCGACAGACGGGATGGGAAGTTATCAGTGTGGGTCGCATCCCAACCTCTTTTTTGCCCTTAAATTAAGTTTTCAGAAACCTTTAATTCATAAAAAGTTTGGAAAAATCCGTTTTGCAATTAATTGTATGTGTTGATTTCGTATCCGAGCTTCATTATTATCTATCTACTGGAATTTAAAAATAAACTTCAACATTATTTTTATATTTTTCTTTTAATAAAGATATTTCAAAAACTTATCGTTATAGCCTTTTTTAGCCGACAGATTAGATTAAAATAAAAATTTCCTTAAAAATATTTTAAAAATTTCCTTAAAAATATTTTTGGCTTTTTTTTTTGAGTTTTCAGAAACTTTAAATTCTTTACTAAATATTTTAATATAAATAGTTTAGCGTTTCTATAAGAACACTTCTTACAACTTAAAAAGATTTTTTAAGAAAATTATAAAATACTATAAATATTTAAACGGAATACTGAAGATGAGATTAATACATTTAGAAAACCATAACGAATTTTATTGGAGAAAAAAGAACTTTATGAATTTTGATAGCCTAAAAAATCCTTACGTGTTTGTTTTTCGAATTTTGAAAAGTAATGTCTCAAAACCCTGACGAAAAGCAATGACTCAAAAACCTGACGTAATACAATGACTGGGGTCTATTTTGAATTAAAGCATTCGGAGAAGTGCAATTAGATTACCAGGAGTAAAACCTTGTGAATTTTTAAGTTTTTATTTAAAGACCGTTCCAATAATTTGTAGAAAGATATGTTTATTTTAGTACATACTATTGTTTAATTAAAGCTTAAACAAAACTAACTTTTTTTTTTAAATACTTTATTTGAAGATTGATTAGAAAAACATAAGAAAAAATGTCAGCAAACAGTAAAGAAGAGCTACGAATACTCCGAAATGGCACTCGTAACAATAACATTATTAATGGACTTGATAAACCTCTGCAACCTAAGCCATTGGGTGAGCAATCAAAAGCTGTACGAAGACAAGTAAGTTTATATACGCATGACGCAACTCTTCTCCAACAAGCTTATCATCAACTTGACAACCATTTGTTTTTATTTTTTAATTCTTGTATACACATAAATTTTGTCTTAATTTTTATTTTCAATGTTTGCAAATTTTTATTTTGTTTTAATGAGATAAGGCTTAGAAGTCATAGCAAAAGGTCTTCTAAATTATAAGCGATAAGATATAAGTTACCTATTATGATGATTATTTCTTTTTGTTTGACAGGAGTTAATGGTTGTTTTGATGAACCTTGGGATTTTTGCTTGTGGCATTGGTTTAGGGTTGCCATCTGTTACTTTAACTCAACTAACAGATCCAAATGAGATGGTTCATTTGGATAAGTCGCAGGCTTCATGGTTTGGTAAGCTCGAAAATATAAAACTGTATCCACGGTAGTGTACATTTCTTAGCCTTTCTTTACAGCTTCTATTAGTTCCATAACATCTCCGCTTGGAGCGCTCATGGCTGCCCTGCTCATGGACCGAATAGGAAGGAAGAAAGTTGTCATCATTGTCAATCTATTTGCCATTGCTTCTTGGGCTTTAATGGCTTTGGCATTACAGAAAGACTCGCAGTCAGTCTACATTCAACTACTGATTTCAAGATGTATCATTGGCATAACAATGGGTATGGGAAGTTCCCCATCCGGATTGTACGGAGCAGAGATAAGTGTGGCGAAAATTCGGGGAAGACTGATTTTGGGCGTGTCTATCAGCGTGGCTAGTGGAATTCTGTTAGTTTATGTCCTAGGATATTTTATAAGGGTAAGAATTAAAATATGGGACCGTCTTTAGAATACCCGCTTAAATGAAATATCTCAATTTTCTTTCAGACTGATTGGCATCTGCTTGCCATGATTCTTTTAGCTTATCAAGTCACTTGTTTGGCTCTCTTGATACCAGTTATTGAAACTCCCAGTTGGCTTATGTCCAAGGGACGTGCGAAAGAGGCAAAAGCATCATTATACTATTTCAGAGGGCTTGACGCTGCTGGTAAATTACAAACAATGTTATATAAAATTCGATTTAACAATCTTCTTAATTGATAGGTCAAACTCATCCAGAAGTTGAAAGTGAGTTTGCTGTCCTCCTGAAATCCATACAACTCAAGACCGGTGAAAAAAAGACACCATTCTACAAAGCTGTGTGTCAACCAGAAGTCTACAAGCCTCTTTTAATCATGATTGGTCTATTTTGCTGTCAGCAATTTTCGGGAATTTTTGTGGTCGTCGTTTATGCAGTTCAAATAGCCATCGAAGCTGGAGTGAATATCGATCCTATTCTGTGTGCAGTTTTTATTGGAATTGCAAGGACCACAGTTACGGCTCTTATGGGAGGAGTTCTTGAGAAATATGGTCGTCGACAAGCTGGAATGTTTTCAGCTGGAGGAATGGCTATTTGCATGTTTGCGCTAGCTGCCACAACTTGGTTCCCTTGGTTGCATGTTCCCTATCTGCCAGCTGCCTTGATTGTCATCTATATCATCACTAGTACCTTAGGAATTTTCACACTGCCATTCTTCATGAATTCAGAAGTCTTTCCACAGAAGGTTCGTGGACCATGTGCCGGATTGACGGGAAGCTTTGGATTTTTGATGTCATTTATCGTCCTCAAGGCCTATCCATCGATGAGGGACATTATGGGAGCTGAGAATGTTTTTGCGTTGTATGGAGTAATGTCAGTATTGTCAATTGCATTTGTTTACTTTTGTCTACCTGAAACTAAGGGCAAGACTTTGCTGGAAATCGAAGAATATTTCCGGTATGGTAAATTTGGTATTCCAACGCCAGAATTTGAGCTGAAAGGAGTGCTGGTGAATGGAAACGGAAAGACATACACTTAGATATATTGAGTTAGGAAAACAACATATACTCATCAATTATATGTATAAGAGATCTTATAAGACTGTGATAGATTTAATTACATACTAATTAACTTTAAAGAAATTAAAAAGACTTTAGAAAATAAAATGGAGATTTAAAAAAAGAAAACTTTAAAAAGGATTTCGAACTCTTATTACTTTTTTAATTTTAATTCCAGCTGTTAAAACTTTTAAATTCTCAACGATATACATAAATATCTACTTGGATAACATTTGAAGATTATAGAAGTTCCAAGTAAATTTCTAAACATAAGGACCTGAGAAAAGTCTTATCAACTATTGAGAATTAAACCTCCAAATATTTCTCTTGGATGAATTTTCAAAATTTTCAAAAAATTTAGTTATTAAAATCAGAAACTCAATATTCGAAATTCCAAGGCATTTTTTTCTGGAATTTCCCAAGTACCGAATATTTAGAAAATTATAAGAAACATTCTCGATTGGCCTCAATATTACGATGAAGAAGATAATCTAAAGCTTAGCAAATCATTCTAGTCTTACGCTGGGTTTCTGAACTTTTTGAATAAGTCACTACAAATCAAGTCAATCACTCAAAAGTCTTGTTGGCCCAGAATTATTTTCAAATGTCGATATACAGTTTTCGATTGAGAGAAGAAAGGATTTTACAATTTTTGACATTTTGTTTGTGGCTCTGTTCGTTTTCTTGTATCACAAACTGCCAAGTTTCGCAATCTGAGAACAAAGTTCTATAAAAATGTGCAAACAAATTAAAACAAACTGAAACTCTAAGTCAAAAATCAATTAATCACTTCCTTACAATTTTATTTTATCATAGCATTTTAAAATCCACTTTCTCAAATTTTTTGCGGGAATAATTTGAACATTTATAACAGCAAACGCATGAAATTATTGTTAAAATAATCTAGTAATTGCTTAAAAATATATAAATTCTTATTCAGATGTTACAGATAAAAAGCAGGGCTCATCAGGGACTTTTGACTTCCACCAAAATATTTACATAACTCTAGTGTTGTAAGTATTTTATAGCTATCATTGATTTTAATTATTGAAAATTGTATTTCAAGACTTAAAAGCGATTAGGAAAGTTAACTTGTTTACAATGTTTGATAAAAAAAAGTAAGCTAATGAATTGTATAATTTTGTTCTGCTAAAAAATACTTTATTTATTTAAATTTTATTAAGAACATATACCTGCAATTTAATACAGACATTTTTTTTTAGTTTACCAATCATAGAAATCAAGCATCGGATTTTTTTGACAAGTCGTTTATCATTGAAATTTCTGTCATCCATCGAAACATTTATTCTGAAAGAAATCTCTCTTTAGAATTGTATTAAAATTGAAACACAAATCAATGATCGATTCCTTAAACTTGTGTACATAAACGAATCAGCTGTTTAGGAAAATCAATTTTTGTTCCAAAAAATAGAAAAATAAATTTTTAGCAGAAAATTATTGTGATTTCCCATCATTTGGGTTTGGGATTGATTTCAATGATAGCAATAACTGGCCCCTAACCCCAAGTACTTGATTCCGATTAGAAAATGTTTGTCCAATGATAAAAATTTTCAAAGATACCTAGCTATAAAGAGGCTGTAAAAAATTCCAATGATTTGTTTCAATGATGAAAAGCAATGATAGTTATAACTGGTCCCTTAAAGTTAAAGCCCAAAAATAGATAATTAACTTTAAGGTTTATGATATGACATTTTGACGCTTATAAACGTCAGAAAAGTCTTGTTTGTGGGTTGTGTTCAGTTCAAATTATTTTAGGAAATCGATTTAATAAGATACTAACAAAAAACATTGAAATTCTTACCCTTCAGTTAATGTTTTGTTAAAAACTTTATAAAAAAAAGCAATCAAAATTTCAATTACTGACAACACGTCCAACTTTTTGAATCTCTCCTTATGCCGTAAAATTCAAAATTTTTAAAAACAAAAACACTTCAATGATTTATTGATTCCATTCCATTAAAACCTTGAAAACATCAACAATTAGTTATATATTATGTCGTCCAATCAATCATAATTTTAGCACTTTATTTTTAAATGTCTCTGTCAAAAACAAGTCAAAAAAATTCTAAAAAAAACAATAATTTTTGAGTTATATCAACTTGGCCAGTTTAAGGCAAGTCCATCTGGACATAACATGCTTTAATTGTATACCTTAACTCTTTGAATTGAAATCAATTTCTTCAACACCACTATTTTTTTTTTCAAACAGCACATATTCTCTAGGTCAAAAGTTTAACGAAGCAAATGGACCTCAAAACACTTCCAATCTTTATGTTGTTTGCATATAATTTCAAACAATAAATTCATCTCATATTTTGTACTTCTATTTTGTTTTGTATTTTCACAACATAATAATAATAAAATAATAATAATAATAATATTTTTGTATTGTGTGCCTAACAAACAATTAATATTAATCGACAGAGAGCATTTTGTGTTTTGTGCGCCAATTAGTTTGCGTCATAACAATGGTTTTATATTGCCGAGATGTCGACCCGTGTCATTGTTCAGCGACCATGCACCACTTTGTATTGAGCAATCAATTTACTTGCTCCCCTATCAATAAAAGCAGCAACAACAACAACAACAAAAACGAACTAAATCATCTGATGGAATCAATCAATAACACTATAGCAGACGACTGATGATGATACGATGACAATTCTATAAGGGACGGATTTGTCAAAAGCGTTTAATGAGGAACAGATAATGGCACTATGGTCTAGATCAAACTAGTTTCTATTTAATTTATTGAAAAGGTATGCCTTAATAAACCTAATCAATGAACTTAATATACAAAGTCTTAAATGAACAATTTAAATTTTGTGTTATTTGATACATTTTTCGATAATAGGCTCAAAACCGGGTTTTGTTTCTAATTGATGGGAATGATTGACAAGTAGATAAAGTAAGACAAATTTGTTTATAATAGTCGAGTAGTTGCTCCGAGCACATTCTACATTTTACTTACCATAAATTTGATGAATCAAAGACGTTTAGAAGACAAAATCAATTGAATAAGGTTCCTTTTCCACTTTCCAATTAATTTATAAACTTGTTCTGTTCTTATAATTTTAAAGAAATTATTACAAGGTCTCTTAATTTAAATTTGAAGTACCATAACACTTGTTTTTTTTGTTTTGTTCCTGGTAATCACATTGAACTTTTCCGACAATTATTGATGAACTTAGTTCTAATTCTACTCCAAAATATGTCTATCACGTCAGGTTTTTGAGATATTCAGTCAAATTCTTAATATTTCTGGGAAACAGTTCCCCGGGAGACTTGTTCTTCCGAGAATAAAATTGTCCTATTCCAAATTCCTTGGGAGACAATTTTTCCCTTCAAACTCAGGAATGACGATTTTGTTTGTTCGAAGTATTTGAAACAGGTTTTTGAGATATTCAGTAAAATTCTTAATATTTCTGGGAAACAGTTCCCCAGGAGACTTGTTCTTCCGAGAATTAAATTGTCCTATTCCAAATTCCTCGGGAGACTATTTTTCCCTTCAAACTCAGGAATGACGATTTTGTATGTTCGAAGTATTTGAAACAAAGATTTTTTTTAAGTAATTGTAATTTTGCCCGGAGTATTTTTAATATTTTCGAACTTGTTTGAAAGAGAAGGCAAAAGAGAAGTATTTCACCGGAAATTCTCTTTTCGACTTAAATACTTTTAAAAATTCGAAAAAGACTTTTAAAGGATGAAATAATTTTTTTGTTTTAAATAAAATATGTGACAATTTTCCAAAACTTTTACTCATATCTTTAATATTGATTAAATATTTAGAGTATTTCATAATATTTTCCGAAAATATTCATAAGCTATTAGATATTACCTGTCTAACATACATTTAAAATAAATACTAAACCATTTAAGCTAAAACGGTTTTTAAAAGAAAAAGAAACAAACTGAAAATAATGTTAGATTTTTTAACGAATCGGATTTTGTTAAGATCGGTGTTCGAATTCAAATCCAGTAATACAAATTAAAATTAAAACGTGTTTTTTCAAGACCATAAAATCATTAAATTGAAGGTTCCGCTAATAACTAATAATAAGAATTTCGAGGAACTATGTAATATAATAAAATTTAGATTGTTCTAGATAGAAGACCAAGTTTTGCACTTTGGAAAATCATCATAAAATTTATTGTTAAGAATCCTTTTGGGTTTTTCCGTAACCTTGAAAGCCCCTTTTTCTTCAACGATTTTAAAGGGGCATATTTTAATAATCTGATTCGATACACAAAAATTTTAATACAAGATTCAAATTCACGACAACTTAATCCTTTAAAAAAGTAGGTATTATGTTTTGTTTGTGGGATAGAAACAAAACTTAATTTAGCTGACCAATGTAATTGGACAATCACGATTCATGATGAACTACAGCATCAAAAGATTATTTAATTTTACTGTCATAAGATAATTTCCGATGTAAAACGACTTGAGGACCCTATTGAAAAGAAGGCTTTACCACTTAAGGATGTTATCCTTTAAGTAAATAGGGAAAACACAGTCATTGGTTAAAGTTAAAATTAGAAGACTTTTAGCAGCTTTCGACTTGAATTAACGCCTTTAAGAAGATAGAGCTTATTTAACCAATAATATTTCCTCAAAGTATACTACGATTATAAACAACAAGTTGATTACTTTTTTGTATTCATAAATTCGTTATTTTAGAAATATTGACAAAATGATTTAACATTTTCTCAATCCGACCCTGACAATAGGCATCTCATCAGCATCACACTTTCTATATCACACTTTTCAATCAGTGCTCTGACTGAAGCAATAAACATTTAGCTATCATTTTATTGCCTTTATTTATTTGCAAAGTTCAATTTGTATACGAGTACAACAAAATAATGTCAGCTGATATTTTCTGCTTTATTTTTTGTTATTTCAATAATTTTCAAATCAATGTTATTTCAACCTAAATCTCTAGCCCCTATTTTGAACTGCAACTACTTCTGATCAGAATCAGATCATCAATAAGAATGATCTACTTTGAGTTACTTGATAAACAAATACAAAAAAAAAAACAAAAATAATTTAGCTATAGCTTTAGGTTATTTTTATACGATGGCTGTTTAGGGGTTGTATCGATGATTTGAAATACCGGAACTTTTTCAAAGAAACACATTCTCGTATTATTATTATTTGTTTATTGTTTTAAATTGGCCAGAGAAAAGTTCAGGGGCAGCATAGCATTGAATAAATAATTTTCCTCGATATAATTAGATATTCCTTTTGCGGAAATGTAACTGGGAGGTTCTTCTAATAAGAAAAATTAAAATTCAGAAAAATCTAACTGTTGCAATGTACAACTTAGAAGAAAAATGCTGTTAGCTTATGCATGTTTTTTTTTTATTTAATGTTCTTTTAATTAATATTGGACAACAAGATTAATTGAAATGAAAACGCTGTTGTTTTTTATTTTAACAGAAAAATAAATTGTTTCATAATTCAAATGAAAAACTTATTTGGTCTTAATTCATATTTTACTATATTTACGCCATTAGGAGTGAAAAACAATAACATTAAAATGGCAACCGCCTCAAGAAGATTGACAGCAAGCCATTTTTTGAGGTAATTTTTGTACAACTTCTTCATACATTTCGGTTGGTATCTCAGACATTATTTTTAATCTGTCTAGTTTAAAGATTATTAAATAAGGTCTTTTGCGTAGCCGCACTTAGTATCACTTACGGTTTCTGCAATCGCCAAACAAAACATTCAATTTAAACGAAATTCAGATCTTCACCAATGCTGATAATCAGCGTACATTACGATGATGCATGGTTAGGTAAGGTTAAAGTGGCTGTCTGTGATGGAGTAGCACACACTTAGGCCAGTTTAATGGCCCATTATGATACCACATGAATCTTGAGGCTTTCTTCTAAGCTCAATGAAACCAGTTTGAGTCCCTTACGAAACGTGATAGACTGATTATGTTAATATAATTAAGTTCGTTAAGATCGTTGTAGAAGAATTCTCAGAGGTAATTCTTGCGTTTTTGTGCTAAGGCAGGATATGGTGAAGAACTGCTTCCTTCTTTTCCTCATCCAAATACAATATACATAGCTTCTGCAAAAGTCATTTGAGAATACGCTTAGCCGCGTGGCGTGCTTTTCTATTAGGCAGTGCCAGGTTATGACACCGATTTTCGAGCTTATATGTGATCTGCTTAGAGATTGTAAGCACCTTGAGCGCTTGAAATCTAGTGTAGGCCATCAGATGTTTTTTCGTGACCTCACAAGTGGTGATATTATTACACCTGATGTATGCCTTCTTCATAGCGTCTTGCATTAGCAATAGTTTACATATAGCGAATGGTGTGGAAGCATTAGGCAAACGTGGTAGGATGGGTTGACTGTACCATTTCTGTCGAGTTCATCTGCCTTAAAATTTCCTGGAATGTCTCTATGGCCAGGCGTGAAAGGTGAATGTTAAACTGTTGTGCCATCACCATTAGAGATGATCGACATGTATTAACTGTAGTAGAGTTTGTAGAGACAGAGTCCAGAGATTTGATTGCGGCCTCACTATCTGAGGAACTATGGATATCAGATATTGATATCACATTTTCTTTATACTCGTACCAGAACAAGATTTCTTTTATGGCCAAAAGTTCCGCTTGGAACACGCTTAAATTATTGGGAAGGTGGAATGGGAGACTTATTAACTTCCCATAGGAAGTTATTGTATTGGGTCCGATTTGTCAAATTGAAAATTTTGACATTTCTCGACGTTTCAAGGTCCCTAGAGTCGAAATAAAAGATTTTTAGAAAGATGTCTGTGCGTGCGTGTGTACGTACGTTCGTACGTCCATACGTATGTACGTTCGCGACGTTTTTTTCGTCGTCCATAGCTCAAGAACTAGAAGAGATATCGACTTCAAATAAATTTTGTTATACAGATAATAAGGCAGAAAGATGCAGAAAGGGCTCTCAAGAAAATCGCGTGGGTGGTTTTTTTACCATAGCAGTTTAAAAATAAGGTGAAAATTTTGGTTAAACCTAAATATCTCATGAACCAATGACGCTAGAGACTTGAATTAAATTTTATATTGTATATTGTAACGTGATACAAAATAATTATATTTTTGGAAAAAAATCCAATTAACGGTTTTTTTTTTTAAATAAAAAAAAAACTGAAAAAAAAATTTGTCACCTCGAAAATTTTACGACTAAAATATGATTTCATCTCCAAAACAATTTTGTGCAACGAAGAATAATGTTTTTGACATCTGATAAAATTTTGAGAAAAATCGAATTGACAGTTTTTTTTACAAAAAATAAAAACCTAAAAAAAACAATACTAAAACTTGGTAAAAATTTACGTTCGACTCAAATAGCTTTTCAAAAATTACAAATATTGGCTTCAAACTTATTTTATTTCACAGAAAATATTGTTTTCGATATTCATATATCATTCGATATAAAAATCCAACAGTCCGTTTTTTTCATAAAAAAATAAAATCTACAAAAAATAATACGCAAATTTGGTGAAAATTGATACATATAGACAAACTTTTAAGCAAGACAAATCGACAGACGGGATGGGAAGTTATCAGTGTGGGTCGCATCTCAGCCTCTTTTTTTCAGTAGTTCAGAGTACACACCTCCACCTTCATTTGTTTTTGATCCATCTGTGTAAGACGATGATGAATAGACCTTCTACTTTCTTCACAAATTTTAACGATGGCTTGCGCAGTCAGTCGAATATTGGAAAAAAGGTTACTTCTGAGTCACCAATTTTTGTAGTAAATTTTGATAATTTTAACGCGTTATTTGATTGTTGAAAGATTCATTAACGTGAGTGGCAACACTATTCAACCCACATTTTGAAACTATGAATGACAGATGAGTTTGACAGGAGTCATATTCCAGCGCTACCAACTTAAAATCACAAAATTAATGTTCGCATATATTTTGTTAGAGCTATAAAATGTTCTAACTACTTTTTGAAAATAATATTTCTAAATAATTAATTTTCTTTTGAATTCATCAGCAGACTTAGTATATTTTTAACTTCCCATAGGAAGTTTTTGAAATTTGTTCTTTTTGTCAACTTGAACATTTTGACATTTCTCGATGTTCCAAGGTCCCTAGAATCTAAATGAAATTTTTTTAGAGAGATGTCTGTGTGTGGGTGCGCACGTACGTTCTTACGTCTGTACGTTCCGAATACCATTATTCGTCGTCCATATCTCAAGAACCAGTACAGATATCGATTTTAAATAAATTTTTCCTTATAGATAATAATATGGAAAGAAGCAGAAATGACTTTAAAAAATTGAGTGTTTGGTGTTTTTACTATAGCAATTAAAAAAAAAGCGAAAATTGTATATCATATAATGTAAAGTGATACCAAACCAGTATAATTTTGAACACAAAATTAATTAGATAACACTTTTTTTTATAAATAAAAACAAAAACTGAAAAAAATATTTGTCATCTCGAATATTTTACGAACAAAAAAATTATATTAACTCCAGAATTATTTAATGCAATTAAGAATAAGGTTTTTGATATCTGGTTAAATTTTGCGAAAAATAAAACTACGGTTTATTTACAAAAAATAAAAACCCTAAAAAAACATTACTAAAAATTGGGAAAAATTGATTTTCTACTAGTTTTTTTCTAGTTGGCAAAAATTAAATATATTGCCTTCAAACTGTTTTCATCTTATACAAAATATTATTTTTAAAATTTATTTAATTTTTAGAAAAATCCAACTGACAAATTTTATATAAAATAAGAATCTATAAAAATACTACGCAAAATTGGTAAAAATTGATGTTCGATTCAAATATTTCGAGAATAGATGAAATATTCAAAATTATTTCATTCTAAGCAAAATTTTGTTATTAGTTAAAGAGGGTTGGATTCGATATCCCGATTTTTACATTCCCGTTTCTTAAAATCCCGTTTTTTATAATTCCTTTTTTTTATATAAATTGCGCGATTTTTTAAAATTTAACAACTAGTTTTTATTGCAAAATCAAAATTATAAAAAAATAAAACAAATAAAAAAAATGTTTTTTTTTCTGGATTAATTGTATTGTAACCTTTAACAATTATAAAATATCAAAATATAAAAAAAAAATATAAAGTAAAGTAGTATTCTTTTAAAACAAAACAAAAAAAAAACTTAAATCAATTAACAAAGTCAACGAGAGGTAGATTAGCTGTAGGATACATATTGTTTATGTAAATATTGTAACCAAACATTAATGTTTCTGTACAATAAAAGCAAGACAAATTACGATATTATTATATTCTAGTGAAGTAAGTTAACATTCAAAGCTTTGACTTCCATTGTTATTTATTTTAATGCACGTATTTTGTAAAAAAAAAAACGGGATCGTTGGGATTTGACGGGATTTTAAAAAGCGAGATTTCAAAAGACAGGATGTCAAAAAATCGGTATTTAAGAAGGCGGGATTTTAAATCTTTTTTCTCGGGATTTTGTTTTAAATGCGGGATTCCGATACGCTCCCGTTCAAGATAATGTTCTTAAAAAAAGTCCAATCAATTTTGTTAATTTTGTTGCTAACTTAGTTAAGTTTTAGCAAAATTTAGGAAATTTATTAAATCTGTTGACAACTTTTTTGTTACAAAACACGAAAATCTACATAAAAAAAAAAGAACAAAATACTGATAAGAAAGGTTTTTCGACTCAAGTATTTTAAGCACAAAGAAAGATATTGACTTCAAAAAATCGACAAGAATGGGAAGCAAACACACTCTAATGAACACCCTCCAAAACCCATTTGTTTACATTGTTGTATTTGTAATTTTGACATTATGTCCATGAATAAATGTGAAATCCAACAACAACTCACCACGCACCGGACCTCATTAATTGTTTAATTTTAATTTTAATTTAATTTCATTTTTTATGAGGTCCGTTTCCGGTTTAGCTTGTAGGTAAACCAATATAGCTACCGAGGATTTATATCTTTACTAGAGTGTTTTTGATGGGAAGTTATTAGTGTAGGTCGCATTTCAGCATTTTTTTTAACTTATTTTCATCTTCAATTTGGGTTTATAATTCTTAAGAATGTACATAATATAGTGAGAATGTTGTTGCCCTCAGGCTTAATCGAAACAACACCAACCGTCATCATGAACGATGAGTTTGAAGTTTCAAATGCCCTGTGTTTGATGTTGTGTGTACCTTCGAACTTCAACTTACAACAAAACAAAACAAATAACGTACTCAAACCGTTTGAAGAACAAATTTTTTTTTTTTTTTTTTTTTTTTTTTTAAATAAATAATATGATATTAACAAGTTGTCATGGATAGGTACGAATAAAAAAGATAATAAAAAAAAGATTATCTGCAGGGAAGATTATTTTCGCGGATTGATAAAAATCATAACAACAAACCATAAAATCAAACCTTACGCAATATTAGCTTATCCCCTGATATTCAAGGTATGTAAATGATAATAAGTTTATAAGCTTTTAGTTTGCAATTGTATTTTATCGTTGATTGTTGTTACGTTTTAGCCGGTAAGACATTAACACGTTATTTTGTATCGCAAAAAATGTGACAGATTATAGTTTTGATTAATTCATAAAAAATAAAACATGTGCATTGTTACGAATTCACAACTATTATTGTCTTGCCAACTTTTAAATGGCTAAGTTTCAAAGACTTATTCGCTAATTATCAATATATTTACGTGGACAAATTTGCGCAAAATTATTTTGCATGTGATTCTGTAATTTACTGCGATTTAACATATGTACATAGAACTTTACTTTCATTTTTTGAGTTTTATTATTTATTAGAAATCAAAGAATGGTTAAATTCAAAAACCAAAATCTGCTTGAACAGAATCTTAACTACAATTGAAAAACAACATAAAAAAAAAGAAATTCCCAGAACCCATAACTTATTAAGCTGGGTGTGTACATTATTAATGTGATGAATGTCTGAAAAGTTAACGCACTTCAAAAAATATAAAACAAACATTCATCTGTTGATTTCTTTGAAAATGACTTGAATTTTATTTTTTATTTGACATTAAGAAGGTTTGATATAAATTCCAAAACAGTATTACTTTAAAGTCGTTAGAGGAAAGACCTACATATGTACATACTTATAGAATTTTCGGCAGAATTTTAAGTTTTGTGTTTATAAAGGTGTGTTTATGTCAAAGCTGAAAAATCTCTTGAATTGATTTTTTGAAGGTACCTTTTTAGAGTTTACTTACTTTATAATTGTTTTGGTGTTTTTTGCCAGACAATAATAAACAAAAAGTAGGAGAAGTCAAGGCAGAAAGTACTCAATAGGGAATATTACTGAGTGATCTTTATGATTTGTTTGTTTGTGATATCGATTAAAAAAGATTAATTCATATTTCGTAAAAAAATGTATTTTGGCTCCAAAAATTACTTGTGCACCTACGTTGTAAAAGTGAAGTTTTTACAAAATGACTTAAACATAATTTGAATACAAATTTTAGGTTTTTATTCACAAATTAGATTAAAGTAAATTTAACGCTTTATGAAAAAAAAAAAAATAAATTTAAAATATACTAGGTTGAATTAGATTTAAAACAACAATATTATTCGACCATGTTATGGATTTTATAAGTCAAGTAAGGTCTGGGAGAGAGAAAGCTTAATTTTGTTCTTGGTAATTTATGGGAAAAAGTATTTATACAAGTTTGTTTTCGCAAGCTTATTATTCAACTTATCTAAAACATCTGTTTGTTTGAAAATCAAATTGAGATCTTCAAGAATGTATCTGAAAAATTATAGAGATTTATTTATATACTTTTCTAAAAAACGTGCTGATCGTGTCTTTTTTCTTTTGCGATTACTGATTTTTTGTTTGTTAGAAATGTGAACAAATATGTTCATGAATATTTCAGCCTTTAATATTAATATCTTTCATAAAAAAAAAAAGAATTCGATTATTATCTGCTTATATCTCGTAAATGCCAAAACCCACAAAAAAAAAACAATGTGAGGAACAATTTTAAAGGCAGTTTTGTTTCCTATAAAAAAGGTTTTGAGTACTAATCCATAAAGATTTATATTTTTGGAGTTAATAGTCGTTAAGGTTTACGAAGTTTTGAATTCCTATACATAAAACTCAACGACTAATATCTCGAGAAATATTAATTTTAGCAGTTAAGTGTTGAGGACATTTTGGTTGGAAATTAAATTTGTTTAAAATAATTCTGACTTCTTTTTCTGTAAGTGTTCCCTTACTACTTTTCGACAATGGACACTTTTATGTTATGTTATGTAAAATAAATAAATAATTTAAAGTAAAATTAATAATAAAAATCAGTTTCAGATAATTTTATGATAAAAATTGTCATAATTTTTAATCATTGTTTTGACTACTCATGATCTAAACGCTAAACGGAAATCGATTACTAGCAAATTTAAAAATACAATCTCCAAAATCATATTTTAGTTACCTAATATTAATATGATTTACAATCGATTGTATTAATTTATTTATTGCTAAATTAATTATGTATCAGTCTTTTATAAACAATAATAATACTTGATAGCGACTGTATTCATTTTTTTTTTGATTATAAACAAATGTATAAAAAGTAAGAGTTTCTAACGATTAGTTTTTTGTTTATTAAGATAAAAACGTTTAGGCCTATTTACGCAGCTACGTGATTTCCGTAATTTATTCGAACTTTGAAAGATTTTGATAAGATTTAAAAGTTTGTTAATTTGTTTAACTGAATTTACAGCAAAATAAATAAACTGCTAGTTTGAAACTAAAGGTTTATTTTAGTAAAAAATATTTCTCAAAAATGTTGTCGTATCAGTGAACTATACAAATAACTACGGAAAAAAATTTAAAACACATGCTCTTTAAAATTCATTCGGGCCTACTTCATAAATTATTATAAAACGTTTTTTGGAAATAGCATCATATCTCCACACATTTGTTTATGGTTTTATTTAATTAGGTTACAAAACTTTGTCGCACGTGGTAGCTCTTAAAGTTAAAGTCTTTTAGTCTTTAGGGAAGACTACAAAGAGACAGACGCTAGATTAAAAAAAAAATCAAATTTTGAATTTAAAATTTTGGAAAACTTAATTAATTGATAACTATTTAGAAAATTTCTATGACAATAGGTTGTTTAAAAATGAAAGAAATGTTTCTTGAAAATTCTTCTAAAAATGTTCTTATTTTTAGATTACCTCATATTTCTTATCTTTTTTTCTTCTTCGAATTCAAGACTGAACCATCATGCGGGACAACCAAGCTGAGTTAGAAACACTTCATCAGAATGGCAACTTGAAACCAACAATCGTTTCCGGATTGAATCAAGCATTTGAGTGTAAACCATTAGGAGAACAGCCAAAAGCCGTTAGAAGACAAGTTGGTATTACAAAATTTGAAATTTTTCTTCATTGATCTACTATTTAAAATTTCTTATACAATTCTAAAGGAACGTATGATATTTCTTCTAATTATTGGAATGCTTGCCTTTGGAATGGGTTTAGCCTTACCAGCAGTCACTCTTGATCAACTTACGGACCCCAAAGAACGTATTCACTTGGATAAATCAGAGGCATCATGGTTTGGTAAACGAACAAAAATTTAGTTTCTTGACTTAAGTTAATTTCAAAAATTCATTTTTGAAGCTTCTATAAGTACAATAACTTGTCCATTGGGTTCTCTTTTGACGGCTTTTGTTATGGACAAAATCGGGCGTAAGCGAACATTTATCGTATTCAATTGTATTGCTATTGTCTCATGGGCTTTCATGGCTCTAGCTGTTCAAGAGAATCCCGAAACAGTCTTCATTCAACTTATGTTATCAAGATGTTTGATTGGTGTTGCTATGGGAATGGGAAGTTCCCCACCAGGAGTATATGCAGCAGAGATCAGTTTACCAAAAATACGAAGTAGACTGATATTGGGAACAAGTCTGGCTATAGCTAGTGGAATTCTGGCTATCTATGTTTTGGGTTATTTTATTAGGGTAAGTAAGTCGAAGAAATTAATTTATAACAAATATCTAAGTGACAATTTTTCATGCAGGGTGATTGGCATCTTCTGGCAATGGTTTTGTTTGGATTTCAAGTGGTGTGCGTTCTTCTTTTGATTCCTGTGATCGACACTCCCAGCTCACTGTTAGCAAGGGGAAAACCAAGTGAAGCTAAAGCAGCGCTGTCATACTTCAGGGGTCTTGATGCTCGTAGGTAGCTAGTGGGCAAGTTCAGGAAAACAATATTCTCCTATCAAATTTCTGAGAACATCTCATATTACTGAACTTGCCAATTTAAATGATTGACAACTAAAGGCTTACATGGTATGGTATCCATTTCTTTTTTTAGATGAAACCCATGAAGAAGTCGATGCCGAATTTGAGCTCCTCATGAAATCGAATAACTCCGGACGGAATGAAAAAAAGATACCATTTCGAAAGTCTCTACGGCTGCCTGAAGTCTATAAGCCTCTTCTTATCATCTGCGGCCTTTTCTTCTGTCAACAATTCGCCGGAATCTATGTGGTTGTTGTGTATGCGGTTCAAATTGCTTCAGAATCTGGCTCCACAGTCGACCCAATTCTATGTGCAGTATTTATAGGCGTTGCAAGAGTTTTGACAACATGCCTTCTTGGATTTATTTTGGAAAAAATGGGACGACGACAAGCTGCGATGATTTCAGCTCTGGGAATGTCGATATCTATGTTCCTCTTATCTGCTTCAAAACATTTTCCAATACCTTATTTTTCGGCAACTGTCATGATCGTTTACATTGTATTCAGTGCACTTGGACTTTGGACGTTGCCGTTTTTCATCGCATCCGAAGTATTTCCTCAGAAAGTTCGTGGGGCATGTAGTGGAGTTGTGGGTTTCTTCGCATACGTTATGGCATTTTTAGTCCTTAAAGCACATCCATATTTAGTCGATTGGATGGAATATAATAATGTGTTGAAGCTCTATGCGGGAATTGCTATGTTTTCAGTATTTTATGTTTATATTTTCTTGCCTGAGACGAAAGGGAAAACCTTACAAGAAATCGAAGAGTACTTTCGAAAAAGCAAGGGAAAAGAAGAAGTTCGAAATGGGGGGATATTAGAAGTCGAATTGCAAGAATCCTTTATAAAAACAAAAGCGTAATTATAGGAAAATATTCTGTATTTCAAAAAGAAAATTCAAATCCTATCTGTGATAAAATAAAGCAAAGATATATAAAAGTGAGACTTCTAAGACGTTTACTTGACCTTTTATGTACCTAAACGTAATATGTACACAATTTGGAACATCTGTCAATAATTAAATAAAATTGAAAAGTACGCAAAAGCCTCAGTGTACTTGAAGTTAAAGTAGTCAACATTTTTGATTGAAAAAGAGCTAGAACTAGAAAGTCTACCAGTCTCTTAAGAAAATGCATTTTTGGTAAAAAATCAGTTGTTTTTAATTTTATATGTTAGTTAAAGAATTGAGTTTCATTAAGAGGAGTTAATGAAAAACTCACATATTACCAAAAACCAGAGCAGCTTTAAAAATAGCAGTTATCATAGACTCAATATTAACATATGTGAATTCTTAGAAAAATACATTTTAGGACGTATGTATGTAGTTTGAACAAAATAATTGTAGTTTTTGGAAAAAAAAATGCGTCAATCTGATTCTTTGTTTCTCCATCAGAACCTTGGCCTGCAGTGTAATTTGCTGAAGCAATTTTCTTTAAATGTTTGATTAAAATGATAAGGTTTACAATTAACTGCTTTCATACATTTGTAATATTTACAAGAAAGATTTATGTATTTTTGGCAGACATTTTGGAGAGAAAATAATAGCTAAAAAGAAAATTCTAAAAATGTTCAAGTTAAAAAAAAATAGTTTAAAAACTCAAATGTATGATGCATGCCTTAAACTAAGATATGTACCTATCGCATAATTTCAAAATTTCAGAAGTCATTGTAATATCTTAACAACAGAAGTAACATTTTACACACCAATATCGGTTAAACCAATCATGGAAGAAGTGATCAAAAAAACTGCAACTGAAAAGGTTCAGCAAAATAATAGAAGAAATAAGACTAATTCCGAACCATCAATTCGGATTCAGAACAACGAATTAAGGATTTGGTGGAAAAGGCACTAAATCAAAACTTTACTTAAGCCTTCCATAAGGTCCAACACTTTGGGCTTGAGTACAAACTGTAAAAGAAACTTTCCCGGTAGTAATACGAAATACGGAGTACGGTAGAACAAACATTTCTTTGAGCTAAAGAGTACCATAAGGAAGTGTCCTAGAACCGATATTGTACCCTTTATATACAAGGGATAATCCATTGGATATCAACGCTATCATTAGATGTTGGCGGCCATTTGTGATTACCTTTTCGAAAAGTAACAAAATTTTCCTTGCAAAATTGCAACTGTTTGGTTTCGATTGAACATTTTTTAGAATTTTTGTTTAGAATTATAACAATTTTACTAAATAACCAAATCAAAATCTCTTATTGCAAAACCCTATAATTAGAAAAAATATTTCTAGCTATTTTGAATGTAAGGAAATTAAAATATATAAATTGCAGTCGTGCATTTTTAAAATGTTCGTATAAGTAAACGTGCTGACATTTATTTAAAAACTCGCTTTACTCCTAAAAAAAAGTGACTTTTAATACTCATTTACATACAATAAATCAATAAACAAAATCTATTTAACCTGTTGAAATTTCGCGTGAGAAATAGGTAAACAAGTTGATAAAATTTATTCACAAAAAGCTAAGACAAAAATTATTCATAAATCTAGATTAAAACAAGTTAACGGGTGTAAATTATTGAAAGTTTAATATTTAATGATTTGGATATGCATATGATTAAATTTCAACAGAGAACATTGTTTCCCTCTTAATTGTGTATTAAGTATAGTTATAGTGTAAGTTAAACGATTGATAATTTGACACCTCAATTATTGACCGTTAAAATTTAAATTTTATTGAGTCTATTAAAACATGAATTAAACAAACGCCTTGAATTCGATTGTGCAGTGCTGTCAACTACCATATAAAATCCGTGATTTCGTATGACTAATATTTAACAATGTTCTTCTAAGACAAAAAATGCAAGAAAATAAGCGGGCAGTATAGTATTTTATGCATTGAGTAATTTTTTTTTATATTTTACATAAACTTAAAACTATAATTTCTTTTAAGTGTCAAATGCAGAATAATTTCTTATACTGTCACTAAAACTATTTTGTTTGTTTATATTTAAACAAATTAGACTTGAAATCTGTTTTAAATTATAAGTGGCTTCACTTTTTCATTTAAAACTTGTTCAATGAAATTATGGTGGAACTATCCGTGTCAGAGAGACTCCTCGGCCTGTTTACCTTTGAAAAAGATCTCCTCAGTTAGTATTATCTTTGAGAGTATCAAGTTGAGTTTTGTTTTTAATCAAGGCAAAGTTCTTAGCTAATTTATAAATTTATTTTTATAGGAAAAAGATATAGCCTTTAATTTTTATAAGCAGAATAAAAATAAGTAAGAACAAATGCTAAAATGTGTATTGAATTACGTACAAAACAAATTACTAAAATCATTACAAAATATTTTCCAAGTTTTCCAAGTGAATTATAAGCTCAGTTAACTAAGCCCCCAAAAATCTTACCGATTTCATGTATTATCTTATAAGTTGAACATTAAAATTAGTGCAGAATATTGTTTGATGGAGGAATTAAAGTGGATGCCTATTTTTCAAAATCAGAAATTTAAAATAATTCCAAAAAGTATTTTCAAAACTATTAGTGAATTAAATGTTGTGTTTTTCAATTTTTTTTAAAGAGTTGAATAAAAGATCATAACTAATGAGAATTTCCAGAAACTAAGTAAGATGTAACCTTAGAAACATCGTTTTCGGTTGTCTTTACCATTTTTAAAGAGATATATTTCAAAAACCTATTGTAATAGAAAAATTAAAAGCCGAGAATTAAATTGAGGACAAGTTAATTCTTTAATAAAGTATTGTTTTATTTGGGGTAAAGTTAACAGCTGAATTTATAAAATAGTCAAATATTTAAATGGAGTTGAAAATGTCTTAAAAGGTAAAAATTATTTTTCTATTTATTTTGTAACGATGTTCTCAATTTCCAAGGTTTTCATCAAAGAGAAGAAACAAACATAAATATGAAAACTAAAAGTGAGGAGTTGAAAGGCCTTCAAATTGATACTACCAATTTAGGCAAAACAAGAAAATCAATTCCTCTTGGAGACCAAAATAAGGCTGTTCTACGACAAGTGAGTTTGGGAATTTCTTAAAATAATGACAAATGTTACATTAACACTATTTTGTTGCAGGAATTAATGGTCCTGTTTATGAATCTAGGATTATTGACTGGTGGTATAAGTTTGGCCATACCATCTGTAACCTTAAATCAACTCACTAATCCCGCTGAGGATGTACATCTCAACAAATCACAGGCTTCTTGGTTTGGTAAAATTTCATAAATTTGTAGAAGAATGTCTTAAATACCAAAACGTTTTTTTTTTATTAAAGCTTCATGCAGTGCCTTAGGCGGTCCTTTAGGTGCTCTCATGTGCGCCTTTATGGCTGATAGATATGGAAGAAAATTCACTCTAATCGCAACTAATTTGTTGGGAATTATTGCATGGGCTCTAATGGCTTTTCCAATAAAATGTTGCGATTCTGATTTGGTGTTTCTACAATTGATGGTTTCTAGATTGATAACTGGTTTGGTCAAGGGTCTAGGTGGGGCAGCTGCTGCGGCTTATGGAGCCGAAATATGTTTGCCAAAGATAAGAGCTAGACTTATAAATGCCGTCACAATGTCGATGGCTTGTGGAGTTTTGTCCATTTACATTTTGGGATATTTCATCAGGGTAAGAAATTTCTTGAGGCTTCCTTGAACTTGATGGAATGTATTTGAACACTTTTTTCAGAATGACTAGAAGTTCCTAGGAATGATCCTGATGGCTTACCAATTGATCTGCTTGGCACTCCTGCTTTTTGTTAAAGAGTCCCCAAGTTGGCTTATGTCAAAAGGATATGTTGCAGAGTGTAAGGCGTCATTGACATACTTTCGGGGTCTTGAGAAGGGTAAGTTTTAATAATTATTCTTGAAATATGAATGTCAAGAACTCGTTATTTTGCAGGAGAAACCCACAAAGAAGTCGAAGAAGAATTTCTTCTACTCTCAAATAAATTCAAGCACTCCATTGAAGATCAAACGACATCATTTTGGGGATCTCTCAGAAGTCCAGAACTCTACAAACCATTTACGTTGGCTTTTATCTTTTACATCCTGCAACAATTTGCAGGAACTTTTGTGGTCATCGTGTATGCAGTTCAAATACTTACCAAATCTGGCCTTCACATAGATCCCTTCCTGTGTGCTGTTTACATAGGAGTAGCTCGATTCTTTGTAGCTAGTTTTATTATGACTTGGATGTTGGAGACATGGAATCGTCGTCAAGTTGGAATATTCTCAGCTCTCAGTATGGCCTGTTGTGTATTCCTTTTGGCCGTATCAAATTGGTTTCCCTGGCTTCAAATTCCCTACCTTTCTGTGGGAATTATGATAGCTTTTGTAACTACAAGCGGTGGTATTTGGAATATGCCATTTGTTTTGTGTTCAGAAATGTTTCCACAAAATGTACGCGGTACTTGTTCTGGAATTACGGATAGTTTTGCTTACTTTATGTCATTTGTTGTTATAAAAATATTTCCCTCGATGGTAGATGGCATTGGAATTGGGAATGTTTTTACATTTTATGGTTTAATGGCCGTTGTGACAGCATTATTTATATTTTTGTACATTCCCGAGACAAAAGGAAAAACACTTCTTGAAATAGAAGAATTTTTTAAAAATGGACAGAAAAAAGAATCAGGAAGAAGACGAAAACACAATAGGGATGCGGAAATGAAGGAATTGTTCGTAAACATAAAGATGGAAAACGAACAGTTGGGGAGGGTGAAAATTCGAACAGACATGCAATATTAAGTAGATATTATAAACAAATTGTATATAAAAGTTAATTTAATAAAAAAAAAAAATTTGTTTTTTTGGAACAATATTTTTTCTCAAACCGGATTCTGATATAAGTATAAGTTGTTGGAAAAACCTCTAATGTTTTGACTTTTTACTTGCGACATAAAGAAACTGTATGGCAAATATATTGGATTCGTATACAATTTCGAACGCGAGATTAAAAAAAAACACAACATTACGATGGTATAGAGATCGGAAAAGGTAGGTTCATCGATACCTCCAAACTTTAAAATTTAGGCTTAAGAACCCAAAATAAGAGTAGCCCCAATATAAACATTTTTTGGTGGAAAAACCTATATTCAAGCTGTTTCAAAAATGTCTTTATAGATTTTTATGAAGTTCAACGAATTATGTATTTCATTAGTAAATCCGGCTTACACACTGAACTAATTTTAACAAATATTGTGTTAAAAGAAATAGACTTTTATGAAGACTATGCGAGTTCTATTTTTATTGAATATAAATTTATAAATTATTGAAAAATTTAACTTTTCACTATAATAAAACTATGAAATACTGGAAAAATGTTTTATCGAACACACAAACCATTTCTGCCAACAAGTTATTTTCCTAGTATTTCATATTTTATGGAATGAGTTCTTTTTTACGTTATGAGCGGCTTACGATGGGTTAAGCCAAGTGATAGGGCCGGACAAAGCATATGTGCAAGATGTGCAAATGCACAGGGCGCAGAATTCTGGGGGCGCATTGCCAGGAGCAAGAAAATGTAATCTGATCTTGCAAACAAATATGTACTACTACATATTTGCCATTCTTTAACCACAAACATTCTTAAAATAATCTCAAAAAAACATCCATCACAACTGTCCTAAGTTATCTCTTGCGCACTAACTAACATCACTTTCATTGTCGCATTCAATGAAAATTTAACTCAAAATATCGCAGAACTAAAAATCCTACCTACCTCACTTCCAAATATTTCACCCTGTTCGTACAAGAGAAAAAAAGAAAAAATCTCAACACAAAAAAGTTCCATGCAAGAGAAAAAAAGGAAAAATCTCAACACAAAAAATTTCCATGCCACCTCATATGTGCAAGATATATTTTATGCACACGGAGTCCCAAAATTAACATAGAGAGTATGACAAAGCAAAATACTTATTCATATTGAATCGTATGGGCTAGTACGTGCAGGTTTTGTAGTTCTCATATCTCATCTAAAAAAAAAACAACAACAAAAATATATGGAGTGTCTTTGATTAGTATTTGTAGTAGAAAGTAGCACAGCAACCTACCTGCTCTCTTCTTTCGGAGACATTTTTTTTGTTGTTTTCTTTGTAGATGAGAACTCACATTCAGGAACGTGCGTGATACAAAACCTGCACGTACTAGCCCATACGATTCAATATGAATAAGTATTTTGCTTTGTCATACTCTCTATGTTAATTTTGGGACTCGGTGTGCATAAAATATATCTTGCACATATGAGGTGGCATGGAACTTTTTTGTATTGAAATTTTTTCTTTTTTTCTCTTGCATGAAACTTTTTTGTGTTGAGATTTTTTCTTTTTTCTCTTGTACAAACAGGGTGAAATATTTGGAAATGAGGTAGGTAGGTGTCTTTGCTACAAATGGTCAATTGATGTGCTAGTTTTCTTTTTTGCACACTGATTATCGAAACTAACATGGGAGATATTTAAAAAAAAAACTTATTTATACGGAATCATATGGGTCAGAGCGTGCAGGTTTTCTTATTGCACACTGTGTAAGAGTTAAGTGCCTGATTACAGATGAAATTTTCAATAGAATGGAAAAGGAGCATAGAGCTTAAAAATTAAAGAGGGATGATTCTATGTGGACTCGAATTGTTCTTGCGCAGGCAGTTTGTTTTTTTTTTTTTGTGAAAGTTAATGACTGTTGTAACGGCTACTTTTAATGTTTATCTAGTCTGGTGCAAAATGCAGATTGTTGCAATTGTTTTTTCGCTTTGTTGTTAATTAATATTAAATACATAGCTATCAGTTTTTAATAGAAGTGACGTATTTTGTGACAAGACCGTAATGTGACTGACTCAGTTGATTTTAGACAAGCTTGAATTACATGAAATTTTAATAAGTACCTATCTAACTGTCAAAGCCAAAGTTATGATAATGGTTCGAATAGGCTTCGTCTTGTTGAGTGGACGTAATTTTATAAAACTAAGAGACTGTGTCTAAGAAACAACTAATGTGCTTTACAAAAATAAACTAAATTAATATAAAATAAAAACTGTGTAGCCTGACCAATTCTAAGTCGGCAAATTAATAACAAGCTATTGAAATAACTATGTATAGTATAGGTACATAGAATTAAGAATCATAAGTGTAAAAAAAAATCTCAATAAAGTACATCCATACATACATACATATGTACATAATGGTTCGAATATAAAAGGAAAAGAAGCGAGTGTTCAGAATCGAATTCGAAACCTGGAACCAAGAGCATTTTTAGTTTCATGTTGCCCGCATTCCTTAAATTTAGTGGTTAATGATGCTGCTCGGTGCTTATTTTATGCAGTTAAATTTTTCGATACAATTCAATGTTCGTATAACTTTTTTTAAAGTTCCACAACGAGGTTGGATATTTATAAGAAAAAAAATTCCAAGTCATACTTTGAAACCCCCTTCTGAGACAAGATGAGAAAGCAGGTTAGATGCATTGAGGCCTTTAAAAACAAATTAAAAAGAAATATATGAAGCCCTTTTAGAATTAAGAAATCTAGAGGCAAAAAACATTGCAGAATCGTTAGGAAATAAAACTTTTGATTTTACATTTATTTGCTGCCTGCTAATTATAAATTAAACTAGTAAATATTTGCAAAGTCCGTCCGTTAATCTGTCAACTGGAATAACGGTTTTAGAAAATACAAAAAAACAGTTTGATTTTCATGCGTTCCGATGAAAAATTTAATGAGTAGGTATTTTCAATTAACCGAGAGTATTGCTAGTTCCCTAGAAATACCGAATATGTTTCCTGTAGCTTCATCATTGCGATCTCAACGGAGAAAAATACTTTATACTGATGAATGTCCTGAAACTATATTAGACCGGAAACAAAGATTTAAAGTTGAATTTTTTTTTAAATACTTGAAAGGTTTGATACGTATAGTATCAATTTTTCATTTTTTAGTAACATAAGCGAATGTTTAAAAAATAAAAATGTACCTATGTACGTGCTTCATGCCTTAATTTGCAGAATGTTTTAACATAAAGTAATTTTAAAGATTTAGATGGAGAAGAATTGTTTCAAGAGTTAACCGTAATATCCCAGCTTGTTACACCACAAAGCTCAAGTTTAGATGTGTTAAATTTTATTTTTATTTCAAACCTTGAAGATTTTGCCCCGAATTTAGTAATTGCTCTCCAAATTCTTAATACAATCCCGGTCACGAGTCACGGTAGCTTCAGGAGAACGTAGTTTTTCTAAACATAAAATTATTAAAAATTATCTTAGGACAACCATGACTCAAGAGAGATTGGTAGGTTTATCTATAATGTCCATTGAAAAGAAATTATTAAATTCTTTAGACTTTGATGATCTCTTTTCTGAATTTGCAAAATGTAAGGCCAGAAAAGTAAGTTTCCAAGTTTCCCCTCTGCTCATTTCTTCGCTGCGTTTTAGTTTAATGGTTTAGGCCTCCTGGGGATACCTCAATAAAAAAACGCATTGAAAGTCTACCTCCTGGGTAATCTGGGAACCGCTTATGCTTGTGTATCAGTTTATGTGTAAAAAAAATATAAAAAAGGGGCGCTTTCTACAAATCTTGCACAGGGCGCAAGTTTGGCTGGGGCCGGCGCTGCCAAGTGAACAGAAATTGTGACACTGGAAAATTTCCGTCTTGGCAAGGGGTTAATTCAAAATATTTTTGAATATTTCCTTGAGGAGCGATGCAGCAGATTTTTTTTTTTTAAGTGTTCGTTAGAATTCCAAACTGAACCAGAACGAAAAACAGTGTTGTTGGTATATTAACATTAAAAAGGTTAGTAGAAATAATTGAGGGTAATTTTAAAGAAAGTGTAATTTGGATTATAAAATAGCTTGGGTTGACAATAACATGGGTTAGGTTATTAAACACAAAGGATTCAAAAATAAGCCAAGTTATCAAATAACGTGGATAAGAAAATTACCGGGGTTAAAAATAACTTTCATTACAAAATAGCCTGGGCTAAAAAATACCTTTGGTCATAAAATATCCTGGGTAAACATAGGCAAACCTGGGTTAAAAAATAACCTGATTTAAGAAATATCATGGGTTATATAATAACCAAGGTTAAATATAAGCTGGTTAAAAAAATTGCTTGGGCTACAAATAACCTTGATCATACAATATCTATTCTTAAAATTTGTGACAAAACAAGCAGAGTTAAAAAATAACTTGGGTTTTAAAATAACAAGGGTTACATATAACCTGAGTCATAAAATAACGAGAGTTAAAAAATAACTGGGTTATAAAATAAACTGGGTTAAAGCATATTCAAAAAGTCTTTTCAAGAAGGTATTTTTATTGAAGAATGTAAACTTTCTTACTTTGTACCATTTCATGAAGTAAACAATTATAGGGGTATTTGTAAACTCTGTAATTCCCAAATTATTTGAAAGCATTCTAAAAACTAAGCTTGATTTTCTTGCAAGTGAATATTTAACTGAAGTACAGTATGGATTTGTATCCGGTTGATCATCTGTTAGCAATTTGACTTATTTCACTTCGTATGGTACTAATGCTTTGGAATAAAAAAAATACAACAAATTAAAATTGGAGATACATATTCAAAGAAAATTCAGTGTACATCAAGTGTGCCCCAAGGTAGCCATTTAGGTCCTCTTTTTTTCATAATTTTCGTTAATGATATTGTCTCATTCTTTAAGTACTCTGAATGCTTATTGTATGCGGACGATCTGAAAATATTTGTAAAAAAAAGTTTCGAGCTTGGATGATTGTCAACTTATGCAATGTGGCATTGATTCCCTATCAAATTGGTGTCATATCAATAGCCTCAAGTTGAATATCAAAAAGTGTAAAGCTATCTCCTTTTTCCAGGAAATCATTTTCTTGTTAACTTCCCATAGGAAGTTATTGTAATGGGTCCGATTTGTCAAATTGAAAATTTTGACATTTCTCGACGTTTCAAGGTCCCTAGAGTCGGAATAAAAGATTTTTAGAAAGATGTCTGTGCGTGCGTGTGTACGTACGTTCGTACGTCCGTACGTCCGTATGTCCGTACGTCCGTACGTCCGTACATCCGTATGTCCGTACGTCCGTACATTCGCGTCGTTTTTTTCGTCGTCCATAGCTCAAGAACCAGAAGAGATATCGACTTCAAATAAATTTTGTTATACAGATAATAAGGCAGAAAGATGCAGAAAGGGCTCTCAAGAAAATTGCGTGGGTGGTTTTTTTACCATAGCAGTTTAAAAAAAAAGGTGAAAATTTTAGTTAACCCTAAATATCTCATGAACCAATGACGCTAGAGACTTGAATTAAATTTTATATTATATACTGTAAAGTGATACAAAAGAAGTATATTTTTGGAAAAAAATCCAATGAACGGTTTTTTTTATAAATCAAAAAAACTGAAAAAAAAATTTGTCACCTCGAAAATTTTACGGCTAAAATATGATTTCATCTCCAAAACAATTTTGTGCAACAAAGAATAATGTTTTTTTCATCTCATACAATTTTGAGAAAAATCTAATTGACAGTTTTTTTTATAAAAATAAAAACCTAAAAAAAACATTACTCAAAGTTGGTAAAAATTGAATTTCGACTCAAATATCTTTTCAAAACCTTGAGATTAAGGCTTCAAACTTGTTTTATCTTATAAGAAATATTGTTGTCAACATTCAGTTAAATTTTGAAAAAAAAAAAAAATAAATTGATATTTTTTTACAAAAAATTAAAAACCGAAAAAAAAAATTAACAAAAGTTGGTAAAAATTGATTTTCGCCTCAAATATCTTTTCAAAAATTTCTTCTAACTTCTTCTAACTAATTATAACTTATAAAAAAATATTGTTTTCAACATTCGATACAATTTTAAGAAAAAATCGAATAGACAGTTTTTTTTTACAAAAAACAAAAACCTAAAAAAATACTAAAACTTGTAAAAATTTACTTTCGACTCAAATAGCTTATCAAAAATTACAAATTTTGGCTTCAAACTTATTTTATTTCACAGAAAATATTGTTTTCGATATTCAGTAATTTTTTTTTATAAAAATCCAACAGTCGGTTTTTTCATAAAAAAATAAAATCTACAAAAATAGTACGCAAATTTGGTAAAAATTGATACATATAGACAAACTTTTAAGCAAGACAAATCGACAGACGGGATGGGAAGTTATCAGTGTATGTTGCATCCCAGCCTCTTTTTTAATTTTGCATTTGAATTAGTGGCTTTAGATATGGCTTATTCTTGATTCAAAATTTTCTTTTACAAGTCATTTTGATTCCTAAGGCCTATTCGTTAGTAGGTTTTATAAAACGTAATGGAAAAGATTTTAGAAATCCATTCGTATTATTATCCTTGTTAACATCTCTTGTCTGATGAATTTTAGAATACGCGGATGTTATTTGGAGTCCTGTTTATAAAGTTTATTCTGATCGAATTGATAAAATTCAAAAACAATTCACGAAATATATATTCAAAAAAAATAGGTTGGAACTAAATGCTTGTTAAAGACTTACTATGCTACCATATCAAATGTCCATCGCTTCTTCAATTAATACCAATCTATGTTCCCGCTAGCTCTATGAGAGCTAGCGCTTGCACCAATGAAACTTTGTCAACATTTTTTTTTTTCAAATATTGTAACTTGTAACTTTAGGTCACCTCTATCCCTGACAGGACTATTCGCACACAGGAATGGATGAGAGTTGTAAGTTACTATGCCCTTATTCTCAACGGACTGTTGCGCCACCTAATTTCTTTATTTATAAGCAAGCCCTTTCAGTTTGTTTAAGATAAATGCACTTTTATGTGGACAACGAAATCATAATGTTTAGTGTTCATTAAATCAACGAAAAATACATTAATTTTTAAAATGTTCTAATTTTGGAGATACAACTTTTTTACTTCAGAATAATATCATTAAACCAAAGTAATCGATCGATTTAATAATTTTTTTTTGGCGGGATGCTGTGAGTGTTTATAAGATTTGAAATTAATAACAACCATTAATGTTTTCCTTCTCTTTGTATATTTCTGTTTTAACAGCTTTCAGAAGATTATCTATACGTATGATTGTATATTTCAAAAACTGATAAATTATATTATTCACATTAGATTCGGTCGACGACGACGACGTGCAAATTATTATAATTTACTTTATCTAAAAACGCCGGATACTAGATAAAAAGATAATATTTTTAGAAGCCTTGAGTATACTTGAGAATAATTTTGTGTAGATAGTTGATTGAGATAACGCACCTTTCCTAATACAAAAATTAAGATTATAACTAAAACAAATCACACAATAATTAACGGTAAGCTTCTGCATTTATTGACCAAATTAATAATTTTAGTTTAGAATTGTGTTTGAAAGTTAACGGTTGTTGTAATCTGTAAAAAAAGAAAGATTTTATACCTGCGAGCCTCTATCAACAAATTTTGAAGTGTTTTACTATCTACATAAAAAAGAAATATACTAAAACATAATAATTTATTGTTTTTGACAAGATTTAAAAATTGTATGTGTATATCTATAAATAGTTCATAATAGCTACTTTAAAAAATTATTGTATGAACTGATTGTGAACTTTTAGTTCAAAAAGCGATTTGCATATCATATACTAAAAAATATACATACCTAAAAACAGTTAGTTCCGATTAACTGATCTACAAAATAATTGAGATAAATGAATAAATTAATTTATAGGGAAAATATTAAAGAATTTTTCAATTTTCACGTGAAATTTTTTAGAGGTTTTTTAAAGTTTATTTGTTCCCAAGTGTTTATAGTTTAAGAAAACCAAAGCACACAGATTTTAAATTTAATGAATACATCTTAATGTGCTTCCTGTCAGTTTCACATTTAGTTATAAATTGACAGATAAATAATTTTGACATTTTTTTGTTCAAATCATAAACCTGCTTAAAATTATTTTATATCTTGAGGAGATATTCTGGGTAATCTTATTATACGAAAAGTGACAATTTTTTGCAACTGATAAGATTTTAAAAATCAAGTGACCACTTTTTACACGAACAATAAATTACAGTGATTAAAAAGAAAAAATAGGAAACATTTTTTAAACTAAGGGTCTTATCTTAATATCAATTTTGTCTGCTTTAATTTCATCACAACAAGAGTACATTGAAAATTATAGTGATAGTCATGCTTCCTGTCAGTTGGTTTATTGATGACAGATCAATGACTCTACGCAAGTTTTAACAGTTTAATTGTCAGAATCAAGAAACGGCTAATAAATATTTATCTTATAACTTGAATATCTTGAGAAACAATTCTATGACGAGTAACAGTTTTCACAACTTAAAAAATTTAAAAAATCAAGTGACGAAAAACAAACTACAGTTAGTTCCGTTTAAGTGGATTTAAAAATATTTGACAAAATATAGTAATGTTTTGCATACATAAATAAAAACTTTGTAGTAAGAAATGAGTATATCAATTTATTTACAAAATAATTTTGACGTTATGGCAACAGTCATCCTTGCTGTCAGTTTGACATTGATTTACATATAAATTGACAGATACTTAACTTTACGTAGGTAAACTATGACAGTTGTTTTTTGTTTAAATTGAAAAGTGCTTACAACTATTTTAGGGATTGAATATCTTGAATATAACAATACACAGTGACAGTTTTTGAAACTTTTAAAATTAAGAAATGACGTGATCACTTTTTTAAGGAAGATTAATTAATCTGCTGAAGATAGTGCAAGAGAAATTATTCCTGAATACATTTATTAAATTTAATTTGGTGGTTTTGGTGTTCGCAAGTTTTGATTGCATATATTTTCGTGTCCTTCAACATAAATCACGTTTCCAAAGCAACATATAATATTTATTGACTAAACGAAACAGAACATATTTTTTTAATTTAAGTTTGAACCATAATATTTCTATAAAGTTTTGTATTTCTTGTTTTAGTTAAATATTTGTGTTTATTAAGGAAACCGGGATAATTTTCATGTTTATTTTTTATTAAGGACACCAGGATATTTGTCATCATGGGCATCAATATTTTGTAGCTAAACAAAAGAAAAACAAAGACAAAATGTCAAAGAACTCTACTGAACTTGAGTGTCTGCACAATGGACAGCTTAAGGAAAACATTGTTCCCGAAAAAGAGAAACCAATTCCACTGGGTGATAGGAGAAAAGCTGTTTTGAGACAAGTAAGTTCTATTTTACCATTATTCTCGGTATGATAAGCCTTCAAATCATATGAATCTACTATTTCCAGGAGTTTATGGTTATTCTAATGAATCTTGGAATTCTAGTTGGTGGCATGAGTTTGGCACTTCCAGCTGTCACCCTTGATTATCTCCGAGATCCTACACAAAAATTCCATTTGGATGAATCACAATCCTCTTGGTTTGGTAAGCTAATGAATTAAAAATTTATTTTCAATTAATAAACAAAAAAATGAATGCGGTTACAGCTGCAGCCAGTTCCGTGGCATGTCCTGTGGGATCTTTCTCAGGAGTCTTCTTAGTTGATAGAATTGGAAGAAAAAACTCAATTGCATTGATTAATATATTTGCTATCATTGGATGGCTGTTAATGTCAACTGCGTATTATGATGATCCCAGCTTGCTCTACTTACAGTTGATTATTTCAAGATTATTTTCGGGAATTGCAACAGGAATGGGTGGATCCCCTGCTTCGGTGTACGGGGCAGAAGTATGTCTTCCCAAAATGCGTGCCAGATTAACAATGGTCGCATCGATGGCCATAGCTAGTGGAGTTTTGTTTGCCTATGTTGTGGGTTATTTTTTCAGGGTGAGTTTTCATGGAGTCATGATCACTAAGAATCTTTGATTGATAAGATATGATATGCTTTCCAGAATGACTGGCGATTTATTGGAGTCATCTTCTTAGGCTACCAAATTGTCTGTTTGATATTATTGATTCCAGTAAAAGAGTCTCCCAATTGGCTTCTATCTAAGGGACGAGTTGTAGAAGCCAAGGCATCTTTGTCGTACCTCCGGGGATTGAATATTGGTGAGTTTTTAATTTCTTCCATTTTTCTTATCGATGCTTTGATTTTGTCAAAAATTTTCTTCAGGTGAAACCCACGATGAAGTCGAATCAGAGTTTGTTGCACTTATAAATTCTTGTCAACCCAAAGCTGGTGACAGGAAAGTTTCACTTTGGAAGTCAATACGCCTGCCAGAAGTATACAAACCCTTTATGATCGGAATAGCCTTCTTCGCATTTCAGCAATTTTCCGGAACCTTTGTGGTAGTGGTCTATGCTGTTCAGATCATAACCAAGGCAGGAGTTCATACAGACGCCTTCTTATGTGCCATTTACGTTGGCATAGCGAGATTTATTGTGGCATCAGTTGTCATGACATGGGAATTGGAGAAATGGGGCCGAAGGCCAGTAAGCATTTTCTCAGCTGCCAGTACAGCTTGTTGCCTCTTCCTTTTAGCTTCCACCAGCTGGTTCACATGGTTGCACATACCAACTCTATCGGCGATAACAATAGTTGCTTTTGTTTTTGCTGCTGCAGGGCAATGGGCAATTCCGTATGTTATACTTACCGAAATTTATCCACAAAAAGTTCGAGGAGCATTTTGTGGGCTAACAATTGGTATTGGATATTTGATAACATTCTTAGCGATTAAGATCTTTCCAGCGATGTCACGCTGGATGGGAAATGCTAATGTTTTTGCGTTTTATGGCACGATAGCACTATTAACGATCGTTTTCATCTATAATTTTATTCCAGAAACTAAGGGTAAGACTTTTGTGGAGATCGAGAGCTTCTTCCGAAAGCCAAAACGTGAAAGTCGAATTGATCTAGAGGCGACGGAAGTTTTTGTTGATAAAAGAAAAACTATGAAGAGTTAATGTAGATTGATTGATTATAAAAATAAAATTAGAGATTAATCTTAGTTTTGATCTTTTTTGTTAGAAATGAAAATAGCAATACTTTTAAAGGTGGACAAAAAGTGAGGTAAATTGAAAAAATTGGTGAAATATTAAGGTGATTTTCATTTTGGTGAAAATAAAGATTCATAAAACACCATTTTATAACAACGCTGGATTGTGTTGTTTAATTTTGTTTAACTAAAGGTTTCATTGTTATTATTGTTAAGATCAATAAATTCCAAAAATCCAATTGTTACATATTTAGATTGCATAGCACGTGTTATTCATATCTATAAGGTTGGCAAAAATCTAATGAAGATCTTGTGTCTTGTTATGTTTATTTGTACGATGACAAGGTCTCATAAATTTTGGAATATAATTTAGATATAACTACGATATTGTTTGTAAACATAATTAGCGTGTGCCTTATGCCAATTTTAGAATAATTCAATTTTATACAAACAAAATAAAAAAAAATTAAATATCTAGCGTAGATATCTTGTAGACTTAAGGTACGTTTGCTTTTTCAAATAATTTTTGTCTTATTTGTTAAAACCTGGAATTTCGGAGGAGACATTTGGGTTGATTCGTTTAAAAGATCATTTCAAAGTTTGACTTATACAAAATTGGATGAAGTGTAAAAAATATGTCTAGTTCGGGAAATCAGATATAAAAGTGATATTAGACATTAACATAGTTCTTAAGTTAATATTATTTTTTAGGTATGTTTTTTTGGAATGTTTTCCTTTGACAAATAGAAAACGCTTTGAGCTGCAGTGATTTTTTAAACCGATGGTATTGACAGTGATTTTAAATTAAATTAAAATTCTTTTCAGTAATTAAAAAACATTCTATAGAATTTCTTTGCCCTCAATTCATAATATTTACAGAAAAGAAATTCAATATTTCCTTATGAGTTTTTGAACACAATTATAAACGAAATCTATATATAATTTTGTTTTGTTATCATTTGTAAAATTTAACAATCCCGTGATTGTGCTAAAAAAAATTATTTAATTTCTTTTGTTCAGTTTTATTTGTTTGTTTTTTGATTTTCCACAAACATCAAAGAACACCGACATCAGTTTCAATTTATTGTAGATAAATGTACGTCAAGATTTAATTTTGATTATAACCAGACAAATAAAAATATTCCTATCTCTACCTAGAACCTTGCCCTATTGTAATTTTTATAAGGTATTATAACTTTTATAACATGAGCTCTATGTCAATACACTTTAACCTTTTGTAGAGACTCAGATTTTCTTTGTTTAAAATTTAACAAGGTTCTTAAACTTAAGACATTTATTCTTATAAACAATTTTGTTCTTTTACTTTACAAAATTTGTTATCACAAGTTCCGCATATAGCATTTAAAAAGTATTAAAATTTAATTTAAATTGCAATTCTTCGAAGTTAAGAAAGTCCTTTGATGTTAAATATACATACATTTATTTCCATTGACAAATTAGGATTTCATAAACAAAAATTCACTATTTTAATTGTTATAATGCTGATGCATGAAAATATAAACCGTCAAATTTGTTTTTAGATCAAAAACAAATCAATTTATTTTTCTCAAAATTCAAATTGGTTGCATTTTGACAGATTTATGTCAAAATAAATTGTTTTTTTTTTATCAATCCAATCCTACATATCTCTGGAATATGAATCGATACTCTCTCCCATTTCCAATGATAATTCGACTTAAAAACTAATTTGTTTTGTCAGTGAAACTTGTTTTGGTGTAGCTGTCAAATTTTCATTTAATCTTGTTTAATCTTGAGCTTGGATGCACTAAAAAAGAAGAAAATAAGCTTGTTTAGTTTTAAACTGCTTCCATATTTGATAAAGAATAATTTCTAAAATGTTTTTCATGCAATTTTACTACAATCGAAAAAAATCTCATACCACATTATTCAAACTGACAGATACAAATTGTACTCATAACGATTCATGAAAAGATATATCTGTAAATAAAATCTAAATTTGTTTGATTTTAAGCTAACAATTTTATTATGCTATCTTTTATGGCTGTCAATGAAAAATAAATTGATTTATTTTATCACTAAAAAAGATCTAGATTTCGATTTAAAAATTGATTTTTTTTCTTAAATGGAATTGGTATAATTTTAAATACAAGTTAAGTTTTTTATTTTTTGCATTGTCTTTGAATCCAAATTTGAACAAATTGATGATTACTTGATATTTTAGAAAATTCAGATGTACATAATTATATTTTGTTTTCCCTTTGGAACACAAATATTTGACAGGTCCGGAATCATTCAAAGGGAAACGTCATTGTCCAATTTGTTTTTTTTTGTTATTGATGTACCTATGTATGTTTATGGGTTTTTCGAAAAATCGATGATAAGGTTGAGCTTGAATATAGTAGCATATTGTGAAAGATGAGTTTTTCTATATGTAACGGTGGAACATTGCATACTTTTAGGATATAATTTGCTCGTACTAACCTAACAGTACCTGCTGTCAATAAATGCTGTTACGGACTGTCAGTTCAAAACAAAAATGACGAATAGCAATAATAATTTTGATAGTCTCCGAAATAATGGTTCCCTTAAACCGACAATTGTTTCCGGAATGGATAAAACCGACGAAGTCAATTCGGTCCCCTTGGGTGAACAATCGAAAGCTATTTTTAGACAGGTAAAGTTTAAAGGTCACTCACGAGTGTATTGCATACGCAAATCTATACAAATTAATTATCGAAAATTATATTCAGCAACTTATGGTGTTTTTGATAAATATTGGATTACTTGTTGGAGGAATAAGCTTAGCTCTGCCAGCTGTAACCCTCGATCAACTCACCGATCCTCAAGAAGAATTCCACTTGGACAAATCACAATCATCTTGGTTTGGTATAAGGACACATTGTTTAATGATCAAACATCTATCTATTGTTTTTCATATGTTTTCAGCTTCCGCCAGTTCTATAGCTTGTCCAGTTGGATCTTTTTTAAGTGCTGTCATGATTGATAAACTTGGCAGAAAGAAGACAATAGCTGTGACGAATGTTATAGCTATCATAGGATGGGCCTTGATGGGTTTCCAAATGAGTGGAGATCCTAGTTTGATATTTGTGCAGTTAATAGCTTCTAGATTTATTTCTGGCATATCTACTGGAATGGGAGTCTCACCGGCTGGTGTTTATGGAGCCGAAGTATGTTTGCCCAAGATTCGTGGCAGACTCACTATGGTCATATCGATGGCGGTTGCTGCTGGAGTTTTGTTCATCTACACTATTGGATACTTTATAAGAGTAAGTTTTTGGTCAAGGCTTTGAGTGAGGAACTTTTATCTAAATGGATTTTTTAGGATGACTGGAGGCTTATAGGAATGATACTGTTTGGATATCAGATAGCCTGTTTTATTCTTTTGAATTTCGTCAAAGAAACTCCCGGTTGGTTGTTGTCAAAAGGGCGAGTTGAAGAAGCTAAAGCTTCTTTAAAATACTTCAGAGGGATTGAATCAGGTACATTTTATTTGGATGTGTTTCGCAGACTTCTTTTTCTCTAAGTAACAATTTTTTCTAGAACAAGTTTGTGAGGAAGTAGAAACGGAATTCGATGTTCTATTGAAAACAATTCAACTTAAAGCTGGCGAGAAAAAAGCATCGTTGCTAAAATCACTTAGCCTACCCGAAGTTCGGAAGCCTTTTATCCTAGCCGTAGTTTTCTTCACGTTGCAGCAATTTTCCGGAACTTTTGTAGTCATCGTGTATGCTGTTCAAATTCTCAACAAATCTGGAATAGTCATTGATTCATTTTTATGTGCCGTTTGCATTGGGATTGCTCGGTTTTTCGTTGCCACATTTGTTATGACTTGGGAATTGGAAAAATGGAATCGCAAACAAGTTGGAATTTTTTCATCCTCATGCATGGCTTGTTGCATGCTGCTCTTAGCTGGTTCAAATTGGTTTACATGGCTGCAGATTCCCCTACTTCCGGCGGTAGTTATGATAACTTTCGTTTTTGCTGCGGCAGGTTTATGGGCATTGCCATTTTTAATTCTCCCCGAAATATTTCCACAAAAAGTTCGTGGAACTTGTTGTGGGTTGACAATTGGTATTGCTTATTCGATGTCATTTTGTGCTATAAAATCATTCTATTTTATGGTTGATTTTATGGGAGATGGGAATGTCTTTGCATTTTATGGTATTATGGGAACAGTGACCTCGTTATTTATATTGTTCTTTATTCCTGAAACTAAGGGTAAGACTTTTATGGAAATCGAAGAATATTTTCGAACTGGAAGAAAAGGCAAAAAAGAACAAGAAATGGACGTAGAAATGAAAGAAGTTTTCATTGAGAAGAAAAGTGTAGATGGTGAAACTAAATTAAGTGAAAATGATTAAGCAGAATAAAAAAAGATAAAGTGAGATGCGATTTACTTAAAGTAGTGTTTATAAAATAGGTCTAAATATTCACTCATAATCTTTAAGATGTAAGAATAGAGTTATATTAAACAAAAATTTATTATTTATTCAAATTGTTATTTACATAGTTTTTGTTTTTTTATTATTTTCTTAATACGCTGTTCATTATTTTATGGATTAATAAAAGAAATTTCACAAGAAGTGTCAATTAGCGAAAGAACATTTTATTATAGAATGTGATAAAGAAATTAATCGTTGATAAGCGCCAATTAGTTAATAGACATTCTTTTTTTCTAATTCTTTGACCACTTTACTATATTTGAATATAGATGGCATATTAAGGAACATCCTTGAAATCTAGTTAACACAATTATATAAGTATATTTTAAAAAATAATATAGAAAACATAGAATACCAAATTTAATTTATGACTACGAATAACTGAACAAGAGTAAGCAATTTCCCATTCAAGAGAACAAACTTTTTATCGGTGTTTTGAGTGAAAACATAGAAAACGAGACACTAATAAGCGAATACATTTTTAATGAAACTAATAAATTGCATATTATTTGCAATGCAAGTGTTTAAATTGAAAAACATTTACACGATTAGTTTCCTTCACTTGAAATCTTCTATCTTTAACTATCAAGGAAAAAATTAAAAAAAACATTGCATCACAACTTAAAGTTAACACAACTCATAAAAATATCAAAATTATTCAGCAAAATTTACACAATTTAAGATCTTGGGTATAATATCAACACATGTTCTTGAATCGATTTGCTTCGTTGATACTAAATTGATAAAGCAACAAAAAACATAGAAAACCTAACACATCATTTGTGAATTGTCACATCCAAATGCCAAATTATCAAACAATAACATGCTTAAAAATCGCTTTGTATTGCGTTTCGCTTTGTTGAAAGCAGAGTACGTATCCCAAAAAAAAAAATAAAAGAACATCGCACCAAAGTTTAAAATTGTCGAACATATAAATATAAAAGTTGCAGGTTTAAAACTATTTTATCGCATTTTCTGGAAGATTCTTTGCTCAAAAGACACTAAAGTATCAAAGACTAAAAAACATAGAAAAAAAGCATCACCTTATAATTTTAAATTTTTAAACATACAAAAATGTAAAATTTTCAAGTTTAAAACTATTTCATCGCATTTTCTGGAAGATTCTTTACTAAGAAAACACTTTCCTTCACTTGAAATCTTCTATCTTTAACTATCAAGGAAAAAATTAAAAAAAACATTGCATCACAACTTAAAGTTAACACAACTCATAAAAATATCAAAATTATTCAGCAAAATTTACACAATTTAAGATCTTGGGTATAATATCAACACATGTTCTTGAATCGATTTGCTTCGTTGATACTAAATTGATAAAGCAACAAAAAACATAGAAAACCTAACACATCATTTGTGAATTGTCACATCCAAATGCCAAATTATCAAACAATAACATGCTTAAAAATCGCTTTGTATTGCGTTTCGCTTTGTTGAAAGCAGAGTACGTATCCCAAAAAAAAAATAAAAGAACATCGCACCAAAGTTTAAAATTGTCGAACATATAAATATAAAAGTTGCAGGTTTAAAACTATTTTATCGCATTTTCTGGAAGATTCTTTGCTCAAAAGACACTAAAGTATCAAAGACTAAAAAACATAGAAAAAAAGCATCACCTTATAATTTTAAATTTTTAAACATACAAAAATGTAAAATTTTCAAGTTTAAAACTATTTCATCGCATTTTCTGGAAGATTCTTTACTAAGAAAACACTTAAGTATCATATCAAAGAACAAAAACATAGAAAAAATATCGCCCTAAAATTTTAAATTGTCAAACATACAAATGTAAAAATTGTAAGTTTAAAACTGTATTATCGTATTTCCTGGAAGATGCTTTGCTAAAAATGCACAAAAGTATCAAAGTACTAACAATATAGAAAACATTGCACACCAGATTTTAAGTTATTAAACACACGAATGGTAAATATTCTAGGCAATTAACCATTTTCAACCCTTTTTCTAAAAATTTGTTTGTTCATTTGGCACCCAAGAAAACATAGAAAAAACATTGCATGTCGAATTTTAAGTTGTCACACAAAATGTATGACTTATTGACGGTAAGTAAGTTCTAACATAATAAACCATTTAATTCAAGATTTTTGTACTTGTTTCGTGGGAGTATTCTGCTTGATGATTCTTGAAACAAACCTCTTGTAATTGTTTTTCCGGATTAATTTAAATTTCTCCCATGGATCGTGACTGATTAATTATTATTATTTATCTCGCATCTCTAAAAAAAATGTATGGAATTTCTAATAATTAATACTTAAAAATTCATACATCACCAATGTATGTAAAAAACGAGTTTGTCAATATAAAGATGCATCACAAACTCCAAGGTTTTAACATTGGCAATCTCAAAAAGATTCATCTTACAAGATCTTAACAAAGTATGGGTTAGAAACAAATATTTTAAAAACAGTGTGCTTCCCCATATTCGAGCCCATCATCAGACTTTATGGGTTCGTTACTTGTATGATGGAGTAACGAGGAAATGTTTATTAAGCTTTTAAACACGCTTTTTAAATTTGTTTATAGAAGACAAACATAATTATGTGAACATTAATGAATAAAAAACAAAATGATTAAAGTATCTTAAATTATTTGTCATTTATTATTTTAACGAAAACAATATTGGTGTTGCTTTTTTTTAAAGCTTTTAATAAAAATAAGACAACGAAAAACAACATAACGAATTTAAGTTAACAACAAAACATGCAACAAAGTTTTTATTTTAAATATATTTGTTACTCTTAATTGACCGCTTTGTGCACACTTGTCTATTTTTTGTTCTAAATGTTTATAACCAAAGCAATTAATATTAATCGGCTGCCATTCTCGATGTCAATTGGCTTGCGTCACTATTTTTCTCTCTACTTAAACAACAAATAAAACATTTAAAAACTATATAACTGGCAACATTTTGAGATGAGATTTTTTAAAAGAATCCCTTTGTTTTTGATACTAATTAAAAAAAATGTCAACATCGTCTCGGTATCGTGTGAAATAAATTAAGTTTCTCGAGCTTATGTGAATTTTCAAAATGAATTTTATTACTCGTAATTAATTCTAAGACAAATAACAAAAAATTATAAAGTATTGTATGTCAATCCTTAGGAGCCATGTTAGAGCTATCATTGGTTTTCATCATAGAAACCAATAATTGGATTTTTTTGACAGGTTGATTAAAGATATCATTGAAAAATTATTCTGATTTTCTGATTGAAATCAAGCATTTGAGGTTAGAGTTGATCAATGAAAGGAAAACTGACAGGTGGGAAAATAACGAATTGTTTGGAATTGTGAAATTTAAAACCAGCTGTTCATTGTAAAAGATGTTATCATTGAAAAAAGTAAAAATCAACTAAAAGGAGAGTTTTGGGTTTATTAAAATATTTTTTCAGTACAAAACTTCTACTACTCATAAGCTTCATTTTAATACCAAACATTATAAATTTGACTCTCCTAATATCGTGTAAAGCTTGAAATAAATTTTCAATGATGAAAACCAATGATACTCGTAGCTATAACTGGCCCCTTAAAGTTATTAAGAATATACGAGATTAAAAGAAATTTGACGAAATTGAAAATTTTATTTCATTGATGTATGTACGTACATATGTATGTTTATTTGATTTTTGATTTTTGAAAGTTTTTATGAATGTTAAAAATAATGTTTTTATGTAAGAAAAACAGTTTGAAGGCAATATACTTCATTTTTACAAGATGTTCGTGTCGAAAATCATTTTTGTCCAACTTTTACGCCCATGTTCCGAATTTCGATCGAAAGTGAATTGAAATCACTTTTCAATTTCACTTGAAATGAAATTGCATGTTCTTCAATTCGATCGATTTCGAAAACTTCGAAATTGCTTCGAACTGTCAGAACTAAAGGATCATCCATTTTTATTTTGTTTCTAAAGTAAAATGTTTGCTGTTTTAAAGATGAATGCAATATTTTTGGCAATTTTAAGTGAAAAAAGGAAAGGAAGAGAAAAAATAAGAAGACGAATTTTGCGAGACAAATCAAATACATTGGATTTACCTGACACAATGTAAGTGTGTGAAAATTATGTAGAACTGTTCTGATAAATAAAGTAAATTCTTGATTTCCTCTTTAAAATTTACATTGTCATTTTAGATTAAGCAAAGACGCTTTTTTATATGTTCTAGAGGAAATAAAACCTTTTATAATACCATCATAGATTCCCTTAATTCAAAAAATGTCTGCAATCCTCCGATTCCTAGCAGTAGGAAGCTATCAAAGATCAACTCACAGAAATAAAAAATGTGATTTGAATGCGTTCAAAAAGTGGAACAAACCGAAATACAGAACATCCATTTGCATGTTCGAAAATCCACAATAACGAATTGTGGAACACCCAAATTCACTTTCGGAACACCCAAATTCACTTTCGCAAAGTGTATTCACAATAAGTGAAATGCAGAACATGGGCATTAGTATTGTTTTTTAGCTTTTTATTTAAAAAAAAAAACATTACTTTGGTTTTTCTCATAATTTTACCACATTTAAAAAAAACGTTAATTGTTTTTTCAAAACTATACAAATAATTTACAATTTAATTGAAGTCACTAGCGTTATTCGTTCGTGAGATTTATGGGGTCAACCAAAACATTCTTTATTTTATTACTATATTAAAAAAACACCCACTCAATTTTTTTGAAAGTCCTTTCTGAATTTTTCGATATTATTATATGTACAACAACATTTATTTGAAGTCGATATCTCTACTGGTTTTTGAGATATGATATCCCGAGATATCCCGAACGTCAGTACACAGGCACACCCAGTAATATCTCTAAAAAGCTTTGATTTAGATTCTAGGGACATTAAAACCTTGAAAAAAAGTCAAAATTTTAAATTCTACAAATCAGACCGATAACAATAACTTCCTATTAGAAGTTTAAAACGTCCCAAAAATTGAGTTTGCTCGAAACTTAGTTATTCAGGTATAATTTGCCAAAAGTTGCATTGGAGCGGTACGAATGACCTCAAACTAAAAACTCTTGTAAGGAAATGTCGTTTTTTTTTTAATCTGGCACCACAAAATCTCGCACTTTTAAAATCTTTTATTTAAAAATATCGCATTATTAAATACCATATACAAAAATTTAGCTTTTTGAGAAAAAAATTTCGCTAGTGCATTAAATTCTCGCTGTATCAAAATCTCACAGCAGATTACGCAAAAGCAATATAAGCCAGATCTATAAATATAATAGAAATAAAATATTTATTAATATTGTTGCAAATTAACCAAAAACTTTATTAATTCTTTACTACAAAAACTAACTTAACCTAAAGCGAACCACGTTGTCTGCTATCCAAAACCAGAATGACGTTTCTCCCTCGCTGTCTATCAGGCTGACAAGTAGGTGCTGACGAGTAGACGCTGACAAGGAGATGCTGACAAATAGATCTGTTTGTTTGTAGTATCGCTTTTCGTCACATTATCCCCTTCTTACGCTTAAGGTTCCGAATTAAGCTGGTAAAACTGTTTCAAGCGATTAAAATGAACAATTTTCTGTGTTCTTCCTTTCTGGATGCGGTAGACAACGTCAGAAATCCTTTGAAGGATCTCATATGGACCATCCCAATCTGATTGTAACTTCGGACTTTTACCTTTTTTTCTTGTGGGATTATGAAGCAAAACTAATGTCCCGGGGTCAAAAGTTTGCTTAGTGCTACGTAAGTCATAGCGATGCTTCATTTGTCTGCTGCCGTTTTCTAGTCTATAACGAATGATGTTGTGGGTTTCTTCAAGCCGTTCGGGAATCTTTTTCAAGAACTCGTTGGTGTCCTCGCTATCCTGTTGATTTGGTGCCCAGAGATTTTCCGCAGGGAGACGAAGCTCATGGCCATAAATGAGCATAGCAGGTGTTTCACCAGTAACATCATGAACTGCTGTTCTGTAGGCCAGCATCAAAAGTGGTAAATGTTGATCCCAGTCGCGTTGATGTTGTTCACAGAACTTCGCTAGGTAGTCCAGTATAGTTCGGTTGAACCGTTCTACCATTCCATCAGATTGAGGATGCAAAGCCGTTGTTCTTGTTTTCTCGATACCCAGGCGCTCCATTGTCTTCACAAATATCTCAGACTCAAAATTTCTACCCTGATCGCTGTGGATTTGCATAGGCATACCATGACGGGAAAAGACGTCATTTATAAGGCGGTTCACTATAGTTTCACTTGTTTGATCAGCAATCGCAAAGCATTCAGGCCACTTTGAAAAGTAGTCCATGCAACACATTATGTACCTATTTCCAGCATCAGTTCGAGGAAGTGGTCCTAAGATATCCACTGCAATGCGTTCGAAAGGAGCGCCGACATTGTACAACTGTAATGGAGCTACTCGTCGAGGACTCGGTTTTTTTCTTGCTTGACAAACCTTGCAACACTTACACCATATTCGCACATCTTCTGAGCAGCCAATCCAATAAAATGATCTCTGAAGTTTGTTTAGGGTTTTAGCCGTTCCAAAGTGACCTCCAGAAGGACTATCGTGGACCATTGCCAGAATTTGTTGTTGGAGCTGCTTGGGTACGACAGCTTGATAGACAACATTCGTGCGCTGAAAGTGTTTTCTGTAAAGAATTTCGTCACGAAGACACAAGGTTTCGAAAATAGCCCAGTAGGATTTTAATACGGGATCGGATGGGGAAATAGTTTTCTTTTCAGGTCTTTGTTTAAGTCTTACCCAATTTTTGACAGTTTTCAGTTGATCGTTAGCATCTTGGAACTTTGCCATGTCATCTACGATGGCCAGATTGGATACTATAGCGAGATCACGTTGTTCCTTCCCATCACAATGTCGACATGATTGTTGGAGACAAGGCCTCCTAGACAAAGCATCAGCGTTTCCGTGGTTCTTTCCCGGTCTATGTGTAACAGTAAAGTCGTACTCAGCTAATTGCTCCAACCATCGAGCTAACTGACCTTCAGGTTCCTTAAACTTCATCAGCCACTGTAGAGATGAATGATCAGTTCGTAATGTAAAGTGACGTCCCAACAAATACGGCTTAAAGTGTTTGACGGCTTTTATTACTGCAAGGAGCTCCTTTCTCGTCACGCAATAGTTTATCTCTGGTTTTGAAAAGGTCTTGCTGAAAAATTCTATAGGCTCCTCCACTCCATCGACCATCTTCGAAAGCACAGCTCCACATGCAAATTTACTAGCGTCCGTATCTAACACGAACACATCTGTTTCTTCAGGTAACGTCAATGTTGGAGCGCTGACTAAACTTGATTTTATTTTTTGGAAAGCCTGTTCGCACTCGGGAGTCCAGGAGAAAAGTTGATTTTTCTCTGTCAACCTAGTAAGGGGCTTAGCAATCTCTGAGAAAGAGCGAACAAATCTCCTGTAGTAGGCAGCGAAACCCAAAAATGTCTGTACTTCATTTTTACACTTTGGGGCTGGCCAACTAGAAACGGCCTCTGTCTTAGCTGGATCTGGAGAAATGCCAAGATCTGAAACGAAATGACCCAGAAATAAAACTTGATTAGAGAAAAGGTTGCATTTTTGTGGCGCAACTTTCAACCCGGCTTCTATTAGACGTTGACAAACTGTTTCTAGGTTCTGAAGGAGTTCCTCGAATGTTTTGCCGTGAACCACCAGGTCGTCCAAATAAACCTTACAAATACCAAACAAACCTTCCAGAATGGTTTCCATTAGCCGCTGGAATGTAGCAGGGGCATTACATAGCCCAAATGGCATAACATTGAATTCCCAAAGGCCGTCCCCTGTGCTAAAAGCCGTTTTTTCTTTTGAGGATTCATCCAACTCTACTTGCCAATAACCTGATTTAAGATCAAGGGTTGCAAACCATTTCGATCCGGCTATTGAGTCAAGTGCATCGGTTCTTTGCATAGGATAACCATCTTTTACTGTCACATTATTTAGACGGCGGTAGTCGACGCAAAAACGAAAAGTCCCATCTTTCTTGCCTACAAGAACTACTGGGGATAGCCATGGGCTATTTGACTTCCGAATGATCCCTTGACGTGCCATGTCAGTGACCAACGAGGCGGCTACAGTTTTCTTGGACCAAGGAAGACGTCGAGGAGTCTGTTTAATTGGAATCGACTTACCCGTATTAATGTGATGCTTCAACACACTCGTGTGACCAACTTCATCTAGACTCAAGGCAAAAACAGTTCGATAACGAGCCAGAAAATCATCAGCTTTTATTTTTTGAGCAGAAGATAAAGAAGGTGATAAGCAAGAACTAAGATCGTTAACTTCTACTGTGTTAGTCAAATGTTTGAACTGCGAGTTGAATTCATTTTGACAGAGGTCACCCTGAAGCGGAATGTTAAGGTTCTGCAAGCGAAGTACTTTGGATTCCAAATCCACCAAGCATCGAAACGAACCAAGAAAGTCAACTCCAAGTATACAATCTTGGTGTATGTCAGCAACAATAACATTCATCTGTGTTGCAAAAGATTCGATTTGAAACAAAACATCAATGGATCCTTGTATCGGAGTGAGGTGTCCCGCGATGCCCTTGATGAAAGACAAGGATGGCTTAAGCTTCGAAAGTTGTATAGGTGAGAGCACTTTTGGATGGATAACTGTATGAGAAGCGCCAGTATCCACGACCATATGACATGGGTAAGCCTCGATACAACCTTGTATATAGAGAACCTTGTAGTTTAAGCTAGCAGAATTTATAACAGGGACTAGGTTCACAGCTGACTCCTGTCCCTCGGAGCCAGCGAGCTGCAGTTTAAATTTTCCGTCTGTGGATGATTCCGATTAGTTTTAAAGGTCGGTCCTTTGTCGTCATGAGCCTTGCGGATTTTAATTGCCTGAAAATTTGGAGAGGCAGCGATTACTTCGAATTCAAAATGGTCACCCACCTGTATATCCGGCTTCCCAGGTAAATTTGTGTCAACTTGGCGCGCATGAAAGTAAAGTTTTCTTTTTAGTGAAGGACAATCAATGAAGCCATATTTTTTTACGAAGCTATACCATTTGACTTTGCCCGAATAGCGTGTTGAATCAAGAGGAAGGTTCATTTCGCGGGTGTTTGTTTTGTCGACCGAGCGGCTATGGACGTTCAGGGCCAAATTGGTTTGTTTCGTCAGCGGCGGCCCATTTAAGCTGACGAATTCCCGTTTCCCGAACTTTCTCTTTCTTCAAATTGGGCAAGTAAAATATTTGCAGATCGTCGTGCGGCTTTGGTGGCAATACGACTCGATTCAATTTTAAGGGCAATCTCCAAGGCATCGTGGAGTGATTTAGGTTCAGTTTCACGTACTCGACACTGAACTTCACTATCGGAAATGCCATCTAGAAATTGTTGAATGCATAAACTGTCGCGAACCTCTCTTTTCAAAGATGGGTAGACTAATCGAGCCAATCGTTGGACATCGTTTGCGAATTCAACAAGTTTTTCACCGTTCTTTTGATATCGGGTTCGGAATATAGCGTATGCATTCGCAGACTGCATGGCGGCCCCAAAACGTTTCCGAAGTGCTGTTGTTAGAAGTGAGTAGTTCATCAGAGTTTCACTTTCTAATGCCCCCACAAAAGATAGGGCTGAGTCTCTGAGACTTGCGGAAAGAAAAATTGCAGATTGCATGTCGGACCATTCATTCGCTTTAGAGACCATGCGTAAATGCGTCTCATAATCTTCCCACGAAGATTTTCCATCAAATTCCATCAGGCGAATAACAGGTCGTCTGGAAATACTACCGACTGTTGTTTGTGGAAAAGTAGAAACACGGTCTTCTAGGTTGTTCTGTTGCACCGTAGCTGGTTCATGAGGCAATGTGCCTATATGAAAAGGATTATCGAATGAAACTTGGCCTGGAGAGTTCGATGTACTGAAGTTTTCAATCGATCCTCGGCTGGTTGGTTGGATAGCAGTTGGATCTTGCGACAATGGACCTAGATTCTGAGTTGACGTATTTTCATTTGAAAGCACAGATGTCTGGATGCCACTATCAGCAAAGACACGATTCGCAAAAGCTGTTGCATTGAGTGTTGTGCTTTCCAAAACTGATACTCGTCTAGTCAAGTTGACTGATAATTCGTCCAGGCGATTTCCAATGTCATGGATAGCCGTCAAGATCGTGGAATTTTCGTTGTTATAACTCGGTGGTGGGCTATTCATTTTCATGAATTTTTATGAGAAACCCCACACCTGACACCAAATGTTGCAAATTAACCAAAAGCTTTATTAATTCTTTACTACAAAAACTAACTTAACCTAAAGCGAACCACGTTGTCTGCTATCCAAAACCAGAATGACGTTTCTCCCTCGCTGTCTATCAGGCTGACAAGTAGGTGCTGACGAGTAGACGCTGACAAGGAGATGCTGACAAATAGATCTGTTTGTTTGTAGTATCGCTTTTCGTCACATTATCCCCTTCTTACGCTTAAGGTTCCGAATTAAGCTGGTAAAACTGTTTCAAGCGATTAAAATGAACAATTTTCTGTGTTCTTCCTTTCTGGATGCGGTAGACAACGTCAGAAATCCTTTGAAGGATCTCATATGGACCATCCCAATCTGATTGTAACTTCGGACTTTTACCTTTTTTTCTTGTGGGATTATGAAGCAAAACTAATGTCCCGGGGTCAAAAGTTTGCTTAGTGCTACGTAAGTCATAGCGATGCTTCATTTGTCTGCTGCCGTTTTCTAGTCTATAACGAATGATGTTGTGGGTTTCTTCAAGCCGTTCGGGAATCTTTTTCAAGAACTCGTTGGTGTCCTCGCTATCCTGTTGATTTGGTGCCCAGAGATTTTCCGCAGGGAGACGAAGCTCATGGCCATAAATGAGCATAGCAGGTGTTTCACCAGTAACATCATGAACTGCTGTTCTGTAGGCCAGCATCAAAAGTGGTAAATGTTGATCCCAGTCGCGTTGATGTTGTTCACAGAACTTCGCTAGGTAGTCCAGTATAGTTCGGTTGAACCGTTCTACCATTCCATCAGATTGAGGATGCAAAGCCGTTGTTCTTGTTTTCTCGATACCCAGGCGCTCCATTGTCTTCACAAATATCTCAGACTCAAAATTTCTACCCTGATCGCTGTGGATTTGCATAGGCATACCATGACGGGAAAAGACGTCATTTATAAGGCGGTTCACTATAGTTTCACTTGTTTGATCAGCAATCGCAAAGCATTCAGGCCACTTTGAAAAGTAGTCCATGCAACACATTATGTACCTATTTCCAGCATCAGTTCGAGGAAGTGGTCCTAAGATATCCACTGCAATGCGTTCGAAAGGAGCGCCGACATTGTACAACTGTAATGGAGCTACTCGTCGAGGACTCGGTTTTTTTCTTGCTTGACAAACCTTGCAACACTTACACCATATTCGCACATCTTCTGAGCAGCCAATCCAATAAAATGATCTCTGAAGTTTGTTTAGGGTTTTAGCCGTTCCAAAGTGACCTCCAGAAGGACTATCGTGGACCATTGCCAGAATTTGTTGTTGGAGCTGCTTGGGTACGACAGCTTGATAGACAACATTCGTGCGCTGAAAGTGTTTTCTGTAAAGAATTTCGTCACGAAGACACAAGGTTTCGAAAATAGCCCAGTAGGATTTTAATACGGGATCGGATGGGGAAATAGTTTTCTTTTCAGGTCTTTGTTTAAGTCTTACCCAATTTTTGACAGTTTTCAGTTGATCGTTAGCATCTTGGAACTTTGCCATGTCATCTACGATGGCCAGATTGGATACTATAGCGAGATCACGTTGTTCCTTCCCATCACAATGTCGACATGATTGTTGGAGACAAGGCCTCCTAGACAAAGCATCAGCGTTTCCGTGGTTCTTTCCCGGTCTATGTGTAACAGTAAAGTCGTACTCAGCTAATTGCTCCAACCATCGAGCTAACTGACCTTCAGGTTCCTTAAACTTCATCAGCCACTGTAGAGATGAATGATCAGTTCGTAATGTAAAGTGACGTCCCAACAAATACGGCTTAAAGTGTTTGACGGCTTTTATTACTGCAAGGAGCTCCTTTCTCGTCACGCAATAGTTTATCTCTGGTTTTGAAAAGGTCTTGCTGAAAAATTCTATAGGCTCCTCCACTCCATCGACCATCTTCGAAAGCACAGCTCCACATGCAAATTTACTAGCGTCCGTATCTAACACGAACACATCTGTTTCTTCAGGTAACGTCAATGTTGGAGCGCTGACTAAACTTGATTTTATTTTTTGGAAAGCCTGTTCGCACTCGGGAGTCCAGGAGAAAAGTTGATTTTTCTCTGTCAACCTAGTAAGGGGCTTAGCAATCTCTGAGAAAGAGCGAACAAATCTCCTGTAGTAGGCAGCGAAACCCAAAAATGTCTGTACTTCATTTTTACACTTTGGGGCTGGCCAACTAGAAACGGCCTCTGTCTTAGCTGGATCTGGAGAAATGCCAAGATCTGAAACGAAATGACCCAGAAATAAAACTTGATTAGAGAAAAGGTTGCATTTTTGTGGCGCAACTTTCAACCCGGCTTCTATTAGACGTTGACAAACTGTTTCTAGGTTCTGAAGGAGTTCCTCGAATGTTTTGCCGTGAACCACCAGGTCGTCCAAATAAACCTTACAAATACCAAACAAACCTTCCAGAATGGTTTCCATTAGCCGCTGGAATGTAGCAGGGGCATTACATAGCCCAAATGGCATAACATTGAATTCCCAAAGGCCGTCCCCTGTGCTAAAAGCCGTTTTTTCTTTTGAGGATTCATCCAACTCTACTTGCCAATAACCTGATTTAAGATCAAGGGTTGCAAACCATTTCGATCCGGCTATTGAGTCAAGTGCATCGGTTCTTTGCATAGGATAACCATCTTTTACTGTCACATTATTTAGACGGCGGTAGTCGACGCAAAAACGAAAAGTCCCATCTTTCTTGCCTACAAGAACTACTGGGGATAGCCATGGGCTATTTGACTTCCGAATGATCCCTTGACGTGCCATGTCAGTGACCAACGAGGCGGCTACAGTTTTCTTGGACCAAGGAAGACGTCGAGGAGTCTGTTTAATTGGAATCGACTTACCCGTATTAATGTGATGCTTCAACACACTCGTGTGACCAACTTCATCTAGACTCAAGGCAAAAACAGTTCGATAACGAGCCAGAAAATCATCAGCTTTTATTTTTTGAGCAGAAGATAAAGAAGGTGATAAGCAAGAACTAAGATCGTTAACTTCTACTGTGTTAGTCAAATGTTTGAACTGCGAGTTGAATTCATTTTGACAGAGGTCACCCTGAAGCGGAATGTTAAGGTTCTGCAAGCGAAGTACTTTGGATTCCAAATCCACCAAGCATCGAAACGAACCAAGAAAGTCAACTCCAAGTATACAATCTTGGTGTATGTCAGCAACAATAACATTCATCTGTGTTGCAAAAGATTCGATTTGAAACAAAACATCAATGGATCCTTGTATCGGAGTGAGGTGTCCCGCGATGCCCTTGATGAAAGACAAGGATGGCTTAAGCTTCGAAAGTTGTATAGGTGAGAGCACTTTTGGATGGATAACTGTATGAGAAGCGCCAGTATCCACGACCATATGACATGGGTAAGCCTCGATACAACCTTGTATATAGAGAACCTTGTAGTTTAAGCTAGCAGAATTTATAACAGGGACTAGGTTCACAGCTGACTCCTGTCCCTCGGAGCCAGCGAGCTGCAGTTTAAATTTTCCGTCTGTGGATGATTCCGATTAGTTTTAAAGGTCGGTCCTTTGTCGTCATGAGCCTTGCGGATTTTAATTGCCTGAAAATTTGGAGAGGCAGCGATTACTTCGAATTCAAAATGGTCACCCACCTGTATATCCGGCTTCCCAGGTAAATTTGTGTCAACTTGGCGCGCATGAAAGTAAAGTTTTCTTTTTAGTGAAGGACAATCAATGAAGCCATATTTTTTTACGAAGCTATACCATTTGACTTTGCCCGAATAGCGTGTTGAATCAAGAGGAAGGTTCATTTCGCGGGTGTTTGTTTTGTCGACCGAGCGGCTATGGACGTTCAGGGCCAAATTGGTTTGTTTCGTCAGCGGCGGCCCATTTAAGCTGACGAATTCCCGTTTCCCGAACTTTCTCTTTCTTCAAATTGGGCAAGTAAAATATTTGCAGATCGTCGTGCGGCTTTGGTGGCAATACGACTCGATTCAATTTTAAGGGCAATCTCCAAGGCATCGTGGAGTGATTTAGGTTCAGTTTCACGTACTCGACACTGAACTTCACTATCGGAAATGCCATCTAGAAATTGTTGAATGCATAAACTGTCGCGAACCTCTCTTTTCAAAGATGGGTAGACTAATCGAGCCAATCGTTGGACATCGTTTGCGAATTCAACAAGTTTTTCACCGTTCTTTTGATATCGGGTTCGGAATATAGCGTATGCATTCGCAGACTGCATGGCGGCCCCAAAACGTTTCCGAAGTGCTGTTGTTAGAAGTGAGTAGTTCATCAGAGTTTCACTTTCTAATGCCCCCACAAAAGATAGGGCTGAGTCTCTGAGACTTGCGGAAAGAAAAATTGCAGATTGCATGTCGGACCATTCATTCGCTTTAGAGACCATGCGTAAATGCGTCTCATAATCTTCCCACGAAGATTTTCCATCAAATTCCATCAGGCGAATAACAGGTCGTCTGGAAATACTACCGACTGTTGTTTGTGGAAAAGTAGAAACACGGTCTTCTAGGTTGTTCTGTTGCACCGTAGCTGGTTCATGAGGCAATGTGCCTATATGAAAAGGATTATCGAATGAAACTTGGCCTGGAGAGTTCGATGTACTGAAGTTTTCAATCGATCCTCGGCTGGTTGGTTGGATAGCAGTTGGATCTTGCGACAATGGACCTAGATTCTGAGTTGACGTATTTTCATTTGAAAGCACAGATGTCTGGATGCCACTATCAGCAAAGACACGATTCGCAAAAGCTGTTGCATTGAGTGTTGTGCTTTCCAAAACTGATACTCGTCTAGTCAAGTTGACTGATAATTCGTCCAGGCGATTTCCAATGTCATGGATAGCCGTCAAGATCGTGGAATTTTCGTTGTTATAACTCGGTGGTGGGCTATTCATTTTCATGAATTTTTATGAGAAACCCCACACCTGACACCAAATGTTGCAAATTAACCAAAAGCTTTATTAATTCTTTACTACAAAAACTAACTTAACCTAAAGCGAACCACGTTGTCTGCTATCCAAAACCAGAATGACGTTTCTCCCTCGCTGTCTATCAGGCTGACAAGTAGGTGCTGACGAGTAGACGCTGACAAGGAGATGCTGACAAATAGATCTGTTTGTTTGTAGTATCGCTTTTCGTCACAATATTGAGTCGCGAGATTATAAATTTCAAGATTTTAGCTTGCGAGATTTTAATGTTGCGAGATTTTGTATGTGCAAGATTTTGATATAAGAGATTTCGTAATGCGAGATCTACAAAACGAGATTTTAAAATGTGGTCAATTAGGGGCCAGTAATAACCGTCATTGGTTTTCATCATTGAAACCAATTATTGGAAATTCGTTTACAGGTTGGTTATAGCTGTCATTGAACATTTCCTTGAAACAAAATTTCCTAATCAATCAATAACTAATCAAGGACTTGAGATTAAAGTTGATTATTGAATGTAAAACTAACAATATAATTATTTGTTATTAACTTCCCATAGGAAGTTATTGTAATGGGTCCGATTTGTCAAATTGAAAATTTTGACATTTCTCGACGTTTCAAGGTCCCTAGAGTCGAAATAAAAGATTTTTAGAGAGATGTCTGTGCGTGCGTGTGTACGTACGTCCGTACGTCGGTACGTTCGTACGTTCGCGACGTTTTTTTCGTCGTCCATAGCTCAAGAACCAGAAGAGATATCGAACTTCAAATAAATTTTGTTACACAGATAATAATGCAGAAAGATGCAGAAAGGGCTCTCAAGAAAATTGCGTGGGTGGTTTTTTTTACCATAGCAGTTTAAAAAAAGGTGAACATTTTGGTTAACCCTAAATATCTCACGAACCAATAACAATAAAAAAAATAATTGTCACCTCGAAAATTGTACGAACAAAAATGATTTTATTTCCAAAACAATTTTGTACAACGAAGAATAACGTTTTTAACATCTGGTAAAATACAAAAAATTAAAAACCAAAAAAAAATTAATAAAAGTTGATAAAAATTAACTTTCGACTGAAATATCTGTTCAAAGCTTTGAGATATTGGCTTTAAACTTTTATCTTTTAAAAAATATTGTTGTCAACATTCCGTAAGATTTTGAGAAAAATCGAATTGACAGTTTTTTTTACAAAAAACTAAAAACCTAAAAAAAATAACAAAATTTGTTAAAAATTGATTTTCGACTCAAATATCTTTTCAAAAATTTGAGATTATGGCTTCCAACTAATTTTCACTTATAAGAAATATTGTTGTCAACATTCAGTAAAATTTTGAGAAAAATCTAATTAACAGTTTTCTTAAAAAAAATAAAAACCTAAAAAAAAACAATACTAAAACTTTTTAAAAATTGTCTTCAAACTTTTTTTATTTCACAGAAAATATTGTTTTCGATGTTCAGTAGTTTTTTTTATATAAAAATCCAACAGTCCGTTTTTTCATAAAAAAAATAAAATCTACAAAAAATAGTACTAAAATTTGATGTTCGGTTCTTGGTATCTCTCAAATTAATTTCATTCATCCAATTTGTAAAAAATTAAGAAATGCTACTAAAATTGGTAAAAATTTGTTTTCGACTAAAAATCTATTTAACAAATTTTTTTAACATCCCAGCCTCTTTTTTATTTTTTTAACTATTCCGAATTATAATAAAATCAAACACCAGCTGTTCATTGAAAACGATTTCATCATTGAAAAATAAATAAAATGTTTAAATTCAAATAATAAAACTCAATAGCTTCATTTAAATACCAAACATTTTAAAGTTAACTTTCCTAATTGCTTTTAAATCTCTTTACTAAATTTTAAATGATTAAAACCAATGATACATATAACTGGTCCCTTAAAAAAAATCAATGAAACAAATTAGGCTATTTATGTATAAATTTTTTTAATGAAAATGAAATGTTTGCCAAATTTAAATAGATTCCATATACAAGAAAATCACCTCTTACACTTAAGACCAAATGTTTTAGTGAACAAATGCTAAGTTCCCCCGAAAACTCTAAACAAAAAAGCGTTTTCAACATGACTTAACAAAAAACGAAAATAAATTAACAATACTAAATTGTGTACAAATTATGCAATCTCTACCGGCAACTCACCGCACTTGACCATGAACCAATAATATTATTTGTATTTAACCTACTCACGCTTTTCATTCATGCTCATTGATAACAGCCATGATAATGAACTTCATTTTTTTCAAGTGTCATCATCGGTCATCGCGTCTCGCGTCGTAGTCTATTGTTACGACGTATTCCGTCTGTCATTAAAAAAAAATTAAATCTAATTCCTTCCCCAAAAAATAAAAATAATCAAAAAACAATCGATTCCCACTATCTCTCAATTTCTTGGCAGTTGCTTCGAAACGAGGTGACTGTGCCAACATGCTTCGTCGAACTTGTATACTATATTTAATATTGTGTTGTTGTGTCTACCAACCATCTGATGGCTAGCTAAGCAAGAGCACTTTTTCTGAACTTAGATTCCCAAAACATATTACTCTTTCATGACTCTTTAGTAAATTTTTCGCCATAAATTCTGCTGAAATCTGCTTTGGTAAGAAAATTTTAAAAATTTCGCCCAAAACAGCGATGCTCTTAAATTTTGAGCTAAAAAAGGAAACAATAAGGAATTCACTTTTTGCAGTCAGATCTCTCAAAATAAGACTCGTGTTTGTGTAGTCGTGTCGTGACGTTACTACCGCGCACGGCAAGGGTGAGGGTGAGGGTGACTCTTATGAGTTAAGTTCAAATTAATATAGAAAATTTTGGCAGTCTTTTTCGCTGTGTTTCTCTTGTAAATGATCTAGTACTGTGCTATCGGCTGGTAAGATCAGTTCCTTGCTTGCTCTGTTCTCGGTCTCAACGCGCTAGAACTGTACAAACTTAAACTTTTTAAAAAACGTGTGATTATTCAACAAATTATTGAACCCAGAAGCTCGCTCCTTGAGATTTTCTTGAAATAAAGTAACAAAAACCAACAACAATAAAATAAAATTAAATAAGAATAAGAATAAACAAAAAGTTACGCAAGACATTTAGTTGCCGTTGCAGTGAGTTGCAGCTTGTTAACAACAAAAGCAACAACAAACACAAAACAAAAGTGCAGCACCAAAGCCACTTAAGGCACGTTCCATACCTATTGCATATTGCATGTCATTTTTTAGAATTTGCCAATCAATAAAGCTTACTCCACTTGAATTGGAAGTGCCATTCGGATTGCAAGTCGCCGCTAGAACGTTACAATCGGTTGTGTAGCCTACAGCCTAGCCTAGCGATAGCGAGTCGGCATAGTTAAGTTAATATAGCAACATTTTGTATAGAGGCAAATTATTGCTTTGACACACTGACTTTTTCAGTCTTTTGGTCTTTCTGCTGTCAACGCTCCTGCAGCCAGTTAACGTTCCCACCGTCTCGCTTAGTCGTCGCTGCCTTCGTCGCCGCCGGTGATTTGGCCTTGAGAATTCTCTCACATTAGTTGTGCAATTTTGTTTATTTTTTTCTAAAGTTTTAAAAAACAAAATAAAAATATAAAAATATCTTCTATGATTTTCGTGCTTCATTAGGATTTTTTTCAGTTCTCAAAAAAATCTTAATTTTATTTCAATCATGTCATTTTAAATTGAGTGTTTTGAAATGTTGTTTCATGTACTTAAAAATATATGTACATATGTGTAAAATATCATTTAATCATTAATAATAATTACTTTTCTCGATATATTCCAATTTTGCGATCGTGCGCTAAGACTTCGCATAAGCTCTCAATTCGGGGTCAAATTGAAGTTGAAATTGAAATTGTGTGTTCGAGGAAGCATTCTCCTTAGCAGAGATTAATTGCCTCAAAGTGGTTCTTCTTGAATAAATTTAAATTTTATCGATCGCATAACTGATTTGATTGAGTGTGTTGTCTTGTGTCTACAGTGTTCTGTTCAAGAGAAATATTTTCCATAAGAAGTGCAATTTTTGATTAAAATTATTATTTAAAATATTATTGATTGACAAAAGAATGCCTTCGTATCGTGAGGACGAATTGGAAGTCTTGCAGAATGGAAAATCAAAGCCTGATATATGCTCGGGTATTGGACTACCCCCGTCGACGCGGTTGTCGGTGGCGGCGGCAAAGGAACAAGATAAACCACTGGGCGAACGGAGAAAGGCTGTTCTTAGGCAGGTGAGTGTCACGTTTTCGAAACTTGGACAAATAAACACTTAAAATGCTTTTAGGGTTTTTTTGTTGCGTAGCTTGTTAAGTAGGTTTAGTTGGTTAATTATAATAGAACATGTTATTAATATTAATAATTAATATTAAACCACTTAAATGATAATAATGTGAAAGAAATTGTTAATAACCTTTTGTTGATAAATTAAGTACTTTGTAAAAGTTGGCAAATCTGAAATTGTTCAATATTTTGTTTTTGTTTCATACACGACACACGTTAGACTTTTATCGCATATAAAACTTAAAATTTTATATTGTACCAAATTAATATGATAAGTTCTACATATTAAATTCAATATTTACATAAAAATACAGTTATTTAATATTTTGATTTTGATTAAATAATTATCATAAACATTGTTTTTGATAAAGTTGATGTTCAAATGCAAAATTCTTCTTCTTTTCATACGAAAAAATAACAAGTGCCAAAACCACTGTATTTTATCTTATTTAAGCTTATTGAAGAAAAATATGTTTTAATCTCAGTTTACGATTCCCCTACGAACCATAAGAAAAACAATTCTAGACTTTTAGACCCGGAAATTTAAAAACAATAAAATGCACGACTGGGTCGTTTTAACTTTCTCCTGTTCCCATAGAGTCTCTTTAAAAATAGTAGGTTTATTTTAAGATTTAAAAATATAGTTGCAAAATAAATATATTTTCAAAAATTTAAGTGCAATTTACTTTCTCGAAAAGCGATAGAGCGACTTTTAATTAAAATAATTGTTATACCTATGTATATAAAATGTTTTAATTTGTTTTTAGAAAAATGTTTGGTATGCAGGTATTTTGACTCTTTTTAACTTCCCATAGAAAGTTATTGTAATGGGTCCGATTTGTCGAATTGAAAATTTTGACATTTCTCGACGTTTTAAGGTCCTTAGAGTCGAAATAAAAGATTTTTAGAAAGATGTCTGCGCGTGCGTGTGTACGTACGTTCGTACGTCTGTACGTCTGTACGTCTGTACGTTCGCGACGGTTTTCGTCGTCCATAGATAAAGAACCAGAAGAGATTTCGACTTCGAATAAATTTTGTTATACAGATAATAAGGCAGAAAGATGCAGAAAGGGCTCTCAAGAAAATTGTGTGGGTGCTTTTTTACCATAGCAGTTTAAAAAAAGGTGAACATTTTAGTTAACCCTAAATATCTCATGAACCAATGACGCTAGAGACTTGAATTAAATTTTATATTATATATTGTAATGTGATACAAAAGAAGTATATTTTTGAAAAAATTCAATTAACGGTTTTTTTATAAATCAAAAAAACTAAAAAAAATTTGTTACCTCGAAAATTTTACGACTAAAACATGATTTCATCTCCAAAACAATTTTGTGCAACGAAGAATAATGTTTTTGACATCTGACAAAAATTTTGAGAAAAATCTAATTGACAGTTTTTTTATAAGAAATAAAAACCTAGAAAAAACATTACTCAAAGTTGGTAAAAATTGAATTTCGACTCAAATATCTTTTCAAAAACTTGAGATTAAGGCTTCAAACTTATTTTATCTTATAAGAAATATTGTTTCCAACATTCTGAAAAATGTTGAGAAAAATCGAATTGACAGTTTTTTTTTACAAAAAATCAAAACCCAAAAAAAATTAATAAAAGTTGGTAAAAATTGACTTCGACTCAAATATCTTTCCAAACTTTGATATATTGGCTTTAAACTACTTTAATCCTTCAAAAAATATTGTTGTCAACATTCAGTAAAATTTTTAAAAAAATCTAATTGACAGTTTTTTTAAAAAAAATTTAAAAACCGAAAAAAAATTAACAAAAATTGGTAAAAATTGATTTTCGACTCAAATATCTTCTCAAAAATTTGAGATAATGGCTTCTAACTAGTTTTAACTTATAATAAATATTGTTTTCAACATTCTATACAATTTTGAGAAAAATCGAATTGACATTTTTTTTTACAAAAAATAAAATCCTAAAAAAAAACAATACTAAAACTTATAAAAATTTACTTTCGACTCAAATATCTTTTAAAAAATTACAAATATTGTCTTCAAACTTATTTTATTTCACAGAAAATATTTTTTTCGATATTCAGTAATTTTTGTATAAAAATCCAACAGTCCGTTTTTTCATAAAAAAATAAAATCTAAAAAAAATAGTACGCAAATTTGGTAAAAATTGATACATATAGACAAACTTTTAAGCAAGACAAATCGACAGACGGGATGGAAAGTTATCAGTGTGGGTCGCATCACAGCCTCTTTTTTGAGATATTGAATTTTGAAAAAAATAATGTTTTTTGCAAATTCAAAAAAAAAAAAACAAATAGCTATTTCTTATCATCAAATATTATTATAAGAAATCAGTTTATAAGTTCCTTAGAAAAGCTAAAAATAAAACAACGGTTCTATGAGAGTACCTTTCTGGAGCAACAAATACATTTTAAAATTTAAATAATTTAAGTTAAAAAACAATTAATCTCTCTGAGTAGATTGCACATTAGCTACGTTATAGGTGTCCTGACTGGGCACTGCTTAATAGGAAGGCATTCGACTTATAGCTCCTGCAAATGATTTTTGTAGGAGTTGCATGGATGAAGAAGAAGAAGAGACAATTTCTCATCTTCTGTGCACATGCCCTGCCTTATCACAAAGACGTAGAATCCACCTTGGATACTACTACTTCAACGATACCAGCGATCTAAGAAATTCTGACATTAGTTGTCTCCTACGCTTCATTCGAAGCTCCAATTGGTTCAACGAGTTAAGCTGATCAACTGATCCATGTGGTATCACAACGTACCATACTTTGGTCTAAGTGTGTTGGACTTCCCACCAACAGCCACTTTAACCTAACCTAACCTAAGGTAAGAAAATCAAATATAAAGAAAACTCCATAAGAATCAATCAGGTCGTTTTAAAGAAAATTCAAAAACAAAAACAGTTTGTATGTGAGCTATTGCTATGTTTGACCTTAACAAAATTAAAAAATATCCAACTCAAATCTGCTTAAACCACTAAGTTTCGAGTTTGAAATCAATGGATCCAATGCCTTTGGCTAAAAAAAATAAATAAAAAATTAACATTTGACAAAAGGGTAGTCGCACATATTTTGAATAAGCGAAAATAACATAATTTTTCTCCAAAAGTTTTAGTCCTGGAAGAGTTTATTCGAACATGGGTATACATTTTGAAATTATGCATTCTTTTGTTTTCTTCAGGAATTGAACACTTTATAAAAGTTTCTGTGGCGGTTCTGAAAAATTTCCAGTTTTTTGCCAACTTTTAAATCCAGAATTCAATACTGCGTAAGAATAACTACCAGAAAAATAACATTACTTAGAGTTATCAACTTAAAACTAAATTGTTTATAAAATAATCTAACAATTTATCACTTAAAAAAAGTTCCTTGCACATTATAAAATAAGTGCGGTAAACTGTTTTGAACATTTAATTTTGTTTCGCATGCAATCAGCCCTGCTGGCGTCTATATGTACATATGTATGTCTAAATTGCCAACCTTGTTTTGTTGAAACAGATTAAAAGTATCGTTTGATTCTAAAAATGTTAGAACCGCTAAAAAGTATGGGAGTGGTTTAAGATCTAGGATTTTCACATTTAGTGATAATTATTGTAATATTTAGTAAGTACTACAAAAAAAACTTCTGAGAATTGAAAAAAAAAAAAAACAAAATATAGGTTTATCAACTGAAAGAAAACAGTATAGTAGTCTTTTTTGTGTAGAATTGCATAAATGATCTTCAATGTGTAACTTCATTTTTTTTAAATTAAATTATAGTTGTAGAGAAATTGCATAAAATGCCTACTTTAACACCAAAATTTTTTGCATCTGTCCACAATACAAGGAGTTATAAGGAGTGTTAAAGAAGCTCTCCACTGGAATTCGGCTTTGTCGAAATATTTTTAAAGTTAATATCTAATTTACCTGGGATGATAGTTTGAATTTAAGAACTGTAAGAATGTTAAATTGATATTGAAATCCTCTTCAATTAATTTTTCCAAAATCATAAATTCCGTTTAATTGTGTATTTGTGGTAGGTATATTAGCTTCAAGAAAATTTTGATAAATGTTTAACTTATTTCTTCCTTCAATATTTATTAATTTAGATACAAAGAAGACATAATTGACCTTAAAGTAGGCTTTTTACACCAATCACATAAGAAAACCGAGTTTTCGGCAAAAAATGTTCGGAAACCTGAAAGTCGTTGATATTGAATTCTTACACGTATTCATTGGACATTTGACTGTCATCGATTTTTAAGTTTAGTCCTTCAGTTTTTATTTGTAAAAATAAAATGCATTCTGATCAATTTAAAACGATTTTAATATATAAAAAGAGACCTGAACAAAATATGTATTTTCAAATTATTTTTGTTAAACAATTTTGAGTCTTTCACAAATTCTTTCAGCAGAGAAACCTTTTGTTGCTCTAACTCAAATACTCGTCATCCTCGTTCTCGTTACACTACAGTTTTTTTTCATTATTTTTTCATTTCTCTTCCATGTTCTGTAATAAGAAACAAAAAAAAAAACATTAATTGTTATTATACGAAATTTTTATACATAATATTACTGACTACAGTAAGTAAGGTGAATTAATTATACTGTTTTATTTAAATAAGAACTGCAGTTGTGGTTATTTTAAACAAGATTTCAAAATATCAAAGTAAAATATTTGTTTTGACAGGAGCCATCAGCTGTTTTGTTTACATTTATTTGAACGCTGAATGTTTCGAAAGGTTTGTTTGTTTAGTTCGTCCTAGAATTGCTACTAGTTTTTTCGCATGTTTACGAAAACTTGTACCTTACGGATAATGTATGGGAAAACTTGAGTTTTCAATGTAGATTTTAGGCCAAAATTGATAATTTCGCGAAAATCGGGTTTTGGGTTTGGTGTAAAAAGCCTATTACTAAGCAAATTTATTAATCTTTTTCGAAAGAAATATATAATTTTTACTTTTGGTTTATCAATAAGATTCTATTGGCTAATTATGTTTCATAAACTGGAAAATTGAAAAAAAAAACTGCAGAAATTTAGAAGACTTTTTCGCCAAATCGTGAAGAAAGGTGTTAATAAATGATGGCATTTTAAACTATGTACCCCAATTGGTTTTGTATTAATTTATAAGAAAACCTAAAATAATTTAAATATGTTTAAAACATGAAACAGTTTTATCTACAAATATTGGAGCATTAAATTCAAAAAATGCTAATTTTTATCATAAATAATGCATTTACGATTTCCCTTCTATACTTCTGAGTGTCTAAAATAAAGTTTCAATATTTTTTGTTTATGTATAGGTATAAACTATGTTTTATTGTGCAATTTTTGAATGTATAGTTGAGTCTCAAATCTTACCACCGCTAACAATTGATACAACTTTATTATGATCCTGCAGCATATAAAATTAAAGTTGTATTGCATGTTTAAAAAAATGTAAAACCATTTACGCCCTCATATGATTCAAATTAATTGTGAGTAGTGTAATTTTATCTTGTAAATAAACCTCTGCAATTGGCAACTGTAATAACTCTATTTTATTTACTGTCAATAAAATGCAATTGTAGTCTATAAAATAATGTGAATGTGCTGCACTTTGTACAGAACCTTTGTTTCTGGGTTATTTGAAGTTTCACTTTTCGTAATCTTTATTTTATTATTATATTATGCAATGATGTAATTTTATTGCATTTATTCTGATTTTAAATGTAAATTTATTGTCTATCTATGAGACCGATAAAAGAAGGCGAAGTCTAATGAACTGGGGAGAACCATTCAAACAAAAAATTCTGCATTTAATCTTCAGACAATATTAAAGATTCAAAAAAGTTAAAGGAATACAAAACAAACATATGTTATAAATTTGTTTCCATTTTTGTATACAAAAAGAAATCATAACAAACATTTTAAAAGTTCAAAATTTGTTAAAGTACACATAGACGATATTAAAAGTCCTCCTGTTTTGATAATTGATGCTAATTTTATTCAACAAATTTCTCTCCAATAAAAAAAACTACAATGTTAAATCCTTAATACAAAATTATTGACTTCTATTATCTTGTTTTACAAAAAAAACCAAAAGTATTATTTTCTTTATTTTTATCAACGCACGAGTCTTTTTATATGATGGGTATAATTATAGTCCTGAAATCATTTTTTACTACATGAAATCTAAGTACACACCCGAAAATTTAAAAGAAATCAAAATAACACATTGTTTTATTGGATATGAGAAAGAGTTAGATTTATTATGTTTATAATTACTGCCTATTAACACAATTATCAAATTGTTTGATCAATTCCGAGTTCTATTTAAAAAGTCGAAAGATAACATTGCTTACTTGGAATTTTGGGCCAAATGAATCCAAAAAATTTAAATGGAAATAATTGTTATGATGCCAATATACATATATTGTTATAGAGCCAATCTTCGTTTCTTGTGAAACTAAGTTTTTGACAATTAATACTAATTTCCTCATGTCGATCTTTTGTCACCCTATATCATTAATTTTTAGTCCTACTCAAAATCTTGTGTACAAAAATGTACCAAAATTAGCTCTCTACAAAAAAAAACACCACAAACAGTTTTTATCTTTAAATGATATTAACTGAGATAATCTTTAAACACCATTTTATGTTTAAACTTTGCAATATTTTTTGCTATTATTGTTTTATATAAAAGAATTGTTTATATTTGTTTTCACAGTTTACACAAAAACACTTTATCAATAATGCATTTCAGGTAAAAAATAAAAACTTCAACATTTTTCTACTGTCATGAAGTGCGGACGTGTCGTTAATATATCATTTTTATATAATTTAACTCTCTGAAGGTTTTTACAAATAAAATATTTTTTGAAGGTGGTTGCATTTCATTGGCACTTTGAAACTGTTTTCCTCGAAATCTATCAACTATACGAAAAAAGTGTTATAATTTTTTATATAAAAAAAACTTTATTTTTTGCGAAATTTGCAGAAAAAGTGTACTCACTTCCGTTAAAATTGTCCAAAATAAAATAACTTTCTCGGGAGTATTCAAATAAAATAAGTATAATGATATATTTAGCTGCGTTAGAATTTTTCTTAAGTGTAGATCTAATTTAATTTAGTTGCGATTTATAAGAACTATATGGAAAGTATTATATTCGTAAAAATTTCGAGATTTTCATCAAACATTTCACTTGGATTGTAGAGAAATGGTATCCGACAATTCTGTGTGGCTGCCTGTCCTCGTCCCTACAGCCTTAACCTTTGGATCAAACTTGGAATTTAAGGTTTAAAAAAAAATAACCCATACAATTGTTGGTCAATAATAAAATATTTTCAAAAACGACCCGATAGATTTTTATAAATTTGTTTTTCTTCGTTTGGCTTTTCTGTGTATAAAAATATATTTTTGTATTGTTCAGATGAGAAACCGCCATTATTATTATGCTGCATAAATAATATTTGATGTTCAAAAACGTTTGAGTTTTCAAAAAATATTAAATTTAATTTTTTTCAAAATTCGATGTCTCAAAAACGAGTCAACATTATTAATAATTTAAAATGTATATTTTAAGCATTAAATAACTGCATACCATACACATTTCTAAAATAAATTAGAAACAATTCTATTTAGGTACAAGATTAATTTAAAAAAAAACTACTACATTGATTTTGAAACAAAAATTAAATAATTTGAGATTTTTTTTGACAAATTAAATATTATTTTAAGTAAGTTCATGCGACCCAGTCGTTCCCTTTATCTTATAACACTTTCAAAAATGATTTCCCTAAATTTGTATGTAATATCTTTTTAGCATACAAAACTTTAAAACTTCAAGCGATTTTAACAATAAGAGCTATTTCCTGTTCAGTATTTCATTTTGTTTTAATAAACAAGTACTTTTTATTGAATTGACATTTCTGGTAAAAAGTATTCCTTGAAAATAATTGAAACGATATTTTGAACTCTTAATCATCTTGAACAGAACACATTTATTTAATTTTAAAGCTTTACGACCTTAGCCATCGCAAACTTTAATTAATAATTTTTTTTCTTTTTCCTCCAATGAATTACCTGCTGTTAAATAAATATTACGCTATAAAATGATTATACGTTAATACCAGCTGTTTGAACACAAAATTGTTAAGTAAATACTAAAGTTCATCATAATATCAAAACAGAATGCAAGTTTTACATTTGTACAAAAAAAAAAACAAAGTAATTAAGCATTCAGCTGAGTTTGAATGCAACAAAAGATTCGATAAGTAAATTAAGTCTTAAAATATGAGATGTGTGTAGATATGAAAACTGTTTTCCGCCAATAAAAAATAATTCATACGAGCATTGTTTAATTGTTCGCTGTTTAACATTCATTGTATATTGATTTACAGTAAAACCCGGAAAAATGCCTGACCTTCAATGCATCGTTTTGATGCACTTCGACACTTATATATTTATAAATTTATAGGAAAACAATTTTTTTACAAAATTGATAACAATATTAAGGTAATGATACAAAAAATAGTCTCCAACATTGTAGTGGATTGAGATTTTTATATTTGAATTTTTAAAAGAGAATGACAAGAAATTTCTAAAATTAAACAAGTTTTTTTCAGCTGATCTTGAACGTGTAATTTAAAGATATTTTTAAAGTTAAATTCGTTAAATTAATACAAAAAAGAAGATAGTTAAGCGGAAAAGATATTCAAGTATTTATAAGATGATTTTTAAATTAAAAAAGTACTTAAAGTTTTGATTCTCAAATATAGAATAGAATATATTATGTGGCTTTGACACACTTAAGAGATATGCACCTATCTAGGTTTTACTGTATACTTTAATAACTCGGAATGAATCAATCAATACCTTAGTATAATAATTCAAATGTTATTAATCTTAATTTAAAGATCAACAAAAGGTTTTTTTTTAAGTATGATAAAGCAGTTTTTAATTTTCATTCTTGATCTTAAGCCGAGATCGATCGTTAAAAATTTAATTGCAATCTATCAAATTTAAAAAAACATGTACAAATTGGACCAGATTTTCCAGGCAGTATTAAAAGAAAAGATCTAAAGTTAGTAGACAATTTTTCACAAGCTGATTAAACACCCAATTAGTTTTATCAAAAGAAAGTTGAAGAGCTAATACTTCTTGTTGAACTACCTACTTGGAAAATGGGGCATAGTTAAGTTATATTGTTTCACTATGATTAATTTATTCCAAAACTTCTTCTTGCTTCGATTTTTGTATCAATTTTTCAATTTAATCATTTTAGACCCTCATGGTGATATTTGCCAATTCTGGAGTAATTGGCTCTGGATTAGCTGTTGCAATGCCTGCTGTAACATTAAAACAATTTCAAGATGAAAATGAACAAATCTACCTGAATCCATCAGAAGCATCGTGGTATGGTAAGTAAGTCTTTGTTGTTTTTAAAGTTCTATTTTTTCTTCATCTATCAAGTAATTATTTTCATTTAGCTTCAATAAACACAATGGCATGTCCTCTAGGTGGTATGCTAGTTGGTTATTTACTTGACAAAATAGGCCGTAAACGAACAATGCTGGTTAATAATGTAATTGGTATTATTGGATGGGCGTTAATAGCTGGAGCATTTCAAAAAGATAAGGAATCGGCTTTTATTCAAATACTAATAGGACGATTTATAAGTGGTACGTATTAAAAACAAAAACAAAAAACTTATTTCTAGATAAAGTTTGTGATTCAAAAATCATTTTTTTTTCATTTATTAGACCAAAAAGATGGTTTATCAAGATTTTAGTTCTAAATGTTTCTATGCTCAATTGAAATTTTTCAAATATTTAACAATGTCATCAGGTTAAAGATCTTGTTAAATTTAATAATGATACTCAGATAGTTCAATAAGACAAGATCTGAATTGGAATTTTAAGAAAAATGTAAAGAAATAATAATTTTGGATTTTTATGGAGAAATTATACTTATTGAAGTATGTATAATTAATTTTTGAAAAACTTGTTTCCAAAGTCAAAATTTTAAATAGAAGTGACAAGCTTTATATTGAAATTAGTTTTTTATATCTGTTATTAACGGACTACGTAAATAAAATTTCCTTCCGATTTTTTCACATTTCATAAAAATTGGAAACACCTTTTCTTTTTCCTCGTAAGCTCGATGTTGGTCTTTGAAAATAGAGAGAGAAAATTTCTCTTCGAAATGCCTCACGATATCAATAAGTTTCAAGGGAAATGTTTCCAATTTTTAAGAATGTGAAAAATTACAAAAGAAATTGTATTTAACAATCCAATTTATTATTTCGGTCGATATACATACATACGAGTATTTATTATCATGTTTGTACTTTTTTCAAACTTTAAGGTATCATGATTGGACTATTTTGTTCTCCAACTGGAGTTTATGCTGCAGAAATTACTCTTCCGAAAATTAGAGGGAAACTTCTTTTGGGTACAGCTGTTGGATTATCACTTGGAATATTGTCTATGTACATTTTGGGATATTTCATAAGGGTAGGTGTTATTTATAAAACAAAAATTCCACATGTAGACACAGTTTTATTTCTGGTAATCAAATTGCGATCTTCCGATGGTTTTTTATATCCTTAATTCAAATCTGACTTACAAATAACTCTATCACCTCATCACCTATTTTTAATTCTTAATAAAACACATATAACCATAAGGAGTTTTGAGGTTACTTTAATTCATAAAGTAGTTTTTAATGGTTTTCCAAATCTATATTATATCACTAATGTTTACAGTAACACTTATAATTTTCAAAATATCTTCAAAATTTCGCAGATTTTATATGTCTTACATAAATCTAAAAAAAACTCTGAACCATTTATGCTCAAAAAGTTCTTAACAGAAAAGAAGCAAAATAGTTTAAAAATAATGTTTTAATGTCTTCAATATGGGTATTTTTAAAACTTAGGGAAATAATTAAAATCTAGGTTTGGTTTTGAAATCAAAACTATAAATTAACTCCAAAACGTATTTTTCAAAACAATGACATCATTTAGTTATAGAGTTTTCGAAACTACATACAGATTCTAATGCGAGATTCAAATTATGAGAATTTCCAGAAACTAAATAAGGTATTAAAATGATTTAAATGTTATCTAGAATTCAAAGAAGTATCCTTTTCAAAATCATCATCATAAAATTTATTGGTTAGGACTGAGTTCAGTTTGATATGAACTTTAAAATTTAATTTCTTTTTAAACTCTTAGGGTAAACATAAAATTGCTTGTTGTATCAATAAACACAAATAAAATATTAAAACTTTTGAAAATGACAATTGATTTTTGATTATTTCACAGTAGTTTGATTATTTTACAATAATATAATACAATAAAATGCTTAGGTTATTATTTACAACATGATCTATCATATTTTAAATAAAATACTTGTGTTAACACAAATCAATATATTTTGTTTTAAAAATAGCACGTATACGTCCGGGTATGCTATAATATCTTATCGGTTTTAAGTGACATTTTTAAGGCAAAATTGTATGGTTTGACTTGAAAGAATTGTTTATAAAAATAGAATTAAAAATAGGAAGTTGCAGTAAATGTGTCCTTAGATCCACTATTCACTTCCCTTTTTGACACTTCTGTTGCATTTTTAGTAAAAATTATTTATTGTACATACATTTTGTTTATCTCTAATTTTTAGTTGGCATAGCAGATTTCAAAAATATTGCTATGAACTTTTTACTCGTAAGTGGACAACATATACATATAACATTGTTTACTGTCAATATTTTTTGTTTAATTCACTCGTACCCCAAACAAAGCTTAAATATTTCTTTTTGAACACTTAAAATAACATTTTTGAACCACAAGTTGTATTGAATAATCGATATGCCTCAGGATTCCGCTTTGACTCCAATGCTCATTCTTCTTCTTTAAATGAGTCTGGGTTTGTCACTTAAACTAAATATTCAATTAGCTATCATTGATTTATGATACTGACGACTTTTGTCAATAAAATCGATAACATTTTCCTTGAAAAATGCACAGTTCTTAAATTTATCATACAGATTTTTGAGTTTTCTACATTTTTTAAATATTAGAAGAATTTCGATGAAATTTAGCAATTTACATTTATTTCTTATTTTAGGATAGTTGGCGTTTGATATCAACAATATGTCTGTGTTATCAAATACTCTGCTTCTTACTCGTAACACCAATGCCAGAATCTCCAAGTTGGTTGATGCAGAAAGGACGAAGTGAAGAGTCTAGAAAATCACTAAAGTTCTTCCGTGGAATTGACAAAAATGGTAAAATAATGGAGTGTTTTTGAAAGTTCTTTAAATTAAATTCTATTTCATTTATTTTAGATAACACAACATATGAAGAATTTGAAGCAGAATTCAGTCAAATCAAGAAGACTTCACAGATAGCTGCCGATAATGGAAAACAGTCTCTACTCACTTCAATCAAAGAGCCCGAAGTCTACAAACCACTTCTGATCATGTTGGGGATGTTCTTCTTCCAGCAATTCTCTGGAGTCGTAGTCGTAGTTGTCTATGCTGTACAAATTGCCGTAACGGCTGGTGTTCAAATGGACCCTCTATTGTGCGCCATTTTCGTTGGCCTCGGACGAATTCTAACAACATGCTGTTTGGGCTACATCCTCGAGACCTGGGGTCGTCGGCCTGCTGGAATGGTGTCTGGTTCCGGTATGGCCACTTGTATGTTACTCATTGCAGCTAGTTCTTGGTTTCCTGTGATTCTGGACCACGCCCCCTTCTTGCCAGCTGTTTGTATTGTCTTACAATTTATGTTCAGCACAATGGGTCTGCTAACGTTGCCATTCTACATGATTTCCGAAGTTTATCCTCAAAAAGTCAGAGGTGTCGCATCCGGAATGACTGTGTGTATTGGCTTGATTATGTCGTTTTTAGTACTTAAAATCTATCCATCCATGGTTGATGTCATGGGTAACGAGAATGTTTTCGCGTTTTATGGGTTAGTGTCTTTGCTAGCAGTATTTTATATTTATTTTATTTTACCTGAAACCAAAGGTAAGAGTCTTTTAGAAATCGAGGAGTATTTTAAAACAGGGAAATTTCCAAATCGCAATCAACCCATCGAGAATGAAATGAAGGAAGTTTTTATTAAGAAATAAATTTAAGTCAATAAATAAATGAGTATTATTTTATAACGAATAATTTTAAAATAAGTAGATATGAAATAATAAAAACAACGAAAGTTCAAAGCACAATGAATGATACCTAAACATTAATGAAAAGAGTTCTCAAAAACAAAAGACTGTAGTTAGAAAAAGATTCAGAAAAGAAAAAATACAAAACTAAAAATATATTTTATCTGATTTGCTTGTGATGATTGTAAAAAAAATTATTTTTATTTTGTTTTGTTTCAATATAAAGAAAAATAATTATAATTCTTACAAAAAAAGCGCAAATAGAAAAATAAAATCCAAAACTGGAAAATTTGAAAATGTTTTTGTTTTAATATTTTTGTCTTGTTGATGTTTTAAATAAAAGAATTTTCTTGAATTTAATGCCATTTTATTTTTATTCTAACAAATGCACAATTAAGTCTACAGTAAATTCTACGTTGGCTACGAGTTTATTTTTTTTGTTTAATTTTCTTCCTTTTTTTTAATATATAGGTAAAGATTATTTTTGATTTTGTTTCCAAAAATTTGCCTTATATTTAATATTATAATATATATATTAGGGAGGTACTCTTTGTATATATTTTTATATATATTTTGTTATTATTTAATCCATTGACAATTTGTAAGTGAGTGAGTGACAATAATACTTTTTTTTGCATTCGTTGTGTTTCAAAAAAGTTTTTGTTTTTTTAACTTAAAACATTTTAAAATTTAATATAAACTATTATAATATATTATTTACAATTTATTATTGTTACATAAAATTTTAAAATATAAATACTAACACATATGTATTACATAAGTAAAATAAAAAAAATCTTTATAAGCTATATAATTAATATCTTTGTATACATAACATTGTTTTGTTTTCAATATCAGTTATTATCGTTTACCCAAACCAAGCCACATATAATTTGGGTCCAAAAATTGTGATCCATGATAGCCTTCGGGATTTAAAGCTACCAATGATCTTATCCTTTGTGAGGGTCGATAATTTCTAATTGCATGGAGAAATGCAGCTGTTCCTGTTGGTTTTGTTCCATCGCTGTTTAGCTCTTCTCTAAACAATTGTAGTGGATGATCACCTTCGAGGAGGACTTCTTCGGAATTGCTAAGGCGGCTTTTTTCCATGAATTCAATGTTGTTTTTTAGATTTTTAAAGAAATCACCAAGATTCGTCATGGCTCCTGTAGAAAATAGATAGGTATATTATTTTAGTGAATTTTTTAACTACCTTTTACTATTAAATTTATATTTAATTAATCATATGGACAAAATCAAAGCAATGGCCACTTTTTAAAAAGCAACATGTAGTTTGATACCGCAAACAGTTTATGATTACAGTAAAACTATAATGAGATTGAAGTTATAGCCTTTCTAAATCACTATAAAACTAGTTAATAATTTACATTTCTTTTCACAACTTATTGAATGCATTCATTTTTTTCTTTGAATGTGTTGATTTTGTCTGTGAATTCTTCCCTTCATTCTTTAAATTTGTTCATTAGTTCTTTGAATTCGTTCATTCATTCTTCGGATTCAACTATTCATTCTTTGAATTTATTAATTTATTCTTTAAACTCGTCCATTCATACTTTTGATTCATTAAATCATTCTTCGAATTTGTTTATTTATTCTTTGAATTTGTCCATTCATTCTAAATAAATTAGTTGTATTGACATAAATCTTCTCAGCATTCACGACCGGGAGTGCCATAATATTTGATCGCCTTTAAATGACATATTCAAGGCATAACTTTATGATTTGACTTAAAACAATTTTTTATAAAAATAGAATGAAAAATTTAAATTCGCAATAAATGTCTCCGTAGACCAACTTGGCGTAAATAAAGATATTAGTTTGCGTATTTGACACTTCCGTTGCATTTTTCTTAAAAAATATTTACCTATGTAAATTAGTAATTTTTAGTCGGTATAGCAGATTTTTAATTTGTTTATTTATTCTTTGACTTCGCCCATTCATTCTTCGAATTCCTTCGTTCATTCCTTTGTTCATTCCTTATTTGAATTTATCCATTAATACTTTAAATTCGTTCATTTATTCTTCAAATATGTTTACTCTTTCTTTGAATTCGTCCATTCATTTTTTGAATTTGTTCATTTCTTCTTTAAACTCATCCATTCATTCTTTGAATTCATTTAATCGTTCTTTGAATTTGTTCGTTGTCTTTTTGCATTCGTCCATTTATTATTTGAGTCGTTTCACATATTCTTTGAACTCGTCCTTTTCCACTTTGAATTATTTCATTAATTCTTCAAACTCATCCATTTATACTTTGAATTCATTCATTCATTTTTTAAACTCGTCTATTCATTCTTTGAATCTATTCCTTCATTTCTTGAACTCGTTTATTCATTCTTTAGATTAATTAATTTATTCTCTGAACTCGTTCTTTTATTCCTTGAACTAATTCATTTTTAGACTTTTTTAGTTTATTGAATTCATTCTTTTATTGCATTTATTTATTGTTTTAAAATTATGGGGAGACATTTGAATCAATATTTTCAAAAAGTGAATATATATATCCTATATTAAATAAATTGAATCCAAACCATGTCCGAAACTTTGGTGGAATTTTTGTAGTAGTAGGAAAATTCTATTTCCGGACATGAAGAAATCATTTTTCAACTTCACAACTTGTATTGAAGATTTTTAAATATATTTCCAATAAATTTGAATTTTTACACCAGGTGTAACAAGTGCCCGGCTAGCTCAGTCGGTAGAGCATGAGACTCTTAATCTCAGGGTCGTGGGTTCGAGCCCCACGTTGGGCGAAAAATACTTTTTTTTCTCGTTAATTTACACAGAATTTTGTTTTTATTTGCATAACTTTGGGGGCAATCAAAACTTTTTTCATTCTTCATTGGAATCTAATTTTAACTAAACAGAAGAACTCAAAATTCAGATGTGGGTTAACATAAAAATCAAATCGGAAAGGGTTTCTTTTTTTAGAAGTACTCACCACCAGATATCGAAGGTATGAATTGTGTTTGATGTGATTTAAATTTTTGACGCTTGAATGCAGCCAAAGCGTTTCTTTTATTGTTCGAATCCGAATCCATAAAACTGTGTTCTTCTGGCACCGAGTCCTTCGAGGCTGAATCCGAAACCGAATCTAAACTCGAACCCAAAGCTTGCTGATGTCCTTTGAAAACATCCCACGGAAAGTTGCTTCCCATCGAATTGTCATTATCCTCAAGCAAAAGGTCTTTGTCATTTTGTATTGAATATTGTGTGTCACGATGCATAAAACCAAACGGATCTTCCGTCGGATATGGAATTCCGTTCAAATCCCCGACAACAGGTGTGAATGCAGTTGTTGGCCTTTGGATAGAGGATGATGATGACTCATCAGGATATAGTCGATGGTGATAGCTTTGGAAGTCGTCGCCGCCGCCAACGCCACCACGGCCGCCACTACCGCCATCGTTGTCGTTCTCGTTCCCGTTGTCGTTGTTCTCGACGTCGTCGTTTAGCAGCCGACGATAACTTGTTCTACGTTGGCGATTAAAGTCGTGATGTCTTTGGCCGATGATGTTGAAAGGAGTACGGGCTTTATTGGGTGGAGTGGCCACCGTCACTACTTGATGATGGGGTAGTTGGTTTTCGTCGAAAATCGTCTTCCCCGCAAGTGATGGGTAGAACGGTGTTAATGATGACACAGATTCTAATTCTCTTAAGGGTTGAAAACTAATTTCAACCAAAGATGAATCGCTTCCGGTTCCGATGTTCTTTTGATGATTGTGGTTATGATGACGGCGGCCATTGTTGCAATACTTGCCACTATTACAACCAACAATCGACCTGCTGCTGCTGGCGCCAATGGAACTACCCAAGAAGTTTATTATTCGGCTGCCATAGGGTGTTGGACGTGATGTGACTATACGAGTATATGAAAAAAGAAAATTAGTTAAAATAAGTTTTGAACTTTAGTTTTAGATAGATTTTTGAAAAAGTTTGTTAAAATATTTCATGTACAAGAACTATACGATGTTAACACTTGAACTCTTAAGTAATTCTTCCACAGATAAGCTAGTTAATTTCTTTAACGGTCTTACATCAAAAGATTATATGCGCAAAGCTTAGAATAAAAGTCATCAGTTAAAGTAAAGCAAGAATAATTAATATTACTTTTAATTTGCAAAGGGATGTCAGTATTTCTTTTTAAGAAAATGGAAACAGTGTCGCAAGGGACATTTTCTAAATCACACGAATTTGCGTTTGCAGCTAAAATAAGTTTATAAATATCAAAAGCCAAATAACAACGAGTAAGAAATGATAAATTTATGGTTAGACTTTTAATTAAATGTTATCAAACTTTATTCAAGCTATTTTCGTCCAATTTTATGAATTTATTTTATTAAGTTACAGAGTTTTACTTATAATTAATAATTACAAATAGCTTTATCTTTAAACGAGAGCTTAAGGCATTGAATTGTATATGTATATGCAAATACCAGTTACATTTCGCCTTTAACTTTAAATGAGGAAATAACTAGCTGACCTTTTTAGTTTTTAAACCTGAACTCATTTTACTTTTAATACACTCTGAAAATAAAAACTTTTATTTTCTTGTATTTATTTATATGCAGGTACTTTTATTTAATCGAAGATATTTTATTACCTACTTGATCTCGAAGTATAAAATGTATCTTATAGATAGATATTACCTACATCGATAACTCCAAACCCATTAATTTTTAGCTACTAGGTGCACTCAAGACATATATGATTATTAGTTTTTGTATTTTTATTACTTTATAGACTTACAAAATTACTTACTATGCAAATAAAATAATTAATTTGTCGATACAATAGACTAATTTGCATTTAACGAATAAATTAACATTTAATCAGAAATAAAGGCAATTATATAAAGCTATAGCTAGTTAGACGCTATCTTACATTAAAAGTCAATTATATACTTATTGTTTAGTTAGCATTAAGAGACGAAAGATTATACCTATTGCGATATTTCTTCAAAATAGAGTTATTTGTATGAAGTACGGAAATCCATATCTATTAATAACTTTATTAAATTAAATATTTCTAGAATAATTCCTATATTCACACTCATAAAACTAGTAATATTAAATTAGCTGAAAAATGAAATACTAATATATATACCAAATAAGTTGCTAATATATTAAAATACGTAGTACTTATTTACAAGTATTTATTAAAATATTAGTGTTACTCCTTTTAAATATTATCTTAATAAAAACGTACATCGTAAAGCTACATATGTTCAAAACTTAGTGCTCGGCTCAGATATGGTGAATATATGTAAAATTATCCAGCTCGAAGGACCAACAAAAATTATGCTTCATATTAAAAAACGCATATTGACATCTTCATGATTACACGTAGATATTTGAACTAGTTTACACGATGAAATCTTAAGGTTTACTTGCTCTAACTCTTGATGAAAATTGGAAACGTTTTTTAATATATATATAATATATCCATATCTTTCTTAGACCTATAATTACTAGCTTCGTTCAATGCTATACTAACATAGCAAATTTATAAACTGGTAAAAGAATTTGCTATAAGCAGTTAAAAATAAAAGTTTGGATGATAGTTGTTTATAATTTGACAGTTGAACATTTCAGAATGTGTTGACATTTCTGTTCGTTTGCCATTCATCCTGGATAGATTAATGTCAGAACAACGGTTCAATGTTTTTGAAACTTAATTTGAAAAATATAAACATCTTTGAAAAAAGCACTATATCTATTTTGCGGTATTTAATTATATAGCTCATTTCTAGTTCAATGGCTTCGGCAATAAGCAAAATTGTCGTATATGGAACGAAGATATCTAAAAACTATTAATGAATCATCAAACAATACACTAAAATTGACTGTTTGGTTGGGTTTACACGTTACTATGAATGGCAAACGCTATCAAGCCATGCTAATTGATTTTTGTTCGGGTCAGCCTACATTTCGTTAGTTCAAAACATAAGACTTAAATATCAGATTATTTGTATGCTGTCAAAAATTTTGTAAGATGATTTTTACTAAAATTTATTTTCGTATTTATTCAGATTCCAGATGTCAGTTTTTCAATGTAAATTCGATATTTACATATTTGTCATTAAAATTAATGTCTACCATTCAGATTAAATTTTAAAAACTTTTTCATCATTTGACAGAAATACCAATTTTTAAGGCTGTCAATTGCAGCATTTCTGTAAGAATATAATAAGACTTGGAGTGTGATGACAGTTGTTATTAAATTAACGGACTTTTCAAAATGGGTTATCGAGAATTTTTGGAAAATTCATACTGTTAATTTTTAATACTTGACAAGACTATTTTATGTAATATAAATTACATTATTTGGTGTTCACATTTGACTTTTTTGACATTTCATAACTGCTCCCATTGGTATATAGAGAAACAAAAATGTCTGCCTCACTTTTTTTTAGCTATGATGTGAAAGGGAAAGAAAATGATATGAGACGGCAATATGATTCATTTATTGTGACATTTAAATTAAAGTGCTGAAACAGTAATTTTTTGACATTTATTTTTACAAAATGGCGTCAACTTTCATTGCATCAATTCAACATAATGTTTTTAAATTTATTTCAATTTTTCAAAGTTAAAAATACTTTTAATGAAAGATAACTTATATTTTTTCTATTTCCATACAAATTAAGAACCACTATTCTTATAATGACGTACCTTTTGGATGCATCCATGTGCAAGTTAAATAAATTTCTGAAAATTTGTAGAATTGTCATTTCTGTCAATTTTGTTTGATGAGAACTTTATAGGTCAACAGAAATGAACGGAATTTTTATTGAATACAAATGAAAAAATGTCTAAGAACTAAAGTAGCTAATAACTATGAGTCATAGAGTTTATAGTCAAAAACTTTTCTTTTACTGATTCACTTTATGTAATCACCTCTTAAATCAAGCCAGCCATTATGATATAACAAATTATGAAAAGGAATGAAATAAAATGTTGTTTGATTAAAATTTTATGTTCTATTGCATGAAATCAAAAACTCAATAGAATTTTTTTTCAAATTTATTCCTAAATATTACGTCAGTGGTTTGTATAAATTACTTCATTATTTGAACCAACTTTTTCCATACTCTTCTTATTAATTTAAATGTTCCATTTGAAATCGGAAGATTTGTGTGAAACTTATGAATAGTTCTCTTTTTAATTGGCAAATTTTAAATTCAATAAGTAGTGAATAAGTTTAAAAGCTTAATATATAAACCCACCCTAAAGTTCTCACTTTCATTAACCCCTAAAAACAGAGTTTCTCAATTGATTTTAATAATAAACATGCAAAGATTTAATCATCTTTATGTAAAAGAACCTACATATGTACATATGTATGTATATAAGTTTTCATTATAAAAATTTAAATAGGTAGCTGTTGTGGCATTTTAGACAGTGGGTAAAATCTATACCAAACATTAATATATGCACCCTTATGAAAATAATCAAAATAAGAAAGACAAAAAATCAAACCGAAAAAAAATTCCAATTGACTTAAAGACAAAAGCTATAAACGCGTTATAATGCAAACATGTTCACAAAACCATAGAAACATTTTAATTAACTGCAACAATGGATGACTTCAATTTGATACCGATATATGTAGTGTAGTGCCTACCAACCCATCCCCTAATTCTAACTCATTGCAATATCATCATCTCATCATCATCATACGGTGTATTCTAACCAACATTTTATCCACCCGGGAATAGTTTTTAATTTATCTATCAGCGACTCTGCTAAACAACCTTATTGAGCAGATATAGTTGGGATTTGGATAAACTAGCTGATGGCATGGGTGCTCCAGTACTCCTAGAACTGCCTATAAATCGATTTTGCATTGAACAATTCCAAATGTGTCATTGTGTCAGGATATCAATATTTTGACCTGGACGAAATAGTACACAATGTAATAGCAACAGGAGAACAATTGGGAGTGCAAAAGGATAAATGCAATTTTCCAACGGGTGCTATGGGAATTTTGTCGCTGTTTATATATTGTGTATAAGTTTCTAATTTTAATTTTTAATTAGTAATCTAATATCGAAAGTGAATTTCTAGAAAGATTTATTTTACATATGATCGTCCCAATAGTTTTTTTTGGAGAGAGGACGGACGTTTGAAATAAATTAACAATTTTGTTGACATAGGTTAAGTATGTTCAACATTTTGGTAACGACATACAAAAAATATCATCAAGCTAGTGAAAAAGCCATAGCAATACAATATTGATAAATTAGTAGCAATACTACGAATTTTATTCATTCAGACGTCCTCAAACTTGTGTTGGAAATTTTATACATCACTTTGATTTGAAAGTTATTGATACAATAAATAATTATTCTTATCTAAGGTACAGTCTTTTAGGTTTCTAGGGATGCAGTTGATGTTAAAGCTGAATTCTTGCATTTTTTCTGTTCATTGTCACAAGTCCAATTGGTCCCAACCTCTTCAAAAGCGATGCTTTCCAAAACGTCACAGTCAATTGTAATAGCTATAGAGCCATTTTTACTGACTTTTTTTGTTCATCAATTATAAAACCATGATGTACAGGAGCTGTGGTTTCAACAAGACGACACGGTGCCGTCTCGTACCACAATTGATTTTTTAAGTAAAATAAAGTTTTCTAACCGCATAGTTTAACGTTACGGACCCGTGATTTGGCCTCCTACTATAGATCTTATGATTAAACGCCGCGCCGCTTGAATTTTTTCTGTATGGAGAATAAAACAGCTAATTTATGGCCATGTTTAATACCTATAAAGGCAACCAAAAACGGGGTTTTGAAAGGCTAAGTTAAAACACAACACATCGTGTAATTTTTCATTTTATAATGATTTTCCCAAGTATACAAATATGTATTCGTTTTCTAGATACAGCTTGAATAATTTTAGTATCTTACTTTGTTTCTGGAAATTCGAATTAGTTATAAGAAGTCTTAATTTATAAATCTATATGAAGTTTTGAGAAACCATGAGTATTTTCGAAAAATATGTTTTATTTTAATGCTGATTTTGAATCCGAAATTCTATTTTGAGTGCTTTCTCAAATCTTAACAATGGCGGCTTCAATATTAATATTATTTCTTCAATACATTTCGAAAACTTGATATGACGCCTTGTTTAGCCGATGGACAAATTTAAAAACAACAATTTGCTTTTAAACCGTTTTGCCTTTTTCTATTGAAAACTGTTTAAGCATAATTGTTTCAGCGTTTCTTTAATATTTATGTAATCTAACAATTTATGATGATTATTATAAAGATTTTTCGAAAATTTAAAAAGCCTAGTTTATGCACTTTATTCGAATTTAAAAAAGTAATATCTAAAAAAAACGTTTTTCAAAAACCTGACGTGACAGAGTAGTTTTATGTTGTGGGATTTGAGCTAAGGCCATCAAAACACGTTGGAAAAGTGAAATTGATTGCAACAGAATTATTTTGCACCAGGAACTGAACCTTGCCTAACCGTTTGATTACAATTTAATTTTAGAAAACACTTTTTTTTACGCTATCCATTTCATCAGTAATAGTTTTTGTGTGTACGTGTGTTCGTACGTCCGTAGTCCGATTTTTTTTCCTCGTCAATAGCTCAAGAACCATCAGAGATATCGACTTTAAATAAATTTTGTTATGCAGATAATAATGCAGAAAGATGTAAAAAAGGACTTTCAAACAAATTAACGCTAGAGACTTGAGTTAAATTTTAAATTATATATTGTAACCCGACACTAATAAATATATTTTTGGAAAAAATGCAAATAACGTTTTTTTATAAATCAAAAAAAAAAAACTAAAAAAAAATATTTGTCACCTCGAAAATTTTATGAAAAAAAAAATTATTTTATCTCCAAAACAATTTTGTGCAACGAAGAATATCGTTTTTAACATCTGGTAAAATTTTGACAAAAACTAATTGAGAGTTTTTTTTTACCAAAAATAAAAACCTACAAAAATTAATAAAAGTTGGTAAAAATATTGGTTTCGAACTAATTTCATCTTATAAGAAATATTGTTTTCAACATTCAATAAAATTTTGAGAAAAGTCGAATCGAAAAACTAAGAACCACAAAAAACATTACTAAAAGTTGGTAAACATTGATTTTTGACTCAAATATCTTTTCAAAAACTTGAGATTATGGCTTCAAACTTATTTTGTCTTAGAAGTAATGTTGTTTTTAACAATCGGTCAAATTTTGAGAAAAATCGAATCGACAGCTTTCTTACAAAAAAATAAAAACTTAAGAAAAACAATACTAAAACTTTGTAAAAATTGATTTTCGGCTCAAATATCTTTTCAAACATTTAAAATTTTGGTTTCAAACTAGTTTTATCTCACAGAAAATATTGTCTTCGACATGCAGTAAATTTTGTATACAAATCCAACAGTCCATTTTTTCATTAAAAAAATACAATCTACAAAAAATCGTACACAAAATTGTTAAAAATTGATATTCGGTTCTCGGTATCTCGTAAACAATAGAAGATATTGACTTCAAATTAACTTCATTCATCCAATTTGTATTTTTTTATAAAAGAAATAAAAACTAAATGCTACTAAAAATAAAAATAATTGGTTTTCGACTAAGAATCTCTCATCATATGCAAAATATAGTTGGTAATTTTGAAATTTTTAAGAATAATTCAACTGACAACTTTTTTAACAAAACACGAAAACCTATAAATCTTTTAGGCAAGAAAAATCGCCATACGAAAGTGGGTCCCATTCCAGCCTCTTTTTTAAAGTTAGTTTTAGCTCTTTTTTTAATTTTAATGATAAGTCATGATTCTAGCTGAATGTAATAAGTTTTGTAAGTGTTTTACTTGTTATTTTTGTTAAGTAAATTCGTCAACAAAATTTAAATCCAAAAGCTACACAATTTAAACTTAAATTATCTATTTTTAACCTTTTTGATTGAATTTGAATTTACTTGAGTATATTAAAAACATTTTTGTTTTATTTCTATTTATAAGTCACGTGTTTCCATTCTAAAACACTATGATTTGTTTTAAGGGGTGGACCAAAATTTGAAAAGAATATATAATAGTCTAAGCTTTAGTTATGTTGATTTTTTCTTCTTGTTCAAAGTTATCAAGCTTACTGAATACCGAATAATCATTTATATTTTTTTGACAAGCTCCCACATATCTATCATTAAAAAATGTATGTTTTTGAGAGATTTTAAATTTTCAAGAATTTTAAATTTCCAACCTTCTTCTCCTACACACATATTTACATTTATTGGACATTTCAAGATAAAATTTGTTTTTAAAAAGTGTAATCAGCCAAGAATTTCGTTGTTAAAACTATGAACATATCTATTTGTAACTTAGATTTGTGCATAAACATTAACACGCATGCCTAAAATTAACATTTATATGTAAAGACAAAAGGTTAATTTATAGCATCAGATTTAAGTTTAAAATATTAAATAATTTATTAAAATTTTCGTAATGTATGTACATATGTACTCGTATATATTCATCCTGCTTAAATAGTGTAAGCTTTATCGGCTTTTCTGTATACCTTAATATATTATGTATATTTCCAATCTATTAATGTTTTGTAATATCAGCAAGTTGTAGTTGAAAATAGTCCTAGTTTCCTATATGCAAGGTGTTGCTGTAAATAAATCAACTAATGCATAAGATGCAATTTTTTGTTTTCCAACAAAATATCTTGACAACAACTAAATTGTTGGAAAATTCCAACTGTCAGTTTTTTTCATTAAAAATAAGAATCTACAAAAAATACTACGCAAAATTGGTAAAAATTGATGTTTGATTTGAATATTTAGAGAATTAATGAAGTATTGACTTAAAAACGTTTTCGTTCTATGCAAAATTTTGTTATTAACTTAAGATAATATTCTTAGATAAATCCAATCGATATTTTTTACTTGCGACATATTGGAACTATATTTTTGAATTCGTTAAGAATTTCGAACTCGAGATCTTAATCAAGCATGACATTACGATCGAGAGAATAAAAGAGTGGGTCCCGCGATTCCGTCCGTCTGCCTGTGTCAACCTTAATCAGTTACGGTGTCAATCAGATTGGCGCTCAGCATTGTTTTCATTTATTTAAATAAAAAAATAATAGTATTTTCCATACATGATTTTTGGTCAAAAATCGAAAATTTGAATTTACTGATAAACGAACCCATAGATTTTTATAAAACTTTGTCTAATTTTTTGTTTAATTTGGCTTCTTTTCTTTAATAAAAAAAAAATATAGTTTGCATTGCTCCAACATAGTAGCTCCAATAAAACCGTTATTATGTTTTTAAATTTTCTCAGGAACTCATGAACTAATTTTTTGGACAGGCACTTATGTTGTCTTAAGGATGTCAATTTTTTTTTGGATTTTTATAAAAATATTAAACTTTTTTATCAAAATTCTAAATCTCGAAAACGGGTCAACATTTTTTACGAAAATTAAACACAACATTTTTATTAATATATTAAATAACTGCAAACTAAAAATATTTTTAAAAAAAAAATTGAAAAAAATTGCATATAAGAAATTAGTTTTGCAAAATCTAAATTAATTAAATTTTTGAAGACACACTTATTTCGATTGCATATTTTTAGATCTTAAAAAAGAGTCTTTAGATACAGGAACAAGCTTGTGTGAACTAGTCATGTATTTTATTTTAATAAGGAATAAAACTTTTAAAAAATGCTGCTATAATTGACAAAAAATTAATTTTCGACTCAAAATGTCGGGAACAAGAAGAGATATTGAAATCAAACTTATTTTATAATATGCAAAATATTGTTGCTTACTTTTAGAAAAATTCTATTGACCATTTTGTTTACAAAATACAAAAACCCAAAAACAACAAAAAACAGATAAGAAATGAGTTTTGACGCAAGTATAATGAGAAAAAAGAAAGACATTGACTTAATCTCACACAAAATTTTTTTTTTTTTTTAAAGATAGGCAACGTATAACCTGTTTCCTGTACAAATTCTTCAGACGTGTAATCAACTAAGTAATATTCATTTATTTAGAAAATACTGTCAGTTTGATTTTTTTAAAAACTTCACTAAATTTTCACAATAAGGCTTTGTATGAGATAAAATTAATTTGAGAATAGCAAATTTTGAAAATTTTTGGTAGTTTTCTTGTTCAAACGGAAAACAATTGTGATTTAACTTTTCTTAAATTTTACCAAATAAAAATAACTAAAAGAGGCTGGGATGCGACCCACACTAATAACTTCCCATTCTGTCTGTCGATTTATCTTGTTTAAAAGGTTTGTAGGTTTTCGTGTTTTGTTCAAAGAGTTGTCAGTTGAATTATTCTAAAACACATTAAAATTACAAACAATATTTTGCATAAATGACGAAATAGTTTGATTTCAAAATCTATTTTTAGGTTTTTATTTTTATAAAAAAAACTGTCAATTCGATTTATCTCAAAATTTTACCAGATGTCAAAAACGTTATACTTCGTTGCATAAAATAATTGTGGAGATATTTTTGTTCGTAAAATATTCGAGGTGACAATTCTTTTTGTTAAATTTTTTGATTTATAAAGAAACGATGATTTTTTTCCACAAATATATTCGGTTGTCACAATTTATAATATAAAATTTAATTCAAGTCACTAGCGTTACTGGTTCGTGAGATATTTTGGGTCAACCAAAATGTTCACTTTTTTTTAAATTGCTATGGTAAAAAAAAACCACCCATTCAATTTTTGTGAGAGTCTTTTCTGCATCTTTCTGCATTAATATCTGTAAAACAACATTTATTTGAAGTCGATATCTCCACTGGTTCTTGAGGTATTGACGACAAAAACAAAATTCGGACTACGGACGTACGAACACACGTACACACGCACGCACAGACATCTCATCTCTCTAAAAATCTTTTATTTCTCAAGAATGTACACATATGATTTGAAATTTTAAAGATTTCTCAAATACGTAACGTAGATTTTACTGAAGAACACAGCAAAGCAACACATTAATTTTGAGAGCCCTTAAAAAAATATTGACATAAGAAAGGTTTTACGAGAAAATAAAAATGAAAGAATTTAACAAATATCAAGTTTTGTCTAAATATTTTCCTACAAAAGCATAAAATGCAGAATTTTTTATAAAAACCGTTGAAGCCTTTATTAAGATTATACAGTTTATCAAAGACGAAAAGTTGATTGGGAGATATTTTCTGATCTTACAAAATAATATATTTTTTTGAGAATACAAGAGTTAAGGTTCAACTTTCTTTTAAGCGTAAATTGTCACTTAAGTTCTTATTTCGAACTAAATATTTTTGTAACGTTTTTAACAAAAAAACCTTAAATTTAGGTACTAACTTTCTTACTCATTTTTTAAATTGCTAATCAATAAATATTAAATATTTGAAGTATAAAACGGCCTTTTTAATTTCATTTTTATAAATCTGATCATTTGACCATTAAATCGTTCTAATTTTTGTTTTCTTAAAATTCTTACCTTCTATGAAATAAACAAAAACCACAAGCCTCTTGATACACTGCAAAGGTCTCATTATAAACTCCTCTTGTTTCCTCTTTGAATCCACTCAAAAATTATGTTAAATAATATTTTTTTCAATTCTCTCACAAAATAACATTTTTTTTGGATATTTCTTCTCCAAAAATCCTTTTTGATTGCAATACAACTTTTTTAATTTTTATCACTTCGAATAATTGAAATATTTTTCAACAAATTTAAAATTCCAAAAAAAACAAAAATTAATCACTTAAATCTAAGTTTTTAATATTTTCAAATATTATTTTTGAGTTTTTCTTTTTTTTTTAATTTTTCCAATGATGAGTTTGCCGACTCAACTCAGCTTCCGAAAACTGAACTTGAATTTGAATTTACTGCTTCTTATATAGGATCTCGACTTGTCTGACCGAAGCAACAGCATCAACAAATTGCAATAAAAGGTAGAAGCCCATCCTTTCCAATCGTATCGTATATATCATTTCAGGTACACAGATGTTAAACACAGATATCCTCTCCAAACGAATTCACCTTGAAAGTAAAGTTTGTCAACAAAAGAGGTTATAGCTACGTCACAATCATTCATGGATTTCTAACGCGAAAGATATTAGAACACATGCGTATAAGGTGCTTAAATAAAATCATCGGCAACTCTGGATAAACTGACACGTATGGTGGTGTGTGGTGAATAATTTTTAGTTGAATCAATTTTTGTCGTTACATTTTGAGTTTTGAATTAGGTCCTTCTGGTTTTGTTGTGTTGATTTCTTATTTCAACATTGTTAAGGATACACTTATACGTCAAAAGCTAAGAATCGATGTTAAGTAAAAAAATATAAGGCTCGTATACCATTAGTCCCAGCTCCCATGTTGGAAGGATATATCACTTCATTATTTAAGATTTTGACTGTGGGCTGAAGTACAGACAGTCAGATAAAATTTTATGTTAAGACTTTTTTTATTTTTATAACCCAAAAATTAGTCCATTATATTTTAGTATTTTATTTAGTGAGCTTTGTATGACACAGGATGTTATAATTTTTTGGAAATAATTTTAATTTATACGATTTTATAGCAAAACAGAACCCATTTCAATATTTTTTTTTTAACTTATTTCTACACTCTAGGGGTTCCATAAATATAAAAAGTCATTTTTTAAATACAGGCATATGCGTAGTACATTAAATGTCCTTTGGAGGTTTTTCTATGGACGTTAAAAAAGTTTACGGAAAAGTTAAATTTTCATTTTAAAAGTTGATTACTTGTTTTCGAATTGTTTGAGACATTCAAAATGGTGCCCATGTTTTGAACCCTTGTTCAATCAAAGAGTTCTTCGATGCTGATGGAAAATCATTCCTAAACAAGAAAATGTAGTCTTTCAAAAAATAAAGCCTTCCAAACAAGGCATAAGGCATCAATATAATTTTGTTTTCTGGAAGTACAACAGAAAAGCTGTTTTAAAAATTGTATCTTGTAACAAATTAATGTGACATTGATGACGTCAATAAGTTTTTTATATATGTAAATAAGACTAAAAAAAACTGTTTTATGTATTTATAGTATAGTTTTTTTTTTATATACATATATAGTTCATATTCATATAAAAATTATCTGTTAGTGATGACTCTCTGAAATGACTAAACTGGAATAAATTTTATTTCAAGGTAAGAATGCATTTTTTAGAAGCCCATGAACACGTTTTTTCATGCACTGATATTCACATTGAAAGAAATTATTTATTTGACAGCTATGTGAAGCTACACCAGGAATTTTACAACTGTTTTGTTTTTCTATTTCAAGGATGTCATTGTCTTCATGCGTACAGTACAATGATAAAATAAAAAAAAGCGTTGAGAAGAAGTAAGATGAGTAAGAGAAAAGAGTAATACGACGGACTTTTGCGATTCTTCTCAATGTTTTGACAGTTGACAATTTAATAATTTACTTAAGGCTATGTTTACATTAAAACAAAAAGAGGAGTTCAAAGTTATTAGGTATATTTTCATAAAAATACGATTTCCGGTAGAAACAAACACTTTGGATTCTCTTTCTAACCATGACTTGTGTTAGATACGAGTATGTAACTACTCTGGTTTTCATAATAAAGAATTAAGAGCCTGTTTAAAAATAGTACAGTTATTTATATATTGACAAAATTTGTCAATATTTTTTAGAAAAGTTGTTTATATTAAAGATATTTAGTACTTATAAATAAACGTTTAATATTTGAATATCGATAAGAAATTTTGATCCTTTCTTTGGGACTTTGAATTTCGAAAAATAAAGAATATGTATTCGTTTTAAGATCAATAAAAAAAATTGACATTTTAGATATGGACTTGTTTAAAATAAAATTATTAAAACCGATTGATAAGATTCTGACAAAACTACAATATACTCTTCTAAAGCTGTATTCAAATGTATTTTTCATGCTGAAAGAAGCGATGGTTAACAAAAATAGATAAAATTTCATACAAATCTATGGAGTCGTTTTTGAGAATATTAAAATTTTCAGTTTTTTATCAAAACATTTTTAATGGGGACTACGAATATTTTAGGTCTTCAAAATAAGGTCAACAACAGACGGACGGAAAAAGGGACCGAATTCCTAGAACTGTTTTTGCCGACTCCTGTACCATGTTTAATTAAAATCTCATGTTCGAATTTTTTTACGAACTTGCCAAATTATGTAGTTCCAATATTTCGAAAGTAAAAATTAAAATTAATATTTGAAAAGCGTTGAATTGTATTAAATTAACCTTCCGAAAATCAATCGAAAGGACCGTACTCACAAAGATATGATTTCGCCAGGATCTACTGATAAACCTTAAAAATTACGGAATTGTCATTTGTCAATGTCAAAGAAAGAGCTTATAGCCTTAGGAAGGATTTATTTTTAAATCCAATAAATTCTTTTAAATAGGATTTTCACTGTTTCTTCTTAAATATCACTTTCTCATTTTTGATCGCACTTAAGCTTACTGACGTATAATCAGTGTCAAAATGACAGTACTTAAAAGGGAGACGGTGTATACACACATTAAACTCTTTTTGAAGAGATTGATTTAATACTGCTTCCTCTTGATGTTAAAAATGGAAGAGGGAATTAAAATAGACATTTTGAATTATTTTAAATATTAGTAGTTAAATTTATATAATTTTAATAATAAACAAAAAACATGGGTGCCAACATTCTCCGCCCCGATCCGGCTCGAAGGACCAAATGTTTATTTGTGTAAATGCTGGTTAATCAATATATTTTCTTTAAATAAACCTAAAACTTGATTTTCCTTTATGTTCAAATACGTTATATATGTACATATGTAATTAATTTTTCAGAAATATTCGATGCGAAAGTTCAGGTTAGAATGACCTTTAATTTATTATAGTGTAATAAAAACATTGATTTTTTTTGACATTAAGTGTCAATTTATTGTTTTGTTTGGTAGTTCACAATAGTAATTTTGTGCTTTACATAAGTCTAATTAAGAAGTAAAATAATATATAACAACTAAAATAATAAGTAATATAAATAAAAATATGAATACAAAAAGCTGTACCGGATTAAAAACTTTGACGACTCTACAGGGTTGTCAAAAAAATAACCCTGTTCCGAATGTAAAGTAAACTATCAGTAATTTCCAGCATTTTTTTTAAATTTTATTTTTTATAAGTTTATAAGCTTTCTTAAACATTTGAAACAATTTTAAGCTGAATAAATATAAGAGTAAAGTAAAAATCATAAACATTTATCACAGGTTTTATAAAACTTAAAATTCACACAAAAATCTCTATACGAGTAGTAATTCCTTACAATATACTGACAGTGTCCAACTGCTCCTTCATTTAAATATTCATCAAAGCAACTCTATTTTGTCTCCTTGATCCTTTGAACTCTTCTGATATCTCAAACAAAGTCTTTCCCTTTGTTTCTGGCAAGAACACATAAATGTATACGATAGCCAAAAAGGCAGCTGTCCCATAGAAAGCGAATACATTTCCCACTCCCATCGAATTGACCATATCCGGGAATAGCTTGACACATAAAAACGACAACGCATAGTTGCAACTTATTGTTATACCCGCTGCTGTGCCTCTCATCCGCTGCGGAAACACTTCGCCAATCATCGAAAATGGAAGTGTCAGAAGACCGATAGTACTTGTAAAAATGTACATGCAAATGCATATCAGCGATAGATGTGGTACTGTGGCACTCAATTCTGGAAACCAAATGCATCCTGCCAATATGAACATAGACAAACCCATGCCAAAGGCTGAAAATATTGCGGGTGGTCGACGTCCCCAACGATCCAGTACAAGGCCAACTGCAAAGGTTGTTGGCACACGGATAAATGCCATCAGCATGGCACAGAGGAAGGCATCAATTTTTACGTTAGCTTTAGAGGATATTTGAACAGCGTAGACCACGACAACAAAAATCCCGGTGAACTGCTGGAATGCAAAGAATCCAATCATTATGAGCAGAGGTTTGTAAACCTCAGGTGTCTGGATAGCTTCCAGAAAATGGGGTGCTTCTTCGCCCTCGGCCAGTGCTAGAGAATTCTGAAGGTGGCTGAATTCCTGATCGAGCTCCTTTGAAGAAGGTGGATCTAAAATGAAATCAAGGAGGAGTTAGAAGATGTCAGAAAAGTTTCTTACTTATACTTAAAATTATGTGAATCTGTATGTATACTTCAATGTTAATAGAGGATGTTTTTTAAAGACATATAGAACTTTGAAATGGAATAAGACAGAGATGTTTTTTTTTTTTAATTTATATGAAATTTGTTTCTATTTGAAAGGTAGTTTTCTGGCATTTTAATTTAAATATGGTTTCTGGTATATTGACGTATCCATTCAACTTAAAATGAGAACCATGATTTTCAAAAAAAATTGCACAATTTAGAAGTGTTGCCCATACGTCAATCAGTTTATGTTGAAATGTCAAACCAAACTAAAAATAAATCACTTGACAGCTGAAAAAATGGCCGCCATCTTAAATAGTTTTGCCAATTTAAAACTCATTACAAAACTAAAAATAACATATTGACAAAGTATATGTATAAAGTATAAATTCTAAATAAATCAATCAAATTAAAGAACTTACTTACCTTTACTCCTAAGACCTCTAAAGAACTGAAGTGATTTCTTTGATTCCTCCATACGGTTTTTGACCATCAACCATGTTGGTGATTCGGGTATTAGAAAAGTTATGGCAAATGTGAAAACCGAAATACCACATGCTATTTGAGCTTTTAAACGCCAGTCTTCCTGCCATCGATCACCATCAAAAGGAGAAGATGATGATGAAGATGCATGTAAGTGTTAAGAGTTGGTGTCAAAATTTTAATTAACCAAAAGAATGTTGCTTGGAACTTCTCATCAAACGATATACACCTCATTTTCAACCCCTTCCTTACCTTTATAAAGTATCCAAGAGCGAACATTGCAAATATACCAGTTGCAGTTGAAGCCGATGAACCGAGGGTGAGACGTCCACGAAAGTTCTGATGACATATCTCGGCTGAATAGACACTTACTGCTGAGCTTGACATACCCGAAGCTATACCTGGAAATACGGCGGCGTCAAATGTATAAGCGAGTGTGTAGTTAATTAACGTTCTTGTTAAATCTTTGTATAATTGTCATCGCCTCTTGGGTCATGTAAGGATTGATGTTAATTTACCAATTATGATTCGAGCAACCATCATTTGAGCGTATTCCGTGGTCCAATTTGTGTAGTAAGAGCTGCCCATTAGGCCCCATGACACAATGGATATGAAGCTGATAAAGAAAATCGTACGTTTTCGACCCATTTTGTCGAGAAGATAACCACAAAGTAGCCCTCCGACCGGACAGGTGATTGCGTTGATGGATGCTGTGATAAAAAAAAGTCGAATTATCACTAAGTTTAAGGGACAAGCAGACTTTCATTGTCGTGATCATGGCTCCTTTGAGAATCAAAAGACCAGATTCCATTTTTATACCAAGACAAATAACTACTTACCGAACCAAGAAGCCTCACTTTCATTCAAGTGAAATTTCTCTTCCTTCGATTGAAGTTGATGAAGGCTCACTGATGGATAAGCCAAACCCATGGCAGGCGCTAAACTGCTTAGATTGGCTATGAAAACAATGAGGAACTGCAAAAAAAATTAAAAAACATTTGTTCATTTTAACATAAACAACCAAGAAAAAAGAATTTTCAATTGATGCATCAACAGATCATTCGTCAAAAGATTAAGGGACCGAGTAAAGATACTCGTATCATTGAAATTAATTGAGAACATTTTTGAATGGGTATTTAACTGTGTTTCCTTTTGTGATTATTTTTAGTTGATTTTCGCAAAAAATGTGTTTTTCTATTTTCCTGACGGAAATTATTTCAGCTGAACAGCTGATTCTACTAAGTCAAAAAATGAAAATAAGCTGTTCACTGGTTTGTGTTTCAATTTTACATAATTCCAAACACAGATTTCTATCGGAAAAAATGTTTGGTGGATTTCAATGATTTTTTTTAATGATTGCTTTAAACGTCTAATCCAATGATGAAACAAATGATTTCATTGAAAATTTCTGTCATTGGACGCAAAGCCCCTGATTGTAATTAAGCACTCAAGCATTCTCTGATTGTCATAAGGAATTTGAGGTTAGATTTGATCTTTGAAAGTAAAACTAACAGATATGAATAAAGAAAATAAAACGATTTACGTGAAACGATTATGTTCCGCAATGTGTAATCAACAATCAGCTGTTCATTGTAAACGATTTTATCGTTGAGAAATACAAAATGAACTAAAAGAAATAATTATTATTATTATAAATAATGTATTTTATTTTAGTATTTTTTATATTTGCGTGATGTTTAGTGCGTAGGGCTATCATGCCAGGGATCTTGGGTTCAATCCCAGCCTGTGTTTTCAAACGTTTTTGTCACGGGTACAACCTCTTGTGAAGAATTGACAGATCTAAGTCTTATCACGAAAAGTGCTTTCATAAATTCACCATTCGGATTCGGCTTAAAACTATAGATCCCCTCCATCCCTGAGAACATTACTCGCACACAGAAATGGTTAAGAGTTGTAAGTCAATAGGCCCTAGTTTTCAACGGACTGTTGCGCCACCTAACTTACTTGCTTAAAAAAAAATCTACAACTCATCAGCCACACCAAACATAACAAATTTTACTCTCTTACACGCTTTTTCATCTTTCATTTGGGTCCGCCAAAAAATGCTATAAAAAATCGAGTGTAGCTTCGGCTGTGTGGCACGATCATCATTGACTGTAACGGCCACTCCTTGCTCATTTTCGAAGAAAAATGGCCCAATTATGTCTCTGGACCAAAATCCGCACCAAACAGTGACTCGTTTTGGGTGTATCGGCTTTTCAATGTATGCGTGCGGGTTTTCTGTGCCCCAAATGCGACAATTTTGCTTTTTTACATACCCGCCAAGATTAAAATGAGCTTCATCTAAAAAGATGATTTTTTTTTGGCAAAATCGGCATCTTCTCTAAGCGTTGTTCAAGCATATACACAAACATAAACCATATTCGTTCAGCGGAAGGATAAAACTAATTATCGATCAAATCAGACATGAGCTAAGTATAACCATTCACGAAATAAGCACCAGTTGAAAAAAAAACGTTAAATGGCGGACCCTATATGTATGATGAAAACCAATTACAGCTAAAAAAGGCCGCTTATACTAAAACATTGACATTTTTCTCACATGTTAGTTATAGCTATCATTGAAAAACGGAATTCTGTCATTGGAATTGCATGAAATTGAGACACAAATTAGAAAAACGATTCGAATAATTTTTTGACATAATGAAATTAGCTGTACAGAAAAATAGAAAAATGCATTTTCCGCACAAAATTTTTCTTAAAACAATTCCTTGAGTGTTTGAATACAATGATTAAGAGCCAACATATAACAAAGTAATAACAACATTTTTTCCAGGTCTTCAATAGCAAAAGTTTACCAAAAAGAAATAATAATTTAATGAACTAATTCATGAAGTTTTATGATTGCAAAATTCAAATGTCAACTTTTATTTTGTGTGAAATATTGACCCTGGTTAAGCATTCCATATTCGTGTAGTGCGGCTAAAACAAGAATCTCTTTTATTTTTAGGAGTACGGATATTCCCACTGAAAGTTTTTTGGGTTGAGGAATACGACTGGGTGTTTTAGTTGAACATTGTTAAAGTTTGATCGCGCCGCCGCCGCCGCCGCTTCGCACAGACCGTACATAGTAAATATGGTCGTCACTTGCTTGAATTTTGAATTGATTCACTTACAATACCCGTGTTTTGTTGGAAAATCTATCCATAGTATAGTAGGATTTTACACGAATAACAAAAACAATATCCATAGTATGAATAACACCGATAAAAGTTAGAGTAGAATCTTACTATGGATGGGTTTTTGACATTTATACGAGTCTCGAATGGATCTTATGTGATTTCGTTCTCTAATGTTGGTACGATTGATATTGCATTTGTATCTCGATGGCTGTGTTCGTTGAGTAGTTGTGCATTTCATGTGTGTTTTCCATTGGGGAAAAAATCAATCTATTATTGTTGATATTATTTAGTTTTGTTAGTGAAAACGAAAAAACTGGGCTTATTTTGCAAGAGAAAACAATAGAAAAGATAATTAAGTTTTCACCAAAGGGTTATCTTAGTTTAGATTAGATAAATCTTTTTGGTGTTTTCACCGCACAAGAAGATTTAAAAATGATTAAGTTTGACAGCACTTTCTGAAACACAAATGGTGTTTTGATGTTTCTTATGAAGTGCAAGTGAGATAGTTTGATTCGTGTTGAATCAATGAAAAAAATGAAAAACTGAATAGTTCAGCACCATATAAGAATATGCTACCTACTCCATGTGCAATTTTTTTTTTTAATTTGATTAAAACAAAACTATATTTTTTGTACACAAACATGCAAATAAACAGACCATAACGCATTATCTGTAAAACCACCGCTCCAACCAACTCCACAAAGGTTTTTCTTCACAAATTTTGACTCGACTCCGATCCCCGACCGGAATCGAGGCGAATCAAGCGTCTTTGAGAAGGCTTTGAAAACGATAAATCGAGTCTTCGAAATTAATTTGTTTATTTTGATATATCATTATAAATTTCATTCAAAAATCAAAGGATTTTTGGGAACTTAAGACTTAAATGTTTATTGCCACATCGATTCCAATCCCCAAAAAAAAGTTGGGACCTTAGTTTATATCAGCGTATAAGAAGTGTTTTTATTTCTATTATTTAAAATCTTACCTGTCTAAAGACTGCAGTTTTTCGTAGTCCCAAAGGCTTTTGATTCGACCGCAATTCTTCATTTTTAATTTTATTGATTACGAAATTTAATTCCTCTATATCTGATGCATGGTTTGTTTTAGCCATAATTATTGTAAAAGAGGTGTTTAGGTTTTGTTATTTCCAAATTCTGTACCTGCGAATTATTTAAAAAATCAAAATTTATAAGGTACTTTAGTGGAATTAGTGGAATTCAACACTAAAAAAAAGTTTCTCAGTAAACCAAAGAATTTATTATTTATTTATTTTGTTCGTTTCTTTCGAGTATAAAATATGTGTACAAAAATTTGATCACAATATCTTTTTATTTAATTCTTATTCGTAAGCTTAGCTTTATAAGTGAAAAGTTATAGCTATTATGGTTCTCATCATTGAAAATTTTCTCTCGAGACTTAAAATCTATTAAGAGAATCAAATAATGTTTGGCGTCAAAACGAAGCAGATCAGTTATAGATTTGTTTCTTCTATGAAAGGCCTATTCCTTAAGGATATTTTCAATTTTTTAATGATGAAATTGTTTTCAAATAATTGCTGCTTTTTTATTTCACATTTCATTCCACTGAACAATGGTGGATCCAGGGTGGGGGGTGGTGAGTGGTAGGGGTTAAAAATCGAATTGACAGTTTTTTTACAAAAAAATAAAAACCGAAAAAAAAATTTAAAAAAAATTGATTTTCGACTCAAATATCTTTTCAAAAATTTGAGATAATGGCTTCTTACTAATTTTAACTTATAAGAAATATTGTTTTCAACATTCGATAACATTTTGAGAAAAATCGAATTGACAGTTTTTTTTACAAAAAATAAAAACCTAAAAAAAAACAATACTAAAACTTAGTAAATATTTACTCAAATAGCTTTTCAAAAACTACAAATATTGGCTTCAAACTAATTTTATTTCACAGCAAATATTGATTTCGATGTTCATATATCATTCGATATAAAAATCCAACAGTCCGTTTTTTCATAAAAAAATAAAATCTACAAAAAATTGTACCTACGCAAATTTGGTAAAATTGATACATATAGACAAACTATTAAACAAGACAAATCGACAGACGGGATGGGAAGTTATCAGTGTGGGTCGCATCCCAGCCTCTTTTTTAATTAAGTATTTATCTTGTATTTTGTACAGTGGGAAATTTTGCCATTTTTTCGGCTGTTCTTATTTAACTTAGGTCATTTCACTTTTTTTAAACATATATTTCTGTCACCAACGCACGCTGAATTACTAATTACATATTTGCAGACGTTCTTCCTTCCTTTTAAAAGGTGTTTTTATGTCTTCCTAATGTGTTAGGTTAGGTTAGATTTGACAGGGTGATGCAACGTAGGCCGAAAAACATCTCAACAGATCCATTGTGCTCCCCAGGAAACGGTAAGGATTTGGTACGGTATATGAAAAATGATGAGGATTTATGTTGAAGGCATCTCCCTGAACAATTCTGATTTTTGTGCGAACATCACAATATCCTTAGGTGCCAAAGCTAAGACTTCGCATAGGTCGTTGAAAAAGTATTGTTTTGAATTTGTGTCTGTGGCGGACATGACCTTAATTGCTGCTTTGCTTCCAATAAAAATGTCTATGTTTTTGATCATTACGTTATGGGAAGAAAGGTCCTTAGCTGCAGTAGTCCGGGAGCTTTGTTGATCTTTCAAGGGGAGTATTGTATGAAAAGATACCCGACCCTACCCTCTCCTCAATTTTGGACCCGACCATAAGAACCAACACATGATTTTTTACCATGACCCTGTTTCCTATCCCTTCTTCCCTTGTAGAGTTTTCTGCAATGCCTGCTGGTTTAAAATTTCTGTAAGGCTTTAAATAGTCTGTTTGTTAATAGTGTTACTAATAAAAAAAAAAATAAAATACAATTTTTTTTTTCATAAAATAAATAAATATGTACGTATTCGAAGCTTCCACCATGAAAGTAAAAATGGAGGGCCTTCCAAATTATGTACTTTTTGCCTTTCTTTTTCTTCTTTGTAAGCCGAATATATGTATGTATCTACATACAAATGTACATACATATGTATTACTCATATTCCTTGTTACAAACATACATATTTTCATATTTTTCTAAAAATTACTAATATTTGTGTTTTGTTTTTATTTTAAGAACATTATTCCAATCTATGGTAATATACTACTTCGACACGTGGTCTGGTGACGTTAATAGTCAAACATAACAATTATACCTATAACTGGAAAAGTTATATTATATCTCATCTCAATTATTATGCATAAATTTACAATGCATCTGTCTGGTCTTGAAAACCACGATAACCATGATAAAGATGATTTCAAAACAATTTTTTTATTTTTTGTTTGTTTTTTTTTAATTTTTATTTTGTCAATGATGTTTATCAGATTTTTTACTTTGCATCATCTTTAAGGTCACATGTTTTACTTCCAATGTAGTGACGTAGCAAAGATCTCGAATTGAAAAATTTAGAAAACCCCATGAATACAGTTTTGAGTTTTGTATGTTTCTTAAGAATTTTGATTTTGATTTGTCTTATTTGGCAGGTAGACAGAGAAGGTTGGTTTTAAAAAATTCGGAGAATTGATTTTTTTTTCTTCAAAATATAAATGTATTTGAATGATTGTAGAAGTTTTTCTTTTTTGAGGATTAGTTTCTAAAAAAAAAGGTCCATATTTATTTGAGCATGTAGTTTTAATCTTGTCAAAATGATATCTTCATTTGGTTTTGATTTGGTATTTTGAAAAAGAAAGTTGAGTAGTTTTATATTTTATTTCTATTTTCTTTTGCTATATTCTTTTTAAATCAAATTCATAATAAAGTTGTTTTATACTATTGCCCATATCTAAAGTAGTTTTTTTTTTATAGCATTTTAATGATGTGGGCTTATTTTATTACATTAGATACGGCTTAACTCTTCTACTAAAATCATGACAGTTTTATTCTTATCAAACAGACAATAAGTAATTTCCTTATGGTTTGTAATTGAGATATGTCTGAAAGCATGTGAAGTTTTCGTATGACAGATAGTGTAATCCATATTTTGTACATGGTTGTTGAAAAAATTCAACCAGGTCATCAAATTTGAATAAAAAAAAGACTATATTTGTATTTAAGTACATATATCTATATTTGTCATACCTCGAACATTTTACGAACAAGAACTTATGTATATTATAAAAAGTTTTAGTCAAATTAATCACTAAATTTAAGCCGGTTTGTAGTCAGTTTATATAAGCGTTTGAAAATTTGATTCCTTATAGACCACAAAATTCATAAATAAAAATACTCAATTTACATTAAGTAAACAAAGAATATATTTTATTAAATTATAAATGCATTTCGGTCCACAACTGGGGAACCATCATCAGCGAGCGTCAATATACACTAAACAAGATTACAAAAAAGAAGCAGTGCAAGACAAAATGAAAATGAAAAAACAAAAACAATTACATACATAGTAAAGATTACATTTATATTGATAACATGAAAAAATTATTTCTTATTTTGTTATTGTTTTTAAACAACCAAACAAAGGTGATTGAATTGCTCCTGGTTCAAGATTCATCAGGTTGTCATTTATATGTATATATAACGATTCATAGGCATCAAGCTTTGAAGGTCTGCTGATTGATTTTAAGAGGCGAACATTTTCAATACCAAATTTGTTGTGCGGTACTTCGTGGTTAACATCATATGCGTGGGAAGCAATTGCATTCTCAAGTTTCTTGCATTTAACTGCACGAAGGTGTTCATTGAACCTTGTTTGTAATGCTCTTCTTGTTTGACCTATATATTTTTGGTTGCAGTTGGTACAGGTTACTTCATAGACGCCACTTAGTTGTTCAAACGGGGTTTTGTCTTTCGTGGAGCCAAGGGCGAGTCTTAATTTGTTGTTATTGGAAAAAACCATTTGCAAGTTTGATTTCTCAAAAATATTTATAAGCTTGTTGGTCACAGAAGGTGCAAAGGGGACAGAAACTCGTTGTGCTTGTGATGATAAGACGATTGAATTTTGTGAAAAAAGTGTACTTTCTTTGTTGCGTTTAATTTTCATTGAATGTTTTTGGATGAGACGGTCAATTAAGGTTGTATGAAAACCATTTACATCAGCTATATGTTTGATTTGTTCATACTCCCGTTTATAGTTTTCAACTGACAATAGAAGGCGGCAAAGTCTATGTACCATCGAATGAAAAGAAGCTATTTTTTGTTGATACGGACAAAATGAATCGTTCGTAATGTATCTATCCGTTGATGTTGATTTTCGATAAACTGCGAAATGAAGTTTTTTGTCTTGGCGTTTTATTTCCAGATCAAGAAAAGGTAGAGTGTGTTCGATTGGGTTTTCTTTTTCAAAAGTGAATTGTATACTTGGATAACGGGTGTTGATGGTTTCCAAAATACGTTCCACATTGGTTTCTTTCACGATTGCAAAGGTGTCGTCCACATATCTAAACCAAGTGCGGGGTAAAATACCCTCAGTCTTTAGATCCAATTCAAAATTGCTCATGAACGCTTCCGCAACGTAAGGTGAAAGGCTATTACCCATACTGCACCCAAAGTCGTTTGAGTAGAAAACATCACGAAATCTGAAACAATTGTGTTTCATACACAATTCAATAGCCTCCACATAAGTGTTGAACTGATCGGTTGATAGATTGCATTTGTTAAGGTGTTTTTTAATCGATTCAACAGCAATGTTTATTGGAACAGATGGAAAAAGAGCTGTCACATCAAAGGAAATCATTTTTTCGTCATCCTCTATATGTATATTACCTTCACAATTATTTTAAGAAACAACAAATCAAGTTTATTACATCTAGTCCAATTTTTAGGAAAATTTTATTGAAAGTTTAAAAATCTTAAAAAATGTATCTCAAAATCTTTAACTTCGATTATTGGATTGCTCATGTCCAGAAGTTTTTTAAATGACAATTTAGTTTGTTGCAAAAAAAATAATTTTTTTAAGGAGACGAATGAGAAGTTGGGGGGTCGCACCCAAGCTTTTTTTTAATTTCCATTTTAAGGGTACAATAAAGATCAAATATTAAAAATAAATGCCAAAACTAAAAGGCAAGGTATCTCAAAATATAAGTTCAACTCGAGGCAGTTTTTAGAAAACTGTTTGCTATGTATGTCTTTCGAAAAATAAAAACAAATCTTTAAAAAAAATATTTGTAAGTAAATTCTTATTTTCATATAGAAAAAGGATTCTTTTTGCATCTTTCAATGGTTATTCAAACTAAACAAGCTGACCTTGCCTTTTATGTGCTGTACATAGCTGTAAGTTGTATCTATGGATCAGGGCTATCATTCTAGGTATAACAAAAGCTTTAACTTGATTTCAAAAGCCATTAGGATATGCACTTACACGAAACTCTTTGCTTCAACTTCGGATCAAAGAGGCCGAAAGTGACTTCTTTTATTTTCTTCATCAAACAGAAAAGTGGACATCGCTTCTATTGGATACACCATACGATGAAGACTATTAAGAGGAAGGCACTAATCTAAAGGACACAGTCACCTCCACGGCGACGACAATGATGGTGGTTATTATTGACACAGGAAAATACAATCATTTATAATACCTTATCGATTATTTGCTTACCTGGAAAAAATTGAGACCTGTGAAGAGTAACACCTTTTAATTGATTAAGTCTTGACAATTGTATTTTTATTGCACTTGGTTGTTATTAAGCTACTTTAAACACCTAATGCGATTGTCTTTAAAAGTAACCAAAGGTCAAAAGACGTAATAAATTGTAATTCCCCTAATATAATTAGGTTTTTATTATAAATGTTATCAGTTTATATAAAATGTGTCACAAAAAGAATTAAAATAAATAAAGGTGTAAAATTAGGTTATTTTGTTATCACCTCTATCGAAATAAACCCCCAAAAATTAGTTTTTCATTTGACTGTCTAATTTTAATATACAAATGTTAAAAGAAAACAAATTAAGCACTTGTAAAATTATCTCAAAATAAAGTTTGAAAATTGATTTATAGAAATAATTTTCATTGTTTTTTGATATGTAAGAATTTATATTTAGGGAACCCTAAACAAATTATTTTACATTAAAGAGTAAGGGAGTAGTAATTTAAACATTATTGTAAATGTTGCCATTAAATTTATATTTTTTAAATTGTATTCATCAATGAATAGTTTTTGCCCATGATGCATTAATGCTGTCAAAATTTGTTTACAATACTTCATTTCTTAAATGACAGAAATGCATTCTTTCAATTTAAGACACTTTTTATAACGACTAATTGGATTAAGAAACTTAGGGATTTTTTTTAATTTTTTTGTCTCGTCGGTAGCCTCGTCTCGTCTCGTCTCGCCTTTGTTTTCTTTTTCAATGTGAAATCTGTCAATGGAAGTTGCAGACGTTTGATAGTTTATATGTTGGAAAAAATGCAGTAAATAATTTCTTTAAATGCTTACATGTACCCTTTTATTTCAAATGTTATAACGATCATAGTCATCCTTCATTGGATTTCGACAGTGTTTGTATTAGATTATGTCACAAATAAATGCTAAAATTAGACAGTCCGCTTACTCTACAGCTCCAGATTAACAAGCTAAAACAGTTTTGTGATCTAAATGGGATCTTAGAATAAATACCACCAAATCCAAAATAATGGTTTTCAGATCTCGAAATATGTAGATCAATTGGCTATGGGCGGAAATGGACTTTAGATGGTGAGATAATTGAGGTCGTAAATGAATGTAAGTATCATGGGTATACAATGACATATAATCTTAACATTCAAACCTTTATAAAAGAAAAAACAACCGCTGCAAAAATTGCAATAAATACAGTGTAGTCCCAGTTCTTCGCAAATAAACTCGTAGATCCAATTTCAAAATTCAAAGTTTTCAATGCCACCGTGAATACTTGTTTTTGCTATGGTAATGAAGTATATGGTTTCGAATAGTTGGAGGAAATGGAAAATATACAGAGGTATTTTTTCAAGCGAATTTTTAGGTTACCTATCAACACTCCTAATTATGCTATCCACCTAGAGTCAGGCTTACCTCAAATTTTCTTGAAAAACTTAAAGGTTAACGCCGATTTTATGATCAAAGTTATGAAGCGGTCCGACCAAAACTTGCAAAAAAGACTCCTTAAAATTTGTTTTAGTTGTGGATATAGTCCGGTCAAAAACTGGTATGATCTTGCTGTAGTATATAACCTTTCAATATCATTGCCAGTGGACAATGTGGAAGCATTAAAAAATGCATTATATGAATGTATCTCTGTTATAGATGACTCGATTTATGAGCTTTGTGTTGCGCGAGGGACTGCATCAACATCCAGGAATATATACAGACAACTTAATCTGAAACTTGGTGAAGGAAACTATTTTAGAGAAGAGTTTACAGTTTCTGAAATAAGCTTGATCTTCAAGATCAGAACAGAAATGCTCGATTTGAATTATAGACCACATAGAACAGACTTAAACCCTGTGTGTTCCCTTTGCAACCTTGGTCAAAACGAAGATGTTTTGCATTTTTTTTGCACTTTGTCTAATATTACAGGAAATCCAAAGGCTCTACTTTTATTCTAGTTTTCTTTCCCAAGAGGAATGTGTCGGTGTACTAAACGGAGATCGTGGCTGGAAGCCTCTTATACGCTATGTCTCACATGCAAGAAAATATCGAAACGAGTGTTTGAATTTGTTTTGAGTTGTAACAAGATGTTAAAGTGATTGTATCTTCTCCTTTTTTCTTCGTTTTAACCAAACTAAAAGCCCTTAAAATTAAAAAAAAAAAAAAAACTTGAGAAATATGCGGTTCTTTTTCCTATTTTTTGTTTGCTTTTTTTTCTCACTTACAAATCATTATCTGTTTTAGCTAACCTAAAAGCCCATTACCAATATTGTTCTTTTTTATTTGATTTTTTTGTTTTGACTAAACTAAAAGTCACACTTCTTATTAAACATACAACTACCTGTTATTGCTTTATTATACCATATAATATGCATATATCAAAATATACTTTAATGATAAACATGAACATTATTTCCATATGGTTCAATGATTCTTCTTTTTTGTTTTGACAAAACTAAAAGTCACATTATGAAAATAATAATTTAAAAAAAAATGTCTTCTTTTATGTTTATATTTACATATTTTTAACTATGAAACTTATTTTGTGAAATATTCTCTCTTTTTACTCAAATATTTTATTTTTTTGTTTTTTTATTTAATTAGTTATTTTCCGGCAGATGGCGTATAAAGCCATGTTTTCTATATCTTTTATTATGAAATATTGTACTTATAAGAAAACTGAAAAAAATAAAGAACTTATCTATCTATCTATCTTATCTAAATGCTAAAATCACCCTTTTCTGAGCAATAGTTCAAAACTCAAATTGTATAAGTTTCTTTATGAATCAATATCGTAGCCATTCTTTAATGAAATCTAAAAGTTGATGGCATTTCCTATAATTAATCCAATTCCAAAATATAAATTTTTAAACAGATCTAATCGATCCTGAAGCATGTGCACGTTTGTATAAGAGTAATTTGGTTTCATTTCACGAATCGAAGAAGCATTACATTTTTTCATATTTTTTCCATCCGAAAAAACTAAAGAGATCGATCGAAAAATTTCAGTCTCCACTCGGCATCGGTCTCATTTAACCGAGTCTCGTCTCGTCTAGGAAGCTTCAAAGGCAGCATCGTCTTGTATCGGTTCCACGACAAGAGACCGAGACTAGTCTCGACTCAAACCTAATTTCTAAAAATGCATAAACTGTACGAAAAAAGTGTTATAATTTTTTTGGTGTAGAATTAAATAGGTGCAGTTACCTATATATATTGTTTGTTTTTAATAAAAATTATAGTTTTTTAGACCCCTTTTGAATATTCAATACCACTATAAAATTATTTTCTCTGGTTCAAAATAAGACCACTATTTAGGGAGTGTTAAAAAAGAAAAATTCAGCTGTCAACATTTTTTTGGAAATAATGCCACTTTTTATAAAATATTTTGCCTCCTCCAACTCTACTTATGTACATATGTATGTATGTATATTTAAAAAAAAATCAAATTGAAATCCCGATTATTACTTTCTTAATTCGATAGATAAACTGATTTAATAAGCTGTACTCAATTAAAAATCTATCAAAAATTGTTGAAACTACGAATTTATGATGAAATTTCCTTTTGTTTTCATTCCTTGTTTTAAACAAATGCACTTTTTATAGAATGGTACGAGTCTCACGTTTTAAGTCAGATTTTTTTCCAATGAGTGCAAAACTCAGCTTTATACTTTTTACCTTGCACATATCGCAGGAAAACGTCGAACAACACAAAAAAAAAGATATTGAAGGCAAATAATGATTGATACGAGTATCATTCTTTTTTGCCTCCCTATAGTTCTGTCACTTGCTTTTATGATGAAACTATTAATCAATACAACAAACAATCGAACCACAATTTTCCACACCTTTTACAATAAGTTACTGTGCATAGAGTACATACCTATACATTGTAAGGTAATACAACGAACACACGATTTCAAAATGTATACAACATCTAATATTTGACTTGACAAACGACTTGAGAAGGACAATGATTCTTTCAATGACATTTTTGTAACTGTTTCCGTTCGATTTCAAATTGTACAGTACATGTTCACTAAAATTCTTATGAGGTGTCGAATTACATGTTAGTAAAGTGTTTTGCGAATTTCGTAAACATTTTTAAACATTAAAAAAACAATAGACACAATTATTAACGTTATTGCCTTTTTATGAAAATTATAAATCGTTTCTGAACAAGTTTTAGGTACCTAATTAAAATGCGTTTCATATTCTTGATATAGAAGCTTTTTTGTCAAAAAAATTATTTAAAAAACTTAATACCTATTAACCCAAATAACCTTTATTGAACACTTGTAAGCTGGTCTGGAGAATTATAAAATGTGATAAGACTTACATATGTTAATTTGCAATGTGTAATTAAAAAGTTAACTTTCTTATGGTTAAATAAAGCAATCCAATAAAGTTAACTTTAAATGTTCAAGTTCCTTGCTGTAACAAAAAATGTGAGCAAGTTAGGTTCATGACAATTTTTTGTTTATCAGAAGCTAATTTTGGTTATTCCACATAGAGGCTTGTCAAAATTTAATTTTTGTAAGCTTAAACCAAATTTAATTTAATTAAACGTTTAATGAACTCTTTGAGATAGTATAAGAATTACTTATTTTAGATATAGAGCTTGAAAAATGTATACTGATACAAGACAGATATAATATTGAAATTAATTTTTGATTAGTTAAATCTCTCTGGCAAATGTCTTTCGCGACTACGAGTTACATAGTCCATTCGATCTGTCCAATTTATAACAACTTTTTCAAATAAATCTTGCCCAATAGTGGCTTGAATATTGGTTTCAAGAGTTGATGGTTTGTCAGCATCTACCAATGGCTTGAAAAGTAAAGTTAGAATCAATGAGTATAGAGATTTTGTTGAATTAAGTGATAAATTGACTAAGAACAGCGCCATATAATAAAAAAGTTGTAGGGCTAAATTCCATCTTAAGCTAACTTGACACATTGTCAGATTGAAATTCAATCGACAAAGAATAGAAGAACATGAAATCGTTAAATTCAATGTACCAGCAAATACTCTACGTGACCAGAAAATATGGGAGATTTATCAAGGGAAGATTTTAATTGTATGGAGGTTATAAAAGTCTTTCAGGCAAGGGGAAAAAACATAGACAATATCTTAAAAATCTACGTTGAATATTTTCTATTCTATCAATTTGTATGACGCCCATACAACGCAATCGTTTTCAAGAATTAACCTGACAAAAGAAACATACGGAATTTTAATAACATATGGATCACGTAACTCTCGGGAAAATCTTTTGACGAAACGAAGTGATTTGTTAGCTTTTTTAATACAATTATAGTGATCAGTAAATGTTAATTTTAAGTCTAGTAGAACACCAAATTTAAATGTGACGAATTTAATATATAAACCTAATTTATTGTATAACGTTTTCGTGTAAAACACATTGTCTTACATTTGTCAATATTTAAAGTGAAACGATTTTTATTGCACCATTACAAAATCAATTTATGTAGATCTTCTTGTTGCTCTTTACAGTCCTTGATGGTGTTACTAATTCGAAATATTTTCACATTATTTGCATAGATCAGCGATATAGAATCATTTAAAACAAAAGCCAAATCATAAATAAATAGAATAAATAGCAATGGACCAAGGTGACTCCCTTGAGGTACACCAGAATTGACTTTAAATTCACTTAAAGGTTATCTATTCTATCTTTAAGATATTACGAAACCCACATAACGAAACAGTCGTTTAGTACAATTTTACTTAATTTATTAAGAAGAATTCCATGACTTAATTTGTCAAATATTTTTAAAGTCTGTAAGGATGACTTGAGAGCGTTTTTCAAATGCGTCCAAAGTGTCTCATAAAGAACGATGATACCACCATCAACATTTTTAAGAATATAATGATGAGTCCTTAACCGCTTGAGGATTGTCTTCGTTTTATTCAAAGGAAATTTTATATTATTAACTAGAAATGCGCTTAAAATAAATAAATAAATTAGGTGGCGCAACAGTCCATTAAGAACCAGGGCCTAGTGACTTACAACTCTCAACCATTCCTGTGTGCGAGTAATGTTGTCAGAGATGGAAGGGACCTACAGTTTATATGCCGAATCCAAACGGCTAGTTTGAGAAAGCACTTTTCATGACAAGAATTACTCTTGGAGGATTTGTCAATTCCTCGCAAGAGGCAGTACCCGTGGAAAAAGTAAGGTGGCACAGGCAGGGATTGAACCCAAGACCCCTTGCATGACAGTCCAACGCACTAACCATCACGCTACGGGTACTACGGGTAATGCCCCTTATTGCTAAAATTATTGTAAAATGAACGAAGTGCTCTTCTGAATTTCTTGAACAAATGATTTTAAAAATGTCCTTTTGTTGTCAAAATTAAACTAATCGTAGTTTAAAAAAGAGAAGAGATGACACATTTATTAGAAATTGTTTTTGCTTTTAGGTTCGAGTTTTAACACTAAATCTAACCTGCTGTGTTAGAGTAGATATTGTCTTTTTTTTTTTAAATTGAATTGAATCTTCACCCAGCATATGTAGATTAAAAATAATGGCATTTAAAAGGTGAATAAGGGCAGGAACAAAGAACTTAGTTAATTACAGAAATTACTAAAACATACAAAATTAAAAAAAAATGAATTAACTTTTAAAAGAACGAGGTAGAATTTTCAAGATTTATATTTAGATGAAGGATCAAATAAATGGTGTTTCCTTCCATATTATCTTTCTTTTAAGTTAATGACGACTTGTTTGTACTCTATTCCAATTATCACTTTAAAATTATTAAATTTGTTGTTTTTTTATAAAATGTATTGTTATTTAATTTAAAAGTAGACAAAGGAAATTTTGTATCAAAATATTGAATTAATTCCTTGGAATTGGATTACTTTTTCACCTTTTAATATTTTTCTTTTAGACAAACTCTAAGAAAATACACTTTTAGAATCAATTAGCACACCTCACAAAAAAAAGCAACAGACCACCTGTGGCGTTATTTTTAAACTAAAACTTAATTTCTATAAGGACTGTAGACTAACTCAACAGTTGTTGGTCGACTAATTGTATTTCTGAATTGAAAGTGTTGCCGTTCCCTAAACAAGTCTACATGTCTATGTACATATATCCTTGCAAAAATATCTTAAGTCAATAATATCATATTAAGTAAAATACAAAACAAAAACGAACTCTTTCCGGTGACATTCTCGTAGTAGGTATATAGTCAAGGATAAACTTTACACAACCTTCCCAAACATAATGTCTTAATACTTTATTTAATAAAATATAAACTATACAATTCACGTGTTAAATACTTTGCCATAAAATTTCGTTAATTTTTGATATTGTTCTTTTTCCCCCTTCAAAAAGTGTGTAGGTTTAAATAAAAGTCAAGATCTATAAGAAGATACTCCTACCTAACCGTGCATGCTTAATGGTATCCCTAATTTTCCCATACCAAAGGTCATCGCTTTTGCCTACATTGGTCGTTACTTTAGGAAATTTATATGACCTGAAAAGGGCCTTCTGTTTTCAAATATAGTAACTATCTTAAGGTAACGTCTCTTGGGATACTCTGATCTAAAAAGTACGAAAAAATAGATATGTATTTTAATTAAACATTTTCAAGGTCTATAAGACTAGGGTACCTCCCTTTCCAAACGGTTGTAGGTATACACCATTGAGAATTCATAAATCAAATTTTAATGCTCCTAAAATTACCTAAAAAAACAAGAACCATAAGCTTCAAAATTATTCATTGAGTTAATTTTTAACGAATTTTTTTTTCTAAAGGTATGGTTTGTGGATGAACTTAACGAAACTTTTCTTTCGAAGCTTTCTTTCTTTTTAATGAATTTCAGTAGCTTTTTTCTAAGAGGGTTTGTGGTATAGCAGCCTGTAGCCCTCCTATACACATGACATGTAGGAGCGCATGAGCACTTTAAATGTTTAACTTTGAATTAATAACATCTGTCAAAGAACTGTCAACACTGTTGGGGGTTGTTTAGCTTTTAAATAACAGAACTTCATTCATGAAATACTAAGAAAGTTATAGTATGAGAGAGGGAACCCTACAAGCCCAGAATATTTTGTTCGTTTCGTGGGGTGGTTTTTATTTTAATTCCATCCCGATGCCGATACCGAAGCCCATTAAAGAAAAAAGCTTATTGGTATAAGACTTGAAGAGAGGCATAGAGAGAATTATATTATATGCTTTGCTTTTCCATTGCCAACAATGCCAACCGGCAAGAGTTTTGACATTTGGCTTGCCAAGTTTTCCTCTACAGTTATCTTTGAACTTTAGCTACGGTTAGACGTGTGTTTAAGATAGTAGATAGATATTTCTAGTTATAGATTAAAATTTTAAAAGTAATATTTTTTGAGACTGGGATCCTTTTTTTAGAGCTATAGCGTCCATAATCCATTTAATTTTAGAAATTTAGGAATTTCGTCAAGTTGGGTTTTTCGTCGTGAAGTCTTTATTATTATTAGATACCTTGTTTTTTTCTTAATTGGGGGAAAATTCAATTTGATTGATGAATTGTTTTATTTTTAATTTTCGTTTGTGTCGTTCTTATCTCTCATTAAGTGCATTGGAAAATATTAAAAAATAAAAAAGCTCATTTTTGTGTATGTCGTTCAATTGCAAAACATCCCTCTTTGGAAACAACAACGATACGATAACTTTGTGGCATCGAGCTATGTATGAACCAGAGAGAGAGGGTGGACAGCAAATGTCAGAAAAAAGGTTGTCGACCTAATATGCAGAATAAGCACAGCTCAGAGTCAAGTCAAGACATAGAGGCAGAGGCAGCAGCCAACAGCAGCCAGAAGAGGAGCAGCGATTTAGCAGTTTTTAGTCGATTGCCTTTGCCCGACATTAGAGGGTGTGGAGTTTTCTGGAGTTAATTTTTTGGGCTCTATACCTACCTGTCAAAGCTTATTCAATTTAGGTAAGTTTTTATCACAAAACAGTAAACATTGATTTAATCAAAATGAGTGTACCGATATTTAAAAAAAAGTGTTAATTTTTGTGTATAAATTATTATAAACAAATTGCCATGTGCTTTTTATATCAAAACATTTGGAGACGGGGGTAGTGCAAAAAAGTCGGTAGGTATACCGCCGAGTATCTTTTGTGATAACAGCTGCTGCCGCTGCTATCTAACATTTCGCTTTAGTTCGATTCGTTTTAATTTAATTTTATTCAATTTAGGTATATTTTCGTTCTAAAAGAGAGGAGTGTTGTAGGTAGATATTTCTTTTTATGTTATTTTTATCTCTCTGTTCTTTTTCTTTGTTGTTGTTTTTGTTTGATATTAAAATTTAAATAAAAAAGAAAAAAAGGCGATTGAAGAGTAAAAACAGGTTCTTTTACGAGTATAAACGAATATAAATTATATGAATTTATAAATAATAAGAACTGCAATTTAATGACGTTGATTATTAATTTTTTTTTTAAATTTAATTCTTGGCGCGTAACGACGACGTACAAAGTTCCGCGAAAGAGATTGGTTTGGTCTTTGGTTAGGTAGGTAAGGTACGTCGCGTCGTGCTAAGTCGGGTATAATATATCATGTCTCGTGTAGTGTAAGTCTTGAAAAAAAATGTTAGAAAATATTGTACTCAAGGCCAACAATCCAACATGCAATAATAAAAATATGTAATTGCAATTTATTTTATAGATATATATACATAAACAAACGGCGGACGGACTGGTTAATGTTTTTAATGCTAATTCCTTTTGTTAGATATACATACATATACCTATAAAAGGCGGAAGATTAATTGAATTTTATTGAATGACGGTATATTTTATGTTTTTGTGGTTAAAGCGGATGACCGACCGTTGAGAGTAATATTTTATTCGATGATGCAAGTCTATCTTAGAGGTCTTAATTTATAGTTATTAGAATGTTATTGGAACATTATTTTGGCAATTATTATATTTTTTCAATCTAAAAGTTTCATTAACATAATGAACAACAATTATTTTACCTTAAAAATGGATTTGGGGAACATCTCTGCTTTGACCAAACTCATTAAAATAAAATTCGGGAAGTATTTTATTTATTATTTCTCAGTTTAAAAATATTAATTGATTTCTCGTAAGTGAAATAAGGAAGAGAGGTTCTTTCCTCTCATTCAGAGCTTTAAATGATTACCATAAATGTTGCATCATTTTAACAACAATAATTTTATGAATTGACAAATCTTTGAAGTATTCCTTTTTTCTCAAGATACTTGAGTCAAAAAACAATTTTGACTTCTTTTTAGCAGTTTGTTTAAGTTTCTGTGTTTTGTAAAAAAAATGACAACACGATTTTTCTAAAAAACTAAATAAATGTTAACAGCAATATTATGCATATAATAAAATATGTTTGAACTTAACATCTGAAGAAAATATTTGAGTAGAAAACCAATTTTCATGAATTTTGAATAGCAATTTCTTTAAGTTTTGGATATCAAAAAATTATTAACCGTTAGATATAAACAATATTTTGAACAAAATGTAATAACTTGAAAGTCAAAAACATTTCCTATTCTCGAGAAATTCGATCCAAAAATCATTTTTTAACGTTTCAATATTATTTTTCAAACGTTTTTATTGTTGTAAGAAAATCGTCAGATGATGGATTTTGTTCAAATATTTCGCCAAATATTGATACAAAAAAGAGGATTTGATGCGACCCACAAACTAATCAAACTTTCCATCCGTGTTCGTTTGTCGATTTTTCTACGACTTTAACAAAATATTAATAACAATATTTTGTGTGAGTAAAAAACATTTAAAGCCAATATCTTTCTTTGTTCTCTCAGTCGATAATCATTTCTAATCAGTTTTTCGGTCTTTTTGTAGGTACCTATTCGTGTTTTGTAAAAAAGGTATCGATTGAATTTGTCTAAAACAAATAACTAAAAGTTAGCAACAATATTTTTCATATGAAAAAAATAAGTTTAATTTCAATATCTGTTCCCGAAATTGTAGTCGAAAATAATTTTGTATGAATTTTAGCAGAATTTTTCGAAAGTTTTTATTTCTGTTAAAAAAAAATACCAATGAGATTTTTCCAAAAACATTAGCTGACTTTTATAACGAAATTTTGAATAGAATAAAATAATTTTGAAGTCAAAACTTTCATCTAATCTCGAAATATTCGAATTAAATATTATTTTTACCTATTTGTTCAAAAAAATTAAAAAATTTTACAAATAATATTATATTTCTAATTTTTGAAAAGATATTCTTTTCAGTAGTTTTTTATTTTTTGTAAAAAGAACGTTAGTTAATTTTTTTTTCAAAATGTTCCCATTAAGCAAAACGGTATTCTTCTTCGAATAAAAATATTCCTGGGATAATATAATTGTTGGTTAGTAAAATATTCGAGATGACATATTTTTGTTTCGTTTTTTTTTTTTTTAAAGAAATAAGTTAATTCATTTTTTTTTTAAAGTTATACTTATTTCGGACCACGTCACATTTTATAGCACAATTTAATTGAATTCGCGGGAGTCATTTGGGGTCAAACAAAATTCTCGATTTTTGTTTAAATTGGTGTAGTAAAAAAAAAACAAACTCAATTTTTTTGAAAGTCCCTTCTCCTTCTTTCGAAATTTGGAAAACAAATTTAATTTTAAATCGATATTTCTACTGGTTCTTGAGATATGGACCATGAAAAATGTTATCCCTAACGTACATACACACGCACAAGCAGGCATCTCTCTTTGATACACATTCTAGAAATAGAAACCATGAAAAGTCAAGAAATGTCCAAAATTTCCAATTCAACAAATCAGACCGATTACAATAACTTTCTATGAGAAGGTTGAAAGACAAAATATTTGCTTTTTTAGTTCATACGAACTAGTTCATGTATCCAAAGAGTCTGTTTAACAATATTTCATTTCTTTTTAGATTACAAAAATCTACCTGCAAATCAAATTTGTTTTCAAAAAATCAAACGTAAGAGAGGTATTTTTTTAATTAATTTTGTGGATATTAAATTTTTCAATTTTATTTTAAAAATATTTTTGGAATGCAGTTATTTAGAGGTTATTGAAATACGTTTTACATTTCAATTTCGTAAAAAAATAATGGCCCATTTTCAAGACATAGAATTTTGAAAGAAAAAAATGTAATATTTTTTTTTAATCCAAAACAAAAATGTTGACATTTTTAATGATCAAATATTATTAAGACAATATAAGAGCTTGTGGTAAAAAAATTATTGAAATCGGTTCATTACTTCTGTAGAAAACTTAAAACAAATTAACGGTTCCTTGTGGCATACCCTTCTAGGACAATACAACATTTTTTTTTAAAGCCAAGTTAAGAAAAAAAATGAGGAAACATTTTATAAAAATCTATCGATTCGTTTTTGGAAAAATCGAATTTTCGACCAAATATTTTGTAGGGGGACTTCATTTATTTTCAGTCTTAAAAAATGAAAAAAAAACGCCTAAAAATGATTTAAAAAGAATTCATAAATGTTATTGTCTCAAAATGTTTTGAAAAGTAGAGTTATGGAAAAATTTGTACGATACATAAAGGTTGTAACAACAATATTTTGTTTTATAAATTCTGTAGGTTCTTTAAAATACAGAATTTCGACATATACAATTTTGTCTTACAGAATTTTGACCCTAAAGTATTTTGTTCATAAGGAATGTGTAATACAGAAGTTTTACCTACGTTATTATATGTACACACAATATTATGACGCATACAGTGTTTCGACTTCAACCCTACAGTAACTTATTACGAAAGTTAATATTAAAATAAAATTGATAAGTTTTTCATTTTTTGGACAATATATTTGGAAAATTCACAAAAAAAAAACTTTTAAAAACAATATTTTTCGTAATTGACAGCTACATTCAAATCAAATCCGATTTTAAATGTTTTAAGCTACCAGAAACTCTTTACACAAAAATTACATTTAAAAAGAGGCTACCTGGGCGTATACGTACTCTTTTTTATTGTATTGACAAATAAGGCTAACTTTTAAAAATATCCCCTGATGAATAAAAAAAACAGGACTGTTTTTCAATATAAAACGTTGATAAAACTGAGCTTATTTATTCAATTCTTTCCATTAATATATCATACTTTTAAATCAATGCATAATATTGAAGGACACATTGCAGATTCAAAGTTAAGACTCAATTCTTTAGCAAAAAAAAGTTTCTAAAAAAAAACAAATAAACGTTTTGAAATCGAAAAAGAAGCAAATGCATCTTGCTATATGTTCAAATACCAAGTAACCTCTCCTCTGTTACTTTAAAGTTCTACATATAAAGGTTAAAAAACCTTTGTCAGACTTCGAACTGTAAATTTATTCCTCCATTACTTGTTTACTTTTCCATCCAATAGTGTAAGAACCTTGAACCTGATAAAGTTAAACAAAATGTTGCTTATCTCTTTCACTTATACTGAGTTCTCTTTTTAAATTCTTATCAATTTTGTTTTTATTCGGATGATAAACTGAACATAAACAATTTATTCGCTGTTTACTTGTTTCATGTTTTGACCTTCAATACTTTACGAACCAAGTCTGGTATCTGGCAAAAGTGTTCATGTAAGCAAATCAAATATTTAATTTAAACATAAATAAGTACAATACATACAAAAAATATGTTTTATTTATTCATTAACAACATTAAATTTAAGTTTAACAATTTCACCCAAACCACATTCGACAACATCACCCCCTGCTAAAGCTGTCGATCCATCAGGTGTTCCAGTCAATATCAAATCATTAGCTTCCAATGTCATGTATTTTGAAGTATGGGCAATTAATTCGGGAATTTTAAATATTAAATCTTTTGTATTGCCTTTTTGACGAATTTCACCATTGACCTTAAGCCACAAATCCAAATCATGTGGATTCTTAACTGCTGACAATGGAATCAATGATGAAACTGGAGTCGATGTATCAAATCCTTTACCGAGTGTCCATGGATGTCCATTTTGACGAGCAACTCCCTTAAATTGAAAACAAAATATTTTTACTTTGTCTAATTAGACCTAATTTGTTTTATACCAATTCACATTGGGCAGTTAAATCCAAAGCCAAACAATAACCACCAACGTAGTTTAAGGCATCTTCCTTGGATACATTTTTACAGGTTTTCTTAATAATAAATCCCAATTCAACTTCATGAGCTACTTTTGTGAATACCTTGGGAATCTAAATAAAGAAACAAAAATTTAATTAAAAAGAAGTGCAAGATATAAATCTTTCCTACTTAAGTATACGTACAACAATGTTCTCACCCTCTGCTAGATAAGATGAAGTAGGCTTTAAAAACATCAAAGGTACTTTTGGAACAGGTACACCTCGAGCTTTAACTATGTCCCTTAAAGTAGGTGGTAAGCTTTATACTCTAAATGTTATATCTAATATTTTACTTACATATAATTTAAAGCAGCTCCAACAATTTTCTTGCCATCTTTGGCAAAGTTCTTCAAATCAGTTGATGCCAAACTCATCACACCGGTTGTAAAAGTACGTCTAATCATTTTCGTTCCACAAAATATAGCTATAGACCGGCTTAATTATGTTTATAAATGAGCTGATAGACGTTATTTTAGAATGGCCAACTAAGCTGATAAGAAAAGAAGAACAAAAATAATCTTTGAGTAAGTTTGAAAACAATATTATTCCGAGAGTTTTGAGTGGAATTTGATTTTGTTTTAAGAAGATTAAAATAAATACAGTCAGGTTCATTTGAAAAGATACACTCAGCAATTTGATATATATTTCGACCCATATTTCGTTTAAAATAAAAGTTTTCATTGTTTTTGAAACATTGATCGACTTTGAAAACATTTTGTTCTTTTTTCGGACTTCAAATTGTCAACTTCTGTCAAATTGTTTTTAATAGTGTTACCAACACTCTACTTAAAAACTAATTGTAAGCTCAAATTTTGCCATAATTTTGAAAAATATTTAAAAGTTATGTTCATTCCAGGAAATAATTTCAAAGCATTTGGATCTATTCAAACATATTCTTTATTACTGGATCATTTTCCAAACGTTTTTATTTATAAAGCAATACGTAAACAATTTTTTTTAAGCTAAAATAATTTAATATTTTTAACATTTTTTTGAAAACACATCAAAAGATGAAATTATTTTAATTAATTCTTCATCATTTATTCTTCTTGCAAAAGAACAATTAAGAAAATTGTATTAATTCTGTACAAAAAAAAATATTTTTATTTTATATCGCAATCTTTTGTTTATTGTTTTTCCCTTTTTTTTAGCTATGTATGTTTTGTTTGAATTCTATGTAAGCGGTTATTCAACTTATCAGACATTTTTATTATACTCGTAAAATGTACAATAGTATTATAATTTTCTTACAAATCTTCAAAGTGAAAACGAAAGTCTGCCCGGCAACAATCGATTTATTTATTATTGTTTATTTTATATAGAACAAATTAAATTCCAAATTCAATCGTTGATAGTTTCTTTTTTGTTAATAGAATTTTCGTTTGCAGTATTTAGTATTTCCACAATACTTTTCAACCATTTAGCTTGGTACATATGTACATAGATACTGATCGATTCATAGATAAATAACATAAAATCCAAAAAACAGGAGCGTTTTGGATTTGTTTCAAATGGACTTTTTGCGAAGGGCGCTTATAGACGATTTTTTCAAACATTCCAAACGATTAAAGCATCTTGCACATGAGCTGCGAACTACGACCTGCGAACTGTGGATGTTCGCATATTTTGAATTTTCTTTCACTTGAGCTTTATTTCTATTCGCAGACAGCGACGAATTGTCAACCCTTTTCTCCATATTTTCCTCAGCCATGATCTTTCACACAAATCAAAACAATAGCGGTATAATTTTGAGGTTAAGTTGAGCGCGAACAATTTATTCGTTGCAGTGTGGATGGTATGTGGAACGCGAATAAAGTTTGACAGTTCGTAGCAACCACACTGCAATTCGTTACTACCAAATTGTTTTTACAAAATTCTCTTGTTTTAGAGAACAAAATGCAAATTTTATTATCCTAATATTAGTGTCAATTGGTTTCTTATAATTTGTGTATAATGTGTTTTTGTGTGGATTTGACTTTTTGAAATGTGTAAAATCACGTTTGTTCGTCCATTTGCAGTTCGCAGTTCGTTGCTCATGTGCAAGGCACTTTAAAGCTTCTTTTTCTAAAGTTAACACAAATAAATATTAACTAATGTCTTACTTTAAATACTTCGCTCTTATACATTCAACTTGGGAATGAATATTTTGAACATAAGCACTTAAAGCTTTCTGTCACGTATTATTTAAACAATTTTAAAAAGTGTTAAATAGTATTTTAAATTATTTAATTATTATTTTACAGTTGACAGTGTTTGTTTACTATGAAACATTGTAGGGAAAAAACATGCTTTTTCGAGTATTTTTTGTACACTATTTAACAATTACAATTTAAGTGAATGTCAAGAAATCTCCAATTCTATGTTTACCTTTTTTAAATTACAATATTTCTTAAATATTCTTAAGATCGTTAATTTTTAAAGGTTTTTCTTAGTTATTTGTTTACAAATTTATTCTTATTGCCTAATTTTCTTCTGTCAAATTTTTTGTTATTAATATTGCATTGAATTTGGGAACCTTCAAAAGTCCAAAAGTGTTTATTATAAACTGTCATCTGTCAAAAATTTTGTAGGGCTGCCATTTCTCAGCACAAAATAATGTGAGAAATTTAAATCGACTTAAATTTGGGACACCATTTTTAGTATATATAAATCATTTTGCTTAATTTGGAACAAAATACTACTTTTATAATTCTATATTGTCAGCTGTTAAAATATTATTTATCTCAGTTTCCAATATAAACTATAAACCGGTGAAAAACTTAAATTTTGGTTAAGTTTTGGGACCCTCTTTAAGCAAAAAAAAACATATTTTTTCTAACCCTTAAGTTTAACTACAAAAATGATGAGAAATATGTTTTGTATATATAACTTATGACACAAAACATAAAATGTTTTTTATGTATGTATAACACTTGACTGTTTTTTGCTGGCCTTAATCGATTTCTTGCTTCAACATCTCGCTATCACATCAGGTATATCGAATTTTAAAGTTCAAAAAAATCATCGTATTTGGATTTTTTTCATGAACTATTTTAATCATTATGCGTTTAACCATTTATGCGGTTTCTGACAAAAAAGGTAAAACAGTTTAAAATTATTTTTTCTTCTTGTTTTTCAAATATATTAAGAAATATAAAAATAACGTCAAGAACACTAAAATTGAAGTTCAAATTCAAAATCAGCATCAAAAGTTACGTCTAGAAAGCCCAAAATTCAAGGGATATATTTCAAAAAACTTGACTTGCTGTATATATAATTATAAGTACAAATATAAATCAAATTCAAATTTAAGACAAAATCTCTTGGAAAAAACTCATTTGACTTTATACATCAGACAAAAATTTGAATGTGTGTGATTTGTCACTATAATATCCTATTTTTTTTTTAAATTCTAAAATGACAGCTGTCAAAAATTTTTAAGGCTGCCATATTTACCACTATGTTAGAAAATCAAATATATTTACATATTTGATAGCTTCTTTTAACTTTGTTTTAACTCTTTACTGCCAGTGTAAATTATTATTTCTTAAAGATATCAATACTAACTATACACAACTTAAATTCTTGGACTTAATAAGGGATACTTTAGGGGCCAGTTATAGCTTCAGATTGAAACCAATCATTGCATTTATTTTTGACTATAGAGAACATTGAAATAAATACTTCCCAATTAAAATCAAGCATTTTAGGTTCGAGTTAATAATTGATAAAAAATACTGAAAGGTCCAAAGCGAACACACATAAAATGGAATGCCTTAAGTTCAATTATTACTTTATTCCTAATTATAAAATCAAAAATCCACTCTTCAGTAAAAACTATTTCTTCATTAATAAAAGATTACTAAAAGAAAGGTTCTGGGTTGAATAAAGTAAAAATAAAAAACTAATAGCTGTCAAAAATGCTAACAAATTCAAATCTTATCAAAAATTTGGAACACCTTTTATAAGCGAACTCTTTTTTTTAGGTATTAAAATTTTCAATATCGTAGAAAAACCTATTTTACATAGGCCTAAGTTTACCAAATACAAAAATGGAGACACATTTGAGTTTTCATAATAATTTAGGACACCTTTATATGAAAATAAATTTATGTCTAATTTTCCATTTAAAAAAAAAAAAAAAAACAAAAATGATGTCTATAAAATTCAAGAAACCTTTTTCAAATCCAGTAGTTCATAAATTCAGCATAATGACCAAAATGCTAACTGAATCTTAGACCATCCGGCCCTGAAGTCAACCACCTGAAAGTACGAGTATAGTAAACACGTTCTTCTAAACAACAATTTGGCACACATGTTCTTACTGTTTGTATAAGTTGTAAATTTATGCTAACACCTCAATAAGATCATAGCACTTTTAAATTCACTACCGAGTCCCGATATGTCGTCCACCTATGTATGTTTCACATGACCGTGTTATGTGTAGTGTGAATTCCGGTCGGTAGATGGCGGCAGTAAATTTACATAATAGATTTTCATTATTTATATTCTAATTCTAATGAGAAGTCAAATATTGCCAAACCCATTTTTAATTTTCTTCGTTAACAAAAAAGAAAAACAATTCAAATGGCTTGCCGCCTTATTATAAATAGTCTCTCTCATCTTCTGATGGAAAAGCATAGAATTTTAATTATGTACATAAAAATGCTAATTCTATGGTGGCTTTTATTGTTTTATTCGCTTTTTCATATAAATGAACAATTGAAAATACTCGTACTCGAATAAAAGATACAAAAAATTATGTACAAAAATAAATTCATGTTAATATTTTATGCAAACATTGCCCATGGCCACCAAAAATAAAAACTTTTGAGTGTTTTTTGTTTTCAACCAAAATTAGAACATTTGTATCAAGTTCAAGATGCCAAATGATATAAAAATACGAAACATTAATTTATATTTCAATATTGATTTCTGATTGTTTCTTGTTGGAATATAAAGATAAATATTTATTGTATTTTCAATATCAATAAATTGTATACAGAAATGTGATATGGAAGATAAATGAATGAGAATCAATTTCTTGTCAGTCACTTAGTTCTTAGAAGGGAAAAAAAAAACAAACAAAACAAACAAAACATTCAAAGTGCTTCTGAATGGAAAAGACTCGCTAGTCAGAGCTTTTAGGCATTTTTAGCTGATTGTGAGTGATGATGGATGTGTTATTAATGACATTTGCTAAAGTAAAGGCATTCAAATTTTATCACAATCACCACAGTATACAGCAATTTGTTACATAAATATAATAAATTAAAAATGGATCTAGTTTTATTTTTGAATAATTGAATACATAATACCTAAAATGTGGGTAAATTTTATAATTATTTGATTTACATTTTTAATTATAAATTTATTATTATTTAATCGCACTCAAACCACATTAATTAATAATATTAACTTTCTACGTACGTAATTTTTGTTAATCGACAAAATAAGAAGAAAATAAAAAGAAACTGAAAATAAACAAATGAAGAGGCAATTTATAACCAACAAAACTGACACAATGAACGACGTCGGCGCACTAAAATGTAAACAGAAAAATGTCAAAATTGAGGTAAACTTTTGTGAATATAGTAAAAGAATACCAAACGGAGTCGCATGTTTTTGTTTAGAATGTTTAAAACCATTTAATATCATTAAAGTACTTTTAAGAAATTGAGTTAATTTTTCATTACTACATATATGAACAGAGGGGTATAATTTCAAAACTCTTCTTTTCCAATTTTGAGAATTTTAAGTAAAACGAAAAAAACTGTTGAAAGCTGCTAAAATGACATTAGCGATTGGTCGAAAGGCTAAATTTGAAGTTTGGAATGATCTTTATCTATTTCTTTTGGTTTTGAACCTATAAGATGAATGTAAAAATTATAAAAATTCAATTTAATTTGGAAAAGAAGTGTTTTGAAAATTACGATTGGAATAGTTGAGTTTTGATTCAACCTATTTAGGAATAGAGGAGTTTTGAAAAGAAAGTAAACTTTTTTTCATGATCTATAAATACAATATATTTAATTATTAAATACAAATCTACTTATAAAACATTATTTTATCTGGGAACTTACCAAAGATGTTTTCTTAACAAGAATTATTGCAACACTAAATAGTTTAACCCATGAATGCTCTCAAAACAACAAAGATTCCCGCCTTTTTAATGTCATTGGAATACACGAGTTTTGAAAGCGGCTACTTTGATTTGCATAGGAAAAGAAGAGTTTTGGTGTGGATTTTGGTTTGTATGGGAATAAATGAGTTTTGAATTAGACGACTGAGTGGAATAGTGTAGTTTTGAAAAAAACTTCACTTTTTGAGTTCTCAAAAATATAGGAAGTAACAAGTTTTGATAAATTTTAGGTAAATACATAGACGAGGGCTCTTCTAAAGAACACTTTTTCATACTTAACTCATTTTTGAAAAAAAGTGGAATAGAAGAGTTTTTGAAATTATACCCCTCCACTACTATATGAATACTAACACTACTTTTCAACAAATCTATCTCAACAAGTACTTTTTTAGAGGAATGGAAAATTTCATTCATTAATCCGATTTATAAAAGTGGTGCTAAGCAATTAATCAAAAATTATAGGCCCATTTCGAAGCTATCGGCTATTCCAAAGCTTCTAGAAAAAATCATAACTGGAAAGTTTTATTTTTCTTTCGTTTTTTTTTCGTTTCGTTTTGGTTTCGTCAAGGGCCGCTCAACAGCCACGAACCTATGTCTCTTTACAAGTTATTGCTTAACCCAAGTGGATGTACTCTACACAGATTTCTTTAAAGCATTCGACCGAGTTCATCACGGTTTACTTATTCAAAAACTAATGAAGATGGGTTGCAATAGCTCATTTCTAAGTTGGTTGGAATCGTATCTTTCAAATAGAAAGCAGATTGTGGAAATAAATGGGTACAACTCAAGTCCTATTGATATTGACTCAGTTCTTCCCCAAGGTAGTCATTTGGGTCCATTATTCTTCCTTTTATTTATAAATGATTTACCTTTAGTTTTAAAGAACGCCATTTGTCTAATGTTTGCTGACGATGTCAAAATTTATGGATATTGACTTGCTCCTTGATTGGTGCAGATACAATCGCCTTCAATTAAATTTCTCCAAATGTAAGGTTTTCAGTGCGACTCGATCACTAAACGTCATTTATTTTATGTACAAATTTGGAAATGATCCTCTTTTAAGAGTTGAGTTGATAAAAGATCTGGGTGTACTTCTTGACGCTAAATTAGATTTTCGTGCCCATACTGACTTTATAGTTTCCAAAGGAAATTCAATGCTTGGATTCCTAAAACGAAATGCATCTGATTTCAAAGATGTCTATACACTTAAAACATTGTTCATTTCATTAGTGCTTCCTTATTTGGAATATTGCTCTATAATTTGGTGCCCATTCTATGCGAATGGAATAATTAGAATTCAGCAAATTCAAAAAAGATTCACGCGATTTGCATTAAGAAATTTAAATTGGTCTGACGATATGCCAAATTATCTCTCCAGGTGTGCCCTGATTGGTACAAAAAAGCTTGAAGTCAGAAGGAACGCTCAAACCATAATTTTTATCAAAGATATTGTTTCAAATCGATTAAATTCTATTGCATTACTAAATCTTATATACTTCTATGTCCCAGAAAGAATACTGAGGAACAGATGTGTACTTTTCCATGTTTCTACTCACAGAACTAATTATGGAATTAATGAGCCCATTTCGCGTTCGTTGTCACTATTCAATTCGGTTAGCAATGAAGTTGACATCACAATGAGTCGAAACCATTTTAAAAGCATTGTTTTACAGATATTGAGTTAATTTCAATTATAATGTTACATTAATGCTATTAGTTCAGTTTGTGCCTATGTATGTATTACATATATTTATTAACATTAAACATAATTTGTTTAGTTATTAAATGTAATCAGCAGATGTAAAATCCATTGATGAAACAAATAAATAAATAAATAAATATTGTTACAGAATTTTGTTTAAATAAATGTAAAATTCAGTTTTTTTAAACAGTTTTCGAAGTCTCGTTAAAACTCTTGTGTAAGACTGTAATACAATATTTTCCAATTTTATTTTATTATTCCGATTATTTCACATGATATTTGATTGGGAACAATATTGTTCAGTACTTCCAGTACTATTTTCGCATGGTTCTTATATTCTGTCAAAAACCTGAAAAAAAATATTTCTTTGTTCTAGAGAAATGTTATTATTAATAATAGTTTTATTATCAACATAAGGAGTATTATTGTTAAGAAGAAATCAATGGATGCTTATCCCTACCTTTGCAGTAACATTTCATTTTCATTACATTTAAAACATTCAAAATATTACCGAACTGTTGTTTATCTTATAATGGGTGATTTCTTTGAGGTTAGGATTTTCATGCATTAGTATTTGACAGATCACGCGGGATTTCAGACATGGTGTCAAAGAGAAAGATGCTCAGTATGCTTTGACATTTCATCATGAATAGACTTACTAACGAGCAACGCTTGCAAATCATTGAATTTTATTACCAAAATCAGTGTTCGGTTCGAAATGTGTTTATCGACAAATTTTGTTCAGCGATGAGGCTCATTTCTGGTTGAATGGCTACGTAAATAAGCAAAATTGCCGCATTTGGAGTGAAGAGCAACCAGAAGCCGTTCAAGAACTGCCCATGCATCCCGAAAAATGCACTGTTTGGTGTGGTTTGTACGCTGGTGGAATCATTGGACCGTATTTTTTCAAAGATGCTGTTGGACGCAACGTTACGGTGAATGGCGATCGCTATCGTTCAATGCTAACAAACTTTTTGTTGCCAAAAATGGAAGAACTGAACTTGGTTGACATGTGGTTTCAACAAGATGGCGCTACATGCCACACAGCTCGCGATTCTATGACCATTTTGAGGGAAAACTTCGGAGAACAATTCATCTCAAGGAATGGACCGGTAAGTTGGCCACCAAGATCATGCGATTTGACGCCTTTAGAGTATTTTTTGTTGGGCTACGTCAAGTCTAAAGTCTGCACAAATAAGCCAGCAACTATTCCAGCTTTGGAAGACAACATTTCCGAAGAAATTCGGGCTATTCCGGCCGAAATGCTCGAAAAAGTTACCCAAAATTGGACTTTCCGAATGGACCACCTAAGACGCAGCCGCGGTCAACATTTAAATGAAATTATCTTCAAAAAGTAAATGTCATGGACCAATCTAACGTTTCAAATAAAGAATCGATGAGATTTTGCAAATTTTATGCGTTTTTTTTTAAAAAAAAGTTCTCAAGCTCTTAAAAAATCACCCGATACATGAAAACTAAAATTGATGAATTTTACATTATATTGACTGTAATATATATAAAAGAGGTCGTCAATATAATGTAAAAATCATCAGTTTTAGTTTTATTTATAAGATGAACAACAGCTCGTCAATGTGATGAATGTATTGGCTAATAACTCTCGTACAACATTTATCAATTTGTTTTATCATTATGATAAAAAAAATGTCCCTTTAAATTTTGAATGCTGCGCTCATAAATATGATGCACATTTTTGATCATTTTTCTTAAAACATTGATGAATTCATTCATTAATATGTTGATTAATTTCATCAATATTATGATTGAATTTCTTCAATATGATGGCTAAATTCTTCAATATGAAAGCATTCAGAAATATGATGATCTAAATGTTAAGAAGTTTTAAAAAAACATGATGAATGTGTTCATTAATCTGATAAAATATTTGTTAAAAAACATTCATAAATATGATGAGTGCATTCGTCAATTTAATGTATTCAATTTAAAAAAAAAAATTGATACAAATATGATGAACAATTTCGCCAATATAATGAACTAATAGTTAAAGAATCATATATTTATATGATGAATGCGTTAGACAATATGTTGAATAAATCATTCATAAAGATGATGATCTTTCGTCAATGTGATGAATGTGAGAAAAGAAGTCATAAATATGATGAGTGCATTCATCAATTTAATGTATTAAATTTGATAAAATGTGACAAAAAATATGATGAACGAATTCGCTAATATGAAAAACTGAATTTGATGGAATCATTCATAAATATTATGAACACTTTCGTCAATATAATATTCAAAATGTGAAGAAGTTTATCATAAATAAATATGAAAATTAATTTCATCAATATGATGAATGTTAAAAAAGATCAAAAATACTACGAATGCATTCGTCAATGTGATGAAGTTTTATGTAATGAAATGATTTACAAGTATATTGATTTCCCTCCAGTTTTTAAAGAAGAATTCAGTTGTGAATTTGATGAACTAGATGTGAATCATAAACATGATGATTGATTTTATCACTTAGGCAAATTTCATAAATGTGAAGAAATCATTCATTAACATGATGATTGGGTTCATTATATTTATATGCCTAGAAAGTTTTGATGACCTAATGAAATTTCCCCTTCAGACATTTGTATGGAATTGGTGTTCAAAAATTTAATGAAACTATATTTTTCATATTGAAGAATGGTTCATTAGACAAATTTTTGTTCATCCAATTTCTTCATAAATAAGATGAAAAGTGCATCCATATGATGATTTTATGTTGATGAGCGCCATGCATCAGTATGAAGACGGTAATTTTTGTTCAGTGTGTTAGACACTTTTAGCCGGTTTTTAGTCAATTTTAACAGTTGTAGTGCGTTCTTGAAGCGTGTATCCTTCCATTATTAGTAATGAAGTAGTATTTGCTTTTAAAAATGACAGCAGCTTAAATAGCAGAATAATCAAAATGAAACCTTTTATTGGAAAACCCTATATACATTTTAGTTTGTTTAAGGGTAAGAGAATTTAAAGTTTCTGAATTAAGTACAAATTCAGTGCCTTAGAACTAAGCTTAAAAAAATGTTGATTTTCCGTGTTGAATGCAAATTAAACACAAATTTTTAAGCGTATAATTCTGATGCATAATTTAATGTTATTATTATATATAATATATTAAATTTCAAACATAAACTCACCAGACTAGTATTGAAATTTTTCAAGACATATTGAGAGCGTACCATGTCTGCTTTCAACAATGATTTTGATTTAATTTCCGTAATGATTTAATTCAATGAGTTGTTGTACACGTAATAATGGAAAACCGAAGATAAAGGTTTTCAATAAGTTCCATTTGCAGAACTTAAGATGTATCTTAAATATGTGTTGTAGCAGTATAGAGTGTTTTGTTTAAGGTGGTTAAAACATTTTAGCGAATTTTTAATTAAAATGAGATAGCATTACATTTAAGCAATAAATACAGATGGCGCTATCTAAGAAGTTTAATCATTTCTTTAGTACTTTTCCAACTACCCATAAACCAACTTAATAGCTTGATATGCATCAAGTAACTATGTACTTGCAACTTTATTGCATACAATTTATATTCTGCAGCTTGTAGTTCTTTAAATTATACCAAGTAAAAACAACAAATATTAAATGAGGTTAGGTTGAATTTTATGTTCAAATGCATAAAACAAACGACTGACATAGAGAAAATATAAAAAAGTATAAAATTCAATAAAAACGTGACATCAGAACACAAAAATGTCTCTCCTAGCAGATATGTACTTTTGCTCCCTGAAACCTCTTTCCATAAATTTTAAATGAGTTTTAAAAGTTTTTATTTCCGAATGAACATATCCTTCATCAATTTAGTTAGCAGTTATGAAGATATTTCTTTTTTCTTACTCAAACAAAGTGTGGGAACTATGTATAGCTGTTAGTATAAGGATCCTTCCTTTACTTAAGTCCTTTCTCTCATTAAAAACTTCTCCAACTCAAGTTAAGACTTAGCTATTATTTATTGACCTCAAAAAACGTCTCGATATATTTAAAATCGATAGAACATCCTTAAACAAAATTATGCAAGGCTAATTCAAAGTCCCAATAAGTTACTCTGACAAAATCATGATATGAGTTTAAGGACAATTAATTGAAACTACAAAGGTTAACATTTTTTTTTTTTTCTTTGACTCAAAATTAAATCTAAAGGTCAAGTTTCTGTTGTTGATACTTTTTAACCTCGAACAAATTGTCTGAAAGAAAAATTCTTTTTGTATTTATATCAGCAATAAAAAAAAGAAAAATTGGCAATCGACCAGAATTAACATTTGTCCTGTATAGCTTAAGGGTTTTTCTCAAGATTTTCCTTGGTTAACCATTTTTTCTTGAATTCCTTTCTTCAAGTCAAAATAAAAGTTAAACAAAACTTGCCCCTCATAATTTGTTCTTTTTTAACCAAAGGGAACTAACTTAACGACGACGGACGATGTTTTGAGTTGTTAACTCATCAACCAACTTGTTCTTGTTAAATGAGCAACAAGTTAAGTTAATTATTATATTTCACCATTAGTTTTGCATATAAATTTACGTTTAAAGTCAAAGGGGGTATGAATTGGTTGTCCTTTTTTTTGTTGGTATGTATTCTGTTGGGTGTGGTCTGCTAAGCAAGATTTGGGTCAACTTAAAAGACATCAAGGAACATTTATTAGTTTATGTCTTTTGGTAAGTCTTCTGGCATATTGCCAAAATAGATTATTGTTCAACACGTTTTAATGATAGTATATGGGTGAGTTAACTGGATGTTTGGTATGTTAAGTATTTTATTTTTGAAATAATTATACGATTATTGTTCATTAAGAAAAAAGACATGTTAGTGTGTTCTAAAATGGAAACGTATGATGAAATCATAAACAAAATACTAATTATACTATCAAACTTGTGTACTTAATGGCTAAGTACAGGATCACTTCTCAAGTACTTAAATATTTTGCGTACATGTACTTATAAGATTTAAGTACTTTTTTCTTCTTTTTGATTAGTCTAGTGTTTTCAATTCCGGTTATTAGTTCTCTTATCCTTTCCTTTGGTGTTTGAGAAAGATTTTGATTACAGGGGTATTAAAAAGGAATTAAAAAGTATATAAGTGCATCTATAAGTACCAAAGAAATTATGTTCAATGTTTTCTTAAATACTTAAGTTGAATGTAAGTAAAAGTACAGAGCCCAATTATTTCACCAAACACTTTGAAGCTTTGAACTTAAATTTTTCAAATTACGTTTCACCAAATGCAAATTTGAAAACTGCAAAGTCTTTTCTTTAAAGTGAAAAGTTTTGTTATATTGCAAAGTATTTGTTCTTTTTGTTTCACCAAACAATAGACTTTGGAAATTATACTTAGAATTTTGAAAATCTTTTCAGTAAAATGCAAAGACAATTCTTTATTTGCAAATAAGAGTTTGTTTTAAAAAGTTATCGAAAACTAGTAAAAATTCATGAGCCGTTTTGAAAATGAAGAAGAAAATAAGAGTTAACAAAGACAATGAATATAGACTACTTTTTTAATTTTGACGAATTTACCAAAGAACATGAATTTTGAGTTTTAGGGTTAACGTGTTGATTCATCTCAAATTCAAAAATGTCTAATTTCGTAAAGGTTTTTTAATCCTCGACATCGTAGCCATCCTTCATTGGAATTTGACAGTTTATAGAAAGAAAATGTTTTTTTTTTTAAACGGTTGTGTTTAAAACGAAGAAGTTAAAGTAGTGACCAAAGAGTATTAAACTAAGAATAAACTTCGATATCAGAAATGATTTTTCGATAAAAGAGACCATCGAATTTGTGTTGTCTAAAATTATTCTTTAACTTTTCAAACAAATTCTTTCAAAAAAGGTCTTTTCACAAGTACAAGTGCAAAGGAGTCGAAGTTAAGTTCAAAACGAAATTTTTATTATTTTGAAAGTATATTTTCAACAGTTAACCTTTAAAGTATGCAAAAGCCGAGGGCTCTCTTAAGTGCCTTGCACATGAGAGCGAACAACGAATGAACGAATGGACGAACAAACGTGATTTTACATATTTCAAAAAGTCAATTCCAAACAAAAACACATTTAAATTATAAGAAACCAATTGACAATAATGTTAGGATAATAAAATTTGCATTATGTTCTCTAAAACAAGACAATTTTGTAAAAATAATTTGTTAGTAACGAATTGCAGTGTGGTTGCTATACGAACTGTCAAACTCTCTTCGCGTTCCACATACCATCCACACTGCAACGAATAACTGCTGGAACACACACAATGGTGTTGGAGCCGGAGTCGGAGTCGTAGCTGGAATAGCTGTCAAAGTATTCAATGTACGCAAATGCAAATGTACGAACACAACGGGGCGCAACTGGAATCGGAGCCGCAGCCGGAGTCGGAGGAGTTGACCAACTTTTAACTTTGACGTACGACACATGTGACGTTTCCATTTTTGAAGTGAATAACTTAGTGATTATATTTTTTTTAATAGTTTTTCAATAAAAAAGTGGAAAAATATTTAAATAAGAAATAAAAGTGAACAAAAAAATATTTTCTGAGAAATTTTATGTGGTTTTAAACTGCAAATATATCAAATAACATCAAAAAGCCGTACGACACATTGTGTGCGTACTTTTTGTGAAACGTACGACAACTTGTGACAGATTTTCCGACTCCGTCTCCGATTTTACATTGTGTTCCAGCAATAAATTGTTCGCGCTCAACTTAACCTCAAAATTATACCACTCTTGTTTTGTTTTTGTGTGAAAGATCATGGCTGAGCAAAATATGGAGAATAGGTTGACAATTCGTCGTTGTCTGCGAATAGAAATAAAGCTCATGTGAAAGAAAAGTCAAAATATGCGAACATCCACAGTTCGCAGTTCGTAGCTCATGTGCAAGATGCTTTAGTGCTAATTTAGTAGAATAATTCCTGCTGAGCAGAAGAATCACTTCCCCCTAAATAACAATAAATTTCCCCATTGTTACTTTTTTTGGTTTTAGAAAGTCTTCAAAACTTTAAAATTGTTGACTAAATTTGTCAAGTTTAGGTTCAAAAAATTTTGTCCACAAAAATAACTCCAAAATTTCCCCATCACTAGTCTTTTTTTAGATTTGAATTTTAAGATGTTGTGTTTTCAACTTGACGTCAAGTTGGGAATACCATAATTCTGAGGGGGAAGGGATTTTTGTTCTGCTCAGCCGTTACTACAAAACTGTATTAGGACATAAACGGCCCAAAACATCTTCTGTCATTGAAATTTTGATTGTGATATTTCAAGCTTTATAGACCTTAACTTTTGCATTTGATTTTGAGATAACACAGTCTTTAACTGAAACTTCCTTTCATTCTAATAATCAAATAACTTTCGTTTTTTAAATGTTTCTTTTTCAAAACCCCAAAACCAATTTCGAAAACAAATGAGTAGAATACTTAACTTATATTTAAAAAAAAAAACAGAATTTTGGCACCCTTAATGTACGAAAATCTAAATTCGATACTTTCCTAGAATTTCTTCAAATTGATGAAGTCTCCAAATTTTTGAGGTTTTGGTATAATTTTTCAAAGTCAACAGGATACTGTATTCAAAACTCCCTTTTATTTAGAGATATTTTAATCCCTACGCCATCTTCGTGCAATACTTAGATATTAATAAATTCTGCTGAAAAGCTGATAATCACTTCACAAATAACTCAAATTACTCCAATACTCGGAAATTGTTCATTACTTTGAATTGGTTTCAAAGCTCTATTCATCCAAACAATATGTCAGAATTATAAAACAAGGAAACCATACATTTAAAAAAGGTGGTGTGATAGTGGGTGACAAAACCTCTGCAACTTTGAAGGAATGTAGGTATCCTTTAGTTTCAAAGCTTATAAAAGAAAAAAAAATAATGTTATTCTCCTATACTTGAAATTCAAAGGTACCTACTCGTATATTCTCTCAACAAAAAATGAAACAAAAACAAAAAAAAAATGCTTGAATACTTAAGTTAAGGGCTTCTCTCATGCATAACTCTGGAAGTCTAGCTATGTACAGTACATGATAATAAGAAACTCCAGGCACAAGCTTTTCGTGTGTACCTTCAAGAGAGTCTTTCATTGAATATTTTATAAAGAAAAGAACAACTATACGACTCTATGATCCTCTAAGAAATATGTATTTATGATGGTAAAAGGGCCAAAGAAATACCATTATTCAACAATCCCTTCAATACCTCCTCCCTACACTTTCTTCCATAAGCTACAACATTATATACATATATACATACATGAAGTTTCATTCTTTTTTGTGGAACGAAGTAAACAAAAGGCGAATAATCGTCTTTTATATTATTGGTCTACTTAACAATAAAACTTACATTTATAGCAAAATTTTCCTGACCCCTAAGGTACAAAAAAGCTGTAAACATGTTTATTACAGAGATTTAATTTCAATTCTTTAACAATAAACCATTGAGTTCCAATTATTGCATGTCTAATGCCTTTGGAAAACTAAATCGATTGGATTTTTAGTACCCAAAAACCACACTCGGAGTATAGCTTCGGAAATAAACAAGGTGTTCCTATTCCAAAATAATTGAAATTGTTTTCAAATAGGAGCCGATAGATTGAGAGTTTATGGGATATTTATTAAAATTAGTTGAATCGAAGTGTAGAATTGAAGCAGAGAACATTTTCCCAAAAATCAATTAAATTCTGGCGTGTCCGAGGGCTCTGCGCTGTCTCCGAAACTTTTTCATTTTTAATAATGATCTCCTGTCTGAAACTTCTAACCAATTTACCTGGTTTGCTGAAGACAGTTCCCTCAGTTTTTCACATTCGTTTTAGGTTTAAAAACCTGTTCTTCAAACGTGAGCCTTTAACGGCATCTTATGATAAGCTTATTGAATGTGCATCGCAAACCATCATTGATACATTTAAGTCACTTGGACATCATTGTAAAGTTTCTTGTCTCCTCCTTTTTATTGTTATTTTAACGGACTGTGGTTTAGAAAAATAGCCAGTTGCATTCTTTTCCTTTAATAAATTCAAACGCAATACTCGTGTCTCTGGAAATGGTCATCAGTATAATCTTGAGCCCAAATTCAGCCGTACTCTCACGTAAAAAGATTTGTTCTTCAGCCGTACTACTCGAATGTGGAATACTTTATAGGCTTGCGATTGATGGCATCATCGTCACACTTATATCAATGTGAACCCATTTTGATACCCTGAAGTATTGAACTTCTCTAAAAGAGTGAATAAACCTATGGTATTGTGGGTTGTCTTATTCTAACCATTTAGAGGCTAATAGGCTGTTTCTTGAAAAACCTTCAAGTTCGTCAAGACAATTCAAGAAGTATTTCTGGTGTTGCATTTTGTTTTTGAATTTTTTATCTTGTCGAATTTGGGCCATAATATCCTTCTCGTGAAACAGGTTTCAAGGCTTTTTCTCATTGGTTTCTTGGAGTATCTTGTTACCAATAATCCATATTAGTTCGCACGTGGGGGTGTATATGTTTGAGTCTACATATATACTGGATTGGTTCAGTGTTATACCAATCCTCGTCAGAAGAAATTGGCTCGTTTTGCAGCATCCGTTTTCGAGCTGTTTTGGAACATTGCCTATACCCATTCGTTCCTGTTAGGAAGAATTGTGATCAAGGTTTTCTTGTACAAAACCAATTTGCGTCTTGTCGTAATATAATAACAACATACATATTTACAATATGTTGTAATATCGTAAAAGCGAAAAATGATTTCTTCTCATTCTCATCTTTTTTAGTACTTGCTCATAGCACATTCCAAAAATTATAATAATTTCCTTAGAGTGATAAAACACTTAATGACTGAAACACAAACACGCATCAGCTTCGGCTTCGCCTGACGTTTACGAGTTCAGCCATAGGAATTCAATGCATGCTATCATAATGAAGATTCGACCTAACGTTTCGTTTGACAATCGTAAGAAAATTAACGTAATGTGACTCCAAATGGAAGCTCTAGTTCAATTATCTGAACATTTGCTTTGTCTGACAGCTCAACAGCTGTAAAAAAATGTCAACAAATAAAATATTTGCTCTTTGGAGGGATGAAATAATAGAAATGTCATTCAAAGCAACCTCGAAGCAGGCCCACAGTAACGCAGACGAAGCCGAAGCTGAAGCGTGTTTGTGATTTAGCCATAATTTCTTGTGGCCGGTTTTAAGGTCGTGCTGAAACAATTTGTTTTATAAATTTTGTTGGAAATTCTAATTTCCATAAATTTTTGAATTGAGAACTTACCCTAAGTCGTTCTTAAAAATACATTTTTTTTAAATATTGAAATTGGGCAACAAAAATTATTCAAAAAAGTAAGTCTTCCTAGTCGAAGAATTTCATCTAATATTTTCCTCGAAAATTGATTTTCAAAAACGGTTTTCTAAAAAATACTTTTTAGAATTTTAACCAATTTAGATCAAAGGTAACACCCTTTTGATTTCCTCACAGGGCATAATCACCATAAGTAAATATCACATAAAATACCATTCCAGAATTTTCTATAGAAATTCAAGGCACGTGGTAGTACGATATCGAAACCCAAAGTAGTCTATATTTGTTACTTGAATATAATAGGAGTATAACTGCCTACCTTCATGCACCTGTGTTTTATTCCAATTCCAATCGAATCCACCATAAGTCCGGAAGGGGAACCCCAAATAAGAATATTATGATCCTGTGTAATAAAATCAATTAATTAAATGAGATTGCCAAATTTATTGAATATAATATATTTGGCTATACGATAAAAAAGAAACATATTGCTTTCTCTCCAGGGCTTCCACAACTACCAAATTTCCCTTGGGTTAAAGTCGTAAAATTAAGTTAAACAACCTCAAGCAAACTTTAGTTAAATATTAATTACTGACAAGGTTGACGATGATAATGATGGCTTATACAAGCTGAAGCTGATGGCGCTGCTGACGCTAACGCTGCTGTGCTGTGATCACGACAGTTAAATGCGTGAAAGATAGAGTGGGCGTCCTAGAATCAATTTTCTACTTTTATTTAATTTTTGATGCTGCTCATTTTTGTGCTCATGGCAAAAATCAACAAAAACTGTGATGAGAGATGATGAGCTTGTGTCATATTGTGACGAGAAACAATTGATATGATGGACATTAAATGCGTGGTTAATATAATATTTGCCAATTAGTCGCTGCTGGCGTGTTGGATCTAGGGCGAGCAAAAGTGTGAACGCATAATTGTACGTATAAATATATCTATGTGTGTACCATGTCTCTGCGAGGCAGTATGTTGAGTTTAATTAATTTGGAATAGGCACGATAAGAGAAAATAAGACAAGATGATGTCAACCCTTGATTGGGGTTAAAATATCACATTACTTCATGATGTAAATTGAGGTGAGTGAGGTTTTTGATTGACAATCTGTTTTTGTTTTTTTTGGATATAGTCTGAAATAAACTTTTTGCTTAACTTAATTAAGTAACTTAAGAAATGAAGATTGAAGTTTTTTACTTGACATTTATTGATGTAGGAAATTTAATAATGACGGTATTTTTTTAATTAAACTTTGATAAATAAGTTTAGGACTTTTGGAAATTTAATAACAATTTAAACCCAAAATTAGGCTTGGAGATATAAATAGCATGGAATGCTAAAAATGAGATCTTTAATTTGATTGTTAGGTGTATAATTTCAGGTTTTAAATTTGCAGGGGTTTTCAATAAGAAGTTTCATTTTGATACAATAAGAAAACTAGTATTTTTGAGAGAAATCAATAAATGTTTATTTTATTGTATTTTATGCCTTTAGCAATGGCAATAGCATCAGCCAAATAGCCAGCTCGGCTATGGGTGCTTCAAGATGACCGAAAATTACTTTAGTTTTGTGAACTGTTACACCAAAACTTTCGCCGTTTTTCGAAGTGATTTTTTACAATTTGAGCATGTAGTAGAAGCATGTAGTGTTGCTTCATACAAAATTGGTGAACTTATAAACTATTCCACGGAAATTTTTTGTATACATCACAAAAATTGTTAAAAAAATGTTGTCATTTCGGCACTCTGAAGAACAAAAAACAGTAATCCATAATAATTGTATGCAACAAAAAATATCATTTTCGAAATCTTGTACAATCTCTACAAAAAGTTACTTACACAAAATACCTAGATGCTAGGATGCAACCCACACTTATGACTTCTTAGCCGTACCCTTCTGTCGATTTTTCTAGTACCTTAACAAAATATTAATAACATCATTTTGTGTGAGGTAAAAAAGTTTGAAGTCAATATTATTCTTTGTTTTCGTCGAAAACCATTTCTTATCAGTTTCTTACTTGCGACACATAGGAACTATATGGCAAGTTTTGCATTTTTAAAAAATTTCTAACTTGAAATTTTAATCAAACATGACATTACAATGGTTAGGTTAGGTTAGGTTAAAGTGGCTGCGAATACAAAAACCACACACTTAGGCCAGAAGAAAAGGCCCATTGTGATACCACATGAATCTATAGAATTACTTCCTACTAGTCGAACCATTTTGAGCTTTTTATAAAGCGAAGGAGATATCTGATATCCTTTTTAGCTAGTTCGCTGGGATCATCAAAAGAGTAATCTCCCAGATGAAGTTTGCGTCTTAGTGAAAGAGCAGGGCAGGTGCAGAGGAGGTGAGAGATTGTTTCTTCTTCTTCCTCGTCCATACAGCTCTTGCAGAAGTCATTTGAGGCTACACCAAGTCGTAATGCCTGCCTGCCTATAAGACAGTGTCCCGTAAGGACACCTATTAGGGAGCTAATATGAAGTCTGCTTTGAGATAACAAGTCTTTAGTGCGCTTTAGGTCCAATGAAGGCCATATTAGTTTTGTGGCTGCGCATGTTGGTAAATTGTACCACCTAGAGTTTGCTATCTCGAAAGCTTTTTCTTTTAGCAGAAGTTTACATGCAGCTATCGGTATACCTATCTTCTCCCTTTCAGGTGAAATAGGTATGACGGTTCCATTTTTAGCGAGTTCATCGGCTCTACAATTTCCTGCGATGTCTCTGTGGCCCGGCACCCAGCATAGGTGAATGTTAAATTGCTGCGCCATCTCCATAAGAAACGATCGACAATCGATCAATGGTAGAAAAGTCGAAAAAAGTATGTCCCCCGATTCCGTCCGTCTCTCTGTCCTGGGTCATACAGCCCAAGGCATTGATTCGGTCGATTGATTTCAATTTCGGAAATTAAGGTTTTGAGTTGATTCGCGATAGGTATTTTTTTTAAATTTTTTTAAGACTGAAAATAGCAGTAATCGCCTTACAAATTTTTTGGTAACACTTGGAAAATTCGAATGTTCTCAAAAACGAACCTGTACATTTTTATTTAATTTTCTTAACTTGGCCTCTTTCCCCATAGACCCGTTATTTTGTTTTTAAGTTTTCTCAGGAACTAATGAACTGATTTCAATATATTTTCTGCACAAGCTCTTATACTGTCTGGGAAATATTTCATGATCATTTATTTTTAATCTTAAATTCGATATCTCGGAAATGGGTCTTTACTTTCTCACGAAATTGAAATGTAAAACGTATATTAATAAGCTCTAAATAACTGCATACTAAAAATATTTGTAGACTAAAAAAAACACTAACGATTTTCAAATACAAATTTTGAAAAATTAAGCTTGTCTTTGAGAAATCAAATGACATTTAAATTTTGACAACTTTTTGCAGGTACATATTTAGATCTTATAATACAGGAAATATTTTTAAACAGCATTGTCCAGCATTTTATTAATAAAACTTAGATAAATATACGTTTAGGACTTTTTATTTGGAAATTTAATTACGATTGGAACCCAAAATTAGACCATTGATTAAAATAACTCTTGAAGACATAACATGCAATGCTTAGATTAAAGTTAGAGCTGTTGATGCGAATATATTCTAAGGGAAGTTTATGAAATCTCCTGACACCATTTCTATTGTAGCACTTCCATTACATTCTTAAGCCGTGTAAGTGAAAATCGAATTATACTTTTTAAGGATTTATTAACGGTTTTTTTTTATAATTCAAAAAAAACTGAAAAAAAATTGTCACCTCGAAAATCTTACGACTAAAATGCAACCAAGAATAATGTTTTTGACATCTGATAAAATTTTGAAAAAAAATCGAATTGACAGTTTTTTTACAAAAAATAAAAACCTAGAAAAAAAATTAATAAAAGTTGGTAAAAATTGATTTTCGACTCAAATATTTTTTCAAAACTTTGAGATATTAGCTTTAAACTACTTTTATCTTAAAAAAAATATTGTTGTCAACACTCAGTAAAATTTTGAAAAAAAAAATCGAATTGACAGCTTTTGTACAAAAAATTTAAAAACGGAAAAAAAAATTACAAAAGTTTGTTTTTTACAAACTTTTGTAATTTTTTTTTAATTTCGACTCAAATATCTTCTCAAAAATTTGATATAATGGCTTCTAACTAATTTTAACTTATAAGAAATATTGTTTTCAACATTAGGAAAAATTTTGAGAAAAATCGAAATGACAGCTTTTTTTTACAAAAAATAAAAACTTAAAAAAAAAAACAATACTAAAACTTGGTAAAAATTTACTTTCGACTCAAATAGCTTTTCAAAAATTACAAATATTGGCTTCAAACTTATTTTATTTCACAGAAAATATTATTTTCGATATTCAGTAATTTTTTTATAAAAATCCAGCAGTCCGTTTTTTCATAAAAAAATAAAACCTACAAAAAACAGTACGCACATTTGGTAAAAATTGATACATATAGACAAACTTTAAAGCAAGACAAATCGAAAGACGGGATGGGAAGTTATCAGTGTGGGTCGCATCCCAGCCTCTTTTTTATTTTTTATTATGGCGTAGTTTTTTTTTGACAAATGTCAAAAAAGCAAAGCTTCGAAAATGACAGCTCCCCACATTTAAAGTAAAGTGGGTGGCGCAACAGTCCGTTGAGAACTAGGGCCTAGTGACTTACAACTCTCAACCATTCCTGTGTGCGAGTACTGTTGTCAGGGATGGAGGGGACCTACAATTTTAAAGCGAATCCGAACGGCAAATTTGAGAAAGCACTTTTCATGACAAGAATTACTCTTGGAGAATTTGTCAATTCCTCGCAAGAGGCAGTAGCCGTGAAAAATACTTTAGATGACATAGGCAGGGATCGAACCCAAGACCTCTGGCATGACAGTCCAACGCACTAACCATCATGCCACGGGTACATATAGCTCCCCACATTTAGGGCTATTTAAAATAAAAAAATCTTAACAACCTCGATTCGTAGTAATCGTTTATTAATTTCTATAAGATCCCAAATGATTATGTATGTATGTGCTCTATTAATTTAAAAAGTAGCTGCCATGCGATTGCTCAAGTTTTCAAAAACATTGATATTTGCAGAGAAAACTTTAAAAAAAATTAGTGAGTGGTTATTCATTTTTAGTTTTAAAACAAATAAATCCTGGAAGTTTTGAAGTTACACAGAATTTCTACATAATTATATAAATTTGCACATTTTTATTTTAAACTGCAAAAACTTAAATCAATATTTTTAGGAACAAAAGCTAATGCTAACGACACCAGGATAATTTTACACTCTGATAAACTACATTTTTGATAATTCATACAATTTTCAAACATAAAATTTTACTGAGGGTTTGTATCTTTAACAAAAAATAAATACTGCTATCAATATGTATTCTACTAAAAATTTGTACTTATGTTTTTTCGAATCAAATATCTTGAGAAATAAAATTGTGAACTAAAAAATTAAGGTAATCTTAAATCGTATAAAATCCTCTAAGAAGTCTGAGGCACTTAAACTTGACTTTGTATTTAAGTTCGAAGAAAGTTCGAATGTTTGCTTAATTCAATACATTCATTAATATAAAATCAACTCGGTAGCCAAAATCTTAAGAAAAAAAAGAAGACCGCTATCTCTATCCCAAGACCTTTGTTTAATGTACCTTTTTTCGCTCAACCTAATTTCCCACACCTTCTCAAGAGATAAGAAAAACTTAATTAATTAAAACAAAATCTTAACCCTTATACCTAAAGTACCTAACCTATACAGTACCTACCTACAGATATACCTTAAGGTTGGTTGGTATTTTGTTTCAGTTCTTTTGTTTTTTTTTTATTCTTCTACCCATCATCTTGTCTGTCCTCAACCCAATTTAGCATCACAAAATTATAATCTTTATTATTGTTTGTTGGTTTTCTATTCATTCGAAAATTTTCTTGGACGTGCCATTCTTTTGTTTTCCATTTGAAATTAAGACTTTCATTATTTCATTTCAAGAAAAACAATTAAGTATAAAAGTACCTTACTTTTTCTTCTATACTCGTATACTCTTGTACTCTTACTTTAGTGTACTGTACATACAGTACACATAAAGTACCTTCCAAATGAACAATTCACTTTTTGTAAAAAAAATAAAAAATATATAAAACGTGTCCTTGTGCTTTGCGCACTTTGATGAAAATATTACTATACAAATATATGTAAAAGTCTTTTAAGAGTAAAACAAAGTCATTTAGAATATAAAATGTTTACAAGGTAAGGTACAGTAGAGGTACCTAAAAACTACCCCCTCAACTCGCTTTTGCAGTACGCTATCGTGACAGTATGTAATTATGGTTTTATTGTCACCTAAAAGCCACTTTCTCCGAATGAAAGTACTCAAAAAATGACTTGTGGTAAGAGTACCTATGTACAACAAAAAAGAACTTAAAAGACTGCACATGTCGAAATTTAAGTTTTTGTTTCTGTCTTTTTTGTTGTCTTCATTTCTTGTCTGTCTTTTTATTTATTTTTAGTATTTTTGTGAGTAGGTTTATGTTTATATAGTTATAGGTTAAGGTAAAGTGAAATTAGGAGAACATTTTGGGGGTATCGTGTTTCGTTTCGTTTCGTTTCGTAATTATATTCCAATGAACTATATTCTGTCTTGTGAAGCTAATGAGGTAATGACTCATAATTATACTTTGAAGAATGATGGTACTGGAAATCGATATGGTCAATTGTATTTACCAACCAATTAGCCAAAAAGTATGAAAGTCCATTAAAAATGCTTTTTTAAAAAGAAAGTAACGATAAAATTAGTTTAAATGTTCTTTATAAAAGAGCTTAAAACCCATGATACAAAAACTCTTGAAAATAGCTAAAAATGTTTATAAAATAATGAGAAAGATGTTTTAAACATTAAAGATGTTTTTTTTAAGGATGTATAAGTCTTTTTTAACTTCCCATAGGAAGTTATTGTAATGGGTCCGATTTGTCAAATTGAAAATTTTGACAATTCTCGACGTTTCAAGGTCCCTAGAGTCGAAATAAAAGATTTTTAGAAAGATGTCTGTGCGTGCGTGTGTACGTACGTTCGTACGTCCGTACGTTCGCGACGTTTTTTCGTCGTCCATAGCTAAAGAACCAGAAGAGATATCGACTTCAAATAAATGTTGTTACACAGATACTCGTAATAAGGCAGAAAGATGCAGAAATGGCTCTCAAGAAAATTGCGTGGGTGGTTTTTTTACCATAGCAATTTAAAAAAAAGGTGAACATTTTGGTTAAACCTAAATATCTCATGAACCAATGATGCCAGAGACTTGAATTAAATTTTATAATATATATTGTAGCGTAATACAAAACAATTATATTTTTGGAAAAAAATCCAATTAACGGTTTTTTTATAAATCAAAAAAACTGAAAAAAAAATTTGTCACCTCGAAAAATTTACGAACAAAATATGATTTCATCTCCAAAACAACTTTGTGCAACGAAGAATAATGTTTTTGAAATTTCTGATAAAATTTTGAAAAAACTCTAATTGTCAGGTTTTTTATAAAAAATAAAATCCTAAAAAAAATTTACTCTTAGTTGGTAAAAATTGAATTTCGACGCAAATATCTTTTCAAAAACTTGAGATGATGGCTTCTAACTAATTTTAACTTATAACAAATATTGTTTTTAACATTCGATAAAATTTTGTTAAAAATCGAATTGACAGTTTTTCTTACAAAAAATAAAAACCTAAAAAAAAACCAAACTAAAACTTGGTAAAAATTTACTTTTGACTCAAATAGCTTTTCGAAAATTACAAATATTGGCTTTAAACTTATTTTATTTCACAGAAAATATTGTTTTTGATATTCAGTAATTTTTGTATACATCTCCAACGGTGACGTGAAATAACGCCAAATGAAATAAAGCCAAATCCAACAAATTTGGCATTATTTCGTTTTTGAAAACGAAATAAGGCCAAATTTTCAATTTGGGTTTATTTCGCTTTAGAAAACGAAATAATAGCAATTTGGCATTGTTTCGATTTAAAATTTTGCAGAATTAGGAAAAAACATAAATTAAAATTATCTTTTGTTTTCTCTCTATGCTAAAACAAGTTTTTTTGAATTGATAGCACGGCGGCGTACTAACAGCTAGGTATTTAAGGGGGGCATGCTGCCCCCCTGCAACCCCCCTGCTTGGGATCACTATAGGATTTGGGGTGGGTGCGAGTTTGGGTTATGCAAAGAACACGAATGCGTTGAGATTCTTTCATAACTGTGACCCATACTTGCTTTTTTTTTGTTGGGAATTTCTTTGATTTTAGTGCTCAAATGCAAAAGTTTTTTGCATATACCCAAACTCGCACCCACCCCAAATCCTATATAGATCCCAAGCAGGGGGGTTGCAGGGGGGCAGCATGCCCCCCCTTACATACCTAGCTGTTAGTACGCCGGCCGTGCTATCAATTCAAAAAAACTTTTTAGCAAAAGTAGCTATTCTAGACAATAAATCAACCATTTTTGAATTTTAAAATATTCGGCGTTGTTTCCATTATTTTTTTGGCCTTATTTCTTTTTATAAATCGAAATAAAGCCAAATTGGTTTTATTTCGTTTTGAACAACGAAATAAGGCCAAATTTGAAATTTGGTGTTATTTCATTTGGCACTATTTCACGTCACCATCTCCAACAGTCCGTTTTTTCATAAAAAAATAAAATCTACAAAAAATAGTACGCAAATTTGGTTAAAATTGATACATATAGACAAACTTTTAAGCAAGACAAATCGACACACGGGATGGGAAGTTATCAGTGTGGAACGCATCCCAGCCTCTTTTTGTATCTTCATACATATAAGTTTCGATGGTTATTTGCCCAGTTTTTATTTCGAAGATCTTAGAGATTTCCGTATTCTATAAATTATGTACATATACACACAATTTCTTACTTTTGATGTCAGAAATCTGAGAACAGAATTTAAATGATTCGATGTTTCATAAATTTTCTGTTGCACAAAATTTAAAAAGGGTGAAAATAAATGAAAAGCTTATTTGATTCCTAGGTTTGTATTTAAATTGTATTTTCCTGCTCTTTTAATGCTTCTGAAAAAAATTCTCAGAAATCTTAGAAACATAAACTGGTAAATTGTCTGGTTTGAAAGTGGAAATGTCAAACTGTTCTGAACTTTCTGTTTAATAACATCGAAAAGTTTATGAAGCATTCCTCTATTTGACGGTGTTAATTTAGTTTAGTTTAGTTTCGTCAATAAGCACAATCTATATATGTAAATACTAGCTGACCCGACAAATGTTGTGTTGTCATATAAATAATTTCTAGAGAATATTTTGCTAGAAATAAATAACTTATTGTAAGTGTGTAAGGATATGGTATATAAGTGCGTAAGGTATAGAGCACTGTAAAAGGTGATAAAATATTAAAATAAAAAATCACTAAACAAATTTTTTTAATTTATTAAAATTAATTCTTTAAAATTATATACATATTGCTAGCTAATTATAACTGTACTCCAAAAGAACAATATCAATCCCTTAAGGCAACAGCGTGAACAATATTTTGTGTGATCCAATCTTTCGCCAATACAAACAAACTGGATGGTTTGCCCACTTGAGAGCACGTTACGTATAACTGTCCGTGTGAAAAACATGAAGTGCTCAAATGTAAGCAGCAGACAATCATCGTTTGGCCTAGAGACTTATTGATAGTTATTGCAAATGGCAATAATTAGAAATTGATGGCGTTTGAATTGAATTGGCACATCTGTGGGCATAATAGGGATACGCGGTAATAATATATTTTCACCTAGGAATTTGCCATTTAGAATTATGGCTTGGATAACATTTTTAATTACTAATCGCGTGCACAACTGTGGTGGGTTCAAATGACGAAAAAAAACTACCGGAGATTCAACCTTAAGTTGTAAATTTTGCGGTGGCATGCCTGGTAAATCTAATGAGTTCAAAAACTCAGCTAGATAATATACAGCTTCGGTAGCATCACAAAATGTATCAATAGATTTATATAATCCCAAGTCTTCTGGTAACAATTGTTGTATCTTGAGATTTAATTCGTTGACATCCACATTTTTTGCTGCTAAAATTGTTCTTTCTGACGGCCACTCATGATTTGTATATTGTCTAAGTTTAAGTTTTATTATTACTTAAAATTCTTAAATACAATAGTTTCGGTTACATTTGATTGGAATATAAATTTGGTAATAAAAGTGTTTTGGCGGTGGCAATGCCGTATTGTATGTTGTCTATGTACATCGGGAAATATCTGGTGAATGAGTGCATTTTGTGAATCAATAATCGTGCAGAAATCGACCGGTAATTTTATGCATCCAGTTTCATCAGTAACTTTTCCGTCGCCTATATCTATCAACAGTTGTTTTTAGAATGTTTCAGCGGATGGATATTAAAGCATTTGAACACGCATATTTACTTTCATTTGCGAAGATTTTAAGCACGCGTTGATCTCATCAGCGTACGTTGAACGCGGAATAACGAGAGGTGATTGTCTCAAATCACCTGAAAGCAGTAAAAGAGTGCCGCCAAATAGGCTGTCGTTGTTTTTTATATCTTTCAATGTCCGGTTTACGCCTCAAGCGAATGTTTGTGTGCCATAGTGCATTCATCCCAGATGATAATTTTACACTGTTTTAGTAAAAATTATCGAAATAAGGAATGTTTTTCCAGTTCCACCTGGTACATAAAAAGAGAATCCACCTTGTCTTGCCAAAACTGCGAGCATGATGTGGTCATAAATGGTTCTTTGTTCTTCATTCATTAGTGGGACATTGCGAGCAACAATCGCTGCCATTTCTACAGTATTGATTTGTATTTCACGATTCAATTCAGTGTCTATTAAATCAGATGCATTTCGATTTGGTGAATGCATACCGAAATGACTGAGTGGTAAGTTGGCAATGATAATGCAAAGATCCTCAATATCAATCAATGCTTCATTGTACATAGCGTCACTGTCGTTCCATGTGTTCTTGACTATTTCTTTGCAGAAAAAATTGTGAGTTTGATCCGAAAAAATTAACCTCAGTAAAATGTCTTGCAAGATCTCAGTTTAACATAATGTGGAATGAATGAAGTATGATTTATAAAGCTCATGTAGAGGCTTTAGATAGGACTGATAAAATCTAACAAAAACATGGATGGAATAATTGTCATGTTTGCTGGTAATTTACCGGTGATAGTTAGGGGAACCAGAGTCGACATTGTGAAGTCTTGCTTAAAAATGTCCACCATATGGAAGATAGTTCATACCCTTAAAGTATATGCTAATGTGAGAGCACATTTGGGTGGTCATTAATATTATCATCATTATGCTTCTGTATGCGAACAACGCCACGGGGTGCAAGTAGTTGTCATGTAGAGAGTATAAACAATCCCCTAGCCTTTAAAGCACCACCATTAAATCCATTTAAATTCAATATTTGGTGCTGTTCACACGCTTTTGACAAGTTTAAGTCATCACTTTAATGACCGTCTGCTAACTTCAATTTGCCCCGACAAGTTTCGACAAGTTAGTGCTACAGCACTAATATTGGAATATCGATGGTACCCTCTTCGTGTGATGCTTTGAGATTCAGGAAAAATGTTCACCCGCCTCATAATTGTCCATCTACTTGGAGTACTGCCAAACTACCTCCTTAATTCCCTTTGGACGGAAATGACGGACTGCAAAGCATGGCACAGGTGCCAACTTTTAGACGTTTTTTTGCTTACTTTTAACTCGGGAATATTTATTTTAATAATCAAGTTTGTTGGGCATTGTCATTACACTAAAAACTAATAAATACGTTTTGATTTAGATCAAACCCAACTTTTCACTTCAATATTTATAATTGTATGCAAAGAAAAAATTTTAAACTTAATAATGGTTGCTTATTTCAAAAAATTTGTTTGTTCTTACACTTTTTAAAAAGGTATTGATATTGATTCAAAGGAATGAAAAGAGAGCAGAAAGTAAAAATAAGATCGAAAATTTTCAAATACATATATTTGTCCAAACTATTTCTATCTAACCTTTAATTTCAGTTAAATGAAAAACGTCGTAAATTTATAGAAAAAATGCCAGAAAATTGAGATCTTAGCGGAAAAGCTTGGAACAGAATTTTATATGAAGAACTTTTCACTGACTCAATTTCCGGGAACCTTTTTAAACTCGAAATAAACAATGAAATTAATAAAGTCTACACAACCGAGATAAAATAAATACAAAAACATTGCAAAAAAAATACTAAAGAGTTAAAATTTTTAAAACAAACAATTATATTGACTTTGGGGTAATTCTTTGTCTGCAAACAATACTATAATTAGGTTATGAAAACAATCTGCTAAATACACATTTTTATTAAAAGTTAATTTTTGCAATGAAGTAAATTATTTAAATTTCTCGTTGTGATTTCGTTTCGGCTAGCAAGAAAACTTATTCTGTACTTTATCATCGAAGCCAACCCTTTTGCCTTATTTTTTATAAAACTCGATGAATGTCTTGAAAATTCTTGTTTCTGTCTCAAATTTATTAACAGAATTCAAAGAACCTAGAACATAGTAAGAGACATAATTCTTTTGACTGATTGCCGAGGCATTATTTAACAAAAAAAACACGTATTTCTTTATGTATAACTCGCGTGTTCGAGCCTCTCTCATGTGTGAAACTTAATAAATCTCTGTTTACTAAAACAAATAGCTACTTCGTGATAAATATGGAATTTGCCTCCTACATAGAAACACAATATAATCAACATTAATGTGTGACTATTATTCTATAATGTAGAATGTGGTCCTATAATCTCGAGAATTAAATCTCCACATAAATCAAAACTAAATGCAATTTCAAAAAACAAATCATAGCATTGTTCTCGTGCAAAATGATGCAATTTGTTAATCTGATTTTACCGTGCGATGTTGAAGGAGTCGTATAGTGTAGACCTCTCATAGACAGTAGACACATATGACATTAACATTGGTAGCAATTTCAAATGCAAACGACCTTCACCGCAACTGATAACCACCGCATCTCGAAATCACACATAAATTCACAAAGCAGATGATTGCGGAGCCCGTGCGGATGGAAATTCAAAATGATTACCTACCATCCCAATGGAACAACCAACGTTTTGATTGTGATCTTGATTATTGTGGGATGAAAGACCTGTCAGAGCTAATTTCTGTGTATAAAATAAAACAATTCATTCCGGGGTGTCTCTGATTGTTTTTAATCACTATGCCAACATTCAACTGGCTGCTGCCACTGCCACCCACATGAGTCTCTCTCTCCGTTTCCAGCCAGCATGACATGCATCGATGGTGGCCTAAAAAACAAAACAACAAAAAAATGACATTTTAAGCACGTAAAAGTGATTTTCATGTTCTGTTTGATTTTGATTTTCCCGTTTGCTCTTTGTTCACAATTCACATTAATAAATGTTTTTGTTTGTATTATTTACTCGTCGCACACTTTCCAAACGCAAATTTGAGTTCAATTGCCTTCTAGTAAAATTGACACGCCAAGTCACCGCGCGCCATGCCACGCCACGCCACACTGCTAAAACATGCAGCCCACAAACATTCATTTCAACTAAATAAAAAAAGAAGAAGAGTTCACCGACCGGAAGTTCATCCGTGCATTGGTCAGTTAATAGTGTTTAATCTACGTTAGAGTGACATGTTTCCTTTTTTTATACTGTCCATCTTTAACCCACAACTTTTTTTTAGCAAATTACCAAAACAAAAAATAAAATGAAACAGAGAAACGCTGCGCCGTGAAGCGCAACACACGATTTTGTATTTTGTATTCTGGGCTATAAGTTGGTTGGTACAATGACCTAAAACCTAAACCAATAGGCTTCGGCACGTCACAATAAAATAAATAGTTCTGTTCGATGGACACACTTACGAATTTAGTTTGCACTGACAGACAAACAGTCTAACACAGTAGGGTGTTTGTGGAACCAAAAAAACAGCGTTGTAGACTTTACTGAAAAATATACTCGTAAGAAGCATAAATCATATAGACAATGAAATAATAACAAAAAGTTATTTGGTTTCTAAAAATGTTGTCAATCGTGAAATAAAATGATTTGACAGCTGACAGATAACGAAAGGTAGAAATATCCAAAAATGTATGCAAGATTTTCTTTCTTAAATGAAATCAAACATGAGGATAAGAAACATAAGGACTTAAAAGCCAGCAATAAAGGAGTTTCATTATCACAAAAAACATAAATTAAATACAAGATTTGATTTCTAAAAGGTTTGTCAATCTTGAAATAAAATGATTTGACAAATGACAGTTATAGGGCCCATACACTACACAAACTGTTTGAGCAAACGAATGTATTTTGTTGTTGTAAAAATGTTTGTGCAAATTGTTTGAGTAGTGTGTAGCGATGATGCGTGTTTGCGCAAGCGGTTTGAATAAAATCAAAAAAATTTGAATTTTCCGTGCCTACACAAACATGTTTGTGTGGTGTGTATTGAATTTTGGTCAAACCGATGCCAATTCCAATAGAGTTAACATGAATAAACAAGAGGAACAAATTTTTTGGACTGAATTCATTGAACTTTATAAAAGTTTACCGGTATTGTGGTGTGTAAAAATTCGTCACGCAACAAATATCTCTCAAACATGTTTGTGTAGTGTGTGGCGAAACTATGTTTGCTCAAACACACGTTTGAACAAACGTGTTTGCGTAGTGTATGGGCCCTATTAATGGATAGTAAACATATCCAAATATGTAGGAAGAATTTTATTTCTAAAATGTTGCCTAACATGAGGTTAAGCAACATAAGTGCTAATTCTGTGCTTAACAGAAATAGGCCTTATGCTCGAGCTTTTTTCAAAGCAATGGCGCCTGATGTACCCTCACTACACAACGTCGAGAAAAATGCCCCTACAAAAATTAACAAGTCTTTGAAATTCCTTAAAGAATTGTTGAAAGAAATTACCGTTGTTGTCTAAATATCAACAGAGTTACCATTATTAGTCTCAATTGCAAGCACAGAACATATTCAGTGGATTTTATTAAAGAAGCTTTTATATTTTTAAAGCTTTTGAGAAGAAAACCCAGTGACACGCTTATACAAGCCAATGCTATCAAAGTGAGAGGCAAATGTCATATCTTCCCTGTACTGGCCAGCAGTTAAGGAGTTTCTTAAAAAAAAAAAAAACGTAAAATAGGGAAATTTTAACCCCCCCCCCTCTTAGATATAGAGAATTCTTTGTTTTTCCATTTCTCTTTAAATGCTATGCTCTCAATTGTGGTGTAGTAGTATGTATAAGATTGTTAAATGTTGAACCAATAAGGTTTGGAAAATCCTCATGAATCCAAGAACCAGAACAGAGCTTCGATATTGTGAACATTTTGCAGAGTGAGGCGAAGACTATCATCAAGCCATTAACAAATAACATTACATCCATTAAAGTTGATCGTATGGTGGAGTTCACACGCTGGCGGCTACATTGGTCCTGACTGATAGCTATCGCACTATGCTGACTGATTTTTTGTTACAAAAAAATTAATTAGCTAGATATTTACGACTTTCGCTTCTTCGAAAACGATGTAACTTGTCATACTGCATGCAAAGCCAGCATTTTACTGTAAAATCAATTTTGTGACAACCTTGTTTCCAGAAGTGGTCCTTTGCAATTACCCCATCATTCGTGCGACTTAGCTCCTCTATATTGCATTTTATGGAACTACGTTAAGTCATTCTATGTATTATGATGCCGGAAAAAGCAGCAACTCCTGAGGAAAGTTAATATTCAAGTTGCCATTGATGCCGTTTAGCCAGATTTATTAGAAAAAAATAGTGAAAAATTGGACTCAATGAATATACCTTGCAAGTCGTACCAAAGGCAAATTTCTGTCTTGTATATTATTCAAAATGTTCTAGCTTATAAAAACACCCTATACACTTTATTTAAACCCCAAATTCATATTCCGAATTCAAGCAGACTTCCAAAACTCAAGTGACGTTTTATCTCAGTTTATCCTATGAATAGACTTGCTCCATCTAAAAAGCCAGCAAAAGAACCCATTTTCATGATAATGTTTTTTCATGTTGCTTCAAAACAATCGAACACATGAAGTTCTGGTAAATTATCATGTTCTTTTCCCGCTCCGGGATATTGCCGCAAATAAAGATAAAAATAACCCACTGTAGATAGCCGTCGTCGTCGTCGTTGGTCAATAGAAAGCCGGTTATGTGATTAAATAAGAAAATAAATAAATATATTATATTGATCACGTTCACTGTGGCGTATGTGCAACTTTATTTTTGTATTCATTCATTTATTCTTTTTGATATATTTTATTATATTTTATTCGCAGTTAGAAGAATACAGACAATAAGAAGAAAAAGAAGAAGTGTTGACGTAGCAATTATGTCATTTCAGAAAATTGTCTAGAAAGACTTGAGCAGCCCAATTCCGTACCACAGTTTCAACTACTGGAGCAAGGGAGGATTGGTTGAAATGACAGCTCATACTCGTAGAATTAGAATTAGGAATGTCTACAAAACTTCATTGCCCCCATCCAATTTTCACGATATGACATAGATAAGAGATTTGTCTGGCAATGGCGCCACCATACTGCTGGTGCTGATGCTGCCACCTCTTATGCATCGCATATAAAGTATAAGAAGGAATCTATCTAGATGTAAGAACCTTACGAAAAATATATATAAAAGGATGAGGGTTGATTTTTATTGACGGATCCATGTCAGGCAAAATGGAAGTGGCGGCTCCTCTGATATATAGATTTTGTTATGTCTACGAATTTTTCTCATTTCACTTACCATCATCCAGGGCGGAGCTGAATTTATTGATGTGAGAAATTTAAATGCACAGACAACCCCATCCTGATAATGACGATGATTATATATGTATGTGTTTTGTATGATATATGTTTTTGTTGTATGTGTATATGTCGTTAAAAGGGGATGTTGTTACTCAAAACCTACGAAACTCTAGAGACGGGCTATAGGGAAATATTTTCGTCAAATTTGCGTTTTAGAAGAATTTGAGATGAGGGTTAATTCATTTGAAAAATTATATGGATACAAATTTTTGTAGGGTTTTGATTATCAAGGGATCTGTATTGTAAAAGTTAAGAAAAATGAACACAATTTTGTTACATTATATAAATACGTACTTCCATTTGCAAGTCTTTCACACTGAAGGAATAATGTATAGGGACTCAGCACAAAAATGTGTTTACTCATGGCATAGATTTCTGTACAAGTAATTTGTGTAATCATTACATGGTGAAATTTTTATTTAATAAAGGCATTCATATAGCCAGAAAATAATTTGTGGACTCAAAATGGTTTTTTGTGATAAGTACATCAGGATTCAGTAAAAACTGAGTTCGCTAGCCTATGTGTTGAAAAAATGAAATGGACTCATTACATAAAATTGTGATGGCAAATTATCACTCTAACATACATACATAATTATGAATATAAAATTTTGTAATTTAAATAAAAGGCATTTCATTTTTCCGTGGTATTTGTTAATAAATCTTATTTCAGTTAACTGTCTGTGGGCAGTGCATATTTAATTTTGAGTACAGATTTTATGGACTCATTACATAAGTTCAAATAATATATTCTCAACATATCAGAAATACGCACAGTATAATGTATAGTCATTACATAAGATAAATGTGTGTACATATTACATTATTATATAATTACTTATTACATACATACATAAATATCGAAACAAAATATGTACTGATTACATAAATCTTTATTCTGTTCTTATATATCTTTCATTTGTTTTTGTTCGAAGTTTTCATATCCATCATGTGCCATTCTCAGTTTCTATGTAATTATTACCAGATCCTTATGAACTGCTTATATCCTTAGGACTACTTTAACAGTTCTGATTAAAATAGTTAGTGCAGCCTGATTAAATGCGTGGCCCTAGGTTCTTTTATAAGTTTTAATTTATGCTTCATTTAAAAAAAAAAGTAAAAAGAGTAAGAACTTATTAAAAGTAATTATCAGTCTTTATGATAACTGTAGTCCCAACTTCTAAACATCACCCATGGTTGTTGTGATAAATGATTCCCTTCTGGATATAAACCTATTTCCCTTACATAAGAAAAGTTTGCATTTTTACAACAACAAAAAAAATGTTATCATGCAACAACCAACATTCTTCTACCCTAAGGAAATGGAGTAAACCTATAACGATTTTTTCACTCCCTATCAACCGAAAACACCATCAACATCATGACCTGTAAATAAAACCTTTGCTCGAGTAGAGATGTGCTTTGAATATTTTTGGTGCAGTAATTCAAAATTAATGTGACATCATAAGTACACGTTTGGTTTTCAACAGTTTTCTTGTTTTTCTTCATCTTCTTGTGGTTTCGAAAATGTTATGGTTCGCATTCCTCACCATGCGTCTTCATCGTCGTAAGGCAGCACCAGCACCAGAAGGCGGAAAATGATGATATTAAGTGTATCAACAGCACACCTGTGGGGGCGGGTGTTTTGTTTCATATATTGTGATTGTGGAAATGTGTACTTTTACTTGGCCATTCTCTCTGAAGGCATGGTATAAATATTGTACAACAAAACTAATTGACCTGTTTCCGTGTTGTGATGAATTATTGCTTTTTATATTCATTTAAAGGTTGAATAGGACTTTGCATGCAAAGTGAAAATTATTTGAGAATGCAGGGTTGTGTTCGTTATTTTTCGAAGAGAATTTTAAAATACTTTACTTTATTTGTTTTGTTATAGGGTCATTAAACTTAGTAAAATTATACAGTTTTTTCTTGGTGTTGGAAAATGAAGTCGTATATAAAAGGTTTATTTATTTATTCAGTAAGTTTTAAGAAGAAACATGTATCATTGTTGCTCATGAGGCTTGCAGTTAAAAACATTAATAAATAATTAATTATAGAAAATGTAAGGAATATGAAAAATGGGGCTTCTTTCCGATTCAAATTTTTCTTTAAGTCTAAGCAAGTCTTATTCTTAATATTCTAGGAATAGGAAAAACCAATAAATTCATATAAGACCTTCTTATTGAAGTTTTTAAAGCATACGAGTAATCTAGAACTTAGGTTATAAATGGTAGTAGAATTTTCTGAAGTAAACTAAAGTTCAAGCCAAAAAAATTAAAGAAACACATTTTTTCAGTTTTTTTAATGGTTTTTGGAGAGATTTTTTTTTCTTTGAAAATGGTACTTTTCAATTCTCATTTCGAACTTTTATTTTAAGATACTTGGTGAAAAATGTTACCATTTCTTGAAGGGATACATTTGTTTAGTTGTGTCATTTTTTTGGTATTGTTATTATTGTCAGTTCCCTTGCATTTCTAAAACTTAAAGAATTTTTAAATCAACAAAAAAAAGACTGAGTATAAAATTGTTAAAAAGGATTTTTTGATTTATCTCAATACGATCACATTTGGTAAACAAATTGTTATGCAAATCAAACGCACGACAGGGTCACACGAAATTTCAAAACAAACCAGCACAATATTAGACTGAGAGCTTACGACAAACAACAAAGTCAACCATGTTTGTCTACCACTACCCGTTACGAAAATGGTAAAAATTGCACTCAATGGTGTGAAAAAATCGACCCTAAAACACCAATTTGCAAACATTTTATACTTTGCACGTAGATAGATCTTAGTTAGATTATAACTAAAATCTATCGGACAGAAAAAAATACAAATTTCTTGAAAAAATTAAATGCCATTTAGTTTCTCAAAAAAGACTTAATTTATAAAATTTGTTTTTCGAAAGTCGTTAAAGCGATTTCTCATCAAACAATTTTTTTAATTTCTGTTAAGAGATATTTTTGATATTTAAATTTCTTTAAAAAATATTAAACCGCTTCTTAGATATACCTCCTTAAGACCTAAAATTACCTATAAGGTCCATAGATGATAATTTGCAAGACATATGGCCTCAACTACTCCTACGTGCCATCGTGTGCGGTTTCCGGCGATGTGTTTGATCTCCCTCCAGCTCTTTCCAATCTCAACAATTCCTCCTCAACTGTTCTTCTCCACGTGCTTTTTGGTCTTCCAACTCTTCTGCCTTCTTAAGTTAGTAGATTTCACTGCATTAAATGTCCTGCAATGCAGTAATTACCTTTTCGAAACCCCTTCGTATGATAGTGTCAATGGGTTCCAGAACCGTTATTCTATATAGTTCCGCATTGAATATACGATTGGCGCCAAAAAAAAACCCGTAAGATGTTTCGTAGACACCTTTTAATGAAGGTCTGCAGTTTACTAATCGTAATTGTTCCTCTTATTTCCCAGAAACAAGATCGGAACAGTCGTTAGAGCTAAAAAGAGAGTTGTTCCCCCAAACATTGTACAACATCGGGTTCAGTTCCTCCTTCAGTAGAGACCATACTTCCAAGATACAGAAAACTATCTATTTTTCTACTGGTTGTTGAGAAATCAGGAAGGATAAGTGGGAGGCTAAACATCTAAGTTTTTCTCGTGTTGATTTTCAGCCCCACGATTTCTGTTTATCTCTCCACCTTTGTTGGCACTTGATGGAGATCTATTATCCTATGACATAGCAAGCATGCATATAGTCTTTGTAATGTATTTGTTTAAGAATTGTTCTTAAAAGTCCATCTTAATCCTCCGTTTGCAGTCAAGGCAACACATCACTGATCATCAAAAACAAAAGAGTTGCTTTCAGTATACAGCTCTGTTTGACTCCACATTGGATTTCAAACTCTTCTGTACTTCCGTGCGTAAGACGTGACATTTAAACCCAACAGAAGTTAGCTTGATAATTGTGATGAGTTTACCCGGAATAGCCATCCTTGTATAATGACTAAACTAAAATATTCAAGAATAACCATCTAAAGAACTATTTCCACCACACTGAAACTAAGTATATCCCTTTTGCACTCAATCAACCACAATATGGCACAATTAGCAACATACACTACACAACACACATGACCTAAACTATAGGGTATCATAAAGCAGAACATACAAATACAACAAACACTGTATCTGGTTTCTTATATTTCACCAATGACCAAATAAAAATTGCATTAATTAAAGTGAACGTTAATTAGCACTTTTGCTGTTTTGAAAGATTGAAAAAAAATCATATACATATATAAAAATTAATCTGATCTCATAAATTTGTAAAGAGAACGCCACCGCACACATCGTTAACTTATTCGATATTACACTCATATCCAATCATTATTATTTTATTATGATCATCATCGTAATCATAAAATTATTATGGAACATGTTGCAGAAAATTAACCAAGTGATAGAGAGTATACGATAAAGCACACACGCACCACACCACAAATTACAAGCAATGTAGCTTGTATATGTTATACAACCGTTGACGTCGCTTCCGTCGCGTCGGTCGTTCCGTACCCGTACCACCTTACCTACCATAACATCTCTCTTCCATCCAAATAATGTAAAACAACATTTTACCACAACTAAGTACAAATTCTCACGTCAACCGAATACGAAATCCAAAGCCACAATCGGGTAACCTTCGAGATAATTCTTAGTTTTCAAATTGACACTGCACTGCACACTGCATTGCACAGTGCACAATTGCACACTGCATTGTTACTGTTACTGTCGTCGTCGGTAATGTAGTGTTGATATATGTATTTATTTATAGTTGGATTAACCTAATCTCTAGCTACCTGTTTTTCATTATTCTTGTTATTAATATATACCACACCTATCTTCCTTGATGATTGAAACACAGATTAACGCATAGTCGGCATTAATTGTGCGATAGTGACAATAATGCGCATCGTATATACGTTACATCCGTCAAATCTTTCTTGTTGCATATATCTAGCGCTCGCTTTTAAAGGAAACATTCACGCATGAAGTGATGTGATGGTTATTTATGCTATTTTATATTGTAATCCGATGTAATTAATATGGAATAAATTGAAAATTTCATCAAGTGGAAAATAAGCAATGGTTTTATAAAAAAAAAAATGACCGTTATAATAGGCTCTTAAAAAAGATTCAATGTTAAAGATTGTAACCAGGTTAGATAAATGCATAATATTGTAAAAGTATGATAAATGTCACAAAGAATGAAACAAACTTTGTTTTGTACAAATTTAAATATGTACATACATATGTACATATACGAAGCTGTAAAATTTATGTGCATATGCCAGATTAGATATGCAAAAGTTATAAACATATGTATATATATCGCAAGAAAAACGGTCCATAAAATATACATATACTTGGAACTTCCCCGTTTAAGGAAGAGTCTTTAAAATAAATTGTTGTATTTTGTGCAGGCTTTCCCAGGAAACTTTAACAAAATATTGAAAGAAAAATCGATATTAATGTACTTAGAAAGCATAATATATTTACTGTGAGGGTACGTCACCCGAAGAAATATACTGTCTGAATAAAATCAGTTCGAAAAATATGCGTTCGGTTTAGTTCAACCTTTAAGTCTTCAAGTTACTTTGCATATTCGTAAGATTTTATGAATTTATTATAAAAATCAGTAATTTATATAATTTTCAGAGCCTTCATCGACGAACCACCATAAATGTACTTTAAAGTTCTCCTTAAGTCAAAAATATGAGTGTGATATTTTCATAAATTTCTCGTTGGTGTGTAGATAGCGAAAAAAAAGAACAAATAATTTTAAATAAATAATTAAATCTACTACTAAAGATGTGTCCAGACTTAAAAAACATTTTTGAAATATTTCAGAAACACTTAAGAAACATTTCGAAACAGAGAAACATTTTTGAAATGTTTTTGTTTTTGGTCTGTACGCTCGCAACACATTTCCGATTTGTTTCTCTGTTTCCCATTCCGAATGGGGCACTTTATCGGTTTCACAAGCATTTACAATGTTTCTTAAACAACGTTTCAGAAACGTTTTTGAAATAATTTTTCCTGAAATGTTTCTTTGGTGTGGAGAAAACTTAAAAGAAAAACATCGGCCAATGATTTTAAGAACTCCTATGATTCCTATACTATATAAATTTCAAAGATTAAGAATCTTCTTAGTTAAATAAGACTCTTGAGTCATGTTTTAGGCTGCACTATTTAAATTTTAATACTCTTACTTTAAGAGAAATGCTGTTATTGTTATGAAAAACCCCATCAATCTACATAGAATTATAACTTAACCTGACACTTGAAAATAATTAAAACTTAAACCAAATTTTCATATTCAATAATTACGTAACGGACTCATACGAGGTGGAAATTAGTGACAAGGTTTCAACCTAAGCCCTGTTCTGTTTGTTCTTTTAATTGATGACATTCAGGAAGTTCTACAGGAGGAGCAAGAGTTATAGCATTTCTTTTAGTGAAATCCTGGAAATTTTGCTGAATACTTGAGGTAAACGTCCGTAAAGATTATGATCTTTCGTTACAGTGGAATCCCGAACTGTCACAGTGAAAGGTGGAGATTTGACAATGAAGAAATTGAAGTAGTAAGTGATTACAATTACCTAGGAGTCAGAATGTTCAGAAACCTTAATCAGAAAAACCATGTGGGGTAAAAACTTGCCAAATCAAAATGCACTTTTAACCTAACTTGGAGGCCGATTATGAATTACGTCAACTTCAATGCAAAAAATTTCGCCCTTATTGCTACGCCGCAAAATTATGGAGTCAATTTGAAATTAGTAAGGAAGAACAAATTCTGCGATATTATCTCCAATAAAAGTTTAGGCTCTTAAATAGTACTCCACATTCTCATGCCCAAGACCAAGGGTCTTCTTTGCTTTGTTAATCTCTAAACTTAAAATGCAATTAGACTACATATATAAAACGCTAAACATGGACGAGAACAGGCTACCAAAAACAAAATAACTAATTTTAAGAAAGAAATCAACTTGCTTAAAGACTTGGAGTAGCTTAGATACTTTCTGCTGCATGCCGTTAACTTGCTTTCTCTGAAAATAGACCAGATTTATGAAAAACTGAACTCTTTGATCTCATCATTGCATTAGATGAAAAAAAGAAGAGTTTATAACTGGAACCGGAGATTAAACAAGTAGACATATTTTAGCATTGCTTGACTACAACCCTCATCTTAAACCTACATCAAAGGAGAGTACTCAAAAATGTCTTCATGTAACTCGTTTAAAAAACAAGAGGAGAGTTACTGCCAATCTACTTTAAACCGCACAGAAATGATCGCCCAGAAAATCACTTCCTTTGTAGATGCCCAATTTTAATGGAAACCCGGAAGAGCGTTTTTACATTCACTTCAATATTTTAAGTCTATTAGTGATCTCCGAAATATTTCTGGCAGAATGGAAATCTTCTTCCTAGTTCGGAAATTTTAACTAAACTTAATCTTGATTTTCTTTTCCAAGCAAAATATTAATAATATCCAATATGGAAGGTCTACTGTCACTAATCTTGCATTTTCCCTTTTGTCTTCTTATTTAAAAAATGCTACGTTTTCTAACAACACCGTTTTTTTTATTAAGTACGTCTCATAATATTACTGTGCTCAAAAAGCAAAATCTCTGGAGCAAATTTTTAGTTTTCATAAAGTTATTTCATAACTTTGAAAAACTATATCTTTAAAGCAATCTTAATTTATTTTCAAAATAAATTTTAAAGTAAAAAATCAATTCCCAAAAACCTACTACTAAAATTAAGATTTTTTTAAACATGAAGCAACTAAGTACTTATCTCAGCTTATCTAAACATATTAGTTTGTATTGAATAAGAATTTCAAAGCATTTTTAAATTATTCAAGCGTTCCTCACGGCTGTCATCTTGGGCCTTTACTAATTCCTATATTTTTGATGAATGGCATTGTTAACCTATTAAATTTTACTCAATTTTTGAAGGCTTTTGAAATGATCAAGAAATTTCGGCTATTAAAAAATTTAAATAAATTTGGAAACTTTGAGCTCATAAATACTGTTATTCAGGTATTTATCAGGACAGTCAACTTGGGCCTTTACTATTTCCTATACTTCTTGTTTTAGTCAATTTGTTAGGTTTTTTGAAATTATCAAGAAGCTAGTTAGAGTAATTTCAGCTGAAGCAAATTGTGATCCAGATATTTCACAGGACAATCACCTTGAGGCATTACTGTTTGTAATATTTTTTACCAAAACAATTTTAGTCAATTTCTTAAATTCTACTACAAACATTTAATAGCAAATAATTTTATGTCAATCTTTCTTTGTGTTGTTTCTTTATTATTTAAAAACAAAACATTTTTAGAAAACTGTTAAAGTTTTAAAGATATTGGGGTAACATTTGATTTCAAATAAGTTTAAAGGTTATGTTAATCTAAAACTAAAACAAAACTCAAATGTTGTTGTTTTGTTCCTCTAACTAATGTCAGAAGTACAGTTTAAAGATGAAGATTTCTATTATTTCTACGTTCGGAGGAATCATTTGTTGTTGCACTGCTGATATCAAAGGCATTCAAAATTAGAATTTATTAGAAACCTTGAACGTTTAACTTTAACTGGTTTAAGTAATAGCACTACTTCGGAAACGCCGAATATTGGCTTGCATAATGTTACCACACAGATTTGTTACCAATATTTTTCGAAGGGTGCTGTTTGCGATTGACTAATTATAAGTTATTCTTAATGTACAGCTTTTTTCTTATCAATAAATCAAAAATCAAATAAATAAAGTCAAACGGGAAAAGATTCTTGTTACCAATTATTGTGTACAATAAGCACATTTTCAAGGGGTTTTTTGAAACCTTTTTATGCCAAAGACGGAATAGAGGTTTTTATTCTGTAATTAATTTAGTATTTTGTTTTCAAATTCAACAAAATTTTCGTAATGGTGTTAAATAATTAAAAAATATATTAAAAATTGTTCTTTAGTGTGAAATTCTTGAATATTTTATTAGTTTTAATAATGATACAAAACAATATTTTTCAATCCTTTTTTTATTGTTTCTTTACAGAAAAACAACATTAAATGGAAAAAATCTCAAAGACTTGAATTCAAGGAATATAAATAAATCTATGCAGCTTTTATAGTAAATTTATTCAAGGGAAAAAAACCAGACAGAAAAACTCCCTGTGTCAAAATGTTTCTACCTGTCAAACCAAACATGTAAGTTATCAATTAAGTTTTACTTTTTTTTATCTTATTCATTGAAATAAGCAATATAAATATTCATATACTTGCTCTCAATTTTCATAATATCTGAATTATTTATTATCTACCAATTTAATATTTATTAAGGACTGAATTTTCATGAAAGCTCATAAGGATTTTCGATTCTCTTGAGATTCCTTTGTATTTTCTTTCAAAATATTCCAAAAATAAAATTAAATACATTTCGTCCTTGAAATCGATAAACACATATAAAAACTATAAGAAAAACACGAAGAAATCCAAATAGATAATAATAATAATAAAATATTTAAGCTACCAGGACCTTGCTCTGCAGTACAAGCTGTCACACAAATTGGTGCTTATATTTATTTAGGTCTTTAAAAAACAATTTTGAAAACTTTTTTCTTATTAGGCACAAAACATACAAAGTCGTATCTTTTATTTTTTACCCAACTTCAATATGACACGCGCTGTTCTGATAAAAAGAAAATAAAACATAAATTCGTTATTTGTCAAACGTCGAGTATTTATCACTAAATATTCCATTCAACATGAAAATATTTTGTTCTACTTTTAATCTAAGAATCATAGAAGAACAGAAACATGTGTTTTTATTTTCAACAGGAGGCTTAATAGTCCTTGAAAATTCGTTCGTGTTTTTTTCAACCTAACGTGTTTGTTTTTTGTTTTTCTATTTGTTTTTGTCCCCAATGTCATTTTCGTTTCCAAATTATCCTCCTATAGAGAATTAGAATGGCTCATTTTGCTGACAGAACTTGCCACCACCACATCCTTCTCTCATCCTTATTTTTAATGAAAATTGTTTCGTCCTGGGTGGTTTTTATATTTCTGGGTTACCATTAAAAGCGCGATAGGTACTTAAAAGATTGCAATTTGGGAGTTCCTTTTTCATATCCTTTGATATTTTCCCAGGCTCGAGTTACATATACCAAATATTTGTTATTGTCTCCTTGTTGTCGGGACTATTAAAATGGATGTTGGTAGAGCGATAACTTCTTCCTTAGTTTTGTTTTTGTTTATTTGCTGGAATATTTTTACAACTCTTGAATTTTCTTGTAATTCCTGTTTCCGCAATAAAATCGATCCACAACATATAGGAATTTCAAAGCAGGAAAACATGCTGTAAAAATACAAATGATATAAAAGGAAACTCCTGCCTCGTCCTTTTCCCCCCAAAGCAGCCAGGACAACATATTAAATCGATTTTCATTTGTTTTTGTCGTATTTTCTTGTCTGCTTATTCATTTGCTCGTTGTTGTCGTCGTCGTCCTAAGCACCCTGGTATGGTGATGTCATGTATGGAAAATAAAACTACACAACCAAAAGTGTATCTATACACAAGCCCCCACCTTCCCCCTCCACCCTTTCCCTAAAGAGAGTCCTTTGTACAAAAAACAATCGATAATAAACCTTGAATTTTTGTTAAAGTTCCGGTTAAAGTATCGAATTACCCAAAAAATAAAAAGGCCCTGTTTTTGGGCTCCAGGGGGATGTGTGTTTTTGATGGTATTTGTACATATATTATATTTGAAAAACTCAATTTTTTACGAACCTAAAAACTATAAAAGCTCACATTAAGGACCTCAAAAAAAAAGGGAAAAAGACTGAAAATAAAAGAATGATGGGATAAGAATGTCCCCTAAAGCCAACATCTATTATTTTCTATTTGGTCATTTGGCTGATGTTTTCTTTTTGTGAGGGCATTTTGTACATTCACATGGATACATTTTTCGGTCCTTTGATCAATTTTTTGATATAGACACAGGCATTCTATAGCTAAGGTAGAAAAATCTATGATACCCTTGAGGGCAGAATGGTTGATTCGATTTGAAAAATGTGTGTTTTTCTATTTTGATAGACAACTGGAAGTGGAATTGATTGATGTTTTTTGAATTTTGTTTGTATCTTTTATTTGTATATAGAACCACCGAAAATGGCAGTGGAAACAGTGAAGATGTTACCACCACCAGCAATAATTCAACACAAACACCGAGCGATTTAAGCCCACCGGGACCAAACGAGGAAGTACTGCCACAGGCGCATCACCAAAATCCTGGACACTGTATTGCATCCTTTTCGGCCATCAATCAAATGCGAAATAATGCACAGGTGAGTTGGTTTTTTAGTCTTTTTTAGTTTTTTTTTTTAAGAAAAAAGTATCTGCAAAATGTCACAACCATATGATGTGCAGATCACGTACCTTGTATGTATATGAAAATGTGAAATTGTGAAGTCTAGAGTTAAATTTGATGTCTTTAAGAGGTGTAAAGGTAATGGATTTGAATACTTACTCAGATGATAATCTGGATTGATTTTGTGTGTGGAAGGAAAGTACATTAAGTTTTAAGGGCATTTATGCACGTTTGGAAACTATCTGATTTCCAGACAAACTTTATCATTCTTATGATGTAAACTGAGATGATAAAATTGGAGATATTTTGCCACAAAATATACACTTCATTTATTTGTAAGCTTTATTGAGTGCATTTCCTGTTTTCTATACTAATATTATAAAGAAGAAAGATTTGTATTTTTGTATGTAACGAATAAACTCAAAAAGTACTGGACCGATTTTAATAATTCTTTTTTCATTAGAAAGCTATATTATCACTGAGTAACAAAGGCTATATTTAGTATCTACTAGATTACTATAGAAATCTTTTAAAATTTCTATTAAAACCAACCGAAGGTGTACAAAAATTAACCATAAAATGTCTTTCATCGCATACGCTGCGAAGAGTATTAATGATAGGACAAACATTTTTTTTCTAATTTAGTGATTCATGGTCGTTTTAATTAGCATGCTTATAACTTAAATATCTGTACCTATTTATGTCTACCCGTGCGAAGCCGGGACGAGCTACTAGTTATGCATAAAAAGAAAACATCATCTTTCAAGATTCTACTGCTGAAAAAATTTGGCTTGAACATTTTATTGAATAACGAAATTATTGGTTTTCCGCATATAAATTTAAAGCTAAGAACGCTATAGAAAGTAATTTATTAAAAACTTGAAGATCATGTAGTTCTCTACAGAATTGGTTGTGACATTTTTTTTTACGGCTCATAGTCAGAAGTTATCTTAAAAAGATAACTTGGTTTCTATTACGAGATTTTGCTACTCTAGAAAAATCTTATTTTTCACGCATATTTCCTAACTGTACATTTTTAAAATTATTAGAAAAACATCAAAAATCCTGATTTTGTTTCAAAAATCCTGATTTTGTTTCTTAATAAGCTTTGATATTTGTCAATGCTTCAAGTTTATAGTTTTTAATGACGTTATAACAAATAGATAAGAAAAAAAAGCAAAACCTATCTGTAACCTCGAATATTTTACAAAGAGTATGTTTAGAAATACATAGTAACTATATTTTAATATTTAAAAAATAAAATTGTAACATAAGTCTCTCTTCAAAAATGTAAATGTCATTTCATTTCTCAAAAAAAAAAAAACCTTAATCAATTATTTTTTTTTTCAAAATCGTTGAAGCGGTTTTCTTAAAGCTAATTTCTTACAAATAATTTTTCTTTTAATTTATGCAGTTATGCTTATTAATACATCTTTCTCTATTTGAATTTCGTTTTTGGAATATCGAATTTTGAAATTAAAGAACAAAAAAGGCTTTAATCCGACCCACACTAATAACCGCCTGTTGATAATAAAAACTTAAACAAAACATTATTAACAATATTTTATTTGAGATAACAAAATTTTAAGTCGGTATCTTTCTTTATTTTCATAAAATTTATTTTTCTTAAAAAATAACTAAAAGTTAGCAACAAAACTTTGTATATGATAAAATTAAAATACACGTTTGATTTCAATATCTATTTTTGAACCCAAAATTTAGTCAAAACCCAATTTTTATCAATTTGAGCAACATTTTTATATAGTTCTTATTACTTAAACAAAAATACAGATTGGATTTTCTAAGAATATTATCTTATATTAATAACGAAAATTTGCATAGAATGAAATAATTTTGAAGTCAATACCTTAATCTATTCTGGAGATATTCGAATCGAACATCAGTTTTTACCAATTTTGCATAGTTTGAAGTCAATATCTTTAATTGTTGTCAAGATATTCGTGTCGAATAGGTTTGAACTTTTTGTAAAAAAAGTTTAACCAGATGTCAAAAACGATATTCTTCTTGGCATAACATATAAAATTGTTCTGAAATTAATATCGGTTTTTTCGTAAAATATTCGGAGTAAAAAATATTTTCTTACAGTTTTTTTTTATCTACATAAGAAATCGTTCATAGATTTTTTTTTCAAAATTATATATTTGGAGACAACGTTTTTTTGAAAGTCTTTTCTGTTTTAAAGTCGATAACTTTACTAGTTCTTGAGAAATGGTTAACGAAAAATGGTATCCCGAACGTACGTACTAACGTACGACCGTATGTACACAAGCACACACAGACGAGTCTTTAATTTAGATTCTAGTGACCATGAAACGTCGAGAATTGTAAATATTTTAAATTCGACAACTCCAAATGAAAACAATAACTTCATATGGGAATTTAAAAATATATTTTCAGATGGGATGGTAGAGAAATCGAAAAAAATGGACCCCCGATTCCTTCCGTCTGTCTCTCTGTACAGCCCGAACCATTGGGTCGATTGAGCTCAAACTTAGAACATTATGTTAGACTACAGATTCCCGTTAGGTGTTTTTTTAATTTGTTTACGAATAAAAATAACAGTAGTACCCGTACACATTTTTTGGACAAAAATCGAAAGTTAGAATACGAACCTATATATTTTCTCTAAAACTTTGTTTCTTAACTTGGCTTCTTTCAATAACAAAAAAAGTACCCCCCAATGGAACCGTTATTTTCTTTGTAAGTCTTCTCAAGGACTAATAAACCGATATCAATAATTTTTCTGAACAAGCTCTTATATTGTCTTAATAATATTTGATGTCCAAAAGTGTCAAATTTTACTTTTTGGATTTAAAAAAAATATTGTTTTTTTTTCAAAATTCGATATCTCAAAAAAGGGTAATTTTTTAACGAAAATTAAATTAATGATACCCAAATTTAAATTGAAAATTATATACATATATACAAAATTAGTTTAAAAAAGAGGCTGAGATGCGACCCACACTGATAACTTCCCATCCCGTCTGTCGATTTGTCTTGCTTAAAAGTTTACCAAATTTGCGTACTATTTTTGTAGATTTTATTTTATTAAATATCGAAAACAATATTTTATGTGAAATAAAATAAGTTGGAAGCCAATATTTTTAATTTTTGAAAAGCTATTTTAGTCGAAAGTAAATTTTTACCAATTTTTAGTATTGTTTTTATTTAGGTTTTTATTTTTAATTGTTAATTCGATTTTTCTCAAAATTTGTCCTAATATTGAAAACAATATTTTTTGAAAGATAAAAGTAGTTTGAAGCCAATATCTCAAAATTTTGAAAAGATATTTGAGTCGAAAATCAATTTTTACCAACTTTTATAAATTTTTTGTAGGTTTTTTTTTTGTAAAAAAACTGTCAATTCGATTTTTCTCAAAATTTGTCCTAATGTTGAAAACAATATTTCTTATAAGTTAAAATTAGTTGGAAGCCATAATTTCAAATTTTTGAAAAGATATTTGAGTCGAAATTCAATTTTTACCAACTTTGAGTAATGTTTTTTTTAGGTTTTTATTTTTTATAAAAAAAACGTCAATTAGATTTTTCTCAAAATTTTATCAGATGTCAAAAACATCATTTTTCGTTGCACAAAATTGTTTTGGAGATGAAATCATATTTTAGTCATAAAATTTTCGAGGTGACAAATTTTTTTGTCAGTTTTTTTGATTTATAAAAAAAACCGTTAATTGGATTTTTTTCCAAGAATATATTTTTTTTTTATAATATATTATATAAAATTTAATTCAAGTCTCCAGCGTCATTGCTTCATGAGATATTAAGGGTTAACCAAAAATTTCACCTTTTTTTTAAACTGCTATGGTAAAAAAAACACCCACGCAATTTTCTTAAGAGCCTTTCCTGCATCTTTCTGCATTATTATCTGTATAACAAAATTTATTTGAAGTCGATATCTCTTCTGGTTCTTGAGCTATGGACGACGAAAAAAACGTTGCGAACGTACGGATGTACGAACGTACGTACACACGCACGCACAGACATCTTTCCAAAAATCTTTTATTTCGACTCTAGAGACCTTGAAACGTCGAGAAATGTCAAAATTTTCAATTCGACAAATCGGACCCATTACAATAACTTCCTATGGGAAGTTAAAAAAAAAAACACTAACGATTTTCAAAAAAAAATTAATAAATGAAGGCTTTTTTTATTAATTTGGTTAATTTTTAAATTTTTAAATATTAGTTCTTTTTGTAAACAGAGTCCTTTGGATACAGGAGCAAGCTTGTGCGATCCAGTTGTGCACTTAATTTTTCTCTTTCTCTTGATTATTTTATAGGTAATTATGTTTATCACAAGAGCTGCCATGAGCCATTTCTAAACCCAGTGATAAGTTATTTCATTTTAAAAATATGTCAAAAAAATTAGATTGATCTCGTCTTGCGTTTTGTGGATAATATTCACGCCTAAAACGAAAAAAATAAGCCCCAAGCGGACCAAATCACGGTTGTTAATATTGAAATTCGACTATATTTAAAATATTTTTTTTATTGCGCATACGCCACAGTGAACAAATCTTTTTATGTTCATTATCCATTCATGATTTAAATATATACATATATATTATAAACGCCAAAACTTACTAGCATGGAACTGAAACCAGTTGCCTAATTAGCTTCCATAAAAGTTGTCTTTAAAAATACAAATTTCCACCTCAACAACTTATTAATTGATTTTTAAATTCATTCAAATCATTCTCCCCCAATGAAGTTTTTTCTTTTTTCTTCCAAATGCTTGCTCAAATAAAATTCAATTCTCACTGAAGTCATTCCCTTTTTATACATACCAATATATTAACTAAACCTTCCGTGATAACTTTGTGTTAATTGATTCTAAGTAGATTGACCTTTTTTGTGGAAGGTAAAATTTATGTATAAAAATACTCGTGTCCTTGAAGCTGCCAAAAATATCGTCAAATTAAATCAATAATAAATTCTTAATTGTTTGCCTCATGCGTGCGAGGAAAACTCTCATACAAATAACATACATGAATAATAATTCAAACGAAAATCGTCAAAGGAGCTCATCCCATTCATGTGTGCCTACATACATACATACATATGTGCATAAATATTACATGAGTCAAAACAATATCCTAGATTAGGTTAAGTGAAATTTCCTGACAGAAAAAAAGTCTACTGCCTTTCATAACATCGATAAAATTTGCTGATAGCATGAAAATAAGTTTAAATGAAACTGACTTTGCCTTTTTTAATTAAACAGTTTTTATGTACATATATTCCGAGTAAGTTTGGCACGTAATTAAAAAAACTTAACCTATGAAAATGCACTGTCCATAAATATGCAGACAATTTACACTACAAAGGGTGTTTTTGTTAGAAGTTTCGAAATTTGAAATTGAATAAAACAAAGATGATTTTTTAATTTGATATGAAATTTAATTACCTAATGCGAGAGATAATCTTCTGGCATTATAATTTAAATATAATTTCTGGGATATGGCATGTGACCGTCACGGCTCGCTCGGATTTCGATTTAGTCTGGAGGTCAAATTTTCGATGACTTTTTCCAACATCTGTGGCCGTACATCGGAAATAATGTGGTTCTCTAAATGGGCAACCGTTTCCGTTTCGGACATATCAGAATAGACTAGAGACTAAACATATAAATTGTAAAGCGGCGTTAAATCGCACTATCTTGAAGGCTATTTTACGGGTCCGTAACGTGAAACTTTTCGGTTACCAAACGTTTCCATCAATAAGTCAAATGTGGCACGAGCTATTTGACAAGTTTCTCTGCCGCCGCCATCTTGTTGAAAGCAAAGCTCCCGCAAATTATGGTTGTTCAATTGATGAACGAACAACTCAGTAATCATATAACTATAGCGGTCACCAATGACTGTAATGTTCTAATAGCCAGCATCGTTTTAAAGGAAGAACGAACCACTTATTCCACTAACCCATAAAGCACACCAAACAGTCCTTTTTGGTATAAAACGGTGTTTTAACACACACTCGAGGAATGTCATCACTCAAACGTCAAATTTATTTTTTGACGTTTCTATTCAAAATGAGCATCATCGTTAAACAAAGTCCGCGCGATATGTATATTTCGCACTATTTGAAAGCGTTGTTCAGACGTTAGTATTTTGTTTAAATGTCAAACCAAATCAAAAATAAATCACTTGAGAGCTGAAAAAATGTCCGACAGTTAAAATAGTGTTACCAACTTACATTTTTATAACTTTGAAAAAAATCACCCGTTACTAAAATACTTTATATTCCTAGTAACTCGTTTGTGTTTGAAGCTAACTAAAAATGCATACAATGCACTTCTACGAGTACTTACTCCATATCAAAAACCTCTTAGGAAGAACAATATTTTATTATTTCTGCCCGGAAGCCTTACATATATACGAGCTCAAGTTCCATATACACAAAACCACTTGCTCCCAAGTCATTTCTCTTTATTACTATTTTTGTATCATTCTGCTTTCATAATTAAAATGCAAAATATTCATAACCAGGCAGACAGACTGATATCTCACCAAGCACCAAGCTTTGCAAGGATTCCTTCCAGAATGATACAAAAAATCCTGTGAATCCTTTGGGTCTAATGTGTGCAATCAACGCCTACTGCCTGCTTTTCGTTGCGTCCATCATCGTGTCGTTTTGGTGGGTGGTTGGTTGGTTTGAAAGAAGATTTAAATCTATGGAGAGTCTGTTGCACGTCTCTATATCATGAAATATGTTTGCCACGGGACAACAATGGTTTCCAGAACCCAGAGATGAACATGAACAGATTGCTTTTTATGTCCTTATTTTTACAATCCTTTTTGTAAACCTCGCCACCATCAACATCATTGCCATTATATGTATATGAGTCTTTTATTATTCTTCCTTTTTTTTTAGACAAAAGGACGAGACGTGTTATTATCTCCGTCCAATAAACCTCAAAACCAAACGGCGGCGGCGGTAGTCGGTCGGTTGTTTCCTTTTGATGATTGAAGCCATCACTCCTGAAATTTGCTACTTGTGCACACAATTTCTGTGCATAATTGAAGGGCATACGATGGGGCCGGGCCGGCCGGTGGCAAACGATATTTATCGATCTTCTTTTTGTTATTATAAAGAAGTCCTTTCTAGAACCCTCCCATAGAATAAACGTCATAGCCAGACATAGATTTTGCTATTTTTATTTCGTATTTGCTTTTCCTTTTTAAGGATATTTCTGATTCATTTCACTCGAGGCATTTTTTAAAAATAAGAAGAGAAGTGTTTGAAAGATAACTGATGGTAAAGGGAAAAGTGTTAAAATTGTAAAGGATGTGTTGGCAACAATTGTTGTAAATTATGCACCATCAAAGACAAAAGGACGAGACATTCATTTTTATAAAGATAGATCCATCAGAGATATAATAAGTGCAGTATTTCGATGCAGTTAAGGCGAAGAAGAGAGATTAAAAAAATGTACATTTATTGAAAAACATGGTTTTGCACTTTAAATGTCATTAACTTTTGACAGTTGAGTTGGAGATTGACAGATGGTGGTGATTACTTCATAATTCTACAAGAAAATTAAAGGTTGGCATGAGTTTGAAGGATTGAGACTTACATATATGATGCTTGATAATAAATTCCTTGTTTTTTTGTTGTTTTATAGAAATCCAATGTTCATGCAATGCAGGGAGTGAAGAGCTCTTCACTTCTCTTCTTTTCGCTTACACATGAAAACTTTACATCTACAAAAATAACGAAGCCACTTTAATTAAAACACGAGAACAATTATTTTAAAAGACATGTAGGGAATTTGTATAGTTCAAGTGGGATTTGGAGTTTTTAAAACATTGCTTTTTGATTAGAGACAAAAATAATGACTCTAGTCATCAGAAATGGGAGTTTAAAGAAATGTTTACATATTTAATGCATACAAAAATTTGCATTTAAGAAGTTTAATCTTTAGTTCTTTTTTAAGATATTCATGATTTTAAAACATCAAAAATATTTTGATTTTGTAGAGAATTTAGAATTTTTTAAACAGAAATGAGCTTGATCACTTAACAACGTGAAATGGATGAAGTGCTTTAAGAAATTAGCGAACAGATTTATTTTTTGAAAGTAAATGAAATGTCCAATACTGTCGAAATTCTTAAATGTCAAACCTTTGACAACATCCACCAAAACTTCTGATGCAGCTAAATAACACCCTGTATTAAAAGCCAAGTTAAGTGTGTTACCAGTAGAACAATTAATTAGAATATAAATTCTAGATAGGAGATAATTGATGAATATGAGAAAAAGAATTGGGGACAAAACTTAAACCTGAGGCATACCAACATTTATTTTATGAATATCAGATTTATAACCTTAAAATACATAATTCACCTATTAGAAAGATTCATAGGCGTCAAATGCAAGCGCTTTCGATAACAGATGTTTTATTATGTCTGTAGTGGATTATTAAAAAATGTCCGTACTTCAAGAAAATAACTCGAAAATATCACAATTTTCATCATAAACTTGGATACAACGGTCAATCCTCCAGTTTTTACTTACGACTTATTGAAACTTTGGTTATTGCATTCGTTTTTGTTTTCATTTTTTTAAGACCAAAAAAAGGCTCCATACAAATTTTTGAAGTCAAAAATCGAGAATTCGAGAATGGCCCGATAGGTTGTTTTGACAGTATCTCTAGTTTGTTTTTTATTTAACTTAAAATATATTGGGCCAGAAAGGTACCCCGCATAGAACCGTTATTTATTTTGTATATTTTTACAGCAACTAATGAACAGATTATTTAATTAAATTTCTTTTTTTTTAAATAAGCTCTTACATTTTCGAAATAATTTTTGATGATCGAAATTGGCAATTTTTTTTTTCATTTTTAAAAACTTCACACTTCGGAAACATACTTTCTGGACCCTAATAACCTTATACTAAATCTTGAGTGTGGTCTGATATTGAAACAAAATTTTTCAAGCTGTAAAGAATTGTTCTAAAATCAAAGATGAATCAAGTCAACCGTTAAGGTTCTTAAAAAACTCATAGAGACCCGTCCAGTTGAATTATTTATGCTGCCAATCAGCTTCTGAATTGCATGTGTACTCGTAGGTGCAACTTAGATCGGTGCCAGTGTGAACGCAGCTTTAGAACTCACTCTAATTAAGTCTCAAAATTAAAAAAAAAATTAAAATCAAAAGCCTTCTCACATTTTCCACTTTGTTACTTTACCTTAAAACCTTTCATCTATGGGACATGTTCCTAACGACCAAATTTTGAAATACAATTTCTTTTTAACTGTTCTTTTTTTTAACTAGAATAGAGACTTTTGAAATTTCTGCCAAGATACCTACATTATAAACTTAATTCCAGATATTAATAAACTCCAAAAAATTCTTTCAAAATTATTTACATTCACAATTTTCGGAAATGGAAAAAATCCCTGAAGAACCTTTAGTCAAGATGGATCGTAATTAAAAAATAATACAATCTTTATTGAATCTTACTACAAATCGTGTCAAAATGTCTACAACTATTTTACAAAGCTGTGCTAATAACAAATTAAGAGTCATTAGCTAAACACTTTATAACGAAAACCTGATAGGTTGTTGCTCCCATTTCAAAAATTTGACCTAAGAAGATTGAAAAAAGGGACGTATGGTTTTAATCTTCTAACAACTCTTCTCTTCTTCTCCGCAATACCTTACCCATTCGGTCATGAAACATTTATTGCGAAGCTTTTGAGTATTTACCCAACTATTTCCTACTTTGTTTCAATCCAAACTCACTCTTATACTGGAAGACTTTTAAATTATTAAAGGTTCAAAATCACCTACGCTTGACTGAAACTAGTGACATCGTATATCTTTCAACCCCATAATGCTGTCAAGATAAAGTTTTTCGTATATGTCGGTCGGTATGTTTCTTCAAATCCATTAATTTGCAACTTGATATTACGTATCTATACAATATGCGATAGAATAATATCAACCCAACTTAAAAGGCTTCCTTGTGACGTTGAACTCAAAAAATGTACCCTTTTATCGTATACCGGATGAGTGCAAAATCCATCCACAAAACTATAATGCTATTCACACATGCCTAAGTTTCATCCCTTTTTGTGCCACAAATTCCAATAAGTACACTTAACTTTTACTTTACTTTTTCCTTCATCTACCCACAGCTCTGTGATGTCACTCTGGAAGTTGGTGGTGAGACCATACACGCTCATAAAGTTGTACTGGCGTCAGTTAGCCCGTATTTTTATGCCATGTTCAATGGTAAGAATAGCTCTAGGGATATGTATTCTCGTATTTTTATATGAAACGAAGTAAGACTAATTTTACTTTGTTTTCTTTTTTTCTTTTATTCCAAACAACTTGACTTGACTCCTTCTCTCTAGATGATATGCTGGAACGGAACCAGGGTAATGTGACACTTCATGACGTTGACGTCACTGCACTTAGACAACTAATTGACTATACGTACACTGGTGAGATAACAATAACGGAGGACAATGTACAAGTACTGCTTCCAGCATCGAGCCTCCTACAAATCCAATCGGTCCGCGAGGCATGCTGCAAATTTTTACTCCGTCAGCTTCATCCTTCCAATTGTTTGGGCATACGAAGTTTTGCAGGTAAGTTCTATATATAAACACCAACTATAAACCTCTGTCAGCTTTTATCACATAGTTTATAAAATAATGAGTGAGTAGGCTTTAAAAGACTTAAAGCTTCAATGAGAAATTGTACAGGGTGTCTAAATGAATATTCTTGGATTCCCCACTTAAGTTGATAAGATAAAAGTTATATGAATAAATTTAAGTTACGAGTATGTTTATAGCAAAAAAACGAATGTAAATATTAAATGAAACAAAATGGTACACCCTGGCGTATACGCAACGTTTGTGTATTAAAATGCAGCACTCGTTTATTATTTCGAAACATATAGCAAATCATAAAAGCTTTCATTTTTTAACCAAAAGACACAGAACATAAAATCTCTCACACGCATTATTGAAAAGCATTTCTAGGCGTTTCTACTCGTCTCCTAGAACAGATAGTTCAAGTTTCACAATTCTGACTTAACTTAAACTTAAACTTAAACTTAAACTTAAACTTAAACTTAAACTTAAACTTAAACTTAAACTTAAACTTAAACTTAAACTTAAACTTAAACTTAAACTTAAACTTAAACTTAAACTTAAACTTAAACTTAAACTTAAACTTAAACTTAAACTTAAACTTAAACTTAAACTTAAACTTAAACTTAAACTTAAACTTAAACTTAAACTTAAACTTAAACTTAAACTTAAACTTAAACTTAAACTTAAACTTAAACTTAAACTTAAACTTAAACTTAAACTTAAACTTAAACTTAAACTTAAACTTAAACTTAAACTTAAACTTAAACTTAAACTTAAACTTAAACTTAAACTTAAACTTAAACTTAAACTTAAACTTAAACTTAAACTTAAACTTAAACTTAAACTTAAACTTAAACTTAAACTTAAACTTAAACTTAAACTTAAACTTAAACTTAAACTTAAACTTAAACTTAAACTTAAACTTAAACTTAAACTTAAACTTAAACTTAAACTTAAACTTAAACTTAAACTTAAACTTAAACTTAAACTTAAACTTAAACTTAAACTTAAACTTAAACTTAAACTTAAACTTAAACTTAAACTTAAACTTAAACTTAAACTTAAACTTAAACTTAAACTTAAACTTAAACTTAAACTTAAACTTAAACTTAAACTTAAACTTAAACTTAAACTTAAACTTAAACTTAAACTTAAACTTAAACTTAAACTTAAACTTAAACTTAAACTTAAACTTAAACTTAAACTTAAACTTAAACTTAAACTTAAACTTAAACTTAAACTTAAACTTAAACTTAAACTTAAACTTAAACTTAAACTTAAACTTAAACTTAAACTTAAACTTAAACTTAAACTTAAACTTAAACTTAAACTTAAACTTAAACTTAAACTTAAACTTAAACTTAAACTTAAACTTAAACTTAAACTTAAACTTAAACTTAAACTTAAACTTAAACTTAAACTTAAACTTAAACTTAAACTTAAACTTAAACTTAAACTTAAACTTAAACTTAAACTTAAACTTAAACTTAAACTTAAACTTAAACTTAAACTTAAACTTAAACTTAAACTTAAACTTAAACTTAAACTTAAACTTAAACTTAAACTTAAACTTAAACTTAAACTTAAACTTAAACTTAAACTTAAACTTAAACTTAAACTTAAACTTAAACTTAAACTTAAACTTAAACTTAAACTTAAACTTAAACTTAAACTTAAACTTAAACTTAAACTTAAACTTAAACTTAAACTTAAACTTAAACTTAAACTTAAACTTAAACTTAAACTTAAACTTAAACTTAAACTTAAACTTAAACTTAAACTTAAACTTAAACTTAAACTTAAACTTAAACTTAAACTTAAACTTAAACTTAAACTTAAACTTAAACTTAAACTTAAACTTAAACTTAAACTTAAACTTAAACTTAAACTTAAACTTAAACTTAAACTTAAACTTAAACTTAAACTTAAACTTAAACTTAAACTTAAACTTAAACTTAAACTTAAACTTAAACTTAAACTTAAACTTAAACTTAAACTTAAACTTAAACTTAAACTTAAACTTAAACTTAAACTTAAACTTAAACTTAAACTTAAACTTAAACTTAAACTTAAACTTAAACTTAAACTTAAACTTAAACTTAAACTTAAACTTAAACTTAAACTTAAACTTAAACTTAAACTTAAACTTAAACTTAAACTTAAACTTAAACTTAAACTTAAACTTAAACTTAAACTTAAACTTAAACTTAAACTTAAACTTAAACTTAAACTTAAACTTAAACTTAAACTTAAACTTAAACTTAAACTTAAACTTAAACTTAAACTTAAACTTAAACTTAAACTTAAACTTAAACTTAAACTTAAACTTAAACTTAAACTTAAACTTAAACTTAAACTTAAACTTAAACTTAAACTTAAACTTAAACTTAAACTTAAACTTAAACTTAAACTTAAACTTAAACTTAAACTTAAACTTAAACTTAAACTTAAACTTAAACTTAAACTTAAACTTAAACTTAAACTTAAACTTAAACTTAAACTTAAACTTAAACTTAAACTTAAACTTAAACTTAAACTTAAACTTAAACTTAAACTTAAACTTAAACTTAAACTTAAACTTAAACTTAAACTTAAACTTAAACTTAAACTTAAACTTAAACTTAAACTTAAACTTAAACTTAAACTTAAACTTAAACTTAAACTTAAACTTAAACTTAAACTTAAACTTAAACTTAAACTTAAACTTAAACTTAAACTTAAACTTAAACTTAAACTTAAACTTAAACTTAAACTTAAACTTAAACTTAAACTTAAACTTAAACTTAAACTTAAACTTAAACTTAAACTTAAACTTAAACTTAAACTTAAACTTAAACTTAAACTTAAACTTAAACTTAAACTTAAACTTAAACTTAAACTTAAACTTAAACTTAAACTTAAACTTAAACTTAAACTTAAACTTAAACTTAAACTTAAACTTAAACTTAAACTTAAACTTAAACTTAAACTTAAACTTAAACTTAAACTTAAACTTAAACTTAAACTTAAACTTAAACTTAAACTTAAACTTAAACTTAAACTTAAACTTAAACTTAAACTTAAACTTAAACTTAAACTTAAACTTAAACTTAAACTTAAACTTAAACTTAAACTTAAATTTGAATATTCTTATCAAAAAAATTGCCATTAATCCTAAAAATTATAAATCAATGGAGTAACGATGGCTGAAGTCATTGCACTAATTTTGTTTTTGTTAGTCAAACTGATTGTCTTATTACGGTCAATGCATTCATTCACTTCATAGGCATGTGTAAGGTTAATTCTTTGCCCAATTATAGAGACTAGTCAGTTATTTATGTGGTTTCAGCAATTTGGTGCCACAAACAGCAAAGAGGGTAAGAAAAAGCCCTATTCAAAACTCAGTTCGATAAAAGTCTTGTATCGAGATATAGTGCTTTCTAATGGTCATATAAATGTATCTTTAGGAGAGATCCGAGCTAATATTGAAAGAGTGAAAGCAGCGCCATCCCTTTGAAAAATGTGGTATACCTCAAGGAAGTCAATTAGGGCCCTTTTTATTTATATTTAAAAGTAATTCTTTTTGAAGTTCTCTCTTTCGAAATGGCGAGTAAAATCAAATATATTACGAGATTTATTATCTAAAAATAAAACACCCTGTTTGATGCGTAACGTATTGTATTAAATTCAAGCAAGCAATTGAATTAAACCGCAGTGCCCAACCATGCCCACAAAATAGTGTTTCACTCTTGGCTATACTCGTTCACAACAACAAAAACTATATGTCTATAGATTTGTATATATTTCTATACTTTTTGTTTTTAGCTTTCCTTTGTACCACTGTAGTGTGCAATGTGAATGCATTATTGTGGTACAACCCCAGTAGAGGGAAAAGTGCCTTATAGTACGACTTTTCCGGGCTATAGAGTAGGGGATGATGATGCGGATGATGGATGCCTTGCACAATTTATTGGGGTAGAAGAATTCATTCATCATCTTTATATTTTTCTATTTATGTATAAGTTTGTTGTTGCGTTTTTATGTTAGCCCAGTTAGTTGAAGTGGTTTCGCCACTTTTCCTTCTTGTATTCATATCTTTTCGACTGGCACGATGATGGTTATGTCTACAAGTCGTCCAAAGAGGCGTTTTTTATGGTCTCCAAAACTATTATGAACCCCATTCACCCCATTTTGTCATAGTAAAGTGCGATGAACAATGTCCTGCCAGGAGTACAGTAAGTCTACCACATATCCTGGAGATTTCATATACAAGGGAAGAAAAAAACAATGATTTATATGGATTTTGGCTTGGTCTTCTACTTTGTGTATTTTTGGGGGGTTTCGGGTAGGTTTGATGATTTGGAACTGTTTGGGTTGCTGATGATGGGTTCGACGATCTGGATTCATTCATTCTAAAGAACAAAACATTCCAAAAATATGTACATGGCTATGGGAATATAAGTTTCTTTCAGTTTCAGTTCTGTTTATTTTTAGGGCCAAACAAATAAAAATTTATATAGATATGGGGGCAATAATTTATTAGAGTCGGGTCTTATGGGATTTGTCTACCTCTGCCTCTCTGCATCGCTGGCAAAAGACTTTAACTTTCCATCCAAAGCGATTTCTTTGTGCCAAATAGGTTTTTCTTGTTATTTTACTTTTTTTATTTTGTATCGTCGTTTTTTTAAGAACGTATTTAGGTTTTTGTGTATGAAATAAAGTTTTGTAGGTTAATATGTTGTGTACCCTATTTTTTCTGGTTTTATTGTGTTTTGGTTTTGTTTTCCTGAATTTGATCCTATTAGTGGTAAGTACAAATTTACTTATATACGGATTGACAAGCACATTTAGTAAATTACCTTTAGTACATTACTTTGGAAAGGGTATTTATATGGAGAAAGTGTACGTTAACATAGAAAAGTATGCCACTAGTGGCATGAACTTTGGTAGACTTAGAATTAGGTATGCTTTAGATTTTAGAATGAGAATTATGGGTTTTTCTGGGCTTTTGAGGAAAGTAGCGTGAACTGTGAAGCTTTTAAAAATTAAAGAACTATGTTAATTTAGCTAAGGATTACTTTAAATACCTTTATTTTAGAATTTGGTTTGATAAATTTAAGCCATTAGCTTTAAGTCCTCTGGTAGGGATAAGTTGTTGGTGTTTTTAGGTTACAATCACTGATGTCAAATTAGTGAGAAACTAATAGCTGTGTTCAACCACCTGCACTAGACTTCTGTCAAAATCAGGCGATGTCATTGTTCAATTTTATTTTAAAATTATTTAATAATACATACATAGATTAACTTAGAGTAAGGGGTCTCTTGTGATTAATTTTGGAAGAAAGGAAGAAGAAATATTAATTTAATTTCTTTTCTAAAATTGTATTTTTAATAGTTCATTCAATTTTACTTGCGACAAATTTAATTTCTTTTAACATCTGACATATGACGTCTTTGTTTTTTTTTTTTTTGTTACATTACTCTACACTCGCATTTTTCTAGTTGAACAAACCCAGGCCAGTTTATATTTCCAAATTTTCTGAGAATTTTCTCATTTGGATTGACAAAGAAGGAGTATAAAATATAAACAGAATTCACTATTTACTCTCACTTAGTAATCAAAATAGTTTTTGGATTTCTTCTTTCCAATTTTGAATTGTGCGATAGAGAATTATTGTGAAATCGAATCCTTCAAAATTTTCTTCATACATTTCTGACAGCAAAAGTGAGAAAATTTATGTGTGATATTTTGTTTATATTTCTGGGAATACAGAAAACTCTGAGATCCTAAAAATATTTATTTATTTATTTATTTATTGAAATAATTTACAAACTTAATTTATAAATTATTTTTAGAAAGGCATCAGGGTAGCCAGACCATATGATGCCGTCTCTTAAAATAAATAAATAAAAATATAAACTGGCCAATTAGCTGCATGCGAAGTTTTGATTGTTATTGTCTTTGGTTTGACAGTTGAGCGATTTGGCATTTCTGTTCATTGCGGTAAGGTTTTGTTGTTCGAGAAGTTGATAGTACTTCATCTGAAGAATTGCGTTTAGTGATGAAATGGTTAAATGTTTTCGTCAACAATCAAAATTGATGTATAAGAAGAAAAAAAAACAATATTCGTCCTTATGGAAATACGAAAGAAGCTGACTTTTTTTATTAAAATAAATCAGCTGAACATGGAAGATGTGGTCCCCTTAACGGTTCCCCCTCGTTCATGAGACTTAAAGTCTCTCCTTTATTTTCTTGGGATTTTGTTATGGCATTGATTTATTCCGACAACCCAGCAGGTCTTGAAGGTTTGACAGACAATGTTCAAGCCATCTTTGACGCCATACGGTCAGATTTACTCAAAAAAGCAGTGAAAAATTGTCCCGATCAGATAGAATCTGTTACTTTAAGCTTTGGTGGAGCTCTTAGAAAGAACACTTAATAAAGCCTGTTCAGCTCGTTAAATGCGTACTTATCGACAATTATTTTAATTTAAAAAACTTCTTTAGGCATTTAGGAATAATAACTGATTTCTGCAGGAAAACCAAAACAACTTTTATCTGTCAGTTTGACACATGTGAAAATTGTCTTAAAAATATTATAGAAATATTTTGATTTGTCAGTTTGACTGTTGTGAAAATTGCCTTAAAATGTTATAGAAATATATGTAGATATGTAATTATTTACTTAATATACGAGTAGAATAATTATAATTAGTAAATCATTCGACATTAAAAATGATTGTAGGAGAAGAAATTGACAATTTTGTAATATTACGACAGGAGGGACATTTGACAATTAGTTCACAGTTGACAGCTGCGAAATGTCGCAGCACACTTTTGCTTATTTGAGGTGAAATTTGAATATATTCTTCAATATGCTTCTTCCAAAGTAGTAGTAGTAGTAGTAATTTTTATTGAGTTTTTTTATACATTTGTTTTTCTTATAGATTGTACATTATTTCACTTAACTATAATATTGCCGACTTAGAATTGGCCAGGCTACACAGGTTTTTATTTATATGTTTGACAATTTAATTGTACATACATATGTAAGTATTTAAAAAAAATTTCTTCTGCTGGGATAATTTATGTGTGTTCACACAATGGGAACCACGCTTTATGCTTCTTTTAAATTTGTAAATTGATTTGGGGGAAAATAATTGTTAGTTAAATTAAAAACCTTCGAAATTTGTAAATTGATTTGAAAGAAAATAATTGTTAGTTAAATTAAAACCTTAAAGGAATAGGTTATGAACGTCAAAAATCACTTCACAATGGGCAGGTTCAGCCGACATAAGGGACTTGAAAGTAAGGCAAGTTTCTTGCATCTGATTGGCCAGCTGCCAAAAAATTGCCTTCCAATTAAGGCAACTTTATTGGAAAGTTGACTGGAAAGTTAGGCAAGAAAAATCTCCCTTACTATCTAGTCAAGTCAACTTATGTCAAAATGACATTTGATCATATTTTTTAATTCAACTAAAAGCTGAACTTTATTACTCAATGATTTATTTATTTTCTGCACAACTTCATTTAATGCTTTCTGTAAAAAGGTTCCTTGTAAATTTGGAAAAGAAATAAGTAATATTTCTTTAAAACACAAAATACAAATTATGATGGACTTGTAGCTTGCCTGAGGAGTGTTTTGTAGAAAATAATGATTTTGGTAATTTTTGTACTATAAACTTGAAGTAGAGGTTTGTGAAGTAAAGTTCTGAATCTTAAATTCATGACACTTGAAAAACTAACTAGTTGCCTTGGTCAAAATTTACGTTCAAAGAATGAAGTTGACTGCAAATGAAGTCCCTTATGTTGTCTGAACCTGCCCAATATCTTGTTCAAACAACTAGCAAATGTCATTTTTTGCAGGGTTGCCAGCTTTTAAATACATAACTTTACTAATTTTGGTGCATTTAGAAAGCATTAAAATTAAGAAATCAGTGTGTGTGAAGTTTTGATAAGTTCCTTTAAGTTCTTCATTAAAACAAACACCCAAGTTGATAGTTGATAGAATGTAGCCGTTGGACCAATAATCTATAACGTCGGCCTTATCACAGGATTCGATTAAATCGAATGACAGAAAAAGCATTATACTCGTAGCTTTATTTTAAACAAACAAAAATTGGTTACAAAATGTAAGGGTCTTGAAAATTTTATCTATAGTCTCCAACTCTGTCCATCTTTTAATTTAGACTGTTTCTAGTTGTTTCTTTTTGTCATTCGTAGTGCGAATTTTTTCTGATGGAGCTTGCGATAAGTCCGATTGAAATTATTTATCTGGTGTAAGGATTATCCGTTCAAATGATTTTAGACTTTAACATCAAGGATAAAAGTGATTATTTTTTTTTCCAACTTTTAAAATCGAAAATTAATTAAGGGTCTATATGGATGCTTTTGGTCTTCTTTTGTTGATAAAATATTTGTTTAACTTTAACTCTAAACCCTTTGAGTATTCGGTCTTCTGGCACCTACAAACTATGATAAATGAAGTAAATCCTTTGTAACCACCCTTCTACCTCTTCGTTTTTGTATCTTATAGGTACTAAAATAAATGAATTTCTTCTAAGACATCGGAGTAATCAATTTAAAGACCTTCAACAAACAAATCAAAAACCTTTCAAGTTCCTTCTTCCTTCTATAGGTTATACCAACTTTATCGCTTTATTTACCTACTCTCTTATACTATGGAAGCACATGTGATGCTTTTAACATTTCTTACAATATTTTCCACAATAGTAAATCTGAAGCACTCCATCTCATGTCATCAGGAGCGGATTAGAGCTCAACAAAAATAAAATTAATGCATTTCTTTACTCAAACAATACAAAGCTCTTTAAACCCTACCTTGGTTCTGATTTCTAAAAGGGAGACACTTGAAAAGAAATCTCAGGAACAAATAAACAAGCCCAACCCACATTTTTATTATTCAACTTTTTCCCTCGCCTTATCGTGCGTCGAATGGAACGGATGGAATCATGCTAAACCCTCTTATTTATTAGTCAAGTTTAAGAATGGTATCGAGGTTATGAGCCTGACTAACCCTCTTTTTCTTTTTTTCTAGATGCACATTCGTGCAAGGAGCTCCACACACGTTCGCATAAATTTGCCTTGCAGAACTTCCAACAGGTTGTCGGAACCGAAGAATTCCTTTTGCTACCCTTCGATGAGGTAAACTTTGCTCGCATTCACATTCATATACTTGACCCACTCTTGGAGACTTTACATATGTGGCTCATTCTTATTCTTATTGTTATATTTTTAGGTCAGGGATTTGATATCAAACAATCAATTGAATATTTGCTCCGAGGAGAAGGTCTTTCTGGCCGTCCTCAATTGGGTGAAGCACGATTTGCCAGAGAGGCAGAAGCACATAGCCGAACTAATGAGTCATGTTCGATTGCCATTAGTTGGCCGAGACTTTCTTATGACTTGTGTGGAATCGGAGACGTTGATTCGTGAAGATTCCCAATGCAAGGAACTGCTGCTCGAGGCCATGAAGTATCACCTGTTGCCAGAGCAGAGGAGTTTAATGAGCAGCCAGAGGACGAACGAGAGACGTCCGGATGGCATGAAACCGTACGTTTTCGCGGTCGGTGGTGGCAGTCTGTTTGCCATTCACAACGAGTGTGAGGTTTACAACCCGCGGTTGAATGCCTGGACCCCGATATCTCCGATGTTGTGGAGGAGGTCACGTTCTGGAGTGACCGCGCTGCACAAACTGCTGTACGTAGTGGGAGGCTATGATGGCGTGACGGATCTTTCAACGGCTGAATTCTATAATCCCCTCATAAACAAGTGGAGCAACATCACCCCCATGGGCACGAAACGGTCTTGCTTGGGAATCTGCGCCTTTGACGGGCTCATCTACGCCTGCGGTGGTTATGATGGAGCCTCGTGTCTGAGCAGCGTTGAGCGTTATGATCCTCTGACGGGCGTTTGGAGCTCTTGCCCAGCCATGAGCACACGCAGGAGATATTGCCGTCTGGCAGTGTTGGACAATTGCATATACTCCCTGGGAGGCTTTGACTCGACCAATTACCAATCGAGCGTTGAGCGATTTGACCCGAGGATCGGACGATGGACTCCAGTGCCGAATATGACCTCTCGCAGGAGTAGCTGTGGAGTGGCGGCATTCGATGGACATTTGTATTGCGTCGGTGGCAACGATGGAACCATGTGCATGTCCAGTGGTGAGAGATTGAATTTGAGGAGAAACGCATGGGAGCCGATAGGAGCAATGCATTCTAGAAGGTAAGTAGAGCGGCACCACATGTCATCGGAATTTCATATTTATTCCAACTATTTTTCCTTTTTAAAGATCCACCCACGAAGTTGTTGATGTTGATGGCTGCCTTTATGCCTTAGGAGGAAACGATGGCTCTTCATCGCTAAACTCTGTCGAGAAATACGATATTCGACTGAATAAATGGACAATTGTCAATTCAATGGTGACGCGTCGTAGTTCTGTTGGAGCAGCTGTTCTAGATTGCTTCCATTTGGAGCGTGGTCTTGTGCAAACAACTAACTTATGACCCCTGTCATCGATTGCTGAAACATTTGCTGCTGCTGCAGTTGCTGCAGTCAATAATGCATCTTCGACCAGTGGTAGTAGTAACAATAGTAATGCGAATAACGGTAGCAATAATGGTAGTTTTAATTTAAGCACCTCAGCGCCCTCTGGTCCTTCGGCTGGTAAACCTTCGACAGCTTAATTCTAGAAAACAAAAATCTTTAAATAGACAAACACAGTTACAACATACATAGGTAGATATTGTATGTGTTCCACTTGTGTCTTTGACCTATCTAACTACAATTCGTGTGTCAAGTGTCAAAATTTAAATGTCACCTGTCAAATTTATATTTTCCTGATAAATATTTCTAGTAAACGTCAAAGTCAACACTTTGTAGAATGTCATGTCATTTAATTTAATTGACAGAGATTCCTTAAGTTCTCCTTTGCTGTCTCATTCTCGGTAGTTTGCGCGGAGTTTTCAATTTCGAAATCAAATTTAAAAGAATTTTCCTTCTTTTTAGAAGAAGAACTATAATTCTGATGAAAGATTCAGGAAAACGACCAATCTTATCAAATTTTATATTTGTACCTATTCTGACAGTTGTGTTGAAAATTTAAAAAAAAAAACTTGAAATGAGTTAAAAACGATAAAATATTCCGAACTAAAAACCGATTGAATTCATATCCCTAGCAAGTAAATTTTAATCACATTCCAAAGTTAAAAATATATGTAAATGGATATTCTAGTTACGAAATAGTCTTACTATTCGTTACTCGTCAGTAGTCTACTTGACAGCACTGCTTTTCTTGTCAAAATTTGTATCTGTTCAGTTTTATGCTGAAATCAACTAACGTTTCCTTATTTTCGAAAAAGATTGAATACAAGTTAAAATACTTTTTTTCTCATAATTTTTCATGCAACATTTAAGCTGACATCTGTCAAAATGTTTTGTTGTTTGATATCGCTGGAGACACTTGACGAAACTAATTCTAAGAACGCAAAGATTTTAAACAAAATTAAACGCATTTTAAAGTAGAATATAGCGATGTATCCCATGGGAAAGTGTTTTCGAGTTTTATAAGATTTTGACTTTTATAAGGAAGAAAATAAAAACTAGGACAAATTTAAAAGTATTATCAATCACGTATTAACATTACAAAAACTTAACCATAAAAGGAGACATAACATTATAGCAGAGGTAACAAAAAAAATATCATCGAATTTTAGAATCATTAAAAATATTATGGCATCTTCTGGAAAAAAAAAAAAAAAACAAAATAATTATGTGCTCGAATTTTTCATGTTTTGTTTGATCGCACTATAAAATCCTACTTAATTGCTACAACAACCCATAAAAAACTTAAATACTATCACTGCCAAAAATGAAGCATTTCAATTATAAAATATCAGTGGATGAAAAAGAAAATAGTTTATAAATTATTTTAAAAAACTTACATAAAAGACAATTTGCTATAAATATTCAAATATGATAGCCACTTTGTTTTTTCATACAATTTTTCAACAAATAAAAAACACTGTCTACATATTTTTTGAATTTAATACCAAAAATGGTATTATATGATTATTATGGATATAAAAATATAAATATAATAAATACACAACAAATATGCATTAAAAAATATAAATTTAAACAAACCAAAATATAATAAGAAAAAATACATAAACTGTTTTTGTTTTATTTCAAAAGAAAACTGTTTCGAAAAATTGTTATAAATATAAATGAATTCAGATAAAATATAAAAATTGAAATATTTATTTCTATTTTAATTCACATTCTTTGAAATTCAAATAAAATAAAAAATAAAAATAAACACATAAATATATTAAATAAAATGTAGGTATTATATTAAATATAATTTTATTTATCTAAATGAATTTTGTTTAAGTGTCTTTTTGTATTAAAAAAAATAAATTTTGGTGACTCTTTTTATATTTATGTACATAAGTTCTTTACTTAAGTAACTTAAGTACATTGTAAAGAATTTCGAAAAAAATGTGTTTCATTGAAAGGATTTCTTTAAATAAAATATGTATACAATTGAGTGAAATAAATGAAATGAAATTAAAATTTGTTTGAAGTTATAATTGTTTTCATTGTTCAAAACCCTTAACAAAATTAAAGGCCATTTTTTACTGCATGAGATATTACGATGATTGTTGTCTTTGGTTTGACAGTTGAAAAAGTGAAAATGTTTTGACATTTCTGTTGAGAAAGCTTTGGCAATTCATCATGAATCGTTTAACGTCAGAACACCAAATCCAATTGTGAAAATTTGTATTGCAGTACTTCATCAATTTTACGGTTTTTAGTAATTAAGTTCATTTCCGGTGGAATAACTTCGTTAATAACAAGGCAAGTTTATTGGAAATTTGACTGGAAAGTTAGCCAAGAAAAATCTACCCAACTATCAAGGCAATGGGTTCAGACAACATAAGGGACTTCATTTGCAGTCAACTACGTTCTTTGAACGTAAATTTTGATAAAGGCAACTAGTTAGTTTTTCAAGTGTCAAAAATTTCAAACTTGGAACTTAACTTCACTAACCTCTTCTTTCAGTTTATGGTACAAAAACGATCAAAATAATTATTGTCTACAAAACAATTTAAATTTTGTATTTTAAAGAAATATTACTTATTATTTCTTTTCCAATTTCACAAGGAAACCTTTTACACAAAACATTAAATCGAATTGTGCAGAAAATAAATAAATCACAGAGTAAATCTTGACATACATACATATGTAAGTAGACTTGACTTCATAGTTAGGAACATTTTTCTTGACTAACTTTCTAGTCAACTTTCCAATAAAGTTGCCTTAATTGGAAGGCAATTTTTTGGCAGCTTGCCAATCAGATACTAGAAACTTGCCTTACTTTCAAGTCCCGTATGTCGCCTGAACCTGCCCAATTCCACGTATGTCAAAGTGACAACTAATCATAATTCTTAATTCAACTAAGAAGCTGTACTTTATAACTCTGCAATTATTTATTTTCTACACAATTACAATGTATGTTTGATGTTTTATGTAAAAAAAAGGATCCCTTGACAAATTGGAAAAGTAAAAGTATTATTTCTTTAAAATACTTATATACATACAAATCGAGATGAAATAGACAATTACAGTGAGTGCCATTAATATTCTTTTTTTTGTTTCTTTCATAAAAACAATTTACTTTTTACTTTTAACTTAATAAAAGTTAAAAACTAGTTTTTCTTTTAAATATTTTTTATTTAATAATTTCAATACCTATATATACATTTTTTAATTAAAATAGCAAATTAACAAAATAAAATAAATAAAGAATACGATAACTCAAAAAACAACACTTCATTAATATTCGGTTTTTTGTACATACTTATATTATTTTTTTAATTAATCTTTTTTACCATTGATTTTAATATTTTGTTGGATACCCTTGATTGGATAAAACTCCGCCTAGTCACTTGGGCACGTTTTTATAATTTTTGGAAGGTATTCAATGCCTATTTTGTTCCATTCTTCTTGAAGCCGTGTCTTGAGCGCACTTATTGACGAGACAGGGTTTTCGCGAACTCGACGGTCCAATTCATCCCACAAATTCTCGATTGGGTTAAGGCCTGGAAATTGTAGAGGTGTTTGGATAACTTTTGGACAGTTATACAGAAGCCATTCTCTTACAACATGTGCCTTGTGCTTCGGTTCGTTGTCCTGGTAAAATTTAAAATTCCTTAAAATGCCCATTTTCTCAGCACTTTGCCTTAAATTTTCTTTTAGGATCCTCAAATAGTATTCCTTATTCAATATACCGTCGATGAATACTAAATTTCCCATGCGTCTTGCCAAAGTGCACCCCCAAACCATGATGTGCCCGCCTCCATGCTTCACTGTTGGCTTTGTGTTCTTGCTTTTAAGCTCTTCGTTTGATTTGCGCCACACCATCATCATCACCAAGTTGCATCCTTATTTTTGTGTTCCCTCGCAAATTTGATCCGAATTTGCCTGTTGCGCATATTGATAAATTGGTTTTTTCGGGCAACACGACCATTGTAGCTTGTAGCCATTTGTCTTTATGGTTCGGCGTACCGTTGATGCAGATACTTTCTTTTTGCATTCCATTAACACTTCTTGCACAATTTTTGGTGCACTTAAACGAGGATTTGCTTTAATTTTTCTTACTATAAGCCGTTCTTCTTTCGTTGTTAACTTTTTTGGTTGGCCCATCTGCCTTTTAGTTCGATCCTTCCTTCTCTTTTATACCTCCGAACAAAATCACCGACAGTGTTTGGCTTCATGTCTAAAATATCAGCAATTCGTTTGTATGTTTCACCTTTATTATGGTGAAAAATAACAAGGTTTCTATTTTTAAGGCTTGCATTTTTTCCTTTGCGCCCCATGATAGAACATGAGTTCTGAAACGCGTCGCTAGTTTTATTTATATAAAAAATTGTTTTGTAACATAAAGTTTTAATAAATTGTTAATTTTTAAGAAAACTATAATCGTTTTTATTTTAAAAAATAAACATAAAAATACATAATATAGCAAACATGGAGACAAGCAACACATCATCTATATTAATTTCTAAGTTTGAACTCAATCGACCCAATGGTTTCGAAAATCTCCCTTGGGAGAACCAGAAGTAAATGCAAACTTTGGTTGTTAAAACTGAAGAAGTCACAGTCGCCCATCGATGTTTTCTAAGGTAGAGACCGTTGTCTCCACCTTGACGATTGAAACTATGTACATAAGTGCAAAAAAAATGTCCCTTTTCCTCTTTAAGGGGTTTGACTAAAGTCGAATTTTTGGAAAACTATTTTTGGAATAAGATAAATTAGAACTAAATGACCTTAAATATCATCAGTATAAATAGAGAAAGTTAAATCATCAACGACACTAAAAACGTTGTTAATTGTTAAAACAAATATAAAAGATTGCGAACCTAGGAACCACGCTGTATTGGTATTACTCTAGGTATGATCTGAGCTATAAAATAAAATAGGGAAACTAAGATATGAAGCTAGGTTCTACAATTCACTTTCACTCGAAATGAAATTGAAATCGATTCAAAACATGAATTGTAGTTCTGAAATTCACTTTCATCGATATCGAATTAATTTTTTTCGAACTCAAAACGAATTGAATTTCCGTGTTCTACATTTGGTTTTTATGGTGACTTGCTTTTTTTTATCTTTGTTAGCAACTAGAGCCAGCTCAGCTTTATATGGTGAACTTGTCAAAATTGCCGTTTTTCCCCGCCTTGTCTTTCTCTGAGAACAAGTTCTCTTTCCAGAAGGTAACTTAACAAGATCCTTTGGAGAAGATAAAATGAAGGCTGAAGTTCCTGACGTTGATGGAGTGTTGTCTAAGGCAGCTAGAGCATCGACGAAGTCTGTGTTAACAAAGTTTTCCTGCGTGGAAATCATTGTTGTTGCAGGTGGTTCAATTGAACATGCCCTTTCAAGGGGTGCTTCAAAAACATCTTGTAATGTGGAATTTGTGACAAGTTCTTCAGCGACTTCTGTGAAAGGCCTGTTTGTGGTTTCTGCTGGTTCAAACATCCAGTCTTCATACACGTCACTATTTAATGGATAAATTCCAGTCTTCTTAAATGCGTTAACTGCTGTCTGAATGATGGCAGATTTCATGTAAGCGACACCAAATAGTTCAGGAATTTGATACTCAGTAACCATTGATGGTGAATTTGTTCGCATCCATTTTTTGACTTCTGACGAATAATATTGACGTAATGGTGCCATAAACGCAACGTCTAGTGGTTGCATTCGATGCGAACAATGGGGTGGAAAGCATAGAACAACAACATTTTTCTCTCGAGCCTTGTTTATGAATTCCAGGTTTTTGGTATGTGTTGAATGCCCGTCTAGTAATAGTAAAACCGGGTTATCCTTTGTTGGATTCGAATGTTTTAAAAAATGGTCAAACCAAGTTAAAAACAAATCTGTCTGCATCCAACCACTGGGATGATAGACAGCAATTGAACATGGTGGAGCTCTCTCAAGTATGTTTACATGTCTATGCGCTCTGACTCGAGGAAAAACGAACAAAGGCGGTATAAACTGTCCAGAAGCACTCATGCAGATTTCAATTGTTATTGTTTTGCCACGTTCTGCAGCAGTAAGAGTTCCAACCTTATGATTGAAATTAAAGATAAAGTATTGACGCTAAGAAAAGAAAAAGGAACTTACCTGGGGTTTTCCTTTCTTAGCCAATACTTTTGATACTTTTTTGGGAACCGTTGATATGCCCGTTTCGTCGACGTTATAAATACGATCAGGTGTGAAGTGGTATTTATCCATTAATTCTGTCAACAGCTCAAAAAACTTAGCGACAGATACTCGATTGAAACCCATGGCTCTGGCTCCAGAGGTTCCTTCCGGCTTACGAAGGCTAATTTTAGGATTTCTCTTCAAAAAATTTTGCACCCACTTATATCCAGCCATCCCAGTTTCTTTGTCAAAATCTTTTTGTATGTTATTTCTTTCTGCTAGTTGGAATGCAAGTTCACGCAAATCCTTGATAGTTATGGGGAACAAACGGCTTTCGAGCTGAATTATATGTTCAGATAATTTATTTTCTTGCTCTTTTGTAAACACGGTTTTAATTGTTCCAAGAGAGCACTTTTTTGCGCAGTTTTCAAGGGTGATAGATTTGTCGACAACTTTCTTAGATCTGTCCCTTAGAGTGCTCTTAGGGACATTAAAGGTCTGACAAGCTTTTTTAAACCCCATTTCATTTTTAAGAACGGCATCAAGTGCAGATTTCATTTCCGATTCTTGCCAAGACTGCCGCGTTGTTTTCCGAATGTAATTTCGTACCATATTAGACTAAAAAACATTAAAAAAAAAGACAGAAATTAGGAAAAGATAAACCCGTCAGCTACTGAAAACATTGGGGGCAAGACCGCATAGGGGCATGACCGCCCATATGCGGTTTTGCCCATTCGGATCCTACCGTAACTTATTGAATTTTTGGTTGAATTCTTTACTTTTCGACTTTTTTTCACAATAAATGATGTTGAAAATGCACTTTCTAAATACTAAAGAGAAAAAGTTAATAATTTTAAGTAATTTACTAATAATAATAAACATTACATTGCACCCGAACGATAACGAACTGACGAAAAATCACAGAAAGTACCGTAACTTCTCGTCTTCTCAACCGAGCTATCTCATACTGTCAGACATGATCGATCATACCAAAAGACACATGTTTTGTTAAAAAAGTGTTGCCATTCAAACTTTTTTTCATACAATATAGTACAAAAACGGTCTTGCCCCCATATGCGGTCTTGCCCCCACTTCCCCTACTTTATTGAAAAGGACAGAACAATAATAAAAACATACGAATTTATAAAAATTATGACAATCAACTGAATTATTTATTGACTGATGTGAACATGTCAGCTGAGGGCCGATTCCAGAAAGCGCGGCGGATCGCATTGAAAGCGAAAATTCTATTTCGACCGTCTTCGCTTTGAGTTAATTTCAAAAGCGAACATGGAAGAAAGCGATCCTTCCATTTTTCCAGCTTAAATGTCAAATATTTCCAATCCATTTCCATGATATTTTCCAATTTTCCATTTATTTGTCAGCTGTTTCCAAAAATATGACATTTCCTTCCACTAAAACTAATTGTTTTTCTCTGAAAAAAGTATCTTAATGTTTGTAGTTATATTTTAATATTATTGTTGGTTTCAAGTAAACAAAACTAGTTTTCAATGGACTCCATAAGTCTTATTTTAAATGCAGAAAGAGAAGAAGCAAGAAAAGAAGCTAATTATTTAAATATTCAAAAAAAAAACTATTTAGACTTGGGTCTTCGCCTCTTGATGTTCCCCCCAAAGAGTGTGTATTTAATTATCTTTTTCGAAATTGAATTTTTTTTAATGATTTTTGTTCAATAAGGTTTATAAAATTGTTTCGACTATCGCGAGAAGCATTTGTGTACGTTTTTGAAGAAATCAAAGATGATTTCAAACGAGAAAACACTACCTCTTTGCCTTCAATACTCAAGCTTGCCGCTACATTGCGATTTTTAGCGGAAGATTTGTACAAGTACCTACCCCAACACTTAAACTGGATGCAACATTGAATTAAAGGTGATGCCGGTTATATCTTTGAACCATGGTTGATGATTCCCTACAAATCACCTCTACCGAACAGTCGTGAAGCTAAATTCAACACGGTTCTTTCAAAATGTAGAGGCATAATAGAAAGATGTTTTGGAGTTCTGAAAGAAAGGTTTAGATGCCTGCTGCACTCAAGGGAACTTCATTACCGGCCGGAAAAGGCGGCATTGATTACAAATGTGTGTGCAATGTTACACAATGTATGTATGAAGTGCAAAGTAGATTTTGACCATCAGCTTTTAGCTCCTGAAGATAGCTCCTCAAAATGCTGGCAACTTCAAAAACATTGCAAAGCAAATACGAGATAGTATAAAAGATTCTTTTTAAATAGTATTAAATGTTTTGTTTTTATTATTATTTTATAAATAAATAAATACTTATATTGATATCTTTAAAAAAAACACAAATAAAAGTTATTTTTGTTTACATTTTGTTGCAATCCGCCACTATCACGCCTGTCGCTTTCAAAACCCACAAGAAGAATGATATTTTGTTGGAAAGAACTTTCGCTTTCCAAATGGAAAGCGAATCGCTTTTGAGAATATAAAAACACAAATCCGCCATTAAAAGCGATCCGCCGCGCTTTTTGGAATCGGCCCTCTGATTTAATTTCCCTTGAAGTGATTTCGAAAAGTTTTCGATATTATAGGTCCATTCGCGTATACCCTCCTAAAACAATCAACTTTTACAAAAAAAAATACAAAATTTAACCAAATCCTGAGGGCCGATTCCAGAAAGCGCGGCGGATCGCATTGAAAGCGAAAATTCAATTTCGACCGTCTTCGCTTTGCGTTAATTTCAAAAGCGAACATGGAAGAAAGCGATCCTTCCATTTTTCCAGCTTAAATGTCAAATATTTCCAATCCATTTCCATGATATTTTCCAATTTTCCATTTATTCGTCAGCTGTTTCCAAAAATATGACATTTCCTTCCACTAAAACTAATTGTTTTTCTCTGAAAAAAGTATCTTAATGTTTGTAGTTATATTTTAATATTATTGTTGGTTTCAAGTAAACAAAACTAGTTTTCAATGGACTCCATAAGTGTTTTTTTAAATGCAGAAAGAGAAGAAGCAAGAAAAGAAGCTAATTATTTAAATATTCAAAGAAAACTATTTAGAAGTGGGTCTTCGCCTCTTGATGTTCCCCCCAAAGAGTGTGTATTTAATTATCTTTTTCGAAATTGAATTTTTTTTAATGATTTTTGTTCAATAAGGTTTATAAAATTGTTTCGACTATCGCGAGAAGCATTTGTGTACGTTTTTGAAGAAATCAAAGATGATTTCAAACGAGAAAACACTACCTCTTTGCCTTCAACACTCAAGCTTGCCGCTACATTGCGATTGTGGAGGTATGTTTGTTACTCCTTAATCAAAAAAAAAATTATTTCGTTAAATATTCAACAAAAATAAGTAATTGATATCTTTAATTAAATATATTTAAAAAAAAACATACAAATAAATATTATTTTTGTTTACATTTTGTTGCAATCCGCCACTATCACGCCTGTCGCTTTCAAAACCCACTAGAAGAATGACATTTTGTTGGAAAGAACTTTCGCTTTCCAAATGGAAAGCGAATCGCTTTTTAGAATATAAAAACACAAATCCGCCATTAAAAGCGATCCGCCGCGCTTTCTGGAATCGGCCCTCTGTTCGCATACTCAAAAATTTCGTAGTTTTTCGTAAAAGAGAGCGCTCACGAGAGAGTAAAATATTTCCCCAACCTACGAATTTTAGCCCAAGAAATTTCTTTGGGCTGATTTGTGAAAATTTCAAATTTGATAGAAATTCAAATAAATTAAATAAATTGCTCGCTTTTGCTGTCATTTATAAAATTTAAAAACAAATTTTCAAAGAACAACAACAAGACAGTAATATTGTGTGAATAATTTGTTGTTTTCCCGTTCGCTTACTTTTTTGTAGTTTTTTTTTGGTGAGAGAATTTTACCCCCACTCTTTAAAATATCTCTTTTTACGAATTTTTGTGCAGAAAGAACGCGAACGGACCTTATGAAATAGATCTAATGGTGGAAATCTGAAAACAATTTTACTCGATTTTCAATTAATGTAATTTGTGTAATTGTGTAATTTCAATTCTTTAGAGACCTTTCACATGAACCCGAATCGGCGGTTTTGCCATATCGGCGATTTTACCGTATAAGCCAGTGGTAATATAATTTAAATGAATATATTCAGACGATTAGGTCGATTTTGTCATTCGGTTTTGTCTCTACAAATCGTTTTCGGTCGTACGGTAAAAAGGCCGAATCGGCTTATCGTGGCAATGTATTTATATACAGTGCGTTCAGACGATTCGATGTTTTGACCGAAATTGCGTCATTTTTCGTCTGGGCTACTGTGGAATAATTTATTGCTAGTATATAGTCGTTTTTGTGTTTTACACCGAGTACGGTGTAGGGTTGAGTACGGTGTACGGTTAAATTACCGTACCGTCTGAACACTCCAACCAAAAGACACCGAATCGTGAAAATATCCGATAAGGCGAAAATACCGAATCGTGTGAACGGGCTCTTAAAGAAACGCGTGCGGAGTTATCTTCATTAGATTTGGTGAACTTTGCATTAAAGTTGATAGTAGTCCGGCCATGGAAACTGGGGTTACACAGGCGAATTGTTGAAATAAAGCGATTCAAAAAATATACTGTAGTCACGTTTCTGTAATTATAATTTATTTTATAGAACTTCTGAAACAAAAAAGACTTTTTAAGTTTAGCCTCTAGGGAGACCTTACACCTTACCCCTTAAAATGTCTTCAGTATGATTAGATGTAAAATTACATCAAATTCCAATCCTTGGACCTTGGCTTCCAATTCTTACTTACTTAAGGTGACGCTACAGTCCGGGGCGGACCTGGGCCTCAACCAACATAGGTCTCCAGCCAGCTCGGTCCCTAGCTAGCTGTCTCCAGTTTCGCACGCCAAGTTGGTTGAGTTCTTCACCCACATCTGTGCGCCACCTGAGTCACGGTCTTCCTCTACTGCGCCGCCGTCCTCTGGATTGGATTCGAAGACCTTGCGGGCTGGAGCGTTGAGATCCATTCGCTCTACATGACTCAGCCATCTAAGTCGTTGGACTTTGATTCTGTTAATCAGGTCAGTGTCGATGTACAGCCCGTACAGTTCGTCGTTGTATCTTCTCCTCTATTCTCCATCTATGCAGACGGGAGCAAAAACCAACCGATGAATTTTTCTCTCCAAGCATCCTAAGACGCTTTCATCTTTCTTTCTTTCTGCACAAACGAATAAGTTTGACAGGGATGCCGAAACCAGACATTGCTCTGTAGAGCTCTTCCCTATAGATGCTGTCATACGCGGCTTTAAAATCGATAAAGTAAGGGTATCGATTTGAATTTCCTGGGTTTTCTCCAAGATCTGCCGTAGTGTGAATATTTGGTCGATGGTGGACTTTCCTGGTCTGAAGCCACACTGATAAGGACCTACCAGGTTGTTGACGAACGGCTTCAGACATTCAAATAAAACGGCAGAAAGGAATTTATATGCAATGTTCAGGAGACTGATGCCTCTGTAGTTGGCGCAATTTAAATGGTCTCCTTTCTTATGCATTGGACAAACTATGCTGAGATTCCACTCATCGTGCATACTTTCTTCCGACCATATTTTGCAGATGAGTTGGTGCATGCTCCCTACCAAGTCATCGCCTGCTGCTTTGAATAGTTCGGCAGCGATGCCGTCCGTCAGCTCCAGAAGCTTTGTTTGACTTCAGTTTAGATATAGCCATCTTCACTTCGTCGAGGTCGGGTAGGCGGAATTGTTGATCTGCGTCGGTTCGTCATCGCTATATAATTTGACGAAGTGGTCTTTCCATATTTTCAACATAGACTGCGGTTCTACTACGATGTTCCCCTGATCGTCCTTACAAACTTCGGTTCGTGGCTGGTACCCTTGGGAGATTTTTTGTACCTTTTGGTAAAATTTACGAACCTCATTCCTGTTGTGACATTCCTCTATCTCCTCGATCGCGCCGGTGATCCTCTCTCCTCTTCTGCTCGTAGAGCTCGCGAGCAGCTCTGGGGTTTCGATCTGGTGGCCGTATGAAACCTAGAACTTCAGAGGCGGCATCTCTAATGGCTGCAAGGCAATGTTGCTAAATGCAGGCAGGAAAAGGACATGACAGTCTCTTGCGATTGTAGCCGTCTAACGTCAAATCTTCTCTTAGGCTTTCAAGGAAAAATGATGAAAACAGTGCCGAGGGAAATTTAATTCACTAAATCCCCCAAAAACACTTTACAATGAAATAGAAATTTTAGTAAAATGTTTGTATTTATTTATTGCACTACTGATGTAAAAAAATAAACTAACAACTAACAAAATGAAAAATTAAGGCATATTAGGTACAAGAAGAAATAAATTTGAACGTATAGCATTTTTATGCAATTGAATGGCGAGTCATCTTATTTCATTTTTATTTTTATACAATTCGATCGGCTGTTTCCAAAGCTGCCACAGTCAAACTCTTCGAAGGACTATCGTTCTTTAATTTTGACGCGAAGTCAAACCATTCCATTTCAGCTACTACAAAAGAAAACACAAACAATGAATTATGAATGAAGTAGTTTTTGTTTGGTTTTCCACGAATCCAATGGAATGACTCCCCTCCTCTCGTATATTCCTCCTTCTCAACTCAAATAAAACTCTGAATTTAATTTATTTTAATTATTTATTGCCGTTTTATTTAAAATAAAATGAAAAATTCGTTTTTCACAAAATTGAAATGCTGCGTTATTGTTTTCTTTGCAAAGAAAATTCTCCTCTTCTTCTTGAAGTCATGGATGTCTCATGCTAAACCGCGCGAAATAAGTAAAAATGCAAGCTTTTGTTTAAAACAAAAGACATCCCAAAATGTTTTAAAAAGAGTGGAGATTTTTTCCAATTTAAAAAGAAAAACAACAAAACATAAATTTTACATAGTAAAAACTAAAACTAATGCTCGCAGGATAAAAGGTATGATGCATTCCACATACAATTCGTGAAAAACTAAACAAATACAAAAAAAGAAAATGCAACCAAAATAACGGCTTTTGTATTAATAATATGAATAAAAAATAAAAAACAATTTTGGTTTTTGTTTGTTTTTTAAAAGGAAAGCAATTGTCCTTCTGGGTGTTGTTTTGTTTTCTTAAAAACTAAATTTAACATATTTTCTTATGAATTTTCTCTTTTTGAATTCTTCTTTAAGTTAAAGCTTTCCAAATTTCAATATCTATAATATTTAATCCAGTTCGATGGCTAAATTCCAAAAATAAAAAGTCACAAAACGGGAAGAGAAAAAAGAATGAGAAGAATATAAAAAACAAAATTACTTTAAAATCAATTTCACGAAAAAGTTATGTTATGTATTGTTTGTTTTTATTGTTTCGCGACGAAGCAATGGAAAGCTTTAGATAGAAAAATAAAGGATAAGATTAGAGTTGTAGAAATCTATTTACTTTTGTAAACTTTTTCAGTCATGTCATCGAAGCCTGGATCTTGAATGTCGAGCATAAGACTGCTGGCTGGGAGGTAGACCTTGTTTTGTGAGCCGGCAATCTAAAAGAAACAAAAAGAAAACAATCAAATTGAAATTCTTCTTTCTTTTGCAAAAAGCTTTTAAAAAGATCTTACGGTTCTAGCTATGCTTTGAGCACCACGGATTTTTCTCAATTTCAAATAGGCTGGATTCTGTTTGACAGCAAGACCCAACATCTTAGCGGCTTCGGCTTCTCCCTCGGCCTGAACGATCTTCTGTTGTTTCTCCTGTTTGGCACGTTCGACGAAGAACACAGCTCGTTGGGCTTCCTGTTGGGCGACTTGTTTGGCCTCCACGGCGGCTGTGTATTCCTTGCCGAAGCTCAATTCGGTGAGGGAGACATCGTCCAGAATGATGTTGAAGTCACGGGCACGTTCAACTAGTTCTTTGCGAATCAACAGGGAAACCTAACGTCGACAAACAATTTTCATGAGAACACCTTGAACTCCCAAAAAATGAGATGTTTTGTTTACCTGAGCACGTTGTGTAATCAATTGGGAAGCATTGAACTTGGCAACGACACTCTTGAGGACTTCATTGCAAATCGATGGCAGGACTTTCTCGTCATAGTCCAAACCCAATTGGCGATGCATAACGGGCAGACGGAGGGAATCTGGGCGCGACAACACACGCAGGGAGATGTTGATCATCTGCAAGTCCTTGGATCCCGTGGGTGATGAAATCTTCCTGGGCCTGGAGCGGATGTCATAGATGATTGGGTATTGGAACCATGGAATTCGGAAATGCAAACCCTCCGAGTAGATATCGCTTTGGATGCCACCCAAGCGGCTGAATATGATAGCCCTATGACCACCATCAACTGAAATCGGGATAAAAAAGAAAACAAGATTCACAACTTTGTTATCACAAACAGCGCAGCGCAGAAGTCAAGGGAAGTTGTTATGCAACTCAATTGCCCTCCTCTCTCGGAAGGTACCCGGCTTTGGATTTGCTTTAAGATTTTAAGATTCAAAGTAGATTCCGGCAAAGGATCTCTAAAGAAGAGTAGTACATATACATTTTGAATTTCATCATAAAACCAAAGGAAAAAACATTTCATGATTCTTTCACAAAATTCCATCATGCATCCAAAAATGTTTTGAGGTTATGTCACACCTCGTCGGAGTTTTCTTTCTTCTTTTCTCTTCTCGAATGAAATTACCTGTGTATAGCGATTGGGAGACTCCATAGGCAGCAGCTCCTAAGGCAGCAATGACCTTCAAGCCTGTGGTTAGTCCAGGAGGTCCTCCTTTACCCAATTTTCCAGCTAAATCATTTAATTTACTTTGTGCCATGTTTTCTTTCACGAATCAACTAAAACGGGAAGAATTTCACTTTTATTTGATTCAAATTATTTTATATATAGTATCAGGCTTACAAAGATGGTGAATAAATGCAAATATTGATGAAACAATCGCGAAAGAAATAAAAAAATTAAAGAAACGACGAATTCACCGCACGGGACTTTAACCTTTTTTATAATAGAGAAGAGATTTTTTGATAGATCTAGAATCTGAAAAATGACATTCATCGAGGTGTGATGAAGTTTATGGAAGATAATTCTTGTTTGGTATGAAAGCGCCATCTGGTTGGGAAGAAGAATTTGTTTATATGGAAAATAAGGAACGGTCTGCATTTTAAATGAAATAAAAATAAATTAAATAACATCATAGAAAATTTCATAGCATATTGTGGCGAATGTTGTTCGTTAATTGGTCAATCGTTTCGGAATTATGAGCGCAGACCAATGACTGGCAAATCGCCACCATGTGTGATAACACAGCCATTGAATTTGTCATGCAATTCGGGCCATAAAAAGTTCGTTAAAATCTCACTATAGCGAACACTATTTTGGTCCGATGATGCCGGCAGCCCATAAGCCAAAATGCGGATTCTGCTTTTTGACGAATCCACTGAGGTGAAAGTCTGCCTCATCACTGAAGATGATTTTTTCCGAAAATTAATAATCAACTGTTGCCATTTCTTGCCACCATTCTGACCTATAATGACGCTTAAAATGGTGAAGAGGCTTTAGTTCTTGAGTCAAATTCCACCTTGTAAGCGTGTAAATGTAAGCCTTTTTGCATAATGTTCATCAAAGACGAGCATGAGAGGTGCAATTGTTGCGCACGACAACGAGTTGAGATGGACGGCTCTTCAGCCACACAATCGCGAACAACAGTAATATTCTCTGCAGTACGAGCTGTACGAGCACTCACTGGTGTTTTCGCATCTCCTAAAAACCCGGTTTGTTCAAATTTTTTAACGGTTTTTCCGATTGTACGCACATTAGGACGATCAAATTGACCGAAAAAATCACGAAGTGCACGATATGCATTTTGATTTGAACGCCCATTTTCATAATAAGCCTGAATAATCTTAACGTGTTGCTCGATTATGTATCTTTCCATGTTTTAAATTAAATTAATCTGAAATTGAGAAATGTCAAAAGAAATACCGACAAAAATTTGACTTTAAGGTGTAGTTCACATTCAACATCGGCCCTAACAACTTAACCAACCTTTATAACATTAGTTGAAAACGGTCAATATTAATTTTCAGAGAATGATTCTTAACTTTAATGATTTTGAAATATTAAAACACTTACAGGAGATATTTCCTTTTACGAAATTGTCAAAAAAATGCATATAGATTATTTTTAACATATCTTACAATTTAATAAATTTCGCTCCTATACAAAACTTTCACGAGCAATTGTACTGATCTTTGTAAAAACAAACAGACAGATTTAAATACAAAAATAAATTGATGATTTTACCAATGGAAATTCCCATGAGAAAAAAAATCACAGTCAAAGTTATCATATGGAAGCTATTTTGACAAATCTGTTATGAAAGCGTTATCTTTTCCATGGGTAAATTCAGACTTCCGTCATAAATTGTTTCTTTTCGTGGCGCATGGAACACGTTTGGTTTATATTCGTGTTAACGAGTCCGGTAGAGCTGTTAAATTTTCAACTAAGACTTGAATTTGAATTGTAAAAGGGGTAAATCTGACGAAAAATCCAGATCTAAATATTTGATCTTAAATTAAAAATAAATCAATTTCTTTTGCTTCATCATGTAATGCAAACATAGGGGAAATCTGTGTTTTGACAGATCTAGATCAAGAACAAATTGATTTATTTTACCCAATGAAAATCCTATTATGAATCGTAAAATATTGAAAGCATTAAAGATCTTTTATCATTGATATGAAAGAGTTCTAACTTTTATAAAAATCTGGTATGAAACTTCAAAAATAAAATAAGTTAGCAAAGTAAAAGTAAATTTCTTTTTTCAACTAGTTAGTTTTTCAAGTGACATGGATTTCAAATTCAGAACTTTACTTCACAAACCTCTACTTTAAGTTTATAGTACAGAAACCACTGTAAACATTATTGTCTACAAAACACTCCCCAAGCTAGCTACAAGTCCATCATTATTTTTAATTCTAAAGGAATACTACTTACATATATATTTTCCAAATTGACAATCAACCTTTTGATAGAAAGCATTAAATGAATAAATCATAGAGTAATAAAGTTTAGCTTTCATTTGAATGAAACAACACGATCAACTGTCATTTTGACAGAAGCAGACTTCACTTCATAGTTAGGGAAATTTTTCTTGACTAACTTTCCAGTCTACTTTCCACTAAAGTTGCCTTAATTGGAAGGACATTTTTTTTGGAAGCTGACCAATTAGATAGTAACTTGTCTAACTTTCAAGTCCCTTCCCTTATGACGTCTGAACCTGCCTATTTACTCATTAGCTAAACCAAATTTTAGGTGTGGGTGTATAACAATTTGCATTTTATTTATTTTATGGTTTGTATATAATTGTATATAAAAATATTGCATAAACTAAACTGAAACAAAAATACATAATAAGATAACAAAAGACTATTTTGTATACGACTTAGAAACTAATTTACATTCCTGAATAAATTTTAACAATATAATAATAAGAAAAATAACACTGTCCTAATCCTTAACACTGCTGAGGGCTATATGTAGTTGAAGTTATACCTCAGCAATATTGCCTTCATTACGTCCATAATTTGTATCTTTTAAATAATAAACAGTTTGTTCATTTAGAAGCGACATTACCGTTGATTTCATATTCAACAACGATGCTAGTTTGTACTTTAAGGCAATTGATTGGACATTCTCCACCAAAACACAAAGATTCTCTTCCATTTGTCTATTCACTGCATTGCTTAGGGAATAAAGTTGGAATCTAGAAGGAAGAGGAGAAAGTTACAAATCCAAATCCTTGACAGAATATAAACTTACCCCTTAACGACATTTTCAATCAAAGCATCACTGATATGCATTTGACTAAGGAACTCGGTGAGATAAGCCTTTCTCTCTAGAACCACATATTGGAAGAGAATCGCTTCAGCCCAATTGATTTCGATCGAATAAGCACGACTTAGGATCATAGCTTGAGGAACTCTGGAGAAAATTGTATTTTATGAACATTTTAGAAGAAGTCGTATTTTATTGTATTTACCTCAATTCTGAGTAAACCAACTCCTTGAGGTCTTCCCTCGATTGCACCGCCATGACCGAAACACACTTTCCACTTGTCAATCCCTTGTTAACCAAATCAATCTGCATGGCAATCAGCTCCGCCATCGAAACACTTTTTTGAGCTGGCAACAGCTTATTGTCCATTAGATAGCTCTCTGTGGCATGGGTGAAGTATTCGAGGGCCTGATTCAAAAGAACCAACAACTCCTGGCTGCATTTTAGCTTCGGAATCGGAGCAGCATGCTGTGACGAAATCTTAAGCTGTTCCGCCGAAATTTCCCCTCCAGAAGTTTGAGATGTACTCGCCACAGCAGCCAGGACATCCCTACCTTCGATCTCCCACATTTCTGCCAATTCCTTGTACATGGAAAAATGTAACCCAGCCAACTTGAGATAGTCCTTATTGTCGGGAAAATACTCCCGGAGGTAAGTGAGTATCGCCTGCCGCAAACTAACAGCCTTATACTCCTCGAATTGCCCCAACAACGACTCAAATTGGTCGTTCTTGATGAGTGAATCAAAGCAATAGAACATCTCCCGATAACGCGCCAACCCGATGAGCATTCGAACAATCAACGACCATGACTTGGCATTGGTCAGAATCGTATTCAGGGCCTTGGCTCTGGTCAGAACATTTGCAATACCCTCCATCGAACACTCGTGCACAAAACATTGATGGGCTTTGATGAGCAACTCGACATAGATGAGATTTTGCTTCTTGTGGGAGAGAACCTGAGTTGTTCCGGGAGCAGCATTTGGCAGTCCATAGAGACGAATTATCTCGGATAGTTTTTCGAAGACATCGGTGGCATCGTAGTCTTTGCCATCTTGGAACTTCCGATAGGTTTTTAGGGCGTCACAGTAGTCGAGTAGACTGTTGCCCAGGAGCGTGGTGCTCGGACAAAGCTCCAGAAACAGGTGGAACTCCCGCTCGAGATTGAAACCCCAAAGAACACTGTTCTTCAGCTGATTGATGCTCTTCGGCTGTTGATCGACTTCGAAGAGGTAGAAGCGTGGACGAATGACGGCGGTGGCGATTTCAAATGAGAGATGTTCAGCTATCTGGAAATAAAGTCAAGATATTACTTTCTCTAATCTAAATGAAAAAGTGAAGGGCAATAAGACAGGAGAATTGATTCTACTTACCTCCAAAGGAGTCATTTGCGTCGATGTAAAAATATCCGACACCACCAACAATTTATGCAGACAATCCTCTTTCGTTGCCTTCTTTAAGAGATAAGCTTGATCCTTTGTTCGGAGCACATCTATGTACTCCTTGTCCAAGTACATTGCCGCTCGATATGTCATCACAATCCGTTTGCCCAGATTCACTCCAAATTTCAACTTCGAAGCGATCCCTTGAATCGCATTTAAAATGTCTTGTTCCTCTTTTGGGGGAATCTCCTCGAACTCCAACAGTTCCATGGTTGAATTGCTATCCGATAGGTCACCCATTTTGAGGGGAGATGATGTTCCTGAAAAGGGAGAATCTTACAGTGGTGGACGTCGATTACCCGAACTCAACAAATAAGCTTACCACTTGGTTTCAAATTCCCCAACGTTCTCTTGTTGAACTTTGAAAACGAACTCTTTTCGATCTCACTTAGCATCTGACGCTCCTCGCGCGATAGATTCCTCATCGTGGTCAGCCCTTCAGCCAGAGCCATGCAGAACACAATGAAATGCAAGTCAATCGGTCGATATTCGAACAAAGCCTGCAGCCTCAAGGCCTCCACAATATCCCCATCGTCGAGGAGCTTATTCAGCAGCAAAGCCAATCGGAGCTTCATTTTCTCAGTGAGTTCGATCTTCAGACTCGATGTGAGGTCCTCGATGCCTGCCAGTTCCTTCAGCTCCAGAAACGACTTGTACAAGACACAACGCTCCTTCAACATGATCTCCTCATAGTACTCAGAGTAATAGATGTCACACTTTTCGACGTCTTCCTCGGCAACCTGCAGATAACACAAAACCATATCGTACTCAATCTGGTCCCGATCGAACGACTCATTCGGGAATAGATGGTTGCTCTTGATCACGTCTAGAGCGCGCTTTAGCAACATGTACTTCTTTGGGCACATCTGGGCGAGTCTGCCGGCCGAGAAGAGACAGAAATTCACCAGGATCTCCGGCGGCAAACTATGATGGACGATTTCCTCCTCATAGCGATCGAAATCGAGGTTCTCCGAGTCCAGAGATTCCGCCTCCGATATCCACTTGGCATAGACTATGTCACTGATGGGCAGACTTAACAACGTGGACAGCTTGATGGCCTCATCGTAGCGCTTGGTTTCGACTAGAATCATAAGGATCTTATCGTATTCCAGATTGCCCTGGTCAAGAAGGTTCAAGAAGTTGATTTCTATCGTTGGAATGGCCCGGATTATGCTGAAGGCTTCCTTGAGCAGGCAGAAGTCCACAATGCCACTTATATCACTAATGCCCGAGTGACAAATGAGTGTTAGGAATTTATCCTGATAGAACCGCGAACTGAAGTTCTCCTTCAAATGAAGCATCAGCAATCTGGTGGTCTGGAACATTAACTGATCTTTGTTTGGGTTATCGCAGAAGGGCAACTCAAGGTCGTCATTGCTCCAGGCTAAGAGGAACATGCGAAGTTCATTTACCACGTCATCGTTGAAAATATGTTGATTTGTTTCGTGGAGGAATCTCGTTAACTGAGCGATAGGAGTGTCCTGGAAGGGAGAAAAACCATTTTAAGAGAGAGGAACCAGTTTTGAGGAAGTATCTCTCACCTTATAGAAGATTTCAAAACTCTGATAGAGCGTCTGGACATACCCATCGCAGACGCAATGCTCTATCAACGCCCAGACTGTCTGATTGATTCCATGCGAGAGCGTACTGAGATTGGAAGTGGTTTTGCCACAGTGATGGGCCGAGATGATGTCACCCCAGAAATCAGTCGAGACAGCCAACCAAATCAACCAATTCCAGTCGAGATTCTGGGAGGAGACTGTGGCAGAGAGCAGCGACAGAATGGGAAGGTTATAGTTGATGGCGTTCTTCATTAGATTCACCGAAGTCGAGTACGTATGAGTGTCTACGATTATCTCGAGAAATTTGTTCATATCCGAGAAGATTCGCTCTTCTGGAATCGAATTGGAACTGAGGAGGATTATGGCGAAGATGTCCACGGAGTCATTTTCGTGGAGGAAGCGGATTTGATTGGAGGCTTTGAACAGGGCATTGGGATCATTCGAGGAATTTATGGACGATGTCATGGTCTCGGCTGATGTCGTCGAGGGCTGGAAGAAAAAAACGATTAGTCTCGAGATTTTGGCTCCAAATGAAAGGCGATACTTACCAAGTTCTCATATTTAATCGATCTTGCTTTCTGTCTCGAGACACTGGGTCTACGTTTGGGTTTCTCGGTGTTGGGTTCGTAGGAAAGCGCTCGAATCAGATGCTCACCGATCTCCCTGCATTTAAAGAGCCGTGAAATTCTCTTGACTTGCTCTAGAGGCATGTCGAAGAAATGCACAAGGACGAGGATCTTCCACCAGTCGTTGGCTCGGCAGTACTTTTCGATAATAGCCTCCGGCCATTTCTTGTACTGGTTACACTCGGCGATCCTCATGAGAGCTTGATACTCGCTCAGAGGAAAAACCTCAAGATTCTGAGCCAAGCGTTGTTCGCAGGTCACAATGAGATCTCCAAATCCAAAGAACTGAATATCGTTGTCCTCCTGTCCCTCGGAGATGCGCGAGAGTTTGATGAAGCTCCTCAGGTTCTGAGTATCGAATCCCAGCATTTCACTAAATGCCACGCAGTGAGCCACCAAATCGGGATTAGTCGAGCTTTGCAGAGCCAATTCGGCAACTGTTTCAGAGGAGGTGAAGAGCTGCGTCTTTGTGATCTGGGAATAGCTCTTGAGGTGCTCCACGAAGAAGAAATATGCGGCATAGCAACTTCGTTGTTGCTTGAGATAGTGGAGGAAGTTGAGTTGGTATTTGCGGGAGAACTTCTCACAGAGAAGAGGGTTTGAGAAGGAGGCCACCTCTTCGACTCCCGATTCGTTGCAAATCTGGTGGAAATCAAGGTTTTTGAAGCGCTTAAGGAGATCGTAGGGCGATGGAATGGTTTGGGAGCTCTCTTCAAGTCGTTTGGCCAAGGCGGTGAGGTAAGGCATTTGATTGGAGTGAAGGAATGCATTGAGGGATGACACGCTATTAGCGTCGTTCATGAGAAATTCCACAAGTGACAGGGATGAGTCGTCGAAGGCGACGTTTTTACTGTCCAAATACAGACGAACCGAGTAAGCGATCTGCTGGAATCCTTCGCGGGTTTTGATGTCGTGGTATTTGAGCGAGAGAATTAAGTCGAGGAATTCCTTTCCGTTGGCCGTGGAGTCTCGGATTTCTTCCAATTCCCGGGATGACACAAATTCTCTCAGCAAAATTGGATAGAGGTTCGGTTGGGCCATGACAAATTGACCTATGGACAGCTTGTCTATGACTTCCTTGTTAGTTTTAAAACTCTCCGAGGAGCAGATCCTTCGAAGGGCCATGGAAACGTCGTATTTTTCATCGGCAAAGATAAAGCCTTTGCGAGCAAAGTGATTCCTTAGGGTGTCAGGAGGGTTTTTTAGTTTGTTCAGAGCGAACTCGTACATCTCGACCTCCACTGGCCATTTGCAGAAGCCGTCCTCCTCGGAATCAGCTTCCACGGCATAGCACCATTGGATAAGTTCCAAATGATGCTGACCCTCGACAAAGCAATCCCACAAATCCTGCTTCTTTATCCGACTCAGGATTGTCGCATTTTTTGTGACCATATAGAGCTTTGCCATGAGTTTCCTCTGAGTGGTCTCGGAGAGGTTAAGGAAATTCTCCAAACTCATTCTCTCAGAATTCTCTTTGTTGGCCTCTTCCAACAGGGTAGGATGGTTTTTGATCTGAACCACAATGCAGTGATAGAAGTAGAGTTCCCTCATGTCTTCCTCGAAGTCCACGGGGTCTTTTTTCTTCAAGTGCTCAACAATGGCTTCCATGACCTCCTCATTGGGACATTGGAATCCGAACTCAAGGAACACGTGTTTCACATTGCGATGGACGTTCTTCAGGACATTATCTGCCTTACAAACAAGCTTCTCCCCAAGTAACCTTGCCACATATGAGTCAACGACGTCATGAAAATATTGCGTACATTCGTTGATTGGCATCTCATTTTTTCGGGCTAAATATTCAATGCAAAGCTGGACATGCTCACCTTTAGTAGCCACCTCTTTAATCAGAGTCACTTCCGGAACTAGTGACCACGATTTTAAGAGTTTTTCGCGCGTAAACGAAGCCATTGGAGAGAGAACCTTAACCCAACGATTACAAAATCCAACAAAAAACAAAGAAACTTTCTTTTTTCTCTTCTTCTATTTCAAAAACGGATACGAAAAACACACAGAATCTTTTATGTATTAGCTAACAGAATTGGAATTCATCACGTCTTCGTCATTCAAGCGAAAACGACGAAACTGTGTACGTTTCCAATTCCAATTCCTAGCACTGATACGAGAACCAATGCTGCATTTGTACTTTGCTTTGTTATTCCGAAGCAACAATTGATAAAGGATGGACATTAAATACGAGTCAGGAGATAAGGTTTTTGTTGTTAATGGACTTTTTTGTGTTTGGATGATGCAAAAGATTAATTAGAGACGCAAGAAACAAAACAACCACCAAATGATAACACTTTTCAAGAAAGAGTGAAGACTGAAGAAACTTTTTCTTTTCTTTGGATGGTTGTTTTTTTTTTTTAATGGGGGTGTTGTGTCAGATTTGACAGATAGTGGTGAAATGTCAGAATCATATGGTCGACAGTGTGAGTCTGAAAAGTAGAACATTTGAAATAAACTGAAATGGGGTATGTTTGCACTTGATTCTCTTACAACAGAAATTGTTAGGTCTGTTCTTTTAGACAACAGTTATTTGAAAGCAATGAAGGATGTTTAAATGAATGTTTTAATGTGTTTTCTTTGAATTAGAAATAAAAATTATTTACTGATCGATTGGACATAACTCAAATAATAATTTTCAGGAAACACAAATTTTATTGCACAATTGTTTTTAATTAAAAAATATTTTTTTTATTTTCCTGCCAGAAATTCTTTTTCCTGAACAGCTGATTCTATTACTTCAAAAAAAAAAGAAACGAATTGTTTTAATGAATTGTGATGCAATTGTATACAATGGCAAAGACAAACGTGTTTTTCTCAAACTATTTGTTTTCAATTATTTCCAATCGATCAGTTGATAGTTTAAATGTCTAATCAAAAGAAAACACAATGAAATATCCATTAATATATTTGTCCAGGTTGATTTCAATGATAGATATTATCACTTACCCCTAAGAATGTATTTTTCTATTTTCTTGACAGTAATTTTATGGGGTTTTCCATTTGTAGATTTAGATTACCGTACAAAATTGATTTTTGTTAGTGGCACATGGAACACGATTGGATTTTGTTTGTGCCATTGTATTAGTCAATTAGTGTAACTTCGTGTACGAGTTAATGAGTGCGATAGAGTTGTCAAATTTCCAGCTTAACATTCTTTATTTCCTAAAGAAGAAGATGAAGTTGATGAATCCTCTAATTTGTTTAAAATTGCTTAAAAATTCAGATAAAAAGAAAAAACTTGTATTTAAATCTGCCATAAAGTCCAGATCATCAGATTTGGTCTTAAATAAAAAGTAGATCAATTTATTTTGCCCCATGAAATGAAAAAACAGGGGAAATCTGTGTTTTGACAGATGAAGATAAAAAATAAATTGAATTATTTTAACCATGAAAACCCCAATTCATTTTTCTGAACAGATGATTCTCTTGTATTAAAATATAAATCCAATCGTTGCACTGAGTTTCAATTTTATACAATTGTAATAACAGATTTCTGTCAAATTTTCAATGATTGCTTTAAACAAACTTTAACTGAAACCTCCAAAATGTTTTTGCTAATTGGCTTAAATGTCTAGTTCACAAGTAAATTACATATCTTGGTAAATTATACAGTTAAAATTGAATCATTGTGATTATTGGAAGAAATGACATATATTCCTACATGAAAAGCCTTGATAGCAAACAGAACGAGTTAAACAAATTAAATTAAACACCGTTGTGCGACAAGTCAATAACTTATTAAAATTTGTACTATTAAATTAAAAATTTACCATTTCTTTGGAACGAGATAAAAAGACGAGACATCAGAATGAGTCAACTAAAAAGGCGTCGGATGTGAACACTGTCAAAAATTGTACTGTCAAAAAATTAACAACGAATTAAAAAAAAAACTATCAAAGAAAGAAAAACAAAAATATTTGCACTTATGTTTGAATTGCAAAGTCTTTGAATGAAATGAAATTAAAATTGACGAATCATGCACTCCAAAATTTGGTTAAGTTCTGATAAAACTTTAAATTTGACAGCACGAGAAATGGAAAAGTTTTACATATACTTTATAAAATGTAAAATGCCCGTAAATTTAACCAAAAATTTACTGGTGTAAAAGGCTCTAAACTGAGCAATAAAAGTGTCTGGGGTTTTATTAATTTTGTTTTCCTCTGGTAAATTTTTTTTTGGTTTTCAAAATTGTTGTCAAAAATGAAAGAAAGAATTTTTTTTTAGTCATATTTTCCTTCACATTTATTTGAATTACCCTCGACTTGGGCAGCTGTCACTTTGTTACTTCGTCATCTTTTGACATTTGTAAAGTAAGAACAACTCCATTACTAAAAATGGAACAAACTCATTGAAATTCAGTACAAAGACAATTTTGAAATCACTATTTAATTTTGTACGAAAAATGTGGTCAAAATTGCCAACCGAGATCTTGTGATTTAAGACATTTAGCTTTTTTCTTATAGCCCACTTCAAAGTTGAAGTCTCTAGAAATGGAACTCCAATTGTTGATGGCATATGTATCTTACTCTTTGAATTGAAATTTACAGTCAAAGATTTTTTTAAATACTCGTTTTTTATTTAGAAAAAGAAATAAAAACTCTTAATAGAAAACCCTATGCTTTGAGACAGGCACAAAATATGATTTTAATTTAATTTCCATTTATTCTTCCACAAATTATTTTTACAACCACATGATTAAAAATCACAGATAAAAATTCCATTGTTTTTAATATAACCAGAATTAAATCTTCCAAAGAATTATGATCTGCATTATTTGATTTTAAATCAAAAAATAAATGATTCATTAAGGCCAATGGAATGGGATATAAATAAAAATAAGTTTTTTGACAGATTTAAATGAAAAAGATGTAGTTGTTTTACTGTCATTCAATAATTTTCTTTTTCCTGCCTAAAATAAAAAAAATCCGCTGTCTGATGATTTTTAAATACTAATGAGAGATCTAAATAAATAAGCTTTCACAATGATTTAGTATACTAACAAACTAATTAAAATTTTATTATAGTTGGATGTAAAGTTATAAATGATTTCATTTCCCATAAACTTCCAAAAGCAATAAAATAAAAAAAAAAAACATGTAAAAACACAAAACTCCTCTCACCATAATGTATAGGTACTATGTAGATTATTTTCTAATCGCAAATACATTTTTCTTACCATCCAATCCACCATAACCTGCCTACTGAAATGATGAAATCGATAAAATACAAAATAATCAACATGAAATACATTAAGGCAGATCAATTTCAAATTTATAGCCCCAGCCTTATGGTAAAGGCATACAGCACCACAGTCACAGTAAACCCATATACTGCCCTCTTCCGTATAAAAAAGAAAACAAAATGTCTGTGTAAATATGAACGATAAATATCTTTGCCAAATATCGGTCAACATTTCTTTTTGTTTTATTTTTTTCTCTGTTAGTTTAAAAATAAGTAAACCCTGAGTCACTGGGGTATGTTTATTGTATACGTTGCCAGGACCCGGAAACACCATGATCGCATTGTGATCCGAAAGCCGGTTGCAAATTATGCATCAGCATCATCAGCGAGATATACATCAGGAGATGAAGTTCTGCTGCTGGAATCCCAACCTTGGCGCACGCCCAAAAATCAAAACTCATAACGATTTAATTTCAAATGCACACAAAACGATATGAAGATGACGATGACTAAGTGAGGGAACACCATATTCACTTCGACTTTAACTTGCAACTTAACTTGACGCACCAGTCCTATACGCGTCAGTGTTAATATTTACACATCAACTTAGCATTATTTTGACAAATACGCGAACTCTAGAGATTATATTTCTGCGTTTCGTATTGCTTTGTCTTTATGGGAGGGCCTAAGATTTGTATGTGCGGTGATCTTAAGTCAATATCATGGAAACGTGTTTATGATTCGATAATGTGAAGTGAAGTGATGTGATGGTGAAGTTAGATCATTTGCATTTGATTTTCTGTAAGATTTTAGGTCAATGAGCTCATATAATTGAGTAAACAAAGACATTTTATTTAGAGAAAGAGATTTAACGTTTAACCGATTATTTTTGGTGATGATGATGACAGATCAGTGCTTCTCCACTTGACATTTTCATTGTATTTTATTTTTGTTCACCTGTCATTATTATAAGCACTGTCATTATTATAAGCACTCTCAATTTTGATAACTTGCAAAATATTCTGCTTTGTGGAGTTTTTCATTCGAAAAATAAATCAATTTGTATTCTTCTTTTTTGAGTTATTTTTGGACAAAATGAATTGGTTTATTCCAGGTTCAAAATCAAACTTAATGATATACATATGTACGTTGTTCTTGACGTTAATCCCTATTTGCACGAATAATAATATTGTTTTTTCGTGTATTTGACTTGTGTATGTGATTTTTGATTTATTCGATTTTCCAAAAATGTGTTAACAATAGATAAGAAATAATAGTTTTTCCTCAAGCTTCAAGGCAGTTTTAAATGCGTTAATATATCGAGCAAAAGCAGGATTTAATGAAAATTTGACAGATACCTTGGCAATAGTCCTAGTGTCAAAAAATATGGTTTGACTATTTGTAAGGCTGTATTTACATAGTTCAAACGAGATTGATTTGATTAATCGCTTAGAATCGATTCTTCAACTATTCTTTAAAAAAGCGGGAAAATACATTACTACATTTGACATCTGAGTTATTATATTTGTGTCAAGATATGACAGATTTGACGTAACCCATTTCCATTCAGAAATGAAGCTATTTACAGAAAAAAAACAGCTGAATCATATTTCACCTCATTCCCATCAAAATTCAAATAGAATCAATTATAGATAGACTTCAATAGTTAAGTACTAAATTATTAGGCTGGGAACCCAACAATCATCTAGTAACCTCTCATTAAGCACCGTACCTACTATCATTCCGTCATATCACCAAACAATGGTTTTCGATTTAATTGAAATTGCTATGTTAGTATAGCATTTGCTTAACTCTCAACTAACTAAGAAAGAGATGACTCTTCGAAGTCTGGGCTCAATTTGCTATGCAACAAAAATAATACACATCAACAAAGTATATTCCTATTAATTCCAAGGCTCGAGGAGGAAGACCCAACCGCCGCTGCCCCCACTCTCCGCAATTTCCTTGCTTTTGCATTTTGCTGATGGTCGCAGGAACCACTCTGTGCCTGCACACATTTATTATGATTCCGATCATCAATTTCAGATTTCGTTGGTTTATGGTTGTGCTTTCACTAGTGCTCCCTAGACATGCTATGAATGCCTAATTGATAATCGCCGTCCATCGCGCGCTACCCACACGCTCTCTATGAGTAATCTCATATAGTAAAATAACACGCGAGGATATTTTGACGACTTTTTGTGAGAAGAGGTTCCTGCTTTAAAGGCTTTACCTATGGATTGAGAAGGTAGGTACGAGTATATAATGTAGACCCATCTAAAGAGAGATAATTCTTTGGGCTATATCTGCTATGGTTTAAAAATACGAAAAATACCGGTGGTAATAAATTTAAAACATTTTGATGTGTCATCAGATTTCCGATTGTCTCATCTGTTCTTTTATGTCCCATAAAAAAATTAGCAGCAAAACCCTTTAGGCGAAATATACATTGCAAAGGATGATAGGATGCTAGTTTTTGGCTTAGAATATAGGTACATAATTAGCCTAGACAGATACATCAGTGATTGCTGATTTTGGAGGTGACAAAAGCAAGAAGTAGCAGCGAAAAGAAGTTTACGAGAAGTCAAAATATAAAACGGTGATATTAAACTTCTTTTTCATTCCTTCATTTATTATCGCCCGACTAAAACATACTTGGCCGAGCATTTGTCAACTTAAGTGAAAATGTAAGTACAGCCTTATATGTCATTTATTATAATTTTCATTATCTCTGCTCAGTTTCGTTAAGCTTCGTTAATTGCTGTGTGTTTGTCATTTTCTCGAGTTTTCACAATCATTAGTCCCCTATTACACGTCGCCTCGTGAGACATGTCTTATTCTTGACATTCATTCACAAGCAATTAAATGTGTTGCATTTAGGCTCATATCTCAAATCTGGCAGTGACAGTTGTTCGTTTTGTTCTTAATGCTACTTTTCGTCAGCCTTGATTTAATTTTATAATTTTTAAAGTTGAATAATAAAACATTTTAAAGGAAAGGATTAAGGAAATGGATTCAGAAATGAAAAAATAGGAATATGAGAAAAAAACGTCAAGTACTTTAAGTTAGCCAGCTACTCACCGTGAATGTTTTGTTTGAATAACTTTTCCCTACATCTGCTTTCTAGTGGAAAAGCATGTTATGAATTTGATGCCAAAGCTATAAATCAGCTGTTAATATAATAGTCTTATCTATAAAGAAGAACAAAGAAATATGTATGTATGTGTCATAAAAAATCCAATAAACTGCAATTCGTTTAGTTTCGTCTAGTTTAATGAAATTAATTAAGAACAATTGAAATGGTTCCGAACTTACGTACAATAAATGTCAAATTTGTCTTAGATATCAGAACAATTATGGTTTTTATTTAATGATAACTTTTCGTTGGATTTTGACATTGGTTTTTGTTCGTCAAGTTTCCCCTAAGTCCATTTTAAAAACGAATGCTTCAAAGAAATGTTGCGTGTAAATTTGGCTAAAAGACTCAGAAACACCAAAATACATCAAAAATTTAACAAATAAAAAAGTGGAAGCAACCTTTAATACCAAACAGTAGTTTAGTTATAAAGTCGATGTTCGTATAGTTCCTTTGATAGATGCTAGTGGTGGTGGCGGCCAACGACACGGCCTGTATTATATAGCTAACAATGTGTACCGATTACATTTACAACAAATCACATCTCAACAAAACAGAGCTCTAATTTCTAGATATCTTGGCAAATTATGCATCTTCTGCACCAAAAACACAAAAATTAAAATTGAATCTTGCCTTGATGCTGTGCATCCTATTGTCATCTAATAGAGCGCGCATAACGTCAGTTGATGTTAAAGAAGAAATTGCTTGCACGATTGCACGAAAAGAAAGTATATTCGATGGAATTGCATTACCATCATCATCATCTGAAGAGCTTTGAATGAAATTAGCTCTTATTAAGGTATCTTTTGGCTTGATTCAATGGGAGGCTTCTCTAATTCGTGGAGTAGGTTTTATTTAATTTAATCCAGGAGTTGAGGGAACAGTGAACAAGATTTAATAACTCATAGTGAAGTCCTACCGTCTTCTATAAAGCCTGCATAAGTGAATATGGCCATAGTTAATTTTAAGTAATGCTCAACTTTTTAAAGCCCTTTGTCCGCACATTTGTTCTTTAACAATCACAAAAAATAAGAAAGAAGTAAAAAGAGTCTTATCCGCGCTGGTATAGATTTACATCGATCGTGTAAGCACAAAGGACAAGCACCATAAGCTCACCCAAGAGCCAGGAGCAAAGAAATCTTTAGGCACGTTTCTTCAGTGAAATTGGAGTAAGGTGTCTGTTTGTTTTGTTACTTTTTGTTTGTTGAAGTTGAATGCTAATGTTTTGATAAAAGGAAATCAAAAGAAAAAGAAAGAGATCTGGGATATGAAATATTTCCACGACAAAGTGTGAAATTATCATTTCCCTTATTGTAATTTTTAACTTTCGGTTTCAGGTTCGTTTTTATTGTTAATAAAAATGGGGAAAGCCCTTATGTCAAGTTATATCCACAACAATAACAAAAACAAACGACTGACATCTGACAAAAGGTTTTATAGACAAAAGGCAATATGGGCTTAACGTCAAAAGCAATTATCTCTTTCCTATATAGTGTTATTGCACCCAAATTTAAATTGAATTTCGGTAGTCTTTAAGATTTGGAAACTTTTAATCTTTTGGTGCCTACTTTTAATTTACCTAGTGCATTCAAAGCTTAAACCAATTTATGTATATCGAGGTACTTATACCCTTTTTTTGTTGTTGTTGCTGCAACACGGTAGCATATCAAATGGGTTTTCAGCTTAAATTTCGAAAAGTGACACTTCTTACGATGATGATGACGATGACGGAAGAAACGCTTTGCGCGCATAGAACACTGATTTTTTTTTCATTTTCATCATTGGGTTGAGGTGGTTTTGGGTTGCATCGCATGTGTGCGGCGAACGTTGACTTTTTAATGGGCTTACACTTTTCGATCTCTTTATGATAACTCGGCTTTATTTTTTTTTAATTGATATTGTGTATTAATATAAGATTGTTAGTTTAAATTTTGTGTGTAAGATATCAATCAGGTTTCTTTTTAAATCTTAAATGCAGTTTACGATTGAATTTCATTAAGGTTTTGATGTTATTTTTTTTGGAGGGAATTTGCAGTTTCGTAAAGTTTATGGTAGGCTTTTTCAATTTAATACGGAACACGTTTTAATTGTGTTTGCTTACATTTGAATTTTTTTATTTTGTCATAGAAAAATAATAATGAATTAGGCTTAACTGGGCTTAAAATTAGTTTAGGGCAATATGTTTAATTTTAGTGAACTAAACTGTATTACATACATATGTAAATGTAAATATTCCTTTAACTGACTACAAATTCTTAAGCTATAATATGTGACACTATTCAATATGCTCGTGACGTTCAGTTTCGTTAAGTTTCTCATAAACTTGGACAAATGTCAGAATTTAATCATTTTCAACAGACTCAACATTATCTATATTGCTATCTGTTATTTATTATTTCTGCCATATTTTTCGTAAAATTGTCTTTGCATTGTTTGAATTTTTAATTTTTAGAACAAGCTGAGGGTATTTCGTGTTTAAAGTGACAAAATAGAGCAATTGTTTAAAAGAATCACGATGAAACAAAATAATATCATTCGATATAAGAAGTTATTGCTTATTGTTTCTTTAATCCTTAAAAATGTTCGTTCAGTTTTTATAATAGCTTAAATTAGGCCCTTCCCATACAAACAAGAACTTATCAATGATCTTTGCTAGTTAGATTATGTGCAGCAAAAACTTTGGAGAACTGACAGATGACAGATAAGAGGATCGAATTTAAATTTTTTGTAAGTTCTTAAAATGTCCATACTTTATGATTTATTTAATTTTAAAAATAAAAAAGATGCTGAAATAGGACCCACACTGATAACTATATATAACTAACTAACTATATTGATGCAATTAAAAGTTTGCAAACTACACTCCATGTTAAATGCCCAAATGACGTTTAAAAAACTACCAAATGTGTTCAGGAATTAAAGTTTGAGTTGTTTTCTGTTGAGATATTTCTTGAAATATGAAGAAAAAGAAAGTATTACTTACGAACGGAACACATACATCTTTCTAAAAATCATGAACTTAGATTCTATGGGCTAAGAACGTCGGGAAATTTCAAAATTTTAAATCTCACAAATCGTAATGATTACAATAGGTCTGTTCCAGACATTTCTCGCACTAAAAGTTGATCAAATGTCAAATTTGAGGAGTGGGGATGAAATTCTCTCAGAGAGAAACCAATTTTCACGAGTTTGGACTACTTTTTTAACGTCAAAAAAAAATATACTCGAGCAGAGTTACCGAAGATCGTTGATAAATTTTAATCAACTTAGGATCATAAATAAGAATGCAAAAAAATAATTAAAAAAAAAATAAAAAAAATTATAGAGAATTAGAATTAGAATTAGAATTATTTTTCAGTAACAGTTTTATAAAAAGATATACATTTTAGGAAAATTGAAGGAAATCGAAAATATGAACAATATTCATATTTACCAAAACTAAAATGAAAATAAAAGAATTACTTGGGCAACCCTTAGTCAATAGGCCACACAATTTTTTTTCTTCTGCCATAACTTGCAGAGAACGTCAAATCGAATTTGACAGCCAGCCCAGAAATCGACAGAAGAAATTTCACGGGCAAAAAGGCGAAATGTTTTACTCTCTCGCGCGTGCTCTCTTTTGTAAGACTGTTATGCAAGTGATGCCAATTATCCAACTAAACTTAATTGTCATTTTGATTTTATACAGGCACTCAAGAATAGATTTAAGTTTGAATGTATTTTAAAATATATTTGCAATCTTTATTTTTAAGATTTAATGAAGAATAAGACTAAGGTTGAATAGTTTACTTTAGCTGCAAAACCAAACAACAACTGATCCTCTTAGTATATACTCGTAACTGTATGCCACTACTCTGGGCAAACAGATGGATTTTATTTTTCATAAATCACTTATATTAGTCATAAAGTCATTGCTTATAATTTATAAATTCACTGTACATTATTTACAAAAGCACTTATACAAATTCATTCCTACAAGTATATTTTCTTCATATAGCTAACCCGCAATTAATGACTTCACATTTCCGCGAAACACTAAATTTAACTAGCTCCATATAAAATTATTGTACAATATATTCGTACATATAAAAAAGTCCATGTCTCTGCCTCGTGTCATCCAATTAATTATAACAAAAAATAACAGAAACTATCCTCCTTATAAAAACACCATTAAGTACTCCATCTGTGAGTAGTAAATAGAAATAAAATTGTTTGTTTTAATAAGAGTGCGCGACAGCACCAGCAAAATCTGGGTAAATCTATAATTGAAATTTATGTCACAAAATATTCCTTACAAAAAACACAGGCGTTGAACAACCAACGACGACGAGTCCGCCAAAAGCTGGGACGCTATAGAGTTCAAAACAAAGCAAACAAATTGTATAATAGGTAAGTATGATCAAATATTTTTTAGATTTGGGCGCACGTAGGAAATACGCGTGGTGTGCGCACATGGTTACTCAATTAGAGCTTGATGGTGTGTTCTCCATAAGGCAGGGGATTCCAAATATCATCAATACCTCCCTGTCTCTCTAGATCTTAGAGCCGAGTGCCGTATGAGTCAACCATATCAACTTGTCTTTGCGGTTCTATGGAACATGCACTCTATGCAAATTTTGCACATGTATCAAACTTAACGAAGTTTCTGTAGTTTTATTACATTTTGTTATTTTCCCATTTCAAAACAGAGAAAAAGGAGTGACAGCGTGAAGAAATTAAAATTCAAGAGAGCAAAGTCATACGCAAAAATTATAGAGTTCCATAGAAAACACATCTTTATTATATTTAAAGCCTGCGAGCAGTTTTCATCATAATAAACTTTTAATTAAGCATCTAAAAAGGGATGTAGGGCGTTCCAAATTTAGAAGCAATATAATAAGAACGTTTCGAATCCATTTACCTTATCAGGAGGTGTTTATTTTATTTTGACGGGACATAGATATTCCATTTTGACAATTAGAATAACTACAATGCATTCCTATAATAGCATTGTGACTGTGATTTGTTTTTAAGTGAGTTACAATGGCGTTTTACTTACACTGAGTTGGGTTGAAGTGGTGGTTGAACTTGGTTTGAGTCGACTGTGGAAATTTGAAATGACAGTTCATAATAATTTTTGACATAAAACTGAACGGAAGTATAAATTGTTACGGGGGGGTGAGGGGGTGATATATCATAAATCTGGAAGCTAATATCCTTTCTGTTTGAATGTTTCTGGATTTCGACAGTTAATTTTGAAAGTTCTATTAGTTTTAACATTATAAAGTAATCCACGGTTTAAAAACTTAAGTTGGATTAGCCGAAGTTTAACTTTCGGTTAAGTTCTCAATTATCTTATATTTGAGCATCGAAAGTGGTTCAATTCATTGAAACAGTTTAAAAGAGGTTCAATATGATAAATATCTCATATTTAAACAGCAGATCAAGGTTGAACCTTAGTTAATCCGTCATATTTTTTTCATACTTCCATTATTCTAAGGAATTTCTCTCCTGATTTATTTAACATATTATAGTACCGTTAAAAAATTACCCTTATGCTACCTCATATCATAATTCCCAATTATAAATTGCGTGTTAATTCATTTTCTGATAAATTTGGTTACACCCCCATTGATCATGTTCCTGTTTTTGGATAGCAGGAATTTACGCAACATATGGCAACAGAGACCAAGAACAAATTTATCGTTTGACACAATAAAACTTTCATAATAAAAACAACAGTTTTACAAGCATAAATATTTAACATATTTTTGTATCAGATACAGTTACACTTTGCAAAAATAAAACAAAACAAAAGAAAACAGAAAAAAAAGAAGGACACCGACCCAACACCGTTTCACGTAAACATTGTAGTGAAATTCAATCCGCTATCTGGCCTCTGACGTCCTTCGGAACTTTTTCTTTTTTCGCTCGCAATTTCAGAACAAAAAAGTACTTTTTTTAAATGGAACATATTGCACTGAACACACCCTTTGTCGCCCACACACATGGCAGGCGATATCATTTGCAATACTTGGTTTTTGTCCGGTTAAGAGTCAGTGGTGGAAGACCTACCTCGATATCTTGACAGAAAGTGAAAAAGAGAGAGGGAGATGGAGAAACAGACCTTCCCAATTATACACATCAGGCTCAGGCAGTTCACTTCATTGGATTTTATTGAAATTAAATAGCGATCAAATAATGGAGGCATATACTACGCAAATAGCATAAAATGCGGTTCCTACTACTGGGGACCACACTGCAGTTACCTTTGCGTATATTGTTGTTACTTACAGTGGGGCAACATACAAGAAATTGACATACTTATTAAACTTACTTACTTTATGTTGAATTTGTTGGAAGTAATAAGCTGGGCACACAAAATTTATAGAAACTTATCGAAACTGAACGGAACGTTATGAGAGATCATCGTTAAACCCAAATTGCTTGTGGTGGCTTTAGTAAATGACAAACGGAGAATGACAGCGGTAGTTCTGTTACGTCAAAATGTTTTTGTAAATTATTTCTTTTTGTATATCTATAATACTGAAAAATTTAGAAAAATGTATTATTATATTAATGTATGACTTGTTATAAAAAAGAGTAAAAATAAGAAATACGAAAGAACACCATCTTTGTGTTGAGTTGAAATCGAGTTCAAATTTGACATTTACACAATTTCAATTCCATTTTAATGGCTGCTTTTTAATGTCATTAAAATTAACAAAACTGAGAAAGGCACTTATTCCAGGAACTCAATACCCCACTGTAAACGCTTCGTCGTGTTTCTTTCGAATGATTTATGTTTGGATATTTAATTGAGGAAGGAATAAGGTGATCGAAGAATGTTGATATTGAATGCCTTTGTTGTGCGAAAGTGTTTTTATTTTGTTTTGTTCCATTTTGATTTGGTGCAGTCCCAGCCTAGTAACGTCTAAATTGCATATATACTTTTTTTTTGTACTTTATACTGTAGGAAATCGAAGTATGTAATGGAATCTTTGTTTGCAAGGACTTTCTAGGTGGTTAGTTCAGAGCTATACACAAATCATGCAAGGTCACAATGGGGAAAAATATTGAATTTCTTAGTTCTCTATGTTAATGAACAGGACATTAAATGTTATTTATGGTTTAGTGTGAAGTGTAATAAGGGTTTAAGAATCTGGTTAATTAAAATTGAAGGATTCAAAGCTCAATGAAGTGATTTAAACCAGATATAGCATATTCATAAAGAAAGATAATATCCCAGCTGAAATGAAGTGTCAAAAATTTGGTTTCTGATTTTGAATCCATAAACTTCTGATAATATGACACTTGATGGCTTGAATTGAGGAAACCAAGTTTAATCATGACAAATATAATTTTGACATACTGTAACGTCAAAACGATAGTTTTACGAAAAATTTACTGAAGTTATGACTAATTTCTTTGACTTCCTCAATTAAAACTAGAATAACAAGATTACTCGAAACTTTCAAGATTGTGAATGATCGATAGAAGAAAAGCAAAAGAAACTGACACGTAAACAATCTTAATTTTATTTACATTTTTCACACCTTGTAAATTATTTGTAATAGACAAAAATTGAATCATTTAAGTATTAGCTCTCAAATGATGACGTTTGAACAAATTTTACAATTTTATGCATCGGGTACAGAAATAAATATTTGTTATGAGTTGAAATTATCTTTGTTTTTGTCCATCATCATCTTTTGCAAATTAAAAATATTATTCTATTCTAGGAATTTACTTCACTTCATCACGTGATGTATAGTTTATTTATTATTTATAGTCACCAGCTCATTCCATTCATGGCATGCGATATTTGATGTAGCCTCTCTATGGGCAGGGTACCTCTATCATGTATTTTATTTTTGGAAATTTAGTCTGCACTTTCAAATTTAACAGATGTTTTAATAAAACATTTTTTAGATATGTTTATTTAAGACTTTCCATTATGAAATTAAGTTATTTTTTCTCACAATATTTAAGTGGTTACACGTGGTGTAATAGTGCAGTAAGCAGCAAAATCAAAGAGGTGTCAATTTAAGAAACATCCGATTTTGTACATAAAAGTAATTATTTCATAAAAATCGATTTTTTTAGGGTTTAGTTTTAAGTAGAATAGGCATGGTGGCAGAAACAAAAAAATACAAAAAAAAAAACAAACAAATATAAAAAAACACAAAAAAATTTTAAATATAACTTAAAAAAAAAAAATGGAATAAATAAAAAGGACAACAAAATATGAAGAACAGAAAATGTTAGATAGTTAAATTTGCTGCTGCGGTTGTTCTAGTTTTAAGTAGTTTATAGGTAGAATAGGTAGTTTAAGTTAGTTTTAAGTTTTATTTAAGAACCTTATTTTAAGTAGTTTTGAAGTAAGAATAAAAAAGCATATCGATATTAGTTTTTTTTTATTTTTCTAATGAATAAAAAAATATATAAAATTGAATTGAAGTTAAATAGATCTTAGGGACGAAAGGCATTAGAATTAAGTATTATTGTTTAACTTATAGTGACCGTATGGGACCAGTAAGTTAGTTGTAAGTTATGGATAATTAGGCTAGTTTTATGAATTTTTGTCTAGCTTTAAGATAGTTTTAAGAAATAATGAATGAAAATGAATTTAAAAAAGAGGCTGGGACGCGACCACACTGATAACTTCCCATCCTTTCTGTCGATTTGTCTTGCTTAAAAGTTTGTGTATATGTATCAATTTTTACCAAATTTGCGTACTATTTTTTGTAGATTTTATTTCATTGAATATCGAAAATAATATTTTCTGTGAAATAAATAAGTTTGAAGCCAATATTTTTAATTTTTGAAAAGCTATTTGAGTCGAAAATCAATTTTTACCAACTTTTGTTAAATTTTTTTTTACGTTTTTAATTTTTTGTAAAAAAAACTGTCAATTCAATTTTTCTCAAAATTTGTCCTAAAGTTGAAAACAATATTTCTTAAAAGCAAAAATTAGTTGGAATCCATAATCTCAAATTTTTGAAAAGATATTTGAGTCGAAAATCAATTTTTACCAACTTTTGTTAAATTTTTTTTAGGTTTTTCATTTTTTGTAACAAAATCTGTCAATTCGATTTTTTTTTCAAAATTTTACTGAATGTTGAAAACAATATTTCTTATAAGATTAAATAAGTTTGAAGCAATAGTTTCAAGTTTTTGAAAAGATATTTGAGTCGAATTTCAATTTTTCCCGACTTTGACTAATGTTTTTCTTAGGGTTTTACTTTTTATAAAAAAAAACTGTCAATTAGGTTTTTTTCAAAATTTTATTAGATGTCAAAAATATTATTCTTCGTTGCACAAAATTGTTTTGGAGATGAAATCATATTTTGGTCGTAAAATTTTCAAGGTGACAAATTTTTTTTTTTAAATTTAATTAGATTTTTTTCCAAAATATACTTGTTTTGTATTACGTTACAATATATAATATAAAATTTAATTCAAGTCTCTAGCGTCATTGGTTCATGATATATTTAGGGTTAACCAAAATTTTCACCTTTTTTTTAAACTGCTATGATAAAAAAAACCACCCACGCAATTTTCTTGAGAGCCCTTTCTGCATCTTTCTGCCTTATTATCTGTATAACAAAATTTATTTGAAGTCGATATCTCTTCTGGTTCTTGAGCTATGGACGACAAAAAAAACGTCGCGAACGTACGGACGTACGGACATATACGGACATACGGACGTACGGACGCGGACGTACGGACGTACGTACACACGCCCGCACAGACATCTTTCTAAAAATCTTTTATTTCCACTCTAGGGACCTTGAAACGTCGAGAAATGTCAAAATTTTCAATTTGACAAATCGGACCCATTACAATAACTTCCTATGGGAAGTTAAAAAAGTGCGTTGGCCTGTCGTGCTAGAGGTCTTGGGTTCGATCCCTGCCTGTGCCATCTTAAGTTTTTTTTTTCACGTGTACTGAATTGACAAATTCTCCAAGAGTAATTGTTGTAATGAAAAGTGCTTTCTCAAATAAGCCGTTCGGATTCGGCTTAAAACTGTAGGTCCCCTCCATTCCTGACAACAGTACTCGCACACAGGAATTGTTGAGAGTTGTAAGACACTAGGCCATAGTTCTCAATGGACTGTTGCGTCACCCAATTTATTTTTTTATTTAATATTGATGAATTTCGTCTTTGTTCGGTTAAAATTAACTTTCGGATTTCGTTCAATTAAGGTAGTAGTAGTCGACGGGCTTAAATCTGATATCCACAAAAAAAAAAACGATGGTGTGCCCCAGGGCTCCGTTTTGTCTCTTACACTCTTCCTTATTTTTATTAATAATCTTTTCTCTGAAAATTCTAATCTTGTGTACTCTCAGCTTTTCTGTTTTTAAATTCTCATCCTTGTCCTTTGGATGTGGATGGCATCGTATGATAAGCTCATTAAATTCTGAGCTCGACAGCATGCATTTTAATACTTCGAACAAGAAAGTTTATTGTCACAAAAGCGTAACCCTCCTCCAATTCCACTACCCATGAGTGGTATTTGCATTGAGGAGACTGAATAGCTTTCAGTGCTAGGTATGTGCATCACAAACCATCTCTTGTAGAGTGATCACATTGGCATCGCCAAGAATGCGGCTAAGTGTTAAGGTTTTCTACGGATGCAAGAAGTTTTTAACACCTTCTGATTTGGCTATAATTCACGAGGCTTTTTTTCGTCCGAAACTTGAGTACAATTCCCATATCTGGGCAGGTGATTCAATAACTCACTTGAGTCTCTTAAACAGAATTCAAAAGAGATCTTCAAAAACTAAAGGTAGTCGTTTTCTACCTGAAACTTTTGTATCTCTTGAGTACCCTAGAAAGGTTTCATGTCTGACATTATTATTTGATCACTAGTTTCATAAACAGTGCAATAGTGAAATAGTCAGTTGCATTCCTCCCTTCAAGCATTTCAACCGTAATACCCGTAATTCTAGGAATGCTCATCAGTTGAACATTGAGTCAAATTTCTGACGTACTATTAAGTACAGGAATGTTTTCTTTAGCCGCACTACACGAATGTGGAATGGTTTACAAGGCTCAATATTTCCCACTCATTACAATTTGCCGACATTCAAAACTAATATGCATCGCTATCTCTTTTCCAATCCTATCCTTCTTTCCTAATTACTCGCACTGTGTGTATTCATTATGAGGGTATTTATAGCTCCTTGAGTGGGCGAACAATAAACAAAAATAAAAAAAAATTAAAAAGTTTACCATGGCGTATGCGCACTTTTTTTCAACGGAATTACCTCTGGTTAAGTGCTTGTTATTTTGTCTTCAAAAGATTACTTTGAAATCACCATTATATAATTCATAAAATGGTCATTATGTTTTTACCATTACATAAGATCTAATAATATTTATAGATTATGAAAATATAAATAAACTAATTTTGCAAATTGAACTTCACATCATTGAATTTTCACTGAGAAATGCTTGAAGAATGAGGAACTTAGAGCCAATATTAAATATAAGATAACGGTAATTTTCAACAAAATGTGAGTTAAAATTGGGTTCAATAACTGTTCTTATAGAAATTGTAACGATAGTGTCACCATATTTCAATAGATACAACTTTTAAGGTACTCGAATTTCGCGTTTAATTTTAAAATAATATTCAACTTCTTAGTAAAAAAATCAACATAATCTTAAAAATTTGTAATTTTTCTGTTTAAAAAAATTACTAATATTTATCAAATAAAATCAATAAATAAATTCTTATATTTAAAATCAAAAAACTAAAATATTTTTTACTAATCAAATCTTAAAATCTTATGTAAAAAAAATAGTTTTGTTGAATCAATTGAATTATCGCAATACAAATAATTACATATATGGCCTTGATAATCCAATCCGGAATTCAAACACAAAAATCAATAACTAATTAAGATTCTTTATGTTTCTATATTTATTAGGATAGGTACCAAAAGTTTATATGTTTTACAAAAAACAAGTTTGATGTTCTTTTGTTTGTGTTATGTTAACAATATGAAGACCAACAGTTGTTAAAAATAAACGAATCAAGTCGCAGTTGTTTAAATAAATTGAGTCACTTTAAGGTATGTACTTAAATGTAGTTGATGTGAAATTGAAACTATTAAGCTATAAAATTCACTTTGGCATATCTCTCTCTTTAGCTTGAATTTTATAAATTTACATATGTATATAATTTCTATACAAACATGTTCAGTACGACAGTACATATAAGTCAGTCATTAGGCACGCGTGGTTCTTTAAAGATTTAATTACATATCTTTAAGAAACAAGTTACATACCTCAAACGCAAATTACTCTTGCGTAGGTACCTACTCGTCGTAAAAAGAAAAAAACACACAGAGATTGGTATCTTTTTGATCGTTCCACAAAGACAATAAACAAGATATAAAATTACCTTCATACCAGTACATTCATACCATAAATGTTGAATTAATCATTAAAAATTCAAATGTACAACGATCGATCATGTTTTGCAAAAAATTAAACGCATCATACTCGTAATTTAATGTTTTGTAATACACACTTCAAAACAAGCCATAAAGGTCATAAACTCTTTAAAATAACAGGTCCCCAGTCTCCACTTCCAAACACACAACACTTAAGAATTTTAAAATAATTTCTATTTGCATCTTTTAGCCTGGTTTTCTTTCGTTCGCTTAAACTCGCTGTTATACTGATTCTATTAGCAAAATATCAAATTGAACATAAATTGTGAAGAAATAAAAAAACGAACGAACTGAAAGAGGTATTTGAATTTCTAAGTCAACTATATCGTGGGAAATAATAAGATGTTAAAATAATTAGGAATACCAACAACAACATTAACAACTTGCAGCGCAAGGTTATAGCAAATATAAACAAGCAAATAAGATTAGAACTCGAAGATAAAAAAGTTATATTTGTATCTTTTTGTTTTTATTTTTATTTTTTTTAAATATATACATATATGAGAACAAGGTTTTCAAGAATTTGTCGTAAAATTGTGTTTTTTGTTGGTCTTCTGATTTGAAGAAGACAAATTAAAAATTGAGATTGCTTTTGATTTTATTAGGGAAGGTACTTTCATAATGTACCTTTCCTACCAATCATACATGAATCATATGTATATGAGAAGAAAAACAGAAGCCGCCTTACCTGTCAAATATTTCAAACCAAATTAAACATAAATCCGTAAGCTAATCTCGGAAGTATGATCTACCTCACTTTTTACAACTTATACCTGTGGTACGGAAGAAAAGATCTGCAGTCTTTGAGTCTTTTTGGTAATTTTTTTGTTTTAGTAAACAGAGGCATATGAACTAAAATTATAGCAGATTCTCTCTTTATAGGAACATTTAGTTCTCATTTTCCTTATTCTCTCTCTCACACAAACACTATTAAATGAAAGGAAGTTTTAAAAATTAAAACATACTTAAGAACCAAACGAAAGAAAATCGAAGCAGAGTTGCCATTAAAAAGAAAAGGCAACAATCCGGACTTTGAGTTTTTAAGCTTATGGACATATTCAATAAATTTTAAGATACAATCATTAAAATAAATCAATTTACTCTTGATCTAGATCTGTCAAAACACAAATTTCCCCTCTTTCCATGGGACAAAATAAATTGTTTTATTTTTGATTTAAGTTTAAATCTGCAGATATGGATTTTTCGTTAGATTTACACCTCTTTGCAACAATACTAATTCAATTTTTTAAACATTTTTAGCTTGGAATTTGACAGCTCTTTCGCACTCAAGTTACACTAATACAATCACAAAACAAACAATTCCAATCGTGTTCCATACCGCACGAAAAAAATCAATTTTTGAAGGAAATTTTGAATTTACCCATTGAAAACCCCATAAATGTAAATATATTTTGATAGATGACTAACGTGTTCACTTAATTGAAAGATGCAATGACTTTTATAGAACTGAATGCAATAAAATGACGGCATACAGTGAAGTCAAGTGTAGTAAAAACTATTGACATAATTAACTTTCGTTTTGAAGTTATTTTAATCTTTCCGATTTGTCAAATTTAAAGTTAAGACATTGACATTTCGAAGTCATTTAGTTTTAAATTGATGGTTTCATGGTGTGAATATTTACTAACGTCCGTACTTATCTCAATGTCTCATAAATCAGCACTAATATTGTCTTGAAGCTCGAGCAGTCTATGGACAAAAAAAGACATTTTATCTCAATGATAATATTTTGCAACGTTTTTGACATTTTGCTTTTAGAAGAATTGAATTTACATTTTTTTACATAAAATGAAAATCAAAAGAAATTCTCAACATTGGCAAGAATTGACATCTTGATTACAACAATAAAGGTATTGACTTCAAAGGTATTTTAACTTGTACAAAATATTGTTGTTAACTTTTGGTAAAATATAAAAAAAAAACATACTTTGTCAAATGACCGGATTCACTCTTGACGTTTTAATGATATATTTTGACAGATGAAAGAATTCGTTCAAATTTTATAAAGTACTGAGTTAAATAGAACAGAATGTAAGAAAGTGGCAGCATGCAACGAAATCAATTAACAAGAACTGTCAAAACCATTTAAAATTTGTTTGACACTTGAATTTGTTCGGTAAATTGAAAGGTGAATTAACGAAATACTTTAAACTGAGTGCAAGCAAAATAAGAAGTGACCAATAAAAAGGGACAAAGACAATTTCCAAGAACAGTTAAAATTATTTTAAACATATTTTGACAGATGATAGAATTAACTCAAATTTTATAAAATAATAAGTTAAATAGAACAAAAAGCAAAAACGTTTCAGCCTCCAGTCAAGAGAATAAAAAAGGACTGTTAAAACTATTTAAAAATATTTTGACAGTTGAATTCATTCAGTCAATCGGAAAATTTACTAACTGAAATATTTAAAAATGGGTGCAAACAAAATGAGAACTGAAGAACAGTTAAAAATATCCAAAACATATTTTCATAGATGACAGCATTCACTCAATTTATAAAATAAAACTAAATGCAAACAATAATGGCAGCATACAGCGTAGAATTATTCAAAAGATATTTTGACAGATGAAAGCATTCACTTAATCTATTGAAATAGAACTTAAAATGCAAACAAAAATGGCAGTATACAGTGAAGAAAAGTGTGTAGAACTATGTGTATTAATATCGTTTTCGTATGAATGTTTAAACGTTACATGGGTTTTTATAGAGAACAAAAAAATAAACATGGCATCCCTCGAAAAATAACTTGCACCTTTTCTCCTCTCGATATACGAATATAATGCAATGAAAGGTTGAAAATTTAAAACAAAAAGTTAAGTTTCTTTGCAAACGTCTGTTTTTATAGTAGAAACACTCCTAAGCAAAACCTACATCTTCTGTACCTTTTTACTTACAGTCTCAGTCATAGTCACCACAGTCTAAGAGTGATAATAATAAAATAATCGACAGAAAATGCAACCAAAACAAAATAAAGAATAATAAATTTATATATTTAAAGAAGAAAAGCAGAAGAAGAAATAGAAGGTAAAAATAACAATAAAAATGAAAGAAACAAGAATCAGATACAACTATAATAATAAATAAACCGGTGTTATGTCCATTGTTTAATGACGTCTTTGGAAGTGGAGGAGGGCAGGCATCAGGCCAAGCAGACCACCACCACCAGGCTTCCAAACGAAACGAAGAGGGTGCTTGTGGTGTGGTGTCGCTCGATGTGGTTTGCAATTGCCATGCCATTGCCAGTAGTTGCTAGTTTGCCATCCAGAAGAAAAGAATCAGATCCCTGGAATAGCAAGAATATATATATATATAAGTTGGAACCTTGATTTCTGGTTAGTTGAGCGACTTGAGCGAATCCACATAGAGCTAGCTAGCTAGACCTATTCCACACTGACCACGACCACGACCACGGATTATATTCTCATTTCCATTATTGTTGTTCTTTCGTTCATATGGCAAAGAAATCAAATGGATCAGTCCTTGTGTCTATGGAGGATGAAGGCGATGAAGATGAAGAAGACGAAGATGGTGAAAAAGGTGAAGAAAAGTGTTAAACGAAGGTGATGTGGTAATGGTCACTCGCCAGAGACACAAAGACCTGAAGGACGAGATGACGAAAAGGTATAGAAAAATAGATCCATTCAAAGGAATACGATGAAATAGTGGGATAGGATGATGTGGTAAGGTGGTAAGGTGGTAAGGTGGTAAGCCGGTAAGGGGTAAAGTATACTTACCTTTCGCTATACCTTCCTACATACCTATATATAAGTGATCCTTATCCAGCTCCAGCCACAAAGTCGTGGGTTATAGAGCCAAACTGCAGCAGAGTCGAGTGTTCTTGTGCCTTTCATTAAATATGTTATTTCTTTCAAGTCCGTGGTGGTGCTCGAGGTCGGTGGTGGTGGTGATGGTGGGCATGGAAGAACTAAAAGTGGTGTAGTTCTTATTTTCATGATGATTACCAAGAGTGAATTGGTTGGTTGGTTGGTGGTACTTCTGCTATGGGTTGGAGACTTAGACTGATGCAGATGCTGAGATCCCTTTTTTGGTTTGAAAAGATCTGGTTCTGTGGTTTTCAGCACAATTGTACAACGAGAAGTTTTTATGGGTAAATACTTATGTATATATAGACATATATCTGAATGTGGGTTGGAAGGAATAGAAATAGTGGGTTAGAGGTTGTTGTGCCTTCAACTTTAGATCTTAAGTTTTTTTTTTTTTTGAAAATGGTAAAAAACTACAGTATGCGGCCTCTAAAGAGTATTGATCTGAATAAGTTCCTGATCGTTTCTTTTTCTCTGTTCAAGATCAATTTTATTGTTTAAGTGAGTTTAAAGTATCGAAAAGGTAGCCAAAATGATTGAAAGCAAAGTAAAATTTATAAGGATGTAAAAGTTTTTGCTTAAGGTTGAATTTTTCGATCATTTATACACAAAACCCCGAAAATTAGATGCATAGAGATATAACTCATTACAGTGGAAATATTTATTTCACAGTACACAGTATTTCACATTTGCGTAGTTTGTCAAAAGAACGAATCTCTGTACTTGATAATACGACTAAAGATAATCTCGAGAACATACAGGTAGAACTTACTGAAGGTTGAATTTTTCGATCACTTATAAACAAAACCCCTAAAAATAGAAGAAGAAATATGTATTTAAAGAAACCAGACGGAATGTAGCAAAGCATTTCACATTCGCGTAGTTGGGCAAAAGAATTAATCTCTGTACTTGACAGCACGGCCTAAGATGGGCTCGAGAATATACTGATAGGTATTACGGTTGGTGAAAGGATTAAAGTGGGAACTGGGAAATGTAAATAGCAAAAGAAAAAACAATAAACCGTCCGTTAACTTGAATTTCAGCTTCATTATTTGATGTTGCTTATGCAAACAAAATTTGATGTGAAATCATTTCAACGTATCCCTCTAATCTCAAGTATTACTTAGCGTACATTTTTCCAAAAAAGACAATGAACAATGAACATTCTTGAAAAGTTCCCTACCTGATTTGCTTTCGTTGGGCGCCACTTAAATTTTAGTTTTCCAATTGCTTATCTGATCATTTTGAATTATTGAATTAATATAAATACATTCTTCATAATTCCTTATTGAATAAATTTCAAAATTCTTTAAGACTTTACTGAAAAATTCAATTCCTTGCTTAATGTACTTTTGTTGGGCGCCACTTTTTTTTTAATTTGATCTGATGTTCTTAAGGAATAATTCAAAAAAAATTTCAAAATTCGCATTGAACAAACAATTATTGATTAAAATTTCTTAACGCAAACAAAACTAAAAGCTTCTTATTTCGTTCATTATTTACATTAACAATTCTTAAGCATTTCGCGTACAAATTCTATACCAAACCTTTTATACTTTTGTTGGGCGCCACTTTGATAATCTTTTTTTCTTACAATTATTGATCTAAATTTGTTAACGCAAATAAAAATAAGAGCTTCAGAAGCTCTTATGAAACACTTTAAAAATTCTTGAAAATTTTGCGTACAAACTCGATTTTTAACCTTATTTACTTCTGTTGGGCGCCACTTTTATATATTTTTTCTTTCAATTATTGATCTGATCTTTTTAGCAAAAAATTAATAAAAACTCTACATTTTATTTTCATACTTAACTTAATCCTATTCAGCATTTTATTAAGCTAAAATTTAAATCTTCAACAAAAAAAAAATAAAAAAAACAAAACAAAACAAAGCAAAACAAAAAGTATTAAAATATGCATAATGTTAGCCACCATCAAGAATCGAATTGACAAAACAAAAAAACAAATCCAACCAATAATCAACCCACTCTCCGCCACCGCAGAACTACTCCACGAATTTCAAGTCTTGCAACCATTACCACCGTCATCATCGGCTTCAGCATCTAGTACGAGTACCTTACCTATACACCAAGTCTTTCTTAGCTTAAAGTGTACCTATACCTAGTACCGATTGCCGACCGCCCGCGCCCGACCGAACTCTGACGTACACCTCACGTTGTTCTTCCTCTGTTCCTGTTGTTTCTTATAAATCTTTTAGAGCCTTTCTGCCTTTATTCTTCACATCAGTTTCTTCTACTTAAAGCAAGCACCTTTCTTACGTTTTACCTGTTTTCTTTAACCACACAAGACACAACATTTTTATAGCAATTTACAGTCTTCGTTATTGTTTTCGCACTTTAAAAACTAAAGAAATATTGACTGTGTATCTGTGAGATACTTTTTGAGTTTTTCTCTCTTCCTTTTAAGTTGGTATTAAATATTATCTATCGATGTATTTTTAAAGAGAGGAGAACGAGAGAGGAACTTCTTTCAAGAAAATACAACAACAAAAAAAAACTATCTAACCAATTCAACTTCAAACAGAACAGCAGATACATTCGTTCGATTAAAGACTCGAGTTTGTAGATACGTCTACCGCGAGTGTGCTGTTCGTTTCTTGGTCGTTGTCCGTAGTCCGTTGTCCGTTGCGTTTTTTGATTTTCTATAAATGTAGTTTTTCATCTAAAAAAGAGTCTTGCTCCCGCTACTCTCGTATACAAAACGGCAAAATCTCCTTTTTCTTTGATCACCTCACCTTACTTACTTACTCGTACTCGTGCAAGAAACCTTCAATTCGCGGTTTTTACGTTCGTCTGTGTGTATCTCGAGTCGTGTGTATATGTATGATATAAAGAAAGAAGTATGAAAAGTTTTTAACGAAGAGGTCTTAAAAATTTCCTCTCTGGCTAAAATCAACAGTTGCGCGGACGCGAACAGCATAATAAGATCGTCTTTTACGGAACGGATCGCGCAAAAAAAACTTCAAACTTAATCTCATCCAATCCAATCAAAAATATATCAATCCAAGTTCAACAGAAAAATGTATCTTTTATTGAAAGATATCAAATGAAAATACACTGATTTATCAACAAAAAAAAATTAATAACTTCCGTGATAGATACTTTTTTATCTAAAAGATACAAATTTTTCTTTTTTTATTTCTATGCAATATATATATCGAAATAAGGTGGTTATTTTATTTTCCTCAAGATAAGAAAACAAAAATCTATACCTACCTTGCCAAGGCATGGACAAAGTTGAAACTCGTTGTGGTTGTGTATATTTTTCTATTTATTTTATTTGTGAGGAGGAGGAAGAAATTTGTTGCAAAGTCCCCAGCAGCTTTAGCGGACTGAACTTAGAGCTCAATAACAACAAAAAAAAAATTCTTGGAGCAAAATTTTGTGGTGCCTTTTCCTGGTCACAATCGCAGTCGCAGGTCTTTCATGTACAAGTATTTTATATGGTGCGCGTCGTCGGCAGCAGCAGCAACAGCAGCGGTGGCGGTCCTCTGTTGAATTTGCGAATTGCGAATTGCGAAGCTCCCCTCGAGTGTTTATTAACGGTGCAGTGATTCGAAAAAATTCGTATCTATATTCGTTTACATTCTGCGCTAGCGCTGGCAAATATGTTCACCAACTATACCAACTAGCTAGTAGCTCAGCTAAAGCTACTTACACACTATCTGGCCAGAAAAAACAACTTGTTTTGATGGTTGTTTTCTATCTTTTTTTAACACGTTTTTGCTGCACAATTCCAGTTTTGTATTTATATTAAAATATTTTCTACATACGAGTATCTGATAAATAAATTAATAATAAAATATAAAAAAGAATTGGTTAAACGAGCAGAAAAACCAAATCAAGTCTAGGTTTACTCTTCTGTGGAATGTGAGAAAATTATGTAAATCAAATGTGCACCACCACCGGGCTGGTTTTCTATTCAATCTTATAATAATTTTTGTATCTTTTTGTGAATTTTATTTTATATCTGTAACTTGTTTAACTGCGCTAGCTCTGGCTCTGGCCGACTCTCTGACTGTGTCGCCCTCTGAATGAAGAATATCATAATCGAATGCATCTCTCACGGAAATGGAATTTTCGTTATCGTTGTCATCGCTGGTTTTTGTGCTCGATTAACGTGTCGTTTATGTGATTTTCGGTTTCTGTGATACCAATAAAATCAACTGTTTGAACAGAGTGATATTTCAACAAAAAAAAGAAGAATACAAAATTAAGTTAAATTCTATCTTTGGTGCTAAATTTGTGTTCAAAAATAACACACTGGATTTTGTTTGAATTCGATAGTTTTTTTTTTGGATTAAAACGTATACGAATAAACTTTATGGATTAAAACGACCGTTTTTCTAGAGTGAAAGGTGAGATTTTTAATTTTTCAAAAACAAAAACCTTGTATCTTAAGTGGATTAGGTGGTATCTTTTTTTGATTGATAATAAAATGAGTCAATAGCGAGGGGTAGTGAAGCAACAGATAAGATTTTTATTGTTGTTGTTGTTGTTGTTGTTTGCACTAAGATAGATAGATAGGTAGCAAAAACGCAGGTGATTTTGTTGTTACTTTTGTTTTTATTAATTCTACATCAGGTAGAGGTATGGCAAATAAAAAAAAAATGTAAAAATCTTGTCATGTGTTCAGGTATTCAAATATGTTTTTGTCTGTAAAGTGTTTACATTTTTTTATTATTATTATTATTATTATTATTTTTTTATTTTAATAAAACTCAGACAAGGTTCATTTATCTGAGTTACTTCAGGGTAACAACGTAAGGAGAATAATAATGAGGTTTTACGTCAAAATATGTACAATATATGGGAAATCCTATATGCACTATTATCGTATAGAATGTTAGTTTGAATTTATTAGTTTTTCAATGATGTTTAGAAAGGAATTCTTTGTTATGAAAGGATTCATAAACAAAATAGCTATCCATACGTCCTACCTGGATATGAACTTAGGTGAACCAGGTATAGATACATTTTAAACTGGCACAAAGATAGGATATCTGAAATATAGTATGTAGGTGTGTTTTGTAGGTAAACCAACTTACTTTTACTTTTCTTCCTACAAAAATAATGTCCCTAAATGGTGTTATCAGTAAAAGGACACAGGTAGACAGACCGAAGATGAACATTTAAGAAATTAAGTACACAAAACACGCAACTAGGTTGTACATATTTGCTCTGAAAATTAAAGTGTTTTAAAGATCACTCACCTATAAATATTTTTAAAAAATTGCTTCATCTTGAATTTTCTAAGATTTGTAATGTAGGACGTTGAATATTGAACAAAATCTCGAAAATCGCAACAAAACACGATTTCAATTTTGTTTTGCTAATATGTTTGCAAATATCGCGTGTTTTTTAAAGGTCTTAAAAATACAAGATAGAAATAAAAAATCTGAAACAAATATTTGTCACCTCGAGTATTTTACGAACATCAAAAAATCTAACAAAAAATAGAAACCTAAAAAATACATTAATTAAATTTGGTAAAAATTGATTTTGAACTCGAATGTCTTCATACTAATTTTAACTTATGAAAAATATTGTTTTCGATGTTTGGTAAAATTTTTAGAAAAATCCAATAGATAGTTTTTTTTTTATAAAAATAATAATCTCCTAAAAGTACTACGCACAATTGGTAACATTTGCTGTTTAATTCGAATATCTCGAAAAAAGATGAAGGTATTGCCTTAAAAATTATTGTATACTATCCAAAATTTTGTTATTAACGTAAGATAATGTTCTTAGAAAAATCGAAATGGTATTTTGTTTTATAAGAAATAAAAACTTTCAAAAAATTCTGCTGAAATTGATAAAAATTGGTTTTCGACTAAAAATTTCGGGAAAAAAAACAGATATTGAAATCAAACTGCAAAATATTGTTGCTAGATTTTAGTTAATTTATTAGAAAAATTCAATTGACAACTTTTTTACTTTTTTGCTATGAATAATTTGTAAAAGTTTTAGAAAAATTGACAAACGGGCCCGAACTGGAAGTTATAAATATGAGTCTCATGACGGCCTCATTTTTGTTAAGATCTGATAAATAATCAATTGGCATTTATTTTTAACTATGATTTCCGGTCCGTTCGATCAATTTAAATGTTTACAACTTTTTCTAATAAATCTAAACGTACGACGTCAATTTTGCTCCAGAATTTCGGTTTTGTCGGCATAAGCCAATCACTCCTATTGCGAATGTAAGTTATCAGTTAATAGAATTTAAATTAGGTTTCTTAAAACTTAATTTATTTAATAAATTTAGCAATTTTTAATTAATGTTTATACATTTGTTAGTTTGTTATTCATAACACTTTAGAATATTCCCAACTTAAAAATAAATTAGGTGCCGCAACAGTCCGTAGAGAACAAGGGCCAGTGACTTAAAACTCTTAATTATTCTTGTGTGCAAGTCATTTCAGGAATGGAGGGAACTTACAGTTCTTACTTTTAATGCCGAATCCGAAAGGCTAATTTGATAAAGCACTTTTCATGACAAGAATTACTCTTGGATGATTTGTCAATTCTTCACAAGATTGAACCTAGCCTAGCCTAGCAAGACAGTCCTTCCCACTAACCATCACGCCACGGGTACTGTAATATTCTGAAAAAACTTTTATAGATTTGCACTGATGTTCATCAACCATCAATTGATAGAGTTGAATGACTTAACATAACTCCATAAAACAAAAATTGATAGCCGTTAAGTTGAACGAACTAGGGGGCCTTGTTACAAGGCAACTTTTCGAAATAAAGGTATCATCAAATTGATTTTGCATTAAATTGATAATTAAGTGCGTTGTATGACAAGTTCCGACGACTGTTTGAAATCAAAATGTCGTTGATATTTAGGTGGTTAATTTTTGGAAACAAAAAGTTAGTAATTTCGAAAGAAATTGCGACCCAACGTGTAAACCGCACCAAATATCTAATTTTAATAAATTTAATGGTAATTCGTTAATGGCTTAAGGATTTCTCTTCGTTACATATACATACATTCGAGAATTTTTGTTTATTGACGAAACCATTTAACTGAAAATTAACTTTAACAATAAACACGGTGAAATGGACAAAGTGTTGTCTGAACTTCGTGACCAGATTAATTTTTTTCTTTCTAAAATTGTAAACATTTTTTCTGACTGAAAACGATTCATGATGAATTACAAAACCTTACTGAACAGAACCGTGAACACAGTTTGACATTTCCCAACTGTCAAACCTTACATAACGGCCATTAAAATATTTTTTAAAAAGGATGGATAAAATTAAAATTTTTCTAGCTTTTCAAATTGAATTGATCATTTATGTATCGATTTATTCATTCCCCATTTAATTACATTTTGGGAAGAAAACGAACATTATTTTTTACCCCTTGTTGCTTCTGTCACTTTGTCTTTCAGTCATATAAACATTTTTCTGGTGGGACTTAATGTCATTTTTAGGAAATGAGACATGAAATTTTTGGTTTTAAGGTCGATGGTGTCAAACATTTCAAACTTATATAATTTCAAAAATCAAGAAATGTCTTAATACATATTTATGGAACATTACTCAAGCTTGTTTAGGCTTAAAGTTAACCATGATCAACCATGATGAATAACTCAATTATTTCTTTGAATCTTAGATTTGTCCTTAAAGATACGTCAGAAAAAAATGCCGCTTCATTTGTATGTCAAGTAAGAATAAAAGAAACCGACCTACTTACCTGCTTGTATCGAAATAATTAAAAAACAAAAACAAATTTACACCGAAATTCAGGTAAATTTCCTGAATGGTTTTCCTCCTACATTTATAAATATGAAAAGGTATAATTGGTTCGGTATTATGCGGTATCGGAAAGACAATTAGAACTAGACAGGCGTTTTTACCGGAACGAAAATGTTTTTAAAACATGAAACGTGATAATTCCAGCACTTTGAATATCTAAGCGTAATTCTCTCCGTATGGTTTGAATATTTTGTATAACCTAAGCTCTCAGTAAATGAGTCAAAATTGTATTCACAAAACCTGTGCAATTTTATGGAGGCCCTTAAAGTTTTGACATTTTAAAGAACAACAAAATCAATTCAAATAAACGTTAACCTATTTAAAATATCAGTTTTTCCATTAAATTAAAAATATAGAAATTATTTCTTATGAATTGCAAAGCTTAGCATTATATTATTGTACTTTTTGAAGACAATTTTGATTCGAAATAGCTCGGGACAACATAATATCAACGAAATAACTTTGTTGACATAAATTGAATTGATTTCATTAATAAAACAGAAATTTGAAAAGATTACAAAAAGTTGAAGAATGTGTTCTTAAAAGAAAAACAATTTAACCACAACAGAAATATTTGAAGGCCCATGTTGGGCGCCATTCTTTATCATATTGTAAAGCTTCTAAAATATTTTCAACGATGAAAAAGAAGTTAAAAACTGATATTTTTAAGTTATTGTCTAAAGCAAACACTTTGTTTATCTTTCTTAAAAACTTTTTTTTTAAGAAAATGTTGTTAAGCATACAAAAAAATGTTTTCAAAATAATTTGTTTATTAATTTGAAAAAAAAGGCAAACAAATAATTTGCGTATATACTATTGTTTATGTTTCAACAAAAAATTCTGACATGTGTATATTTTTATTTGCTCTGACACGGGTAGTAAAAATAACTTCCCATCTAAATAAACAAATGAAAAATAAGCAACATATTTCAACATTTTTTTTTCAAATTAAAAGTCACTTGAATGATAAACTGATCTGCCAAAAAATAACCTCAATTGAAAACCCTTTTAATTAAGAATATTGTGAAAAAAACATTAATATGCAGTTAAATCATTGCTTCTACTTTTAACTGTACCACACATTTTTGCTGATAAACTCATGTTTATCTTATCTTATCATTCAATCACATATTGGCTAAGTATACTCATTTGCACAAATTGTTCTGATTCACAAACAAAATTAAAAGATAAGAAAACGTTAACATATAAAATGTTACCTCACGAAAAGGTAAATTTAAGTGATGGACTTAGGTATATTCATTTTTTCTAGCCTCTGTCGGTGACCTTCACCTTTTTAAAAAACCAAACGTCCCATAAGATGCCAAGTTGGAATGTGTGTGATGTATGATAAAGTCGATAAGTTTTATCATTCTTCCACATTCCTTTCTAAGTGAACTGATGTTGACTTTCTTTTCACTCACAACCATCAACTCCGTGTGTTGTTACCCTAATGACACATTTACTTTTGTTGGAATGGAATGTCAAACAAAAAAAACACAAACAAAACTTTAAATTATCCAAAAACGTCATTGTATAATAGCGTGTGTTGTGTTGTGTATGGTTGTTGTTGTTTTTGGCGGATGAATATAAACGCACTTGGCGTGTCACGAAATCACTTGGCTGCATCGAGATCAATCTGGAAAGTGGGATTTTAATAGATTTAAAGCCCTCAGGTTGTTTGAAATTTGTTCAGGAGTATCTATAATTAAGTGCTTTTTGTTTTTGTGGTTTTTGTTGATTACTGCACCAGTACTCTTATTTCTATATCTATTCATCACTTTCACTCAGTAGCATCGCAGAAGCCAAAGGGTATAAGTTTAAATGAAATAACGCAACTTATGAGTTTTTGGAGCTTAAACTTAGCTATCGTATGAAGTTTTCGTATAAAATTGTTATATCACTTTATTTAGACAGCTTAAAGGCTTCTTCGGAAGCATTTTTAGTAATTGTACTCTTAAAACTTTGCTTCCGACTTTCATAATTTATGTATCTCAAGTACAAAGTTTATGTAATATTTAAAAAGACATAACATCTTTATCAAAACTTAAATCAAGTTTTAAGAAGTGCTCTATAAGAAGGAAATGTCTTAGAAGAATATACTATTCTAAATGACATATCGTTAAAATTAAATTGAATGAATATGAACTTAACGAATTTCAAAGATTTGTTTGACTTACTTTAACAACCCCAGTAAAAACTTTACCTTATAAAATTAAATAGAATTTCTTAATCGCTAACAGTATTTACTTCTAAAAACACATTCCCATAAAATCATTTTGCTCTCAGAAGAAAAAGGAGCATTAACGAATTCCCATCTAAAAGCCAAATTAAGTTGCGTGAGACTTTTTTTTTTTAGAGAGAAAACAATTTTCAAAATTAATTTACATAAACATTGCAAAAACCTTACAACCTTAACCTTTTTCTTAACAACCTCGTGTAAAATGAGCCATTTAATATATTTTGACCCAAAGAACCTTTGGGAATTGTTAACATGTCCCTTTTTTTTGTGAAATCTCAAGTAATTCTATAGCACAGGTAGTTTTCTGTTCTTTGTCGTTCTTCACGCAAGGGAAAGGTGAAGCATGGTTAAGACAACAATTTTATTCTTGTTCTGTATAAAATTAAAATAATGAAAATGATTATAATCCTTTTAAGATAGGTTTAACCAGGAAAGATAAATCTTAAGAGGATTGACAAAAAATTGTTCTAATTAGTAATCATGGGATGAAAATTCCGATTCAGACAACCCTGATGTGTGCTTTGATAATTTGTGGAAGAAATGATAAAACTTTGGAATTTTTCTATTTACACAATTTTTGTTAAGTGACCTCACCACAAAAGAAGATAAGAGGATGAGATATTTAAGTGACGTTCATTTGACGAAATCCAAATATCTTGGACTGTTCACACGAGGATACAAAATTGTCACATATTCTTCTTTTTAGTATAAAGCAATCGACCGTGAGAATCAATTGTTGCTCAGATCAATGTGAACTAAAATTAATGGTGAAATTAATTATTAATAATACAAATCTGACAGTTCTTGTCACTTGCTTTAAAACTGTGAAACAAAATTCTTTTCAGAGAGATTAAAAAAAAACATTTTTGTATGTAACTAAATAAAAAATCAATTTTATAATAAATTAAAGCCTAAGAGGTTTCATTGACGCATATTTCAAAATGGCGGCCATATTTTGACATTAATAGTTTCACTGTAATCTTAATTGTCACTAAATAGTTGAAATTAATTTTGTTGGTTTGAGACACATACATATGTGCCTACACAATTTTCAAATTCATTGATATTTAAACAATTTTTGTCAACTTCTGTTGGTTTGTCATGTGACCTTCGCTTGCCTATTGGATTTTTGCATTTCAAATAATTATTACCTTTCAAACACAAGTAACTTATTACAAACCTTAAAAGATGATGCAGAATGTATTTAAAATTTCGTAAGTTCTATTACTGACTCAAGAAATACGAGAGTCGTATTTATCTTTATGACTTAATGGGCTGTTTTAAGAGATGATTAAAGATTATTTTTATTGTTTTGTCTTGTTTGATTAATTTGCAAAACAAAATAAAATAGGTCAAAGTTTTTCGCAAACTTCAATAATTTTCGTTTCACGTTAAATCCAGGTACTTTACCTCTGCCATATTTAAATAAATTTAAAATAAAAATGATGGATACAATGTACATACTTCTATATAATATGTTAACAAGCTCATGATAAGGATTTATAAGATTGAGATAAAGCGTGTATTTGGATAATTAGTGAGCATTTGACTTCATGCGTTACTAAAGAACTATAATCTCCACTCGTTAAATTAACTTTCAAAATGTTTTTTAGAACTGTCAAGCATGTTGTAGAAAATTAAATGGGATCTTTTAGACACTATACTTAGGTTCTGTTATACTTTGCTTCCACGCACGTATTTTTAACCCCTATATAACTTTTACCATTTTCTATAATTTAACTTTAACGACAACCGATTACAAATTTGAAGTCTCACTTTTTGGAAATTGAAAGAATCATCACACTCTTCCACTGACCATCTTCATTTAGGGAAAATGAAGAAGAAAAACATCCAACTATTTAATTTTGACCGTCCGTCAGCCTCAAACCATTTTACCTTGAATTTGAATCTTAAAACAACAGTGAAAATAAAAAATGTCTTTGTGTCTAAATGTCATCAACACGATACACAAAGCAGAAAATTCACAAATTGTCATTCAAAATTGTGTTGATGGTAATAATGATGATGATGATGATGCGACTGTTAACAACACTCTTCTCTTACAAGTCCGATAAAAATAATTTCCATCATCAAAAACATAATACCAGGTTTTTATTTAAAAAAAAAAAAAAAAACTCACCACAAGCTCTAAACATAAAACAAGTAGGTATGTACTTACCTTTATACAAAAGTCACTAAGGCAAGCGTCCATCTTTCAATGCTTTTTTGTTTTAGTTGTTGTTGATGTTTTTTTTTTCTTCTGAAATGTCATTTGCAGAGACTTAAGTCTTTCTGTCAAACGTTCCTCCATATTAAATTACTTTTATTTTTTGGTTCGTTGTATGTTTGAAATGTTGGTATCTCTTTCTATCTGCAATTTCAATGACAACCATACCATTCGTCAATTTTAATTGAATTTTAATTTTTTACATTTTTCACTTTTCTCTCAATGTCTTTAGATTATTTGTATGTCTGTTTTCTGTACTGTTTCTCGCTCTCTCTCTCTCTCTTTCTTATGTCCAGCTCCCTTTGTCTTTGGTACAAAACTTATTGCGTAAATTCCAAAGAAGCATCTAAGGAAGTAGTAGTAGGTACTACTCCTTAAAGTGGTGATGGTGAAGAGAGCTCGAAGTAACACGAAGGATATGCTTGCTGGCGCCATTGAAGCATTAAGTATATGAACATATATTTGATGACTTGTAAGCTTATCAGCACCTACTGTAGGCGCTCGCTCTGCTGTATATACATAAATACCTCTTGGCAATATCGACATTTCGACGACAGGAGACACGGGACACAAAATGTCATTGTGCGCGAAGGGTCTGTCTACACTTTCTTATGCATAGGAATAGGAATAGGAAATAGCTCCTTGTGTATCGTCGGTCGGTCGATTGTCGTCAACGAAGGTTGTTGTCAACTGGAAATATATGTATAGACAAATGCACTAAAGGCATAAGAAGTTAGAAAATTTGTTTAGTTTTTCTTGGCGTCCGGTTTTTGCAGTTTTTCCTCTCACTTCTTCGATTCGATCTTTAAAGAAAAGAAGAAAATTGCAAAGAACTTGAAACCTACTAAAAAACCGGAATTCTTGTTGCAACATTGGCAAATGCATATAAAACATCAAACAAATAAAATAGAAAAACCTAAGACATTGCATCCCGTAGTAGTGCCCCTAGCGCCCAGCGTTGGTAACATAAAGTTGTCGACGGCTGCGGTGCGGTGCGGCAACGGTGGATCATGTGGTCGTCGTCTTCGATCGTCGTCGTCGCCTGGCTGGTTTCGGGACAAATACCTTCGGCATTGCCTAGGTTATAAGTCTATATAGAAGGCGAACAAGAGTCTCCATCCATAGATATATGTATTCATGATATTGTATAGAAGATGGAAAACACGATGGAAACAGCATCACTTTGGAACGTATTTTAGCACCATCGCGCCATAGAACAGTATCCACATCTGTATAGTTACTTGCATCCACATCCATCGACGAGCAGTTTGGGTTGTCGTCGTCATTATCTCGACGGAGCAAGACACGCGGATTGGGATAAGACGAGATTACGTTGGAGCCAATCAATTGGCTAAAAATACCTGACTACATCATGGCATGTGGTTAGAAAAAGAAAATCATCATCCAAAGAAAACCCACAAACTCAGGACGACGACGACGACGATGATGATGACGGGTTGTAGACCCAAAACAAAAAAATTGAAGTTATCAAAAGAAAAAGGTTATAATGTGGAGTTTTTGTAAGTAGACTTGAAAAACTTACCCTATGCTTGGTTTAAGGAAAGCTATTAAAATATGTATCAATATTAAGCAATATTTTAGTTATAAGATTTCAAAAACTTAAAACTCCTTCAAAATGAATCGTAAGCCAGTATTTTGTTTTTACTTGACAACCATTTTAATATCTCAAAACATTCATAGCCTTTAGTAATTTTTTACTGTGAATTGTCAAATGTAAATTAACAACTTAATCAACGATATGACGCATTCTAAAAAACAGCAAAACTACATTTTTCTATTTCATCTACATTTTGACACTACTCTGCTTTTATGGTAAATGACACTTTGTATCTACCACGATCATTCGTCAAACACTAAAGGTACGTACACAAAAGGTTCGGCTAATACTTAATACTTTAAAGCAACTTTTAGATGCAGATTTTTTTGTTCATTTATGAACATTTTGATTAATGCTTAATTCTACAAAATAAAATTGAAAAAATAGCTAAAGCCAAACTGTCAAACATAAATTCACAAAACAAGTATGATATTTACAAATTAACACATAAAAATTGAATAATTTTCTATAATGTATTTGAATGACAGTTGACAACTGCAAAACAACAAGATGAATTATATGTCAAAAAAAGATTCTGTTGATAGTTTTAACATTTGATTCTTTTGAGGCGATACATTTTGACGTCTTGACTGTCATTCGCAGTTCGTAATCGTCATGTGAAAGATACTTGAATGTTTTTTTTATTATTTCGATTTAAGAAAAAATATGACAAATTCAATTTACCCTATGAGTTAGCAGCAAAACAAAAAAAACAAACTTAGATAGAAAAAGAAGAAGAAAAACTGCATGTCTTGTGTGCATAAAATGTCGACGACATCTTCGATGTTGTCGTCTTCAAAAAATCGTCTTCCTCCACACATCCTCTTATATGTTTGTTGTCATTGGCACAGACCAGACCAGAACATCATCAGAACAGAACAGCGAACAAAATTGACCAGACCAGACAAGACATCCCATCCCAAGACAACGCGACACAACGCCGGACAACAAAAATGACGACTGCCTTCGGCATGGCCGGCCCGGCTGTGAGGATGAGGATCTCTCATGTTCTGTATTTAAAGAATTCTATGTTGTCCCCGCGCGTCTTCATCCTCATGCTTCATCCCATGGTCGATTATCAGCACCATCCAAGCAAAATCAAATGATAGAACTTGCCATCATCATTATTATCATCATCAAGCCGTCCATCTAGCACTCATCTGTGGCAGTGCAGCTAGATATGGAGATGGACGACGAAGAAAAAGGGTAACCACGCGAATTGACTTTGGTTAGATAACAGTTCATCACGATCATCATCATCACCATCGTCATCATCATCGTCATCGCATGGTCATCATCATCATGGTTGAGAAGCGAGTGGGCATCACGACAATATAAAAGAAGAACTAACTCTCCACTAAGCATTTCGCCTCTTTGAAGGGTATTAAGCAGACAGGAACGGGACGACAGCCTGGAGGAGGCGATGCTATGTGATGACGACCAAAAAGACGACGACACCAACAACAACAAAACAACGGACCAAGACAACGCGACAACGTCCTCTATCGTCAATGTACATTTTTATAATCTTACAAGGCTTTTTTTTCTTAGTTTTTGGTTTCCAACTAATGCCCGGTTTCAACAACTATAGCTGTCATTCGCGGAGACTCTATATGGACTTAGAATCTAGCCTCTGTTTCCTATACCATCATCAGTAGTCTTGGGTAGTAAAAAAGACTTGCAGAGCCATCTACATGTAAACACCAAAGAATCCTCCAACAAGAATGAGGAATTTTAACGGTTAGAAGATGCTGTTGCTGCTGGCGAAGTGATTGAAATAAATTACTGCCCCCTTATCTCTTTTGACCATAGATTTCCAGAAGGCTCCAGTGGAAAAGCAAGAGCAAGAACTTGCACTCCCTGAGGGGAAATCTCTTTCGTTTATGTCTGCATGCAAATAATGCAATTTACATTTATTGGTTTTTTCGTTTTGTTTCTATCTTTCTGTCTGTCTGTCTGTCTGAGGTCCAAAGACAAAAATCTTATCTATTTCTTCATGGAGACAAAGGTCTTCGATTGGTTATTTTGCAAGACTATAATATTTTCGGTGACCTCGTTGTGTGTTGTGATGGTAAATTTCGAAATAGGACAGAATTAAAGAAGATGACACAACAAAGATAAAAATAGGAACTACTATTTTTTGTCTTTTGTTAAATTGACCTAAGTAATGGTTTTGGGTTGTAGGAAAAGATTAGGGTTAAGAGAAAATAGAACTTGGTGAAGAAGCACACAGGTTAATGTGAAAGAAATTAGATAACGAAGAAATGTCAATAACTTAAATGTGAATTTGATAATATGAATATAGTGACAGTTGACAGTTCTAAAGGTCACTGCCAACTTGAAATTTTATAATTTTGAGACGCAACTGGTGAAACTTAGATTAATTTCTCCAATAATAAGAAACGTCAAATAAAGTAAGAACAAAACTTTTGTGTTAGTTTTCTGATCAAACACAATTGTAATGTTTAAGTTGTTTCAAAATTGTTTATTAAATATAATTAAATATTGTAAAGTAAGTTTGCCTATAAAAATCATGAGTTAACTATTTCTTTCGTACTATAGGAATTTGAAAATTGACATTTTATTATCGTTAAAAAATCTAGGTAACAGACAACTTATAGAAACAAAAAATGTAATTTTTATCCTTAAACAAGTTTAATCCATACATGTAAGTACATTATGTTCAAATAGATTTAAGAAAAACAATTTAAGTTTAGTGTGCTATCCACTTCAAACATTTCATTCTACTTTATTGAACGAAAGTGCAACTGACAGGAAACTTAACGAAAAAGAAACCATTTTGCACTCTTCCATGAAATGTAGTTTTTGCAGTTATTCCAAAACCAAAGATCTAAAACATAGATAGATATAACAAAATGTAAATAAAGATCTTTACAACATTCATAAAGTAACTTTTGCATGCGGTTTATTTTGTCTTTGATGCCGTCATTATATTTTTAGCTCTATCTGATGTATGGTGGAAAATCTTGACACCCTGCCATTTGGCAATAAATCTATTTGACGTAACCGTAGGCGTAATGTGTCAAAAAGTCCAACTTTTGTTTTTCTTTTCCTTTAATATTAAATAGACATTATATATAGATATTGTCGTAGTTCGTATTGTATCGAACAGACGACGACGACGTTAAAATGTTTACAATGAAACAAATTTTTGAATTCCGGTTAAAAGATTTGCATAAATTAAATTCGTCTGTCGTATAATTCTCTTGGTGTAAAAGAAACATTTATCTGGCAATAATGTGTAGACGCACACGATTTAAGAACCAAGGAAACCTGTCAAAAGAAGGTTTAATTTAAATTAAATTAAATCGATAGTCGATACTCAACTCACATGTCATGTGTCAGTTGAGTTGGCTGAATTGTATCTAGGTATGTATGCCACTTATGTATGTATGTATGTAGACTGTTCAATCTGACTCGACATCTTTTTTGAGAAGAAGCAAAAGACAAGAAGATATCTCTCGGGGAAAAGTTAAAACATAGAATTCCATTTCATCCAGTGCGAAGGTCAACATCATCACCAATCAATACGGAATTCCATTCTATTTCTTAAAGCATCTTTCTCACTATATGTATAGCTTCAAGATGCATCAACATCACATCTTCCATCATATAAGATTTTAGGTTAATGTTATTCCAAGAGCAGAATTGCAAGACCTACTAAGGCCATCCAACTTATGTTAGCTATGCGTTTATATAGGTTGAGATACATCATTGCACACTCTGTGAATAACCATTGTGAAGAACTTCTTTAAGAAAGAATCAATCTTAAGAATATAAGCTCTGCTAGATTATGCACTGCAGTCTCGTTTGTTGTTCATAGTTATACTCGTTCTTGTTCATCATCAAATGCCAGCGCAAGTATCAGAAACGGACAACAGCTGCTGCTGTTGCTGCTGTCCGTCCGCTTTTCACAGATTAAAATATTTATGAGGTGAAAGCCAGTAACCGCCGCATATTGTAGAGTTATGTATGTACATATATAAAGCTATGAGTGGGGGTTATAATGCCCAAAACCAAAGAATGCTCCAATCTTATCCGAACACAATGATTTATGAGTAGGCTTGCAATTTGATTGTTTAAATAACCTCAAAGGCCTTGAATATTGATGATCATTGAAGGAAGTACTACATTTCAAATGCATTCTTTTCCCCAACTATCTCCCTCTTTCTGTCAGTGTTATACAACTAAAAACACTCTATTGTGAATGAGCGACTTGGAATTGACCTGGTGACCTTAGAAATTCACAAGCAATAAATGTCGACTGTCGATCGCACTCAGTTTCTCACTACAATATTCCATGAACAACAAAAACAAAAAAACATGCGCACTACATGTAACTACAATAAAAATATGCATATGCAATATGCATGCACCAGGCATGCGAATATTTAAGCGCGAACAACGACACTATTAGTCATTGTGAATTTTTAATTTCATCTGCCTGCCGTCCGCCTCGTTTTGTTAGTTCGTCGGTTAGCCGCCAACAAGCCGCCATCGCCATCTGCAGCTGTCAAATCCGCCAGCTTTGTCGTTGCGCTATGAGTCTGAGGTCTGAGTGTGTTTTATGTTTGTTTTGTTTTGTTGTGCGACTTAAGGTTTATTATTGTTGTAATCAAATTTCCATAACATAACATTCAATTTGAATTGTGAATGCACCAAGTAGTGGATATAGATGTGCTGTCAGTTATTTCCTATTATTAGTTTCATTTTCAGCCGCCCCAAAGGGACTGTCGCTGCTGTAACATTCCGGTGCGGTGTCATAAGCTTTAAGGTACATAATAGTTGTTGGGTCTTGATATAAGAAAGAAATAATAAACAGAATACATAATTAATGGCTTTATCAACCAGAAGCGATAGATGTTTTGCTTGAGATGAAATTTTTGTGTTACTTAGATGCAAATTTTATTTTGACAGAGAGCACGAATAAGGGAAATCTTTGATTGCATATTAAATCAAGTGAAGAAATTGAGATGCATTTTCTATAGATATTATATAAGTCCATTTTTCCACAGCGACCAAATATTTCTTTGACGTTTTTATTTAATTTCGCTTCTAATCCCTTGTGCCCTTTTAACCATAAAACAAAACTGGTAGAAATTTCTTTATGCTTTATTCACCAATAAATTCAAACTTGCCACCAACTTTAATTTTTCCAAAGTGTTAGTGGCTGTCATTTTTCATATTGACAGGAGTTTGACAACCTATAAAGAACTCTCACTTAAATTTCGGAACGAGGTTAAAGAATAGAAAATTTCATAATACCTAAGTCACATCAAAAGAGTTTAATGACTGATACCTTGTTTTTATTGTTTCATGTGTTAGAGAACAGCTGATCTAAACAGCTAAGCTATATAAATTAATGTGTATCTGACAAAATAGTTCATTTAACATTGGTTAAATTTGAAGAAATCTGAAAACTTGACAGACTGTCAAATTATTGTGAAAATCAGTCGAAAAATCCAATCTGTCTATGAAAAGTGACAGCTATCAATTTGAAGTACAACAAATAAAGAACCACACAAATTTAGCATCTTAATTATATTGACATTTCTGTAATGTCATGGGCTGGGCGTTTGTAATAAAAAACTGGGGTGTAAGTTCTATGTATATGATCTATGGGCTCCTAATTCCTAATGCCCAACAGAATTAGCTTCAACGAATTTTGAGTCAAATTAACGATATTAATAAATTTCTCTATTCATACATTACGTGGTCAAATACCATAAGTCTTGAAAATCTGTAATCCGATTCGTGATAGATATTGTCGAAGAACGAAAATAAAAGAAGCATGACGCGAGCGATGTATACGTAAAGGCGATGAAGAAGTAAGTAAGAAGTTATCTATAACTTACCTTCCTATAGACCTACCTAATACTTATGTATGTGCCTAAAAGATACGCGTGCAATCCGATTTAAACTGAAATGATGAGTTGTATGGTTAGTCCAGTGAGTGCATCAGAGATGGTGTGTGTGCTGAGCAACCAGAAGAAAATGTTCCGCATTTTCATGGCCATCATCATTACTTTACTAAGACTAGACCTGGAGCTAGAGCTAAAAGTTGAAGCAAATCGTTCGTATATATAAAACTGGACAAATTTACTGGCGCGCCAGCCTCTACTACTGTCAGAGAGATGTACAAACGAAGATAAGGCTATAGGAGGAGGGAAAACACAATAATTACGAGTTGGTTGGGCGGTGGTCGTGGATGGCGGCGGCACATGCGCGCAGAAGGATGCACAAGGTCACATTCAAGCTATGACGATGACGACCACGACCAACCAACCTACCGAAGGCGAAGACGAAGACGGTAGTCAGAACCACTATGAAGCTATTTGAGAAATGCGAAGTCTATTTTTCTACAGTTCCATCATCTTGATGATTATGATGATGATCATCATCCATGGTCATCATGATGTGCCCAACCTCTATGATCACATCATTTTCTTTGATGCGGACTTGAACAGACCATATCGGGGTTTGGATTGTTAAGACCAGTAAGGCAATACAAACCACCACACCACCGTCCACCATACCACCATCAAATTCTCGAGACCATAGGCTAGTAGCTCTGAGAGAAGAAGACTCAATCAATTGGCATGGGTTCGTTGGTTCTTCATTCCTCATCCTCGGCTTTAGACATCTATTAGAAGCCTTAGGCTTGTTGTGCGAATTATAAGGAATAATCAAAGCCAGCAGGTTGTGGCAGAGCATAGCATAGCATCGTTGTGTCATGTCCAAAGAGACAGGACAAACATGGCGGAAAAATCATAATTTCCCCCTCAACCCGTTCGCGCCCGCACAAACTCCATATACCTACTTATTGGTTACTTAGTTACTTGGAACCCCCTGTGAAGATTAGAATGAGATTTTTCTAAATCGCCAGACATTTTGCGGTGTGAGTTGAATATGGCGAGAGCAGCAGCCAGGAGCAGGTATAACGTATAAAGTGTGTGCGCGCATGTTGAGGTTGACGAAGAAGATGGTCTTCTGCATTCCTTAACATTATTATTATGTTTTTATACTTTTTTTTATCTTCTTCTGTTTTTAATTCTATTTATGTTGTGACATCTAATCTTCAGAACTTGTGTTGCAACTATTTTTTAAAATGAAAAAGAAAGAAAAAACATAGATTTCCTATAAAAAAAAAAGATAAAGAAAAATGTTAAGGCCGACTTAAAAGCTATAGAAATATCTTAACGAGGTGAAAATTAATTCAGAGCGCAGTGTTGTTGGACGAGAATGATAATTATTTAAAGCGAATTGTGGCGTGAGTGGGTTCATGGTATGATTTTTAATTTTGTTTTTAAACAGCAACTGAGAAATACTAGTGGACTCTTATTCTTGTTTTTTCTTCAACATTTTCTCTTTAGAAATTTATAAGTAGACCTAAAATTTAGGAACTTCTGGAGACATTTTATCTTAATTTGACACAATTTTAAACAGAAAGATAGGATTCTCACTCAATGTTTTAATAAAGGTCTAATTTAAATTTATTTTTTAATTGCCATGATTGGAATGAGATGTAAAAACAAAATAAACCAGAAAACCTAAGTTGAAAAAACTTTACATTAATGAAACGAAACACCTTTCTCTCAATATCAAGTAAACCACATTTATTATGTATTTTAATTGTTATAGGTTTTGTGACATTAACATTTACATTCTTATTTACATTAGACTTTAGTTGTCATACGTGTAAATACGATAATTTACACTCCATTTCAAATGCTTAGGTATAGGAATTTTTACTGTCAGTTCATGGTGTAATTATTTCTGTAAATATGTAGGTTAAAATTCTCATGTTGGAATTTCATCCAATATTACTTGACAGTTCCTAGGACGATGAATATGAATAATTGAATATTTTAAAGAATAATTTTTTTAAATTTTCGTTACATTTGAGTGTTTAACTTCACGGTGAAAATTGAACGAAATATTTCGTAACGTTTGATGAAGTAACGAAGGAAAATAATTTTGTTCACAGTCGAATGAAAAAATTTATTTAAAACTGGATGAAATTTTTTCTAATCTTTATGCTTTATTCATCAATAAACTCAAAGTTGCTACCAACTTTAATTTGTCCAATGTGTTGGTTACTGTCATTGTCGATATAGATAAAAGTTTGACAGTTTGTCAAGTTCTTATTTTGTGTTGAATCGAATTATTTCCAAAGTCATGTGTTTGACGTTTACAACAAAGAAAGAGGGGATATTTTGTATTTGTTTTTATGTTCTATTTGGTCCACGAGCTATTTTAGTTCATTTTCCTTCTTTGAGAACTGACTTTTATAATTTCTATTTCTATGACCATGAAGAATTTGCTTCATCGCATTTTGAGCGCATTAAGCCATATTAACAACATTAATAATTTTACTATTAATACGTTACGCACTTGCGTGTTTAATGTTATGGTGAAAATTGAATGGATTTGTTTGATATGTTTGATGAACTTAAGAATGAGAATAAACTTGTTCACACGTAAATGAAAGTTTCGTTAACAGTCTCAATTTGACATCTGTGTTAATAGTAAATAAGAAGGAATGTCATTTTGACGTTTTGCCAAACAGAACAAAATAATTTTGTTGATATTTATTGGAAGTGTTGATAACTTATTGAAATTTCAGAATGTACATCAAAAAATAAATTTGCAGCCATTGAAAAAGTAAAATTGTTGAACATTATTTTCAAAATAAAAATTAAAGTTAGGAGATCATGATATGAATGGTGTGATATGTGCCTTAAATCTCACAAAAATCACACTTCTT